>OW799234.1:126949394-128191894 GCA_941918925.1 Phyto melanocephala | reverse complement strand
TCGGTTCCTCAAATTTACAAACAAAAATTGACTTTTTCAGTTTAATATGGGTAATATGGGTATCAAATTAAAGAGCTTAACTGGCAGAATACAGTATAAAATGAATTTAAAATCTAAATGATAGCCGCAACTACAAAATTGCGTACAATAAATTTATATATCAGTGAAATCTAGTATTAGAAAATGTACTCATTTCAACTCCTTAATATTGATATCAAATGAAAGAGCCTGACTATAAGAATACAGTATACTAATAAAAAGTTGAAATCCAATATGTCGTCCTAATGTAGTAATTACGGCTTTAACCCCTTCAATCCCCACAATATTGTTATCAAAAGAAAGGGCTTGGCCAGTAGAATACTTTAAACTATAACCAATCGATATAGGCATCAAATAAAAGCGCTTGAATACAGTAGAATACATTTAACTATATAAATTTTAAAAATTAATGTCGTCGTTAAACATCAAATATAATATACCTGTGTAAATGATGGTGAAGTATATTATCAGATTTTGCATTGGCGAATATGATACATTTACTTGTTTTTTTGTACATTAAAAAACACACATAATACAATAAAAAATACACAATAATGCGCCAAATTGGAAAATACTGATCATTTTACCACCCGAAAATTTAGACCAGAAATGTTCACTGTTGGTCTCTATCATATTAAAGGCGATTAAAACCTATGAGCAAATAAAATTCGAAACAATTTTTGGCTTATTTCAATAATAATAATAATAATAATAATAATAATAATAATAATAATAATAATAATAATAACTGTTACTATCTAAATATAAAGTAAGTTTTTAACAATTCATGCGTGTTTTTGTCAAACTGCATATTTTAAAATTAGTACGAAATATTTATTACATAATGCAGTCATAATGTGAAAAAACAACATATGAATGTATCTGGCAACATTAAGGCATCATATTATATGTATATTGAAAATTTCAAGCCAATCAACTTTAGTTTCAAAATTCCAGATGCATTTTTTTAAAATAAATTTATATTTGTTTTTTTTTTAACACTAACAAACAAAATAAGAGCATATAAGTATGTCTACATATATACATACGTTAAGTATCTAACACAATAAAATAAAAGTAAAAAACGATATAATAGATAGACAACTGAATTTTGTATACCAACCACTATATATTTAAACTTACTTAACTGATTTTTGGTCTCTAAGCAATTAACGAAGTAGTAAATTTCCATATAATACCGCTTAGTAGTTCATAAATTATAAAAAAAAATATGTACAAACCAAATTCAACTGATTTTATAGGTTTTTTTTTAACATTTTGATCTATAACTTATTTATTTTATTCACCCAGATTTTTTGAATGAGCTCTATTGTGTTTTTTTTTTTTTGGTTGTGGGTATAAAAATCGTATAAATGCTATTAATCCGCGAAACAGTATCACTTGTTACATGTCAAATTTCTCAAATGGACTAATTAATGTTGATCAATATATTATTAGTTATTGCGGGAATAACGACTTAATTACGCACAGCTAAAGTTACTCAATTATTCAAAATTTAAAAACAAAAACATAAAAACACAATGTTTGATGTTTTAGATAAGCCAAAAAACTGAAAAAAGGAGGTTGAAAATTACAAAACAACGAAAGGTAAAAATATGTTTATTAAAACAATAATTTTTTATTAATTAAAAATCAATACATACTTGCAATTCGATAAATAAAAAATAAAATAGAAAAACATGCTTCCTATGAAATTCTTAGTTTAATATCTTTGGCTGGGATCAAGCTTAGTTACCTATTTGGGAAATACACATGTATGTATATGAATTGTTAGTAAAAAAAATTGTTTTTAGGCTGAAATAACCTTGTTTTCCTCCTTACCCCCTTGAAACAGTTCACGGTTCTAATGCTACATTGCATCACAATTTCAGTGTAATTTATTAATTTTTGATAAAAGTTTAAAATCTCTTTTTTAAGTAGTTTTTATGGTCTCTTAATAATACTATTACAAAACACTTAACATTAAACAAATGTTTGGGAGAAAATACATACAAAAACCATACACACCACAATTGCAAGTAACGTAAAATAAGTCCAATCTGCTATAAATAGGCCGTTTTTAGAAAACAAGCGATTGCTTTTTGTGTGTGTTTTAGTTGCAATAGCAAAACACATGTAGAATTTTTACTCGAAGCGGTCGCTTACGGTCTAAAAACAGCCATCAAGCTTTTTTTTTGTATGGTAAGTAAATAAAAAAATATATAGACCAAAAAAATGTAGTTTGGCAACATTAAATAAGCAAAAGATCAATATGTCTGGCAAGTTTTAATTGAAAAAAATATATAACAACAAAAAGAGGGGGAAAATTGCAGTTAAACAAAACCAAAACAAACAAAATGGAAAAAAAACAGATATACATATACTTAATACATACGTGCAACTGTATAAGCACATTTATATGTAGGTTAAAAACAAATACAACAGGTTCTTCGTTTTCTTTTTTTTGGCTGGAATATTAACAATGACGGACCATTTAAAATTAATAATCATATGCAAAAAAGATTTAAATTATAAAAAAAATATTGGAGTGGTTGCTGTTATTCGTATTGAAATTTTCTATGAAACAGTAAATACCTATAAGACAGTGGCAATGTGTGCCTAAAAGATGTGTTTTTATACATAAAATGTAATTTATAATTTTAATTTATAATGTAATTTTATTAAATGTAATTTTACGCATTATTAAAATAAAGTAGTTTTTTAAGAAATTTTTTTTAAGAGGGAGCTGAAAGAAATAAATTTTATGTATGTAAATACTAGGGTGATCGTTTATTCGACTTTTTTAGGAAAACGGTTTTCAAATAGTATGAAATTTAGAATTTAAAAAAAAACCGGTTGCTATTTTGAAAATTGAGAAAAAACCGGTTAACCGGTTCGAATATATAAAAAAATTGGAAATAAAATATATATTATTATATATAAAATATATAATATATATGAAATTTATATATGTTTGGCTGTACACTTACGCAATAACTGACATAAATGCAGTTGACTAATTAGGTTTTAATTAGTTGAATTTAAGGACAAAAGGTACTGTTTACAAGTAAAATAAATAAATACATCAAATTAATACATATATAAATAAAACTTTCTATAAGGCTGTTATAAATTTTTGTATCTCCATCTGTCCATTTTTTAAATGTTAAATAGATCTTTAAAACTAATATGCATTAACGTATTTTGTTTGAAATGATTTCTGTAATTTTAAATACATTTTAAAGGATAGGGAGAAAATCTTTAAAATTTCATTTTCAAAATTCTTTCTTATACTTATGACAAACATACAAATATAGGCATAAACTAGTTTGTTCGATGGTTTAATTGAAGTTTTAATTGACAGACACTCAATGCCATTAATTAAAATTATGATCTGAAAGGAGAGATTATTGGTTTTTCTTTATTGTAACTACACTTTTTACCTAAAAGTGATTGATCAGCTAAGTTTATACTTCAATTACCTTTAACTTTTAACGTTAGGTTTATCTATATATATAAAAGTGAAACTCTGTGTGTGTGTGTGTGTGTGTTAGCTATAGACTCCGAAACTGTTAAACCGATCGGGCTCAAACTTTGGTAAGTTGTTGTACTAATACCAGGGAGTGTTTATGGGTGTTTATCGAGCTCTCATGACTAAATAATTTTGTGATTAGAAAAGTGGGCTGGGCCACGCCCATAAAAAGCTTTAATTTTGAGGTACTTGAACTGGACTGATTTTTCTGAAACTCTGCACACATATTGAGCTGTCATGACTTTATATTTTCGTGATTAGAAAAGTGGGCAGGGCCACGCCCATAAAAAAAAGTTATAAGTTTGAGGTACTTGCACTGAACCGATTTTTCTAAAACTTTGCACACACACTGAGCTATCACGACTTTACAATTTCGTGATTAGAAAAGTGGGCAGTGCCACGCCCATAAAAAAAGTTATAATTTTGAGGTACTTGCACTGGACTGATTTTTTTGAAACTTTGCACACGTATTGAGCTGTTATGACTTCATAATTTCGTTATTAGAAAAGTGGGCAGGGCCACGCCCATAAAAAAAAATATAATTTTTAGGTTTTGCACTTGATATTCAATAAAAATTCAGAATGCATTTTGATTCATTAAGGGGCGTAGCAACGCGCGCCGGGTTTGGCTAGTATTCTATAAAAAAAAATAATATTTAAGCTCAATTATTTTTATACCCTTCACACAGTGAAAAAGGGTATATATAATTTTGTCATTCCGTGTGAAATTTCTACAATTTTGATTTCCGACCCCATAAAGTATATATTTTCTGAAAGCTTATGAATAGGGGAGTCGATAAGCCCTGTCAGTCTGTCCGTCTGACCGTCTGTCCGTGTGTATGTTGAAATCAACTTTTTGAAGCCCCTCGACATCGCTTGGACTCGGGTGAGGTATTAAAATATCAGAAATATTCGGGAGTAGATCGGTATTGAAAATCAGAAACATTGGTACATAAACAACTGAGATATGAACAAAAACCCACGACCACCTCGATTTTTTTTACAAAAACAACATTACAACAACAACATACATACATACAAACGTGTATACTGGTTAGAGAAAACGTGGGATCGAATCCCAGCTGAGGCAAAAAAAAATTTTTTTATTTTTTTTATATTTTTTTTTTAATTTTTTTTTATTTTTTTTTTTATTTTTTATTTAATATATTATTTATATTTTTATTTTTTTTTTAATTTTTTTTTTCAAATATTTTTTTGTTTTATATTTATTATATATATTTTAATTATTTAAAAAAAAATTTTTTTTTTAATTTTTTTTTTAATTTTTTTTTTTTAATTTTTTTGTTTAATTTTTTTTTAACTTTTTTTTTTATTTTTTATTTTTTTTTGCTTTTTTAACATACATACGTGAATTTATAATTTTACAATAGTTGTTTTTATATATGTATGTTTTTTATATGTATGTACGTATTTCATATGGGATGAATGGTGACACAAACTACTGTTATTGCACGTTGTGAAGGGTATATAAGATTCGGCACGGCCGAATATAGCGCTCTTACTTGTTCTTATTTTACATTTGTTTTTTAAACAACAAATACATTTCTTACAATATTTTGGAAGAATATTTAATAGTTTTTATTTTCTCTTTTTTTGAAACTTTTCGCGTACTAAATATACTATGGTACGATTTGTTATAAAGATATAAAAACATAAAAAACCGGCTTTTTCGGATAAAAAACCGGTGTATTTGATATTCGAAAAATCAACATTTAGAAAAAACCGCCAGCTGAAAAAGGAAAAAACCGGGTTTTCCACCGGTTGTAAAACCGAGTCGATCACCCTAGTAAATACTAGAGATATGAACTTTTTAGTAACGACCATGTACACTCACACGATTATTAGTCATAATCGTGATTCTCCCGAGAAAGCAATAACAAAATTAAATTCTTTGATAAAAAAAATCTTTTTCAAAAGTTACTGATTTCACAAATATAAAGGACAACATATCTGACGTTGTTCGTTTACGCCAAACCGAACCCGATTAACTGATTTAATAAAGGTGCATATAGTTGGGTTTAGCTTAAGAGATAGGATCCTTTTTTAACAGAATAGGACCAGGGAAAATGTCACCCTCAGTTATGTGATGTCATATGAAAGCAAAATTATTTTCAGTAACCATGTACATATACTATATGTAGTCGATTTCCTTAAAATCGCAAGTTAAGTTTTTATGAAAGTGAAAATTTAAGAATAATCACCTTAAAATATTATTAATTATAGTTTAAAATGAAAACTCATCCCGTCGTTAAAAAAATTTGTGAAAATTTGATGGCAGGTGTATGTTTGTTATCCGAAAAAATTATATGAAAAAATCAAATTGACTTACTCCATCACTGTCTAACTACAATTAAATAAAATTTTTTTAATTTTTTCTAAACTGGGTATTTGTTAAAAATGCTCTGAACGGCAAAAATTTTACAAAACGTTAAAAAATATTAGCCCGCTTGAAAAAAAAAACGTTTTATAAAATTAGTTTAAATAGTTAAATATTTTATAAATTTTTTTTATTTACTTTAGTCCACGTATTTTAAAGATTTAATTTTATACCTATAAATAAATAAAAATACCACAAAAATTTTTATTGTATATTTGTATTCATTTATATTCGTTACATCACTAGAACCTAATGTGTAAGTTAAATAAAATTAAAGAAAGCCAAAAAAAGTTAGTTCCACTACTTTATATTAATAAAAACGGTTTAAACTTTTTTTAAGATGTAAACATGTAAATGTAAACAATTAAATAAAAACAAGTAAAAGTGCTATATTCGGCCGTGCCGAATCTTATATACCCTTCACAACGTGTAATCATGCAATAACAGTAGTTTGTATCACCATTCCATATGATATACCTACATACATATAAAAACATACATATATAAAAACATCCCATTGTAAAATTATAAATTTACGTATATATGTTAAAAAAAAATTAAAAAAAAAAAATTTTTTAAAAAAAAAAATTAAAAAAAAAATTAAAAAAAAAAATTTAAAAAAAAATTAAAAAAAAATTTTTTTTTAAATAATTAAAATATATATAATAAATATAAAACAAAAAAAATATTTGAAAAAAAAAATTAAATAAAAAAATAAAAAAAAATAATAATAAAAATATAATTAATATATTAAATAAAAAATAAAAAAAAAATTAAAAAAAAAAATTATAAAAAAAATAAAAAAAATTTTTTTTGCCTCAGCTGGGATTCGATCCCACGTTTTCTCTAACCAGTATACACGTTTGTATGTATGTATGTTGTTGTTGTAATGTTGTTTTTGTGAAAAAAAAATCGAGGTGGTCGTGGGTTTTTGCTCATATCTCAGTTGTTTATGTACCGATGTTTCTGATTTTCAATACCGATCTACTCCCGAATATTTCTGATATTTTAATACCTCACCCGAGTCCAAGCGATGTCGGGGGGCTTCAAAAAGTTGATTTCAACATACACACGGACAGACGGTCAGACGGACAGACTGACAGGGCTTAATCGACTCCCCTATTCATAAGCTTTCAGAAAATATATACTTTATGGGGTCGGAAATCAAAATTGTATAAATTTCACACGGAATGACAAACCTATATATACCCTTTTTCACTGTGTGAAGGGTATAAAAATACTATTACAAATACTAGCAATAGCGACCTGTAGCGACATAATAAATATCACAAAACAATAACAAGTTACAGCAATATATTGCTAGTGTGAGAGTGTATTATTTATATGGTTACTCGAAAATAAATTTTCACATCATGCTAGTCGTATACAAGGTATACATACATACACATGCATACATACATATATGTACATGTGTTTATTTACATAGGTATGTATGTTCAAATGCATTTGCATGTTGGTTGAATGCAATATGTTTGTTGACGTATGAACTATTTGTGTTGCCTGTCTGTCATTGGCTTCTGTTTTGTTTTATTTCATTTCGCATTTGTTCCTTCTTTTTATACCCTTCACACAGTGAAAAAGGGTATATATAGGTTTGTCATTCCGTGTGAAATTTCTACAATTTTCATTTCCGACCCCATAAAGTATATATTTTCTGAAAGCTTATGAATAGGGGAGTCGATTAAGCCCTGTCAGTCTGTCCGTCTGACCGTCTGTCCGTCTGTCCGTCTGACCGTCTGTCCGTGTGTATGTTGAAATCAACTTTTTGAAGCCCCCCGACATAGGTTGGACCCGGGTAAGGTATTAAAATATCAGAAATATTCGGGAGTAGATCGCTATTGAAAATCAGAAACATCGGTACATAAACAACAGAGATATGAGCAAAAACCCACGACCACCTCGATTTTTTTTTCACAAAAACAACATTACAACAACAACATACATACATACAAACGTGTATACTGGTTAGAGAAAACGTGGCATCGAATCCCAGCTGAGCCAAAAAAATTTTTTTTTTGATTTTTTTTTTTATTTTTTTTTTTGTTTTATATATATTATATATATATAATTTTTTTTTTTTTAAATTTTTTTTTAAATTTTTTTTTTTAATTTTTTTTTTTTTTTTTTTTTTTTATTTTTTTTTTTTTTTGTTTTTTTAACATACATACGTGAATTTATAATTTTACAATGGGATGTTTTTATATATGTATGTTTTTATATGTATGTACGTATTTCATATGGGATGAATGGTGACACAAACTACTGTTATTGCATGACTACACATTGTGAAGGGTATATAAGATTCGGCACGGCCGAATATAGCGCTCTTACTTGTTTTTTTTCAATTAATGGTCTATTATGTTAAGCAGGAAATACTGTTGCATATTATACATATTGCATTATTAGTGCTGTATATAATACTTTTATTGTTATCTAACTGAAACAATAACAAACAATACCGTAAATTCAAAATGGGAACAAAAGATGAACCAAGATTTTCTATAAATATTGCCAAATGTAAATATTTTATACACAACAAACGTTGTTCCATAAGATCTCCAAAATCTGACTTTGGTTGGGCAAAAAGAAAAGGCAATTGTGTTCTTTCGCTCATATCTCAACTTGAATGTGCCCACATAACTGATTTACAATAGCAAAATTTTCGAAAGCATATCTAACAAATTAATATAAGTCTGAAATATACGTGGAACTTTAAAAACATGATTTTTACATACACACTGACAGAAGGACTAAGTTAAATCAATTTCATATATAATAAATTAATGTTTTCGATCTTTTTAATTTATATAAACAGTTTTTTCTTGTATTCAGCTTGAGATCACTTTCTTTAATAAAAAATAGTTTTAATTTTATTTTCCGATATTTCGCTACCACATTGGGTAGCTTCTGCAGGGAAATTTTTTACGATTTTCAACAATTAACAATTAAATATTTATTAATATATTTATATTTCGACAAATGAGTTTCGACAAAACAGAAATGCATCAAAATCAGAATATATTATCAAAATTTTGAAGGTTGCGTTTTAGAAGAAGTTGTAATTTCTTACTTCAAAGCAATTATTTAAGTGTTTAGAGTATTTATTGTAAAACTCGCCTAAGTAATACATAGAGAGTGAACCAAAAAAAGTTTAAACTTGTATTAAGTTAATAAAACCGTTAAAAAAAACTGTCTTATTCAAATATTAAAGTATTACCATTGGGTAGTTATAAATTTATAAATTTTATCCGGAAATACTTCTATTAAGATCTTTTAGATGCTTTTTTACCTTTTTGGACGAGGTGACCTATTACGCTTAAAATTGGGCATGTCCTAAGTTCTTTAATTCTTTCTTGGCAAGAGCTCAATACCTTTCCATAGGCCAAAGTTTTGGACATTAAATTTGTCTGCCGTGGTACAAAATTTACTTTATTGTTTGAAAACCACTCAAGGAATTTTTTTCCATACTGTCATGACGTAAATTTGAGCCAGAAATATAAAGTCACTCTGTCCTGTTTAAAGAAAAGTAAAAACCGTTGTCTATACACTCCGTTAAAAATATTCTGTGTTTTTCATGTCTGATGTCCAAATGATTGGCTTCTTTTGTTACAACAGCAAATGGATTGCCACACAAAAAACTTGTTGGGGGAATTTTTTATGATTTTGTTGCCAGTAAATAAGTTTCATCATCTATCACACAACAGGTGTATTTTTTTTTAAGTTTGACCTCAATTTTTTTGCATGTTCTTTTAATTCTAAATTATTTACTGCATTGGGATCTGTTACTTTTTGAACTTTATTCGACTTGAACCCAGCATTAGCTTTGGCTCTGCGCTCAAAGGAATCAGAGCATTGAATTTTTAGAGCTGCTTTTTGGTGCTCTTCGAAATTGGTGTTCGGCTTATTTTGCCTTACCAATATCTCTTAGTTTATTTTTTCTTTCCGATTCAGGTTTTCTTGCAATGTTCAATGTTCTTCCTTTTAATGTTTAATGGCATTTTAAACAGTGGGACCATGAACCTTTAGATCTTTTGCTATTTTTTTAAAGTCCATAATGGATTTTTTTTAATAATGTTTACATAACTTTTTTTTACTGCCCATTTTATTTTATTGATTTATTTATTTATCGTAATTTCCTATACAACAAGACTATATCTTATAATTGAAGTATAGGAATGCAAAAATTGTGCAATAATAGTTATATAAAAAAAAACAAAATAACAAACAAAATAACAAACAAAATAACAAACAAAATAATACTTAAAAATGCATTAAAACGTATTGCAATAACATTGAAATTTATTCAATTCAAATTTAAGAAAAATAATGAAAAAGAAATTTTCGAAAGCTATTTACTATTATTGCTTTTAACTTGTTGGTTTGGTGGTGGAGAATTCCAAATACGAGTACTGTTAACACAAAATTGGCATTCAGATACGAGATATGTACCTTAGCTTAAGTATAATGAGCTTTCTGTCCCTTAGCGATCTGGCAAAACGTAAGTTGTCAAATGAGCATATATTTTTTTATGAGTCAGAAGAAGAACTCGAATCTTGAAGAGTTTGTCGATGGAGACTCTGTGAAGTATTTGCGATCAAGTCTTGTGTGATCAAGTCTTCTTAGTCCGAAGATATAACTAAAATTGGTGTTAACAACCTCTTGCACATACTGGCCATGTTACAATTACCAAAACGTTTACAACCGTACGTAAGGTTAGGGATTAAATAAGTTTTAGCAAGCATAATACGGATTTTAAGGGGAAAATAAAACTGTGTTGGCCACAGAAATCTTTGTTTGCTGTAGACTTGAGCCACGAGAGTGTTAATGTGATTAGTCAAGGTTAGGTAACTATTGCATTTCATTCCCTGATTCTTGATCGATGGAACAAAATTTATTTCAACGTCATTCATCATGATACCATCATTTATAGTTGTTACATCACTTTTATTGTGAATAACGAGATATTTTAATTTGGAAGGATTCAGGCAGAGGCCATTTACAGTCGCACATAGGTGTTTCCTATGCAGATCGGAATTTAGTTTTTCAACATTCATCATTTATAACGAGTTTCTTAACAGCTGAACGTCTTCAGCAGAAATATGTAATTTTCAAAAGTATATCTGATTAGGCAAAATAACAGAGCTCTAACAATTGATTCTTGAGGCACTATTTTGCTGAGATGAATGAGAAATGAGAATTTACCATTTACAACTACTGATTGAGAAGGACCACTAAGATATGAAGATATAAGTTTAGCAGATGTTGAGGAAAAGATAAAGCAGTTCTTGAGTTTCCATATTAAGGTAGCATGATCCACAGTATCGATAGCCTTAGAGTGATTAAGAAGTAGCAGAAACGAAATTTGGCGAATATCAAGATTTTGACGTTAATTTTCAGTGACATTAACTAGTGCTGTAGTACAACTGTGATTCGTACGAAAGCCGGGTTGTCTAACAAACAATAGAGTATTTCTCAATAAAAGCGCTTATTTGTAAATGCATAATCCTTTCAAGAAGGATTATGACCGTAATAATTGTTAAAAATTAATAATTTAAAAATATAATATCTGACATATTTTCAAAAGCTAACGTAATTAAAAAATAATATGTTTCACCATGGATAATTTTTTTTTACTCACTCTTCAGTGCTCTATCTTGTTTAAACTTATACTTTACGTACAATTTCAGTATAAAATTATATACTTAAAAGCTGTGTGAAAAAAAAATTTTGTACGCAACTTTTAAAAAAACTAGAAGTATAGCACTAACAGCATACTTTAATACCAAAAACGAAGGTTTTTATGCAAAATAGATAGATAAATGTAGTAAATAGTAAAATTATACTTCAACAAAGGTGTTATCATATAAACAGTTATTTTCTTTATTATTAGTAGTTTGAAATAAATGCAAAAAAAAAATAAAAATAAAACAATACAATGCATATTTACCCCTTTTAGATGTTTTAAAGTAAAGAAGATAACAAAAGTAAACACATATTCAGTATCTATTTGTTGTTTATAATTTTAAACAAATGAAATAAAATTAAATAAAAACTTAAGAAAGAGCGCAACTCAAGTGTAACGAAAAGGACAAGTGTTTTTTTTTTATTTGTCAAGAGTTATATAATGTCATATAAATAAATAAACTAAGAAGAGAACAAGTAAAAGCGCTATATTCGGCCGTGCCGAATCTTATATACCCTTCACAACGTGTAGTCATGCAATAACAGTAAATTCACGTATGTATGTTAAAAAAAACAAAAAAAAATAAAAAATAAAAAAAAAATTTAAAAAAAAAAAATTAAAAAAAAAAATTAAAAAAAAAAAATTATTATATACATATATAATATATATAAAACAAAAAAAAAATAAAAAAAAAATTAAAAAAAAAAAATAAAAAAAAATAATAATAAAAATATATATAATATATTAAATAAAAAATAAAAAAAAAATTAAAAAAAAAATTTTAAAAAAATTAAAAAAAAAATTTTTTTGCCTCAGCTGGGATTCGATGCCACGTTTTCTCTAACCAGTATACACGTTTGTATGTATGTATGTTGTTGTTGTAATGTTGTTTTTATGAAAAGAAAATCGAGGTGGTCGTGGGTTTTTGCTCATATCTCAGTTGTTTATGTACCGATGTTTCTGATTTTCAATACCGATCTACTCCCGAATATTTCTGATATTTTAATACCTTACCCGGGTCCAACCTATGTCGGGGGGCTTCAAAAAGTTGATTTCAACATACACACGGACAGACGGACAGACGGACAGACGGACAGACGGTCAGGGCTTAATCGACTCCTCTTTTCATAAGCTTTCAGAAAATATATACTTTATGGGGTCGGAAATGAAAATTGTAGAAATTTCACACGGAATGACAAACCTATATATACCCTTTTTCACTGTGTGAAGGGTATAATAACGACAACAAAAATATGTTTGTTTTGAGGTTAACTACAACAAAATAATTTATAAAATACCTTTAAAGTAATTGGGGGAAACTAAAGACAAAACACTATTGATAAAACTAATTCTTCAAAAAAAAAATAAGGAAATTTACTTTGACTATTAAAATCGTTGCAATAAATTAACATAACAAAATTAGATGTGCAAATAAAAAGAACTAAAAGTTTAAAAGAATTTAAATTTATAACACCTACCAAAAGACAACTGTTATAAACAAATATTTATAAAAAAAAAGATCAGAAAAATATGCAAAACGTAGGTGTATTAAATATTCTGACAGATGTTTAACATTTGAACAGCTAACGACCAAAAAAAGTCTGTGTTAGAATCATTTTTAGCATTAGAAATATTTCATCATTTTAAAGAGTATTTTGGACAATGAGATATAAAACATTTTTTCTAAAAGAAAATGTTCGACAAGACACATTTTAAAACAAATGTTTAAACAAAAAAGTTCCTGATAGTAAAATATTAACATTTTAAAATTTTTACTACAAGAAATTACGGAGAACTGCATTTAATTCAGTTGAAATTATTTGTTAGTTTCCGTTTTAGAATTAAAAAAAAAACAGCATTCCAACCCAGAATTCAGAATTACATAATTCGTTACGAAAGAAATAAAATGAATGAAAAACAAGTAACAGTGCTATATTCGGCCGTGCCGAATCTTATACACCCTTCACAACGTGTAGTCATGCAATAACAATTGTTTGTATCACCATTCATCTCATATAAAATACGTACATACATACATGTAAAAAACATACCCAAAAAAAATATATATTAAATATAAAAAAAAATAATAAAAAATATTAAAAAAATATTAAAAAAAAATTTTTTTAAATTTTTTTAAAAAAATATAAAAAAAATAATAAAATATAAATAATATATTAAATAAAATAAAATAAAATTTTTTTGGCTCAGCTGGAATTCCATGCCACGTTTACTCTAACCAGTATATATGTATGTTGTTGTTGTAATTGTGAAAAAAACGAGGTGGTCGTGGTTTTTTGCTCAAATCTCAGAAAGTTATGGGGCGATTCTGCTGAATTTCAATAGCGATTCATTCCTGGATATTTCCAAGAGATTGATACCATATAGAGATCTGAGGAACATATAGTTGCTCCTAAAAGATGATTTCAACCAACACACAGACAGACGGGCAGACGGACAGACGGTCAAAGCTTAATCGACTCCTTTATTCATAAGCTTTCAGAAAATAAATACTTTATGGGGTCGAAAAAGAAAATTGTAGAAATTACAAACGGAATAACAAAGCTATATACCCTTGTGCCAGGTGAAGGGTATAATTAAACCCTATTAAAAACAGCATTTTAGCAACGTTGTTGACAGCAAAAATCAGCTACAAAGATGCATTTATTTTACAAGGTGACTGTAATAAGGTGAAACTTTCTTTTTTATGCAGTTTAATATTTAACAAAATAAAAAATTCTTTAAAATAATGTGGTTTTCATTAGACAGTAAATACACTTTGACAACTCATACAAAGAATTACACCAAAACAACATTTACATATTGTGGAAATTTATTTCCAAAAATCGCGCTCTGTTCGCCAAACTTATAGAGCCATTAAGTTTACGGTACACTTAATCGTCCATCTGAGCAGATAATACGCAATATAATGGATTGATCAATTTCGCATAATATTCATCTACATCGAGCACCTACCGTGCGTACAGAATAAGAGATCGCCACTGTAGACGTAAGTGAAGCGACGTTTGCCAAAACTTGTTATCTGTACGTTCACTGCTTGGAAATTAAAATTCATATAAAATACAACTAGTGCAACAATTATAGCCAGTCGACTATCAATTGTGTCGGGTGTTTGATGAATTGACTAAGCATCAACTGAAAATTTAACAAGATATTTATTATTCAATCATCTTAAGCGATAAAGCCCATTTCTAGCATAACAATTATGGAAACGAGCAGATTTATCATTATTGGAGAGAACACAATTCTGATGAGACTCTTAAGATAACATGGCGAAAAAATCACTGTTTGGTGGGTTGTATATACCGAAGGTGTTATTACCTTACTTGTCTTTGAATTTGAGACCGGTGCCAACATTACTAAGAATAGCAGAGGCTACAGGCAAAACATTTGTTGAGCCAAAGGCTTGGTAACCGAATTATCTCAATAAATTGACCTGCGAAATGACCACATCGATTTGTGTGATTTGACATCTTTGGACTACTCTTAGTGGGTGGTACATCAATTCTCTGGTCTAAGCTGATAAGATAGCAACAATTGATTATTTAAAAGCCAATATTCGACGCACTATTGAACAAATAAAATAGGAAATACTGGTGCAAGATTGGCGTCCATAAGTCCCAGTCACAGAGTGAATGTCATGAAATTTTTGAACTAATAAGACAAAATGTTGGTCATTTAAAATAATTTTTTCTGCTTGATTCAAAAAATTCTGTTCCTAAAAAACCAAACAATACTTATGAATACAAACAAGCAACTTTTCCAATAATTTTAAAATTTCTGCCAAAATTCAAGAATACGCAAAATAAGACAAAACTATTCTTTAGTAATAAATTTCATATTTAGTTAAACGGCTTCGCCAACAAACAGAAAATACATATTGGCTAAGCGAATACCCTTATGTGCTTAAAGAAACACAACTTTACCCACAAAAAATAACTGTATATGGCCACCATATTATAGTGGGGTTTTCACGCCAGTGGTGTCAATGGGTCGTTTTTGTTTGTTAATGAAAATATTCGTTAAGTTACTGTCAATAAAATTCGCTATAGACAAAATTTAAACTATGGCTTATGTATAGATATAGTCTAGCTTGTTTTACAAAATTATATTTACATGATTTTAATAGTATTAGCACCAAGTAGTTATTGGAGAAGGTTGGTGAATGATGTATTTTTTTATTTAGTTAAAAAAAATTGCATTCTTCAAGAACGTGTTTGATGGTAAAATTGCTGTAGCACCTTTTTAAATTCATGTAGTTCGTTATATAACAGCGTATATCAAATTTTCCTAACATTTTTAAGTGCTATTTTTCAATATTTTCAAATTATTTCACACATGCCATTTTATGTTTAATTTTTAACCAGATTAAGGCATATTTTCCGTCATTAGCAATAATATTGAAGTCTACAACAAGTTTGATGTTTGTTGTAGGTTAGTTATTTATATGAATGTACGTATACTGTATATCTTTCTAGATATAATTTATAGTAGTAGTGACAAGGTTGTTATTTCTCGTACTACGCATATTTTAACAATAAATCCAACATTAAACAAATGGTAATACAATTTTCTTTATTTTTAAATATTTATACAAAACATGAAAGATAAATATTAAATCTCGACAAAGTTTACAGCTGTAGGTAGGAAGATAATATTATATAACTAATTTAAATCAGTTTGACAATTTAAGAGATTATCTTGGATAAAAGTTTTTAAATGCCATTCTTTTATATTAATTCTTTTATGCTGATTCTTTTGGTTCAATGAATGGAGGCAGAACAAAATGGGATCTAAAAATGTTGATCCTTATAAATCTTGCTAACTTGCAGTATAATGTAATGTCTTGTCTTATCGCTATTTATAAAACATGTTTGAGATAATCTTACAAATATAAACCTACAGGGTCCAGATCCACTGTTGAAAAACTTACACCAAACCGAAAGATTTTCGACCCGGTCAGCTGATCTTTATTTAAAATACTATAAACAATAATTTATGTGTATATTTGATTATTTCAGTTCGGCAAGCTCGTCTTCTGTAAAGATGGACCAGTGAAGTCAGCTCTATACCTCGTTTAGGGCTAATTTTTATTAGTGACATTTCTTGAAATACATTGCTTCGAAAAGTTGATTTCAACATACATAAGGACAGACGAATGAATAAAGCTTAATCGAGAAAATATATACTTTATTGGATCGGAAATGAATATTGTAGAAATTTCACACGATATGACAAACTTATATATACCCTTTCACTCACAATTCCAGATGTATTTGTTCTAAATGTTCGCCAGTATAAACTCGGACTACGAGGTCGGTTATATTTAGATACCTTTCAGGTTACCAGACCAATGTAAAATTTTACAGGAACTGTGGAAATTTCTAAATGAGATTGTGAGATATTATTACGTAGTCATTTACCATCATTATTGCAAAAAAAAACTAATTAACAGAGGACTCTTCTTTATACAAAGAAAATCACTGATTTTACCCTTCTGCTAGATTCCTTCAAACAGAAACTATACAGTTCGCACATACTAGATGGTCTACGGATTCTATTACTTTGTCGATATTCTAATCGATCATTGTATACTTAGAGTGCAGCGAGAAAGATAAATTTAATTTCCAATGACAACTGTAAACGTAGGCACGTTGAGAAATAGATTAACACCGTACATTTTTTTTATAGCATATCCAAGTTGATATCTGTGGCTTGGAGCTGAAAGGGCCAATGTCAAAATATTTACTTTTGAGAAAATTGGAATTGAACTTTAATTTTTATATATGCTTTCATAGTGACATTGGCCAGCATTTTATTTCTGAAGCTGTTCTGGGTTAAGTATGATTTAAGCTGTTTTACCATAATGAAATAGAGCAAGAAAACAAATCTAATGCAATGATAAACTCAAAGGAGCAAAAAAGTGGCATTGGCCCTTTTAGCTCCAAGCCACAGATATAAAAAATGAATATTATTTATTTGTATTCTTTCAACTGCTTAGTTTTCAATATAAAATAGTTTTAAGGCTTCACAAAGGGACCATAAATGGACTAGAGTTTTTCTAACAAATACTTATGAACTATGGCGTTGATATGCGATGCTACTATAAATAAAATGTTGCCAAAGGTCATACTGTGAAAATGGAATTCACGAATTGAATTGTTAGCTTAATGGCAGAGCTTTGTTGTGTTTAAAGTTAGAAATTAAAAATCTATTTTTACGCACATAATTTAAGAAAATTGGCCATATTTTTGATCACCCATATATTTAATTTAAAAAAAAAATAATTTTTAAATAAAAATAAAAAAAAAAAAATAATAACAATAATGACCATATCTATACTTATAATAGCTGAAAACTGTGGAACAGATTATCTGTCACTGCCCAAGGCTAGAGAATCAAAGGCTAAAATTCCACGATGAGTTAGGTGATGTTTCGGGGTGCAAGCTGGGGAATATTATCGATTTCATCATGGGGATCGGGTGGTTGGTGAACATACAATGGGGCTCGTAGGGAATCTGTTTTTCTTTCTTCTATTCTATTTCCTAATAACTATCTCTTACATATTTTCATATATTATATCTTTGACAACCCTCTCTCACTCTCTTTCTTTTTCTAATCGATTTACTATCTTTACTATATAAAGGGAAGCGCAATGGATCATATTGACCTCCGAGTATGGGTGTAGGAGGCAGATACTGCATCCTGCATTCCCCTTTCCTACCTACCTACCTACCTACCTACCTATACTTATACTTGTAAAATAACTAAGCCTAAACAATTCTTTTTTTAATTTGATGGCAGTGTAAAGATCAACAATATAAAATACCAAACAACACTTAAGAATATTTGTCTGTCCATCCCTATGAACTCGATAGAATTTCACGAAATTTCACTATGTTAACATAGTGGAATAGTATAACTTATTTATTTATAGAAAAACAAAAACGAAAGTACGCTATTTTAACAATTTAAATAATAATAAAAAGTAAGTGAGAAATAAAAACAGAAATGCAATACATTTTGCACGTACAAGTATTAATAAATATTTTTAAAATTTTTTAATATATTTTTGCAGTAAAAACCCGTTTTTCAGACAATTTCACGACGTGTAATTTTAATATTTGAATTTTCTTATAAGTCCTAGCTTAGACGGGTAAACATTTGGAAGGGAAACATTTATAGTTTGGTAGCATATTACAGGTGGAAAAGAGGGATTCGCTTTTGTGTTCGGTACTCGGCGATAGGCTTTGTTGACCAAAAGGAAGCAAACAATAATAATACAATGTTGGCGACAACAAAAGAAAATTCCAAATATTTGCCAGTCTAAGCTAGGACTTATAGGCATTGAAGTACAATCACATACAGTCCTTATTTTTGTTTTTTTATTATTTTATAATACTAGCATTACTTTATAAACAACATTTTTAAGTTTTTCCCAAGAATTTTTGCAGAAATTTAAAACACAAATTTTATAAAACTCATAAACAAGAAAATAAAAAATAAATCCTTTTAATTTATAATGAAAAATATTATGCTGTTCTATATTTAGAAGAATGTGCTCTTTACATATTCGTTAACAGTTTTTGACTTAATACGCTTTAAAATATATATGTATGTACATACCAGCAGCAATAATTTATAGGTGGTTGTAGCAATGTTCAAAAATTAGATTGAAAAATCTTTGTTAAATAATTAATAATTTTTTAATGCATCCTATTGTATGAAGCCATTAGAAGACTTGAATGAAGACTTCTGTTTTAATTTTTTTGAATCAATGCCTGAGTTAATACAGGGATAAACATTATATTTCCCACAAAACACAATGTCATTAATCTATATCTATATATATAAAAGTGAAACTCTGTGTCTGTGTGTGTGTATGTGTGTGTTAGCTATAGACTCCGAAACTGTAAAACCGATCGGACTCAAACTTTGGCAAGTTGTTGTACACATACCAGGGAGTGTTTATGGGTGGAAAAAAGTGGGCGAGGCCACGCCCATAAAAATTAGTTATCAGTTTTAGCTACTTGCACTTGCCCGATTTTTCTGAAACTTTGCACACATATCGAGCTGTCATGACTAAATAATTTTGTGATAAGAAAAGTGGGCGGGGCCACGCCCCTAAAAAAGTTTTAATTTTGAGGTACTTGCACTGGACCGATTTTTCTGAAACTTTGCACACATACTAAGCTGTCATAACCATATAATTTCATGATTAGAAAAGTGGGCAGGGCCACGCCCATAAAAAAAGGTTATAATTTTGAGGTACTTGCACCAGACCGATTTTTCTGAAACTTTGCACACATATCGAGCTATCATGACTAAATAATTTAGTGAGTAGAAAAGTGAGCAGTGCCACGCCCATAAAAAATAGATATCATTTTGAGGTACTTACACTGGACCGATTATTCTGAAACTTTGCATACACATTAAGCTGTTAAGACTTTACAATTTCGTGATTAGAAAAGTGGGCAGGGCCACGCCCATAAAAACAATTATAATTTTGAGGTACTTGCACTGGTCCGATTCTTCTGAAACTTTGCACACATATTGAGCTGTTATGACTTTACAATTTCGTGATTAGAAAAGTGGGCAATGCCACGCCCATAAAAAAAATTATAAGTTTTAGGTTTTTGCACTTCATATTCAATTAAAATTCAGAATGCATTTCGATTCATTAAGGGGCGTAGCAACGCGCGCCGGGTTTGTCTAGTATTTATATAAAAGTAAAAATATGTGTGTGTGGGTGTGTGTGTGTGTTAACATAGACTCCGAAAAGTGGGCAGTGTCACGCTAAAAAAAAAAGTTATCATTTTTAGCTACTTGCACTTGATCGATATTTTGAAACTTTGGTCTGTCATGACTATATAATTTCGTGATTAGAAAAGTGGGCAGTGCCACGCCTATAAGAAAGTTATAATTTTTAGCTTCTTGCACTTTATAAATAAATAGAAATTCAAAATGCAGTTTTATTCATTAAAGGGCGTAGCAACGCGCGCCGATCTTGGCTAGTGTTCTGAAACATTTAAATCTGGTGATTGAAGTAAATGCTTTAATTCCATGTTAAGAAATTTTTTCCAAACTTTGGACATCCACACCTCAAAAAAACATTAATTTACACTCGTCCATAAATATAAAACTTTCCTAGAATGTAGGATCACTAGTGTGTATGTGTTGATATTTTGTACGTACTTGTGATTTGATATACAATTTACGCATTTATGTAAGAGTAAAACTTGAAAACGTCTTCACGGATTTCGTTATATAATATTTTGTTTTATTTGTAACATAACAGGACATGGTTCGTATGAAAAACAAATAAGGAAAAATATTCGTGACTTCTTGCAATAAAAAATACATTTTCTTACATGTACAAAATACCATTGCAGCATTTATGTAATAGCATCACTTGAGAACGACTCGATCAATTTGCTAATTCTTTTTGTGTTGCATTTACAATTTTCAGGACAAGATTTGTCTGAAAAAAATTAAAATAGAATGGCCGTAGTATTCCGAACCGAAAGAAAATAATTTTTATAAAAAAAATTATGTAAATTTATTTTGGGTTTGTGCTTTTCACCATCTCATGAAAATAAACTTTTGATCAAAGAAACTTCAGTTGGCGAAGCAGCACCTTGTTATACTATAGACAATCGTGACCAAATGCCGGCTTTGCAGAGAAACTTTAGTTGGCGACGTCGCTGTTTGTTATACCATAGAGCAGAAAATTTCAGTAAAAGGCCGACTATGCATAGAAACTTTAATTGGTGAAGACGTTGTATGTTTCTAGTTAATGGAACTTAGCATTTTTTCCTTTTTTTATATGCTTGTGAATTTTACAGGAGAACGTCTTATAAATATTGTAATCGTTTGAAAAGGGTGATACAAAAATAAAACATATATTTCTCAAATTTGTTTAACAATGTTCCGGCATGTGAAAATTTTTAAGAAGTAACGGTTGTGTTGATAATCGTGATACTGACTTTATCGTTGATGTTGATTCTATCAATATTTTTTTTTTGGTTTTGTGCAATAATGGATTGAAAAATGATGTTTCTATTAATTTTAAATTTGTTGTTAACTTTATTATTTTATTATTAACTGTAATCGCCATGGTATAATCTCTATACTTAAATATGTATTACTTTCTTTGTATAACTTCGATATGCTATTAAAATATTTTCGTAAAATTAATCTTTCAATGGGTGCGTTAATATATTTTCTGCTAATAAGTAAAACTTAGATATTATAATATAGTCTTTAATTCTTCCACGAATTTGTCCATAGAGAAAACGTTATATAGGAGGTAGGCGTTAAAGAGGGCGTGTCACCTTAATTTTCTTGGATAACAATGACATTTAACGGTGATTTATATGTGCAAAAATTCATCATAAAACCTCTTATTCTGTCGGTTTTATGAGAATTTAAATTTCATTAACTGTAGATTACGTGAAATGTGGGCATTAAAGTATGCGTGTTTGAAATAGTCCTTCATTCTTCTAAAAATCTTTATTCATAGAGAAATAATATGAATTTGAGAAAAAGCGTTTTATGGGAGGTAGGCGTAAAAGCGGGAATGTCACATTTATTTTCCATTAGAACAAAGCCCTTGACCAAAAAGTAATATTTGCAAAATAT
Source organism: Phyto melanocephala (assembly GCA_941918925.1). Classification (NCBI taxonomy): domain Eukaryota; kingdom Metazoa; phylum Arthropoda; class Insecta; order Diptera; family Rhinophoridae; genus Phyto; species Phyto melanocephala. Next base: position 128,169,563 of record OW799234.1, on the reverse strand, counting down.
TAGAATCAGACATTAAGTCAATTTTATTAAGTTTTAAATTTTGAATATACCGAAAAATACAATGTGCGGTATAAATTTTTGTACATTTTGATCTTTAACTTCTTTCCTAATGCATATATTTAAGCATTTTTCGGAAAAAAATTTTTGCTTACTCAGGAAATATACATTCGAAATTTCATGAGTCTACGTTAATGAGTTTGGACACAATTTCATTTTATTCGATGTTGGAAGGACATGGTTTATTTTACCTACTCTTGCTTTAAGAGCTATAACTCTCTTCCTAATATTCCAATTTAGACTATTTTCAATACCAAGAAGTAGAAGTATAAGAAATATTTTAGCAAAATTTGAGCCCCCTAGCTTTTTGGGTCCGAAAAGAGACGGACAAAGCTAGATCGTCATAAAATTAAACTCCGATTTAGAAAATATATATTTTATGGGGTTTAAAATGGATATTTCGATGTGTTACAAACGGAATGACCAAATGAATATACCCTCACCATTTTTTTGGTGGCGGGTATAAAAAATAGAGAAGAAAATTCTCTCCTTTACTCTATCACCTTATGTAATTACACCATGCATGTATCGAGATGTTTCAAATCATTGTACAAAATCTGTCACAGAAGCGTGTTACTATTTATTAAAAATGTATCGTAACTTTCCTTAAGGTAAAAATCTATAGAATATAGATAGGAATGTCGCATCGATATGTCCCTGCATGTAAACTGGCATTTAGCCTACCGCATGCTTGCCGAGTATTATTGATATGAGCTTCCACATTGTCAATATACCTACTCATCAAGCCTTTTAATAGTATTTGTTTGTATGCGTTCACAAATGTTGCTAGAATAATCCTTCAAAAAAGAATTTTTTTATTTTTTCGTGCAACAAATCCATACAATCATATTTTACATAGCTACCAAAAAACTTGTTTAGTACAATTTATGTGTGTCTAGTCCCCTTTATTAATATAAAAGATTTTATCAATTTTTCATCCCTGGTGACTTCAACAGCAATAACAAAAATTACACAAAAATAACAAATAAATAGATGTTTGTTATTAAAAAACTAAAATTTGTTGTTTTCTTTCTTATTTCTTGTTAAAGATTGTAAAGCTACAAGATATGATTTTTGTTAATTCAGTTAAAACACAAAACTTACATTTGCTGTAAACCCAAATTATTGCTGAAGTTTTTTAATGTTGATAATTTTTCCTATTTAGCAAATCCAAAATTAAGATTTAAGCAGTGGTTCAGTTGTATATACTGCTGTATTCTTGTTGTTCTTTGAATAAAGAGGTGTGTATGAGACACTTGTGAAAAATTTCTTTGAGCTTTGCTTTTTAAGAAAAAACTTTTTTGTAGTTTTATTTTAATAATTATTTGATTTCTTTAATTCTTAAAGATTCTAATACACTAGACACGATATTTTTAAACAATTTATTTATTTGCAAATGCAGACACAAAACGATTTCTCTTATAACTTTTCTTCTTTTTATTGTTGCCTACTTTTTCTTTGGTGCTAACACTTTTAGTTGGCTTTTTTGTATATATTTTAAACTTTTATTTTCTGGCAGTAATTTTTTGTGTTGAAAATTTTTTTTTCTATATATTGGCAAAGTTTTACTTTTTGCTTAAATTCACTTTCTTGTTTTTTATTATTTCAATACACTCACGAGAAACGTCAACCTTATTTGACTTATTTTTTTCAACTGATTTTGTGTACGTTGTGTGATTGCCAGAGTTGTTAATCAAGCGATTTTTAAAAGCACGGAACTAAGAACTTTTTTATGTCCTTTTAAAATTAAAAAAAATTATGGTTTAAATTCATCTAGACTTGGGAAATTGAAATGTATACTTTACATTAATATTTTAATTTCAATTCATAAAGTTAACGATACAGAATTTGTGTATGACTATACTGAACTGATACCAGGGAAATACAGTACAAAAGAAAAAATAACATTACACTATATTACCTTTTTTAAAGTTATAAGGAAATTATATGGTGTTATATGTATATAACATATATACATAAGAATATGTTGTAAGATTTTTAACAATAATTTGAAAACAGTTACGCGACAATCGTTCAAATAAAATAGAGTAAATTTATATGGCTATCATATATAAGCCGATTTGTTTGGTAATTTACGCTAATAATAATAATAAAATTTGCTGGTTTAGTAGTTTGGATGTAAAAGTCTCAGATTAAAAATAATTAATTAAAACAATTATGAGTATTATAGAAGAAGTAAAATAAAAAAAAATATATTGCAGAAAATGTCTATACTAGCCATTTTTATTTTTTAACATAGTAAACAAAATTAATTTTAAAATTATTCGTATATTCTTTACTGTGGTTTCACGTTATATACATTTCTTTATTTTACTTGAACTTTTAATCAAAACTACTTAGTTTAATTTTGCTTTTTGTTTTTAGAGAACATGGTAGAATTTAAAAATAATTAAATTTTTAAAAATAAGCTAGTATACAAATGAGTATTTTTTTTTTTTTTTTATTTATCAAAACGAAAATGTATTACCTAAAAAATTAGTTTGACTGAACTTAGGTTTATATATATATATATTTATATATTATATATATATGCATTTATAACTGAAATATATGCTAATATTTTGTCATAATAATAATTTTATAATAATTATTTAAAATCGAAAGCTTATATTAATATTATTAGTTATATTATGACAGCTGATTTACAAGAAGACATATAACGGCTTTTATATGTACATCTTTAAGTTCGGACATAGACTAATAATGTTTCCGAACAGTAATTCAAAAAAACTTCTCAATTGTAGAACAAGTAGAAAATATTTAAAAATCGCCTAATTAGAATCGACCTCATTAGGTAACATTTTTATAGTTGTGATTACACAGAGTTGTGTATGGGATTACAGTGTTTAAAAGTGAACAAATTAATTTTTTATTTACTTGGTATTCACTGCGATCAGTTAACACACTTACTATTGACATTCACCACAATTTGTTCTGATTAGAGTGAATTTCCCCTTATCAACCGGTTGTTTGTGCATGCGTGCGGTATATATCGAGAGGAATTTCTAAATATATTTTTTGCAAATTTGCATTGTAAATATTATCCCAAAGTAAAATTAATTAATTATAAACAAAGGAAATATAAAATGTCCGATACTGAGAAGAATATACCTGAAGGTTGGGAAGTGCGCACAAGCCGTTCAACGGGTAAGTAAATTAATTAAAAGCAAAAAGATGCAGTTAGTTTTTTCATACATATATGAAAAATTTAACGCTTTGTACTCATACAATACTATTGATTTTTTTTAACTTAATATTATATATATTTTTAGGCCTTACATATTACTTAAATATATACACTAAAGAATCACAGTGGGATTTGCCCACTGAACCGGCTAAAAAAGAAGTATCTTCTACTGGTCCCAGTGAGGTAAGAGCTTCCCATTTGCTTGTTAAGCACAAGGGTAGTCGTCGTCCATCCTCATGGCGTGAGGAGAATATAACACGAACCAAAGATGAAGCTCGCCAAATTTTAGAAGACTATCGCAAACAAATTGAAAGTGGTGAAGCCACCCTAGAGGAATTGGCTCAAAAGTTCAGTGATTGCAGTTCAGCTAAACGCGGTGGCGACTTGGGCATGTTTGGCCGCGGACAAATGCAAAAACCGTTTGAAGAGGCTGCTTTTAGCTTGAAAGTTGGTCAACTATCTAAAATAGTAGATACTGAATCTGGACTGCACATTGTTTTACGCACAGAATAAGTTGTTCGCTATATATTTAATATTTGAACCAAATCCACATCAGAACGACTTACTAAGATAAGTTAAAATGCATTTTAAAAATGAATAATCTTAGAATTTGATGAACTTTATAACTATTTCGATAATTGAATTAAAACGTACTATTAATTTAAATATTTATCTAAACCTTTGCATTTTTTTTAAGAAAAAATACTAGATATTAAAATATTGTTTATAAGTTTTTCTTTTCGTTTTTCATATTTTTATAAATTTAAAAATAAATAAAAGGAAATTTTAAACTAAATCTACATAAGTTTTTTTTGCAATAGTTGAGCTCCATTGAACTTTTGTTTTTTTAATAAGGCATCATAAGGTTTTAGTAAAATTTTGACTTTACCGTGCATTTCTTCACTATTATTTTCAATAATATTGAGTAAAATAAAGCAGGCACGGTTTATGCACAACCATGACTTGAGAGTATCTTCAGTCAATTCATGTATCAAGAGGTTACCAAAAGTCTCACAACTGCTATCTAGGGTTAAACGTTCCTTGTCATTCTTAATGATTTTCTTTAATACAATATGGAGACCAGCCTCTTCAATGCCTAAAATATTCACTGTAGTTATCTAAAAAAGTAAAACAATAAGTTAAAAATGTTTTAAGAATTTGTTACACAAACCTCTTTTTCTTCCGTTTCTGAATCGTCATCATGCTCCGTTTCAGCAATTTCATTATCCTCGCTAATGACAATTTTTTGTGTTTGTTTACGCTGTTTTATTTTAAGCTTGGTAGCTTCTGCTATAATTTTTTCTACATCTTGTGGCTTCTTGAATTTTTTATCCTTTGATTCTTCCTCTATCTTAACACTCCAATCAGCTTTTGCTACAACTTTTGACAAACCCGCTGCAGCATTTGCAAAATTTTTGTTGGTTACTTTACCAATTAAAAAAATCATTAAACTATTTTAAAAATTATAAAAAAGGTTAAACTTTTACATTTTTTTAGTATTTCTGCTGTAACCAATCCGATATGCTTGTCCGATAACCAAAATTCAGGATTATCTGCCATAGCCCTAGCTATAGGTTCTTCAATTTGTTCAAAAATTTCCTTGCGCCTTACATCTTTATCCTTTTTACCATATTGAAGGCCTTCCTCTACTGTGGCTATAAATGAAGGATGGAAACAGTTGGTATTACCAGGCGATATAAGCCATTCAATTACACGACGACCCCATTGATTAGACATTAGGGTTTGAAGTTCAGGATGTATAGTATCGTATATTGCCTTTTTTGTTGCCTTTGTATCGTCCAAAGCATTAAGAACGGCAATGGCAAAAATATGACCATGTTCATGGGTACATATCTTTACCAAATGTTCTTTTATATTTTTAATAATAGCCTATAATATAGAAAAAATAAAATTAATAAATTGTTGGTTCTCCAAAACCGTTTTTATTTATTTACTTAAAAATGTTTCTCTAAAAATAAATTTTAGACAATAATTTTTAAAGTACATTATCGTACCCAAGATCGTACCTTAAACAAAATTTATTAATTTTTTTTCTGAACTTAATTTTGACTATACTTATCCCTTAGGAGAATTTGGCAGTGAAATGCATATAGACTGGCTTAAACCGAACAACAAATTTAAAATCTCTGAAGGATTAATTGGGAGTGTACACATTTTTATTAATAAAAGTGAGGATTTTTTAAAAAAGGTTTATAAAATTTATGTTAGTTCGAATACTCACCCTTCTATTTTTTGGTGTCGATTTGTGAAAACACATTATAGCTGCTTGACAACCATCTTTAGTAGTCAACATCAAAGGTATATGAGATGCAAACATGGTGACCGTCTCCTCTATTTTATCCTCTTCCATCTCCATGACGTAGTCCAAAATTATGGCGTGGATCAAGGAATTATCAACCAACTGTTTGTTGGCAACATGTTCTAAATTTGCCTTTACTGCACTTAAGATGGAAGCTTTCATGTTACTGGTTTCCTTATAACAATCGGACAAACATTTTACATTATCATCCTTCGATTTCTTATATAAATCACCGTAAAATTCCTGACGCATATAAGCTTTCTGCTTAGCATTTGCTATCATAAGATAGACGTGATCAAGAATTTTGCTGGATATATTGTGGCAAGATAACTTAACAATATTGCCAATAAAGGCATCAACAAGTTTTGATTTAGTGACCGGTGAGCCGTATTTAAACATACGTAAAATACAAAAGTGGGCATATTTCGAAATGGACATTTCGACCGCAAATGGCATTAAACGTTCAGATATTTGTTCTCTTAGAGAAGGAGAAGCAAATTTTAGCATACACTGTATAATTCTAGCAGTATCGTGGGCCATTACAACTTTCTTAATAGTATCGCCCACACTAAACAAATTGTACAATTTCTCTACTAATTCAGACTTTTTCTCGGTTTTACGGCATTTTAATTTTTCATAGATTTGTTTGGCCTCTATTGATATTTCATAGGTAGTCTTCGATTGTTTACGCTTTAGTTTTAAGTCTTTTTTGTCTTGTTTAAATTTACGCCAATCGGTTTTTTCTGGCTCTCCAAGTTTATCATTTTCACCGCTCAATTTTTGTTTAACTGCAAATTTATTTCCCGGTTTATGGGCAAAGTTGTTTCCGCGTTTTGCAGATAATTTATTATCATCTTTTACCTTGAATTTATCGTTTCCATCATTGTTTTTAGTTCCTTTAGCTTTAATGGGCTTTCCAAATTTCCGTGTTTTGCGTTCTTCTCCATAATTACTCTTTTCTAACACATGAGTTTTTTTGTTCAATGGTTCATCGCTAATGTTTTTTTTATCAGCGCCTCGCTTAGTATTTATCATTCTGGTAAAATGGTTAAAAATTATTAGTTTTATTATTTAAATTAACACAAATAAACACGTGCGCTCTCTATCACCACTCCAGCAGTGAAACAAGCCGAGGCAAAATTTTCGGCGGCGGCGGCTGAGCAGTTTTTAAGCGGCGGCGGCTATAACAAATTAAAATCGGCGGCTCAAAATTTCAAAGTGACGTCACGAAATTTTTTTTTACAAAATTCTAACTGTAAAATATTACAAAATTTTTCATCACTTTTTCGAAGAAAATTTCTTCTTGAGTCGATTGAAGTTGATCAAAACGGCGGCTTTCTTGAGCCGTTTTAAGCCGACAAAAACGGCGGCGGCGTGGACATTTAAAAACAAACCGGCGGCGGCGCGCCGTCGGCTCTGAGCCGGTCGACTTGTTTCACTGCACTCCAGACTTTTTTATCTTAAAATGTCAATTTAAATCAGAGTTGTTATAAAATGTTCATATTATGTGGCAACATTACCTTTGTATCAAAAGCATGGTGTAATTAGGGTACACTTATACAGGTGGCAGTATAAGCGCAGCAATGTTTTTGTGTACCAATGTTTGTCAAATTCCATATATAAAAAAGAAATTTCAGTGCCAAAAATTGTCAAAATCCATATTTAAATAAAGAGTTATAAAAATTGCTCTCCTTATATAATTAAACAGTGGGTGTAATCATAGAGTAAAGGATAAGCATCTTGTAGCTTTTTTTTATATATGAAGTTTGACAATACTTGGCACTGAAATCTCTTTCTATACCCTTTTCATTTCGCGTCATATCGCGTGAAATTTCTACAATTTTCATTTCCGACCCCATAAAGTATATATTTTCTGAAAGCTTATGAATAGGGGAGTCGATTAAGCTCTGTCAGTCTGTCCGTCTGACCGTCTGTCCGTGTGAATGTTGAAATCATCTTTTTGAAGCAAATCCCACCCCCCCCCTATTGCTTGGACCCGGGTGAGGTATTAAAATATCAGAAATATTTGGGAGTAGATCATTATTGAAAATCAGAAACATCGGTACATAAACAACTGAGATATGAGCAAACACCCACGACCACCTCGATTTTTTTCCCCAAAAACAACATACATACATACAAACGTGTATACTGGTTAAAGTAAGCGTGGCATCGAATCCCAGCTGAGCCAGAAAAGATATTTTTTATATTTTTTTTTTTTATATTTTATTTTTATTTTTTATTTCATATATTATTTATATTTTTATTATTATTTTTTTATTTATTTTAAATATATTTTTTTTACATTTTTTTTAACTTTTTTTTGTTTTATATTTACTGTTTATATTTTAATTATTTTTTTTTAAATTTTTTTTTTTAATTTTTTTTTTATTATTTTTTTTTAACATACATACGTAAATTTTTAATTTTACAATGGGATGTTGTTATATATGTATGTTTTTTACATGATACAAACTACTGTTATTGCATGACTATACGTTGTGAAGGGTATATAAGATTCGGCACGGCCGAATATAGCACTCTTACTTGTTTTATATATGGAGTTTGGCAAACATTGGACAACAAAATAATAATGAGCTGGGCTCAGGGTGCACTTATGCAAGGTGGCGGTGTCAGCCGAGCTGACTATTTTTTTGTGTTCTGAAGTATGTCAAACTACATATATAAAATAATGTTTTCAACTCCGGAAATTGTCAAACTCCATACATAAAAAAGAGAGACAAAAATTGCTCTCCTTGACGCTACCACCTTATGTAATTACACCATGGCTGGGCTGGCATTGCCACCTGTGGAAGTGTACCCTGTTCTATTTCTAAAAGTTTTTAAATGGGGGGATCGATTACAAATTATCGTTGGGTATGTTAAAATTGCTTTTTTGATGCCCTTCGTCATCGCTAATCAGACATACTCGAAAGCAAATCAGTATTGAAAATCAGCTTAACGGCCACATAAATTTCTGAGGCTTAAACAAATAAACATGACTGGCCCTATTTTTCATTTATCTTTACCACAAAAATTAAAAAATAATTTATAAACAATCGCCTGTGCTCTGCGGAATTATCATGACGTTGTTATAAACAATAACACTACAATGGAAATTTCATTTGGAATACAAAACACATGTTACTATATGTATGGCATACTTCTAGAAATATTCGTTTTAGTTTAATCGGCCACTAATCGTCAAAGTTATAGACAAACATTTTTTGTAAAACTTTATTTATTTTTTTAATATATAAAATTATCCACACCCCTAAATAATTTTTGGAGACGTTAAAGGCACCTGAAATAAGCTAACACTTTAATACAACTGCTTCGGTGTTTTTACTTACAAACGGAAATCGATTTGTTTCAGTTTCTATACCACCGAGAGAGCTAATATGTGTATCAAATAAAAAACTATGCAAAATTAACAATTCAAAATGGTGTCCTAGATTAAATGACGAATATATGAGTCAAATATAGTAGTTAAGGTTTTGTCTCATTTAACAATATTGGTATCAAGTGATAGCGCTTGGTGAGTAGAATACAGTGAAGTATTAAAACGAACACAAGATATTAACGTGTGGACTGCATGAATATGTATTAGAATACATATTTAGCAATAAATGTTATAATACATTGCTGAGCAATAATCTTTTAACACAAGCTGTCAAATTCAATTGCAAACAAATAAAATGTAACAACAACACTAATGTATAAGAGAACGTCGCAGAAAAAAAAGAAAACAAAATATTAAAATTAACATGGTTATTATAAGAAAATTTAAGTTTTTTAATTATATTTAAATATATAATGCCAAAAGAATCGTTTTAATCTAGTGTTTTTGGTGAAATTTATTTTCGTATATTTTTTATAAAACTTTAAATTATAGGTCAATCACCAGGAAAATATTCAATTTTATGTTTTAATATATTAACGTGTTCTCCACCTATAGATATAAGCTTGAACATTGGCAATTTGATGCCGTTATTCTGCCGGCTTTATTGCTTATATTAAAACATAATCAATCGCTCGTGTGGTCGGGGGGTAAGAGAGAGTTATTTATGTTTAAAGTTATAACGACAAATTAAATTCGCCGCCGTGATATATTTTATAATATGTACATTGTTTTTTGTTAAAGACAACTACAAAAATTAATGTTTACATAATCTCTATGTCTATAAAACATCAAACTACATATTTAAAATCAATTATAAATATAATTAAATATATTTCTATAGTATATAGAGGATTTCTTGTAGATCTAACACAAAAAATTCGCACTGCGCTAGTGGTCTACAATGTTGAATAACTCTATGAAAGAAGATCCGATAATCCGATATTTTATTAAGTTATTGAATGAGCATCCAAGAAAACAATGAACAAAATCGGAAACGTGTTCACGATGCTTAATGTTGTTAACAAAACGTACAACACCATTAACTATACGATTAATTTTCTTCGAGCGTGTAGAACAAGTTCCAAAATAGACTTCAAGAACATAGAGTAAACGTGACATTAATAACGCATGGGCCATATTATACCTAATATGTAATGGAATGTGTAAACCAGTAGTGTAAATTTTGCGCAAAATTCTATAAAGGTTTCCATTAAGGATATCAATATGATGATTATCTAAAATTACACCAAGACACTTCAAATGATCAACTTGCTGAACTAGAATATTATTTAAGACAATATTAACATTAGGAAAAAAAACGATCAGTTGGACCAAACACAATAGCCTTAGACTTGGAAGGATTAAGAGTAAGAGAATTTTGTACAGTTCATTCACAAACTTGGTCCAAACCAAAACTTATATTATTTTGCAACACATCACACGAGTCCATATTACTATAAATGTCTGACAGAGTGATGAGTTAACATGAACAGGAAGATCATATAACACAAATAGGAGAGAACCTAAAATGGAACGTTGAGGGATACCAGAAAACAAAAAGTGACTATTAGATATAAGTCCATTATACTCCACAAATTGAGACCTTCCAGCAAGATAAGAAAAAATTAATCTACAAGCAGATCTAGAGATATTATATTAATCTCTGAGTTTTTTAATCATAGTAAAATATGAAATAGAACCAAAAGCATTAGAGAGATCAAGTGAAATGAGAGCACTAAGTCTACCCTCATTTACACATTTACGAATAGATTCTGTAAGGCAGAGAACCTTTATTTTATTTTTTGGAATACCTCACTCTAAATTATTATCAGGTAAATTATTTTAATTTTCTTTTGTTTCTGCAAAGAAAAACCAAAAATTCAAAGAAATTTAAAGGATTTTGACAGCTTATTGTGGCAATAATTGCTTAACGCTGGGTATCCACGTAGCACTTTTCATTGCTAAGCTTAAGCAAAAACGTCGGCAGAATAACGGCACTTTATTGCTAAGGTATCATTATTTTCACTGGGTGGAGAACATGACACAAATTATTTATTTTTATAATTTAATATTTTTGTTTTAACTTTTATGAGTTTTTTTTGAATACCTCACTCTTAATTATTATCAGGTAAAATTATTTTAATTTTCCTTTGTTTCTGCAAAGAAAAACATTCAATTCAAAGAATATTAAACGATTTTGATAGCTAATTGCGGCAATAATTGCTCAGGCAATCAGCAGAGCAATGATTGCGCAATAAGTTGCTACATATTAAAATTTGCGGTCTACACGGCGCAATCTCTATGGACGCAATTAAATTTGAAAATCGCGGTAATAAAGATTGCTACGTGGAGACTGTGGTAAATGTTGTAGAGTTAATACCACCTTGATAATTAAATTCGCCTTGGGTATGTCCTTAATTTTTTTTATCGCGTTTAAGAATTTCTAGTGGCAGCACCATTAAAATGCAACTGTGCAGAATAAGGAAAAAAGCACAGGAAAATCCACCATTTTTCCAACACATCGGCGTCTAATTTTTTAAAAAGTGACTATTAGATATAAGTCCATTATACTCCACAAATTGAGACCTTCCAGCAAGATAAGAAAAAATTAATCTACAAGCAGATCTAGAGATATTATATTAATCTCTGAGTCTTTTAATCATAGTAAAATATGAAATAGAACCAAAAGCATTAGAGAGATCAAGTGAAATGAGAGCACTAAGTCTACCCTCATTTACACATTTACGAATAGATTCTGTAAGGCAGAGAACCTTTATTTTATTTTTTGGAATACCTCACTCTAAATTATTATCAGGTAAATTATTTTAATTTTCTTTTGTTTCTGCAAAGAAAAACCAAAAATTCAAAGAAATTTAAAGGATTTTGACAGCTTATTGTGGCAATAATTGCTTAACGCTGGGTATCCACGTAGCACTTTTCATTGCTAAGCTTAAGCAAAAACGTCGGCAGAATAACGGCACTTTATTGCTAAGGTATCATTATTTTCACTGGGTGGAGAACATGACACAAATTATTTATTTTTATAATTTAATATTTTTGTTTTAACTTTTATGAGTTTTTTTTGAATACCTCACTCTTAATTATTATCAGGTAAAATTATTTTAATTTTCCTTTGTTTCTGCAAAGAAAAACATTCAATTCAAAGAATATTAAACGATTTTGATAGCTAATTGCGGCAATAATTGCTCAGGCAATCAGCAGAGCAATGATTGCGCAATAAGTTGCTACATATTAGAATTTGCGGTCTACACGGCGCAATCTCTATGGACGCAATTAAATTTGAAAATCGCGGTAATAAAGATTGCTACGTGGAGACTGTGGTAAATGTTGTAGAGTTAATACCACCTTGATAATTAAATTCGCCTTGGGTATGTCCTTAATTTTTTTTATCGCGTTTAAGAATTTCTAGTGGCAGCACCATTAAAATGCAACTGTGCAGAATAAGGAAAAAAGCACAGGAAAATCCACCATTTTTCCAACACATCGGCGTCTAATTTTTTAATTTGTTAGGAAAATATTGCGGAAAAGCAGAAATTAAAAAATTTAATTAATAAATTATAAGAAAATTTGTGGTATTGTGACCAAAAAATAAACTGGTTTTAAAATTTGCAAGAAATTGCCGCTAAACAACGACTATAAGGCTCTTGCAAAAATTTGTGCTTGTGTGTAATTTTTTTTAGTAGTTCGGTGTTTTTTTTTCTTTCGCAGTGGTGTCAAGCAAAATGGTGGGTAAAATACATAAAAAGAAAATATCTGAATATACAGAAGCTGCTGAAAATGATGATAAACTAAGTGAGCGAGGTGACGAAAATGACGACGAAATGATTTTGGATCATGTTGACCCAATGCACAGCGGCAGTGAGTCTGAAAACGGTGGTATGGCCAATAACGATAAAGGTTTAGGTTCTATAAATAATGATGCCGGTGTAGATGACGTAGTAAGAAGCGGGCTTAATGATGATGATACCGATTTTCATCTATCCGACGATGGTGTAGACAATGTCGGCAATGAGGATAAAGTGAAAAAAGCTAAAAAACGTAAGGCAGGTGGATCAAAGAAATTCATTGAAAATGGAAGTGATGACGAAGAACCATTAAATGGCGGCACTCCAAAGAAAAAGGGTCGTAAAACTAGTGGATCAAAAGCCAAAGTAGCTAAGGGAAAAGCTAAAGCAAAGAAACCGGCTTACGATGATGATGACGACGATGATGCTGGAGGTGAGGAGGAATATGAAGTCAAGGATATTGTGGGTCACAAAACAGAACGTGGCGTTTCATTATTTTTGATAAGATGGAAGGGTTACACAAAGGCCGATGATACCTGGGAACCAGAAGATACCCTAAATTGTCCCGAAATTATTGACAGATACAAGAAAAAGGTAAGTTGTTCATTGAACTGATAAATATGTGTATATATTTATGTATCGAAAATGAAAGGGTGTCTGTGGGAGGTGAAATTATTGCTATTTGAATGCGTAGTAAAAAATTTTAAACGAACCTCCAAAAAGAGTACAGTTGCTACTCTGGTTGCCAATTTTTTTTAGCCTAGGGTAGCCATGTTCTCAGAAATTTTATTTTATGTAGGGAAATTATTTGTTGGCTGCAAATGAACGTGTAAATAACACGTACATACATACTAAATAGAAAAATGAATACAAAATAAGTGCTAGATAAAATAAAAAAAGGCATACCTAGAGTAGTATAAAATTATAGAGTTTATAAATAAAATTTTTTTTTTAAAGAAAAGCGATATGGTATTGGTAATTTTACTGTTTGATTTGAAAAACTCTTCTTTAAAAGTTATTAATTGAAATGTTTTTGTAAAATTGTCAGTAGACAGTAGGTATATCTGTAAACAAATAACCTAATTTTTATATATTTTTTTTTATTGTATTGTCTTTACAAAAATAGTGTATCTTACACATCATCGTTAGATGCCGGTATATATGCATATGTGTGTAGGCACATGTATGAATATTATCTACAAAACAGTAACAGTATTATAAATGGTACCTTTAAGGTTTTTTATAAACCCTATCTATTCCAATATTATTTTTCATTGCCTCTGACATACTGCGTAAATAATTAGATACAAAAAGCCGCTTTTTTTTGCCGAATGTAAGTGCTTGTCGCAAATTGAAACTTATGTAGCCGTGACTTTTTTAGCCGTATTCATAAAAAAATTTTAGGTTTATTAAAGGCTTATTTGACACATGTTTCTCCTTATTTTTAAAAACCTTTCCAATTCTTTGTTTTAACTTTTCCCAAAGATTTTCCGATTAGTTTTAAGTCAGGAGATTGACTTGTACAGTCAAGACAGAACATAATATTTTTATTTATTATTTCTAATATCTGCTAAATACTCTCTTAGACACAAATGGGCCCTTTATCGCAAATGTTACAATAACGATATCTTTTGTTTTTAAATTTTTTTCTTTCGCGAGATTCGACGGAATTTTTAGACTTTAAATCATTTTGTACTAAAAATACCTAACATTTATAGTTTGTGATATAAAACAAAGACTTTGACAGGTGTACTTATTATTTTGACCATATGTGTACCTGACTTACTTAACCCTCACTTCTTTAAGATTTTTAGACGTAATAAGCATTATCCCATTTAAGTAGCATCATACAGCGGTGGGTATAGGTACATATACATATATAATTAAAATTTTCGTTATGATAGTAAATTATTCGATTTATTTTCAAAATTAAAAAAAGATAAAATTATTTTTTCAGTTCCTTAATCTAAAAAAGTTTGCAGAACACGTGTTAAATGCATAATTTAAAAATCTGTATGGCCGGCAATACAATTAAATCATTTTCTAATTTCATTTGAATTGCAATATTTTTTGATTTTTTTTGTCCTTACCATCAATATTTATTTATTTTATTTATTTATTTGGCTTCAATACATAAGAAGCCTACAAGGCCAATAATATATGTATGTATCGTGAGATAAATGTGTATGTCTACTAAAAGTTATGTATTTTTATTTATTTATTTATTAAATTCAAAGTAATATAAAAAAGTGGGGTAACCGTTGGTTTAAATAACATTTACTCATCTTATTCATCTCTCAAAGTGCCTGTAGTGAGATTGAGAAATAGTCTTCCAGCACATATTGACGTTTTGCCACAATTCGTCAGCATTTTTTCAACTTTATTCCACAAGTTCTGAATTGGATTGAGATTGAGGGGATTGAGATGGGCATTTTAAAAGATTTATTTATTTATTTTTTCATCTAAGCATCTCTTCACAATCCGTGAAGTGTGCTTAGGGTCAATATCGTGCATAAAGTGACACATTAATGATAATTGATTAATAGTATATTATTATCCTCCGCATATGGAATAATTGTATTTTTTAATGTTTTTGTAACATGTTGATCCATTTTTTAAATGTTCCTAAAAATTAGTCCATACCATGTCAAGAAAACGCACCTCACACCATTATATTTTTGCCTCCATCTTAATTGTTTTGATAGTATATCTGTGTTGGTGGTTAACTAGATGCCATTATTGTATAAAAACCGACTCAATGAGGGATCATGTTTATGTTTTATTTATGTTGTGGAGTTATTATTTGTATTGAAAATTCATATTTGTAATACAATAATACAATTTCTATTTGGGGTCTCAGCGCCACTAGGGCATTACAGAGACAAGTTGATAGTTAAAGAAGTTAAATACAATGTATTACAGAAAAAAAAAATATATACATATATATAAATTTTATCATCTACTAATTTATAATGTAAAATTAAATTTAATAATAATTAAATTATTTATTGGATTAGAAGCATTTCAATATTTTGTAACAAATAAACTTTTAATTTTCTTTTAAACAAGGAAATTGTACAACAATCCTGTATTTGTTGAGGTAAATTATTATATTCTAGACTACCTGCGTATTCAATTTTTTGTTTAGTAGTTTCCAAACGACATCTGGACATCCATAGATAGTGACTATTTCTAGTGTTGAAAGCAGTTTGATTTCTTGAAAACGTAATTGTATGTTGACCAATATTATGTAAAACTTTGAAGACATAGACTAATAACTGCATTTTAAATAATCCATGTACTGGCAACACATTTTTAGCTACATCTCTATACAAGGAAAGAGTAGGATAACGGCAAGGTAATGCGAAAGACTTTGTTAGGTTAGGAAGAAATACAAAGTTTAACGGGCAAAAAGTTAATGTACAATTCTCCACATAATATCTCTAAAAACTTACCATACAAATTCTAGTAATACCTGTAAACCTCAGTATTCTGATAAAACCGTTTCGGATTAAGAAAATAATTTTTGGTTTAAACTGTGTCTTAAACTTGTTTCCCAAAAGCATACATTATGTTCAGAGCCGAATCAAATATTCGATCTTTTCTGCTAAACTATAAGAGCAATCGAATCTCAGTTCCGTTATATGTTGTTAAAAACGGTATTATACCTAGATGACAACTTACAAAAAACAACTGCGTTTTTTTTTTTTTTAAATAAGCAATAGAATTGGTGATTATATTGGCAATCGTTAAGTTGAAGTTTTTTGTTGACAAAGCTAATAAAGTTTGTTTGCTATCCTAGATAGGTAGATTGCACCCCAAAACAACACCCAACTCATCGTGGAACCATTTTAGCCTGTGATTCTGTAGCCTTAGGCACTGACAAAAGATGTGTTCCACAGTTTCCAGCTCCTCCTCATCTTCACACATCCTACAATAATCCGGAGTTACGTGATCCCATCTACTAATCCTAGTCCTTACAGGACAGTGCTCTGTTAAAACCCCAATAGTGGCCCTCAGACATACACTATCCAGTCCCAGAAGCACCGTAGATTCCGCTGGGTTGAACTTGGGCCATAAAGCCCTTGACACTCGGCAGTTTTCTGTCCCTCCACGCCATATTGGTCCTGTCAGATACCCACGCCTTAATACGCCCAAAATAGTACCCTAACGGAGGCCTCGCGCGCAAGTTCGTCAGCAATTTGATTGCCGACTATTCCATTGTGCCCTGGTACCCAACACAGTCTGACATCAAAGAGGTTCATGATCCTATCGAGTGCCCTCCTACACTTCTCAACTAGCCTGGATTTGACATAATGTCCCTTCAAGGCTTTGAGCACCGCCTGACTGTCAACGTATAGAGTAACCTCCCTACCCCTTGGAACATGTTCCAATATAAGATCCGTAGCCCTATAGATAGCCAGTATCTCCGCTTGGAACACATTACAGTTATCAGAAAGTTTGTAGGACCTCCTGATGTTCTCTTCCATAATATAGACACCTGCCTCTGTGCCTATATCCATCTTCGATCCGTCCATAAAGACTACACACCCTTCAAACAGTCTGTCGGATCCTACCCAGCAATCGCTATCCGGTATTATCAGCGGGGGTGTCCTAACAAAACTGATCTCTGTGAGCTTGTAGTCTGTCAAATTTCACTGACATTGAACACAATCCTTGAGACCAGTTTCCCATAAAATTCTAGTGTGGCCCATGTTAAGTATCCAACCCAACCCTGACTCACCTAGCCTAAACCATTTCCTTGCCGCCATTCCCTTCACCCAAAACTCTATAGGCAGTGCTATCCTAATCGACAGTTAAAGTTATAACCTAAATACATTAATGGTTATTTAAGAAATTTTTAAATAACTGATTAGGGTCACCAAACCTGAGCGAGTTTTTCTAGTTTCTTTTAAATATTGATTTTATAAAATAAAATAAGGTTTATAGAAGTTTATGCATTTCTTTGTAATATAGTTTTTGTGGCTTTTATGTTATTTAACAAATAAATAAAATAAAATATGTAGAGTATATAAAATATAATTAAGTAAATTTTCAAATTTTTAGCAAAAAGCATCATCAACGAAGAAAGGTTCACCGCCGGCCAAAAAGAAGAGTGGAAAAGCTGTCGGTCGCGATAATAAAAAGAATAATTCCGATGATGAAGATCAAGAATGGGAAGTTGATAAAATTATTGATTATGCCGAAGAAAAGAAGGGACGCATATTTCGTATACGCTGGAAGGGCTTTGGACCCAAATACGACACTTGGGAACCTGAGCAGAATTTAAATTGTAGCGATATTATACAGAAGTTCTTAACCAAGATGAAATTACAAGAGAATGTTTCATTCAAAGAATTGCGCGAAGAGCCAAAGAAAACTAAACGTTTGGTTAATGAAACTGCACCGCGTACTAATATGAACAATCCGATTGGTCGCAAGTCAAAGAGATCGGTTTCAAAGAAAAGGTAAGGTAAATATTACTGATATGCCCATATTCACTTGAAAGGCAACGATTTTAATTTAATAATATCTCTTTGTCGCTTCCAGAGTTTTCTATGGCGATATGGATGAATAAAATGGAATAATGTGTATTATAACAAAAATACCAACAAATTGGAGATGTTTTATTTTAATTGAAATCTTGCACATTTTGCACATAAGAAACATCCCTCTCCTTTCTTCTCCTTTTTTCCCATTAACACTTTAAACTTTATATATTTATATATTATAAATTTTTATAATTAAGTGCGTTTTTTATCTTGTTTTCCAAAAAAACTTTTCTTTTAAACACCGATTTTATTTTCTACCCAAATGTTTTTGTTAAAACAAAATATTTTGTTGTACGGTGTTGTATTTTTTATAATGTATGTTTTAAATGTAAACAGAAAAACAGAGCTAAGCTCACACTATTAATTAAAATTAATAGTGGTTTTTAACATATGTATACTTGGCTTAAATCACTTGTGTTATTTTGGTAACAAACATCACATAACTCTTAACAAATGCATTGAGTTGTTCATGAGCCAAAATACCTGTCTTTAACTTTTATTAGATTCTAAATAATTTTATTTTTAATAATTTAAAAGGCAAAAAAGTAAATAAGTAACTTATATTTATCAAACCCAGAAAAACAAAAATACAATATCAAAAATGATTGAAATATGTAAAACATATTTTTGCAATAAATTTCACAAAACAAAAAAATTAAAAACATGATTACAGCCCACGTTTTTAATTACATTTTATATATTTATAAAAGGTTTAAGAAACAAATTTTCTATAAAACTTTTCTATGAAAATTTTGCTTTTTAAACTTTTCATAAATTTAAAAACTGATTATGAATACATTGGTAGGACTATAAGAAAAGTTTCTTTTAAACGTAAAATTAAAACAAAAAATACTTATAAATAAATATACATATATAAAAAACGAAACTTAAAACTCCAGAAATTTAAATAATGAAAGAAAAAAATTGAAAAAGAATACAAATAATATATATATATACATATAAAAAATCAAAACAACAAAAATTATTTTTTAGCAATAAACTAGTTTTAAACTGAAAGAGAAAGAATACAAAAACAAAAAAGAAAAGTTTTAATCTAAATAAATATCTAAAAGAAAATATTAGTTTTCTTTAACGTCTAACACTATTTGTGAGACGCTGACAACATTAAAGCAATGAAAATACATTTAATTACAAAGTTTTATATTTTGTTTAAAACGACTGTTAAAAGTTACTTCTTGTAGACTTTTTAACATTTTTTTGTCTGCAGTAGTTTCGAAATGCAGTCGTTAAGGTTAAATATGCAATAATTTGCTTTTTGATACAATAGTAATAGGCAAATTTCAGTCTTGCGAAAATTAAAAATTCTTTTCAAACACAACTGTGTGTAAAAAAATTTCGCAAATTTTCTTTTGCACGACCTCTGACCTAGTGTGTAAATATTACTACACAAGGTAAGCGCACAAGTCGTCGGCGTATTAAGTATGTTAAAAAGAATTTGTATGCTTAATACATTGTAATTTGAAAATGTATTCTTTCGAATCGTATTACGGAGTAACCCCCCTGACTTCTCTGAGCAAAGAATGAAAGAAATCACATCGGATAATGATGTAGTGGTCTTGCCTATTGACTTTGTTGACTTTTGAAAGTAACTCAAAAATTCCACCACGAACTTCTATTTTTATATGATGCATATTTACATTTTATTCGAGGAAGATAAGTTTTAATTGCATTGTATTTCTTTTAGCAAGTGTCATAATGCTTATAGAATGAAACAGCAGCGTGCAGATATATCGCATAAAATTTAATCAAATGCATAAGAGAAAGTCGTTTTTTAACTATAGAAATGGTTGCAAAATGTAAGGAAATTATTTCGTTATTAATTTTTGTTCTTTTCGTGTATATTTTTTTAGTATACAACAAAATAGTACTAAAATGATTGAGCAGTTCTACAAACTGAACTAATGCAATGCTTACCCTCATACCTAAACAAGAGCGTTGAGCGTCAAGCGTTGGAGTTTTACATGTGTTTTGTTTTTGTTACAATAACAAAATACATGCAAAATTGCAACGCTTGACGCTCAACGCTCTTGTTTAGGTATGAGGGTTATTCGTAAAAAAAAATAAAAAAGTTGATTTGACAATATAATAAATAAATAGTATATCAAAAACATTCTAAAAATTCTACTTTATAATACACATTATAAGAAATTATATTTTTCTTCGTTTTTTTTTTTATAAACGCATTCTAATTTTATTTAAAAATAAAAAACAAATACAAAAAAAAAATCCAAGAAGACATCCCCCCAATAAAGGACTATAAAAACGTAATATAAAATAAGTGGGTCTCCTTAAATGTTTACGCCAAAATCTTAAGTAAATTTATTTAGGGCCATTTTTACAACTTGCCTTTAGTTAAAGGTAGGATTTTATGGGCAAGTTGTAATAATGGCCCTTAAACTTTTAATTGAACTAAAATTAATTTTTCTAAATTATCGAATGTTCTTTTTTTAAATAGAAAACTTATTTTTACAATTATTAACATTTAATGGGACTAAATGAAAAAAAAACATTTTTTTAAATTTCGCATTTTACTTTCAGTATTAATTTTCGTACATATTTTTCTTTTTTACAGTGAAAATGAGTTTGTGATTCCTGAGGATTCTGGTTTCGATACACAAGACGATAGTACTTTAACAGGAACACGTTCACGTCATTCTCGCGTTCCAGCTCATCCTACCGCAGTTGATGAGTCATTTTTGAAAATGATGCTAAGTCTAATGAAGGATGTACCGCCGAGTGTTAAGAATAAATTTCAGGCCGATATGTTTGCCGCCATTTATAGGATTCGTGGGCAGTATTTACTGGAATAAATGCCAATTCTAACAGCGTAGTTATTTCTATCAATTTTTACTGGTTTATTAACCCTCCAATGATATTTTTTTATGCATCATGTTTATTAAAATTTGTTTATTATTTAATTTAGAGAAATTTTAATTATTATAACCAGTTTTACATTTTTTATTTAACGAAAATATTAACTAAAAATTAGAAAAACCGGCATTTAAAAAAAAAAATTAAAGGCAAAAATTTGGATTTTTAAAAATTTATTAACAAAATATCTTCAGAAATTTTTAGAAAACAAAAATACATTTTTTTTCTTTTTATACAAATTTCTTTATGCATTGATGATTGAAAATTATTTTTTGTTTTAAAAATTTGATTTTCTTTTCGTATAAGCATTAGAGGGTTAAAAAGCTGTAATGAATAATTTTTAAAATTCTAACAAATAGAACATCACTTAAAAAACATTAACAAAAAAAAAAAAAAAACAACCCTTAAAAATATAAAGACTTACTCATAACTGACAACTTCCGTTAACGCAATATATGTAAATGTTAAACAAAAAATTTTGTAGTTTAGCATCATTAACGTATAAAACATCAGCTTCGTGCTAATTTTTTACTATCGATATACAATAGAATACATTTGTAACGATGATCATCATATTCGTCAAGCAATTCAGTATCTAATCCTAAAATTTAATTTAAATAAAAAGAAAATCGTAATTTTTATATAAAAAACTGTTCTAATTTGTGTATGGCATTAAAAAAAAAATAAAACTATAGACTTAAAAAAAAAATGTTCAAATTTCCACAGTATTTATTGGTCTAAAAATTAAATTTGTGGTGAAACTATTGTAAAAAAATATTTAATATAAATTAAATTTTATTATATCCTTTATCATCATGTACATAGATAGGTATGATGACCACATCGTAGCTTATTCTACATTTTATGTTTATTATTCCCGACTCTTATCTTTGATTTTTAATTTTTACATAGTTAACTGTAATCTGCTAGTCTAAACTCGTTCATTTGTTACCCATATTAATGGGGGAAAAGCAAATGTTTTTTCGTGCTTATATTTCGGTTTCAAACCGGTTTATTAAAACTGCTTGGAAATAATTTTTGAGACTGCGGCTTATATTCTGGTGCCTTTAATGTCTCCAAAAATATAAAAAAGAGATTGAAAAATTTGATATATTAAAATACAAAATTTATTCTTAATAATTTTTGCCGGTCAAAAAAATTTCACGAACATCTCTAGAGACATCATATCTAGTCACAAACGTGCTGAAAAGTTTTAATTTATGTGGTGAAAATAAGAGAAAAGAGAAGGTTGTCGTGTATATTTGCTCATATCTCAGAGAGTTGTCAGAAGATATACATATACTTTAGGGGCTCAGGAATGAATATTATAGAAATTCTACACAGAATGACAAACTTATACCCCAAAGGCATATTTATTCAACAGGTAATCGCAGTTCGTAGAGAATTTTTTTTTTCCCATTTTAAATAAATGGGAAAAAGAGAAAATTGTTTTTCTTTGATAGCTGAATTTTAATATAAGTGAAGAAAACAATAATCAGCTGACGAAACAAGACAACCTGGTGAATAAATTTGCCTTGTATATACCCTTACACTATCTGTGAAGTGTATAAAAAATCGCATGATGTTGGAATAACAAGTTTAAAGGTAGGTACTACAATATTTTTTGAAAATCAAAATTCTGACAACGCTGATCATATTGATACATTTGTTTAAAATTTCTATTTGTACTATATATCGGTTTTCTGTTCTAAGAAATTAAATGGTTAGAATCGACTTTTTAACCATAGAAAAGTCGGTAAAATTATCATACACAAATAACTAAACTAATAATAAATCGTGGCAACTGCATCTGTTTGTTTACATAATTCGCACTTTCAAATAAAACAAAATTTCCACTTTGTTTACATACATCTCAAATAAACTAGAAATATATAAAGTGATTTATTTAAATATCGCACTAATAAATCATTTAAAAACCAGGTTGTATACCGAAGCCAGGACCCTTTGGCTCCTCTGTCAAAGAGGTGGGTTCACCTTTAGGTTCACTAGCAAAACGACCATTACGGGGTCCAGGTGGAGAAACACGATCAGCCTTACAGTCAGCCAAAATAGCTTGCATATCTTTAGCGGTTAAATCTTCCTAAAAGTGTCAAGAGAAAGAAGATTAAAAAAACTCAATGAAATTAAAAAAAAAACTCACATAATAATCATCATTAATGGCTACCATGGGAGCATTAACGCAAGCACCTAAACATTCTACTTCCGAAATTGTGAATTTCATGTCTTTGGTTGTCTCGCCAACACCAATGTTTAAGGTTTTCTAAAAGAATTGAAAATAAATAAGTATACTTCATGTTATATTAAATTTTGTAGTTGAAATTATTACCTTGCATGTCTCTAGGATCTCATCTGAACCTCTCAACCAACATGGCGTAGTGGTGCATACTTGAATGTGATATTTACCGGTTGGTTTACGCATAAACATGGTATAGAAGGTGGCTACCTCGTAGACGCGCATATTTGGCAAATCCAAAATTTCAGCCACCTTATGCATGGCTGAAATAGGCAACCATCCGTATTGACGTTGCGCCAAATCCAGCAAGGGAATCATGGCACCACGTTTGTGCCCTTCAGGGTATATACTTAAAATAGCTTCGACACGCTGAAATAAGCGAATGAAAACCATTATAAAAATAATTCAACATTCTTTAATATTGCAATATTCTAAATTACAAGTTAATTTATTTTCGAAAGTATACAAATTTAAGAAAATGAGCTTAAATTAAAATAATTTAAATTTATAAAGTAATTGTAAATAAAGCTAAGTATCGATGGACACAAATAGAAAGGCCAAGGACCATGATTTCAATGCATTTCATTTTGAGTTAAAGCCTTTCTACTTATGGACAACGGTTAGCACATATGTTATCAAATTTTAAGCATGGAATGGACAAATAAAAAAAATTTACACGCACTTTAATTGCGTCATGTCTCAATATTTAATTTAATTTCTATGTTTTAACTCCTGAACTTACCTTCTTGTTTTCGGGTGTGAATTCGAACGGTATGTCTGGATTATCTTCAGGGGTATCACGGTGTACAAACAAATTATCACTGCGATTTACAACGGAACTGGCAATGGTACGAATGTTACCAGGCTAAAAGAAAATTTACATTATTTTTCTAATTATTTACTTAATTATTTCATGTACATAAATCCTTTTAGTGACCAACTTAAAATTACATAACCTTGCAAATAGTTACAAAGGAAATTTCTATAACTTTCTTTCACTTATTATACCTACCATAAATTGCAGGACTTTTTTTGCACAATTGGCTAGCATTTTTATATATAATTTAAATAATTTGCCCTAAAAATTATTCAAAAGGCAATAAAATTTCTTTTCACTAGCTCTTTTCAAAGAAAACAACAGACAAAAAATTTCTATAATGTCAAAAAGTTAAAACAAACAGCTGTTTTGTGTTTATTTACTTAAAAGCTAAAGCAAGGTTGTATTAAAAGTTACTAAAAATAATTTGAAAAATAATGTAGTGTCGAGTTAGAAAAACAGTTACATTTAAAAAATTATGACGATTAAGTAAAATAAATTAGTTACAGTTAATTTAAAGATATTCAATGTTTACAAAAAACAAGTCTGATTTAATTAAATTGTTTAGTATTATTAATAAAAAATTAAATAAAAAAATTGAAAAATTCATTTAAATTTTACTAATAATTTTTAAATAAAACAACTATGTATTACTATTTAAATTATTATTAATATCAAAAATAACTTGAATCTATTTTTATTTATGGTTTAAAGATTTATTTAAATTCGATTTTGTTAGCTGTTGCAAATGAAAATCTGAGAAATTTAGAAAACAAATTCTCTTAATTTGCGTCTTTTTAACTGTTTTCAATACAAAAGATAAACTGTCGTATTCATAAAAAAAATTTTAGGTTAATTTAAAAATCCTAAGATATATACATAATTTAAATTAAACTTAACAATTTACTACGTAAATATATTAATAAATGACCTAATTAACTAAGTTTTATCTTATTTGATTATATAAAAATTCATATTTACATTTTATGTATGGATGTGTGTATGGGTGTATAGCATATGATGTAATTCTGAATTAGGTGAATTATTATTTATAAATATATTCTTGTTTCTTAAAAAATATTATACAAAAGAGGTTTTATTAAAAATACTAGACAGCTCTTAAATTTTAATATCATTTACTCATAAACAAATCGTAAAAATAAGTCACACTTACGATCACAAAGGAGTAAGAAAGAAAGGTCTATAAACTCATTAGCAATAAACCAAGGTTTCAAGTAAAACAAATAGTTAAAGAAAGCATTAATTATGAACAATTTACTTGTTTGAAATTAAACAAAAGAATGAATAATTCTAGCTTAAGAGAGTGTTGTCAGATTAGGGGATTTATCCACTTTTGGGTAATAAATATTAACAATTAATTAAAAACAATTGAAACAGCTTTATAAGATATTTGAAAATCAAATTTTAATAGAAAATCTGTTTTATAAATCCTTTATTAGCACCATATAACTTTTATGAATAAGTTAGGGATAAAATTTATGTGTTGAGTATTTTGAGCAGATTTTTAGTGAATGTGTTACATTGCATTTACTCATTTATTTTTATACCCACCACAAAAAAAAAAAAAAAATGGCGTGGAGGTATATTCATTTTATCATTCCGTTTGTAATACATCGAAATATCCATTTAGACCCCATAAAGTCTATTTTCTGAGCCCTGAATTTGTATGCTTAACAAATCGTAATTCGAAAATGTTTTCTTTCGAATCGAATTACGGAGTAACCTTCCTGGTTACGTTTTAGCATGACCTACCGTCCATCTGTTGAAAGCTCGATAGAGTTCGAACAAAAAAAGTTAGGGAATTAAATTTTACAAAAATATTTCTAATACATAAGGAAAAAAAATTCAAAAAAAATTAATTTCTTACGACGAATATGCGGCTGTGTAGCCGAGTGGAATGTAAAAATGTAAAATTACCAACAAAAATCCCTTTCCTCTTAATCCTGCCTAAGAAGAAAGAAATGAGAGAAAATTCCTTATAAATATGTTTTTTCAAACTAATGCTTGTGCGTATGAGAAATGTGAAAAATATGTTTATACAAAAACAAAAGAAATAACAATATTTACTATGTATTTATATCCGCGATTATGAACTGAAGAATGTCACCAAAAGCAACGGTTAATTTATAATATTGTGTATGATGACAACAGAAAAAACAAAACAACAACTTTGTATAAGTGTAGATACTTATATAAAAAACACTTTCCCCAAAGTTAAAAATGTATTCACTAATTTTTACACCAACGTACGTACACCTTCTGTAAGTTTAAACAAGAGTATAAATCAAATAAAAAAACCTACCAAAAATAAGCAACAAAAAAATGTTAATAACAGCATTGACAACAACAATAATAAAAACGAATACCTATTACGGTAATTTTGTGGCAACGAAATTATTTTTATTTATATAAATAATTCAAAAACTTATACATATATAGTTTTTTATTATTTTAATTTACATGTGAGTCGAACGTTTATTCTTTTTTTTTATAAATTTTCTATCAATCAAAAATAACTCCAACACTTTGTTAGAATCGAAAAACTTATCGAAATAAGTAAATCAGTTTTTTCTTTCAATATTCACAGCAAGGGTCAATTCTTGTAAAATGTTTTTGTACAATGTAAATAATAAAAACACGATATATATAATATGAAACGCAAGACCCTTTCATTTTATTTATGCATATGTATCTTCACAGAACGAGAATATATCGCCATAAGTTAAGTTTCAATTTTAGTTTCAGTAAAAAAACTTTTATTTTTATTTATCCATCTGTCTGAAAACAAATATTTTTTACACCCATATTCATAAATAATATTTTTAAAAATCGTTTTATAAGCACTTGATAAATTTGAAATTTGATAATGAATATAGTCGCTAGTATTGATAAAAAAACAACTCAATAAAGGCGAATTATATTGTTGAGACGACTGTAGAGAAAATTTATTATAGGTATACATATGTTTCTCATCTTTATAACTCTTTAATATTTCATTCGTTTTCATTTCTTTAGATATTAATAAAATTTTTGGTAAATTGTTGAAGTTCTAGGGCAGTATTCATAAAAAATATTTTAAGTTTATTAAAGGCTTATTTGACAAATTTCTCTACAACATCTGTCAAATAAGCCTTTGATAAACCTTTATTATTTTTTATGAATACAGCAGCTAATATATGGGCTAAATTGTTATCAAAAGTACAACATATAAAGTTATTGTAAAACAAGTAACAGTGCTATATTCGGCCGTGCCGAATCTTATATACCCTTCACAACGTGTAGTCATGCAATAACAATTGTTTGTATCACCATTCATCCCATATAAAATACGTGCATACGTACACGTTAGAATAAATGTGGCATCGAATCCCAGCTGAGCCAAAAAAATTTTATTTTATTTTATTTAATATATTATTTATATTTTATTATTTTTTTTTATATTTTTTTTAAATTTTTTAAAAAAATTTTTTTAGAAAAATTTTTAAAAAATTTTTTTTTAATTTTTTTTTGTAGTTTTTTTTATTATTTTTGTCTTGTTTTTAGTATTTTTTTTTTTTAATTTTTTTTGTTTGGTATGTTTTTTACATGTATGTATGTTGTTGTTGTAATTGTGAAAAAAAACGAGGTGGTCGTGGTTTTTTGCTTATATCTCAGAAAGTTATGGGGCGATTGTGCTGAATTTTAATAGCGATTCATTCCTGGATATTTCCAAGAGATTGATACCATATACAGATCTGAGGAAGATATAGTTGCTTCTAAAAGTTGATTTCAACCAACACACGGACAGACGGGCAGACGGACAGACGGACAGACGGTCAGGGCTTAATCGACACCTCTATTCATAAGCTTTCAGAAAATATATACTTTATGGGGTCGGAAATGAAAATTGTAGAAATTACAAACGGAATGACAAAGCTATATATACCCTTGTGCACCACAGGTGAAGGGTATAAAAAACAATTGGAAAGGGAAAAGGCTTTCAAAAGTTGTGTGTGCTATTTATACAAAAACAAGAGTTTCAAGCAAGCAACAACTTTTTATGTTCTTTGTTATTGAAAGAAAAAAAAAAACAAATTAAAAAATTTTTTACTCATCTAACCTAATCTAACGTATTCTGCAAACAGCACATTCATTTAAAAGACTTTGTTACGCATGAGCTCAAAGATGTTGTTGATTACAAGTAATGTTATACAAGATGAATGGTGTTGCATGAAATACTGATAGCAGCAGTTAAAAATGAGTTCATTTCTTTAGATACAAAGTGGCAGCATATATAATTATTTCTTTTTTATTCAACAAATAGTTGTTTCATTGTTCTCATTTATGTTAATAATTTATTTTAAAATCATTTGGCCAACTGCAATGAATGCTGGTGAAATTAAATAGTATTGTTCTTTTAAAATATAGAAATAATAGTGTTATAAACATAATGGTGATGCCACATTTAATGATCATAAACAGATGCGAGTACTACAAATTTAAGATTTGTTTTAATATTGACAAATCGGAAATATTATATACTAAATTTTTATTAAATGAGGAAAACGTTGAATATATTTTAAATAAGAGAAATTTTAACATTAAATCTATATTTATTATATTGTTGTATCTATATATAAATATAAAAATAAATGGGAGTACGTTGCTCACGCCATAACTAGAGAATGGCCACACCCATTTGGCTAATGTTTTCTTACAATAATTCTTCAAGCTGAAGTAAGTTCTTACAAACCATTTTTCTTAAAATTTAAAGTGGGCGTGGCATCTCTCAAACAAAGCCAACAATTTTTGCCCCATATCCAGATAACGGCCAGAAAGATTTGGCTAATTTTTTTTTAAATAATACCTGAAGCGCAAAAAAA
The DNA here is from genome assembly GCA_941918925.1 of Phyto melanocephala. Classification (NCBI taxonomy): domain Eukaryota; kingdom Metazoa; phylum Arthropoda; class Insecta; order Diptera; family Rhinophoridae; genus Phyto; species Phyto melanocephala. Next base: position 128,140,371 of record OW799234.1, on the reverse strand, counting down.
TAAATTGATACTTTATTTTTATAATATAACAATCATAGGTATAACAGAAATCTGGATACTGTTTGCATGGGAGGTGTGATACTCATATTGTATTTAAACAATCGTATCCATGAGAACCTTACATTTTTTTTATATAAATAATAGTAGATAGATTAATTGATGAATAAATAAGTGTATATGTAGGTTTAGCAAAACGGGTCGGGTCTTCTAGTTTTTTATAAATTTTTTTTGATAAACTTATGTATTATTTTTTTAAAACTTTTTACTTACAGAAAATTGCTTGTTTTCCAAAATCATTTTAATAATTAATTTAATTTTTTTAAATATTTTTTTTTGTAGAAAATATTGTATTTTTTTAAAATTCAGGTTTCTGTTTATAAAATAGTTTATGTAATTCTTTTTTCTTAGGAAAATTTATATATATTTGTAGTTAAACGGCCATATGTATAAAAACTTATAACAGGCTTATAAGTCGTTTTTAAGCAAAATTAACTATTGTTGCATTCATAAACCATTAATAGACTTATAAACCTTTTATAAACCATTTATAAAATCAAAAATTTTATTGTTTGATTTACCCTTCTTTAAACCAAAAATAAGGCGACATTTCATGCATAATTGGCGTTAAACAAAATTTTTAAAGAAATTTTGTAAAAAAAATTTAAGAAAAAGTAATTGAAATATTAAAATTGATTAGATTAACACATTTCAACATATAGATAAGTGCAATTTATACAAAAGAAAATAATAAATTTAACATATTTTAAATTAAATAAAATTAAAAAATTATAATAGTGATGTAAGAAAAACGTAAACAAACTTTTAACCCGAATACTTTTCTTATTTTTATTAACAAAATAGGCAAATAATTAATATTTGTATTATAATTTTTGCTCAAAAATTTTCATATTCCAAAGTTATATACTTTTGATTTTTTCGATGTTGTTTTTGTGCTTTAATTTTATAAAAAATGTTACCTTTACTTGATACCCGGGTAAATCTTATAGTAGTTATAAGCACCACTAACAATAAAATGACAACTAAATATAAAAAGCGTTGCCATACATACTAATAAAATCACTACAAACATTTAATAACTATAAAAGGTTTATTTATACGTTTATAAATACAAATTCTTATTAGTGGTTTATAACACAAAAAGCGTTTAATAACTATTGTACACTATAACCATAAAATAACTACTTTTTATGCATATAGCCGAAATTATTTTTATACCCTTCACCTGTGGGGCACAAGGGTATATATAGCTTTGTCATTCCGTTTGTAATTTCTACATTTTTCATTTCCGACCCCATAAAGTATATATTTTCTGAAAGCTTATGAATAGAGGAGTCGATTAAGCCCTGACCGTCTGTCCGTGTGTTGGTTGAAATCAACTTTTAGAAGCAACTATATGTTCCTCAGATCTGTATATAGTATCAATCTCTTGGAAATATCCAGGAATGAATCGCTATTGAAATTCAGCACAATCGCCCCATAACTTTCTGAGATATAAGCAAAAAACCACGACCACCTCGTTTTTTACACAATTACAACAACATACATATATACATACATGTAAAAACATGCCAAAAAAAAAAAATATATTAAAAAAAAAAAATAATAAAAAAATATAAAAAAAAAAAAAAAAAAAAAAATTTAAAAAAACAAGTAAGAGCGCTATATTCGGCCGTGCCGAATCTTATATACCCTTCACAACGTGTAGTCATGCAATAACAGTAGTTTGTGTCACCATTTACCCCATATGAAATACGTACAAACATATAAAAACATCCCATTGTAAAATTATAAATTCACGTATGTATGTTAAAAAAAAAAAAAAAAAAAAAAATAAAAAAAAAATTTAAAAAAAAAATTAAAAAAAAAAAAATTTAAAAAAAAATTAAAAAAAAAAAATTATTATATACATATATAATATATATACAACAAAAAAAAATAAAAAAAAATTAAAAAAAAAAAAATAATAAAAACATATATAATATATTAAATAAAAAATAAAAAAAAATAAAAAAAAAAATTAAAAAAAAAAATTTAAAAAAAATTAAAAAAAAAATTTTTTTTGGCTCAGCTGGGATTCGATGCCACGTTTTCCCTAACCAGTATACACGTTTGTATGTATGTATGTTGTTGTTGTAATGTTGTTTTTGTGAAAAGAAAATCGAGGTGGTCGTGGGTTTTTGCTCATATCTCAGTTGTTTATGTGCCGATGTTTCTGATTTTCAATACCGATCTACTCCCGAATATTTGTGATGTTTTAATACCTTACCCGGGTCCAACCTATGTCGGGGGGCTTCAAAAAGTTGATTTCAACATACACACGGACAGACGGTCAGACGGACAGACGGACAGACTGACAGGGCTTAATCGACTCCCCTATTCATAAGCTTTCAGAAAATATATACTTTATGGGGTCGGAAATGAAAATTGTAGAAATTTCACACGGAATGACAAACCTATATATACCCTTTTTCACTGTGTGAAGGGTATAATAATAAAATAGAAATAATATCTTAAATAAAATAAAATAAAAATTTTTTGGCTCAGCTGGGATTCGATGCCACATTTATTCTAACCAGTATATACATATGTACGTATTTTATATGAGATGAATGGTGATACAAACAATTGTTATTGCATGACTACACGTTGTGAAGGGTATATAAGATTCAGTACAGCCGAATATAGCACTGTTACTTGTTTAAATTGATTTTTTACAAAATACTCTTGATAAAATATATATGTATGTATATTTTCCATAAATATATATATTTTTCCACCAAGTACATTTTTCTTTTTATATAAAACTAGCCAAGCCCGGCGCTCGTTGCTACGCCCCTTAATGAATAAAAATGCATTCTGAATTTTAGTTGAATATCAAGTGCAAGAAGCTAAAAATTAACACATTTTTTAAAGGGCGTGGCACTACCTAATTATCTAATCACGAAATTGTAAAATCATGACAGCTCAATATGTGTGCAAAGTTTCAGAAAAATCGATCTAGTGCAAGTAGCTAAAAATGATAACTTATTTCTTATGGGCGTGACACTGCCCACTTTTGTAATCACGAAATTGTATAATCATGAGAGTTTAGTATGTGTGCAAAGTTTCAGAAAAATCGGTCCAGTGCAAGTAGCTAAAAATGATAACTTATTTTTTATGGGCTTAGCGCCGCCCACTTTTAGCCACCCATAAACACTCCCCGGAATTTGTAAAAAAACTTGCCAAAGTTTGAGTCCGATCGGCTTTACAGTTTCGGAGCTAACACACACACACAGTCATACAGAGTTTCACTTTTATATACATATATAGATTTCGCGAAAAATTTTCTTTTTTCAAATCTGGCAGCTCTTTGGGTACTACTTAACGTAGACATGTTCCGTTTACTAATTTAATATGACTTTAATAGTGTTACATTTGTTGTATATCTTATATCATTATTTTAAGCATACAAATGTGTATGTATATTCGCATATAAAATGCCTTACTTTCAGCTGCTGGTCAAATTCCAACATAAAGCCGACATAACCACCTGATGGTACGTGCCCATAAATGTGGCTGTTAAAAGAATAAAGAAAACTATAAAGATCAATGAAGTTTTTAATACAAGCCAGCAACAACATGTTGCCTTCAAACAAGTATGACAACTATTTGGCATAGGTAAAACAAGGGTACTAGGTGATTTTTTCGCTATCCTCAAAACTACAAAAATCCCACAATATAAAAATAACACTTTTTAAAAAAACAGACAAAGTTTTTGTTAAATAGTAAAACGAATTGATAAAATCTCCAAAAATTCCCATATATCAAAAATTAACTATTTTTATTAAAAATAAACGTGAATTTTTTTCTAAAAGATATTAAAACATATTAGTACACTAATACAGGAATAATTCATTATGAGACATTAATTTGGTATTGAATTCGATCAAATTATTGGCAACATATACTATTTAAGTTCAGTTGCGTTTTATTATCAACAAGGTTTTTATAAATTCATATTGTATACTTACTACTTTGAGAATTTGTCTTTGTTGAAGAATTAAAAAAAAAATTCTTTCTACGCATGCATTTTTAATGAATTAGAAAGATTTTTTTTTATATAATTTTCCAATTTACAATCTGTTATAGGATTTACATATTGTTAAAAATCACTTCAACATAAAAAACATATTGTATTAAAATGTATTTATACGAAGTAAAATAAACGTAAAAAAAATTTTTGTATGAACAGTAAAAAACATTAAAAGAGATATTGCACAACTATTAGTAAATTCGACAGCATACGAATTCTATGGATCAGACAATTGTTTCTTGAGGCTTAAGATTACAGGTTTTTTTTTTAGTAATTTTTTAAATAGAGAAATTTACAATTTTTATTTTATCACAATCCTGTAAATTTGTTTAATGTTTACCAATTTGTCATTGTAGTTTTTGAAATATTAAAAAATTACATTCTTGTAAATATCGATGAATTGTAAGTGGAAAGTAAAAAAAAGTATGAGTATGTTAAAAGAGAAGTATGTCTATTTTGCCAATTTCAGGCATATACATTCATGTGTAAATGCTAGGTTAAGACAGCTAAAGAGATCCCCAATTTTTTGGGCAAATTGTTAATACTGGTAGCCCTTAAGTTAGGCTTACAAAACAACTAGCAAGCAAATCAACGTAAATGCTATCAAACAAAGAAATTGAACGAACAAACTGGCTGTGTTAATGGTTAATACAGAGTAATCGTTGCACTTTGTAAAGTTCACCATTTCTTCATACAGCCCAAATTGAGGAATTTTGTTGAAAACTGCTTGTTGTTACTTCTGCCACTGTTTTAAAGTTGGCTTTAACGGCTGGTGTGCTGTCTTTGACCATCAATATCTGTGTTCGATCGTTACAATATAATTTAGTTTTCATTCTCAACGCGAAGCGTTTAAACGTACGTGCGCTTAAATTCAGGACAACTGATCTTGACAATTAGTGATTATTACACTGACACTGTCATTGTGATACAAGAAAATAAACTTTAAAAAAGGAAAAAAAAGAAAATAACAAAGAGTGAAATTTTTTAAAACGGTTTTTGGAGTGTGTAAAAACCGTAATTTTTTATCGATTTGTTTTACCTGTGTATTACTAGTGTTTTTTTTAGGTAAAAAAAAACTGTCATAAAGATAAGACTTATGTAATTAATCCAAGTAATTATGAATTTATAATGACTTTCTTTAAACATTAAAAAAAGCTCTTGAAAAACAAGTTCCGGTTTATTTCAAGATGATAATAATGATCTGTGGTTTTCAGGTTTTTGTGGCTGATGTTACATAAATATGAAAAGAAATAATTTGGGTCGTCAGTGAAATTTATACGTGAAACAAGTTTTAACAGCAAAGAAAAGTTTTGTTTTATAGTACACAAATGAATTATTTAATATTTCTAAATGAAATTATTTGTTGAATGATATCAAGTTTTAGATTATTAAGAGAAGAGTTTTTAATCTTAAAAATCTTAGTGTTTTTCGTGCTTTAAATACTAAGCGCAATCTCATTTATTATACAGTTGACCGATTTATTAAGTTTTAATATTTCAGGCGGAAGTTAAATTTATGTCTAATAGTTAAACTTTTTCCAAAACAACAACGTTGCTTAAGAAAAAGTAATTTGAAAGATTAGAATTTAAGAAGATCACCAAGAATGTCTAAATATCTCCTTGGATTGTTTATGATGTGTACACCTTGTGTGTCATTAAAAGATAGTGCTTTAAACAAGGACATTCGGCATCTGTCAAAATTTCAAGAAAGTCTTTATTTATTAAGAGGCTTTTAGTGAATACTTCAATTAATTCTTTGCTTATAAAAAAATGTGTATTTAATTCAATAGGTATTGAAAAAGAATGTGATATATTTCAATTAGCATTTAAAAAAATTTCATAAATTTAAGTTTTCAATTAATTTTATTCACTTTTGTTACTTTTTGGGTCTATTATCGATAGCAAACAAACTTCCCTTGCGTTGCCAAAAAGGCATTATAGATGTAATTAGTGGAATTAGTGATTACATTGGCAACCTTGAACTTTAAGTTGTCTTTGATATCCATAGTTGACCCATTTATTATTTATTTGAAAATTTTCTACAAATACACAAATTCGGCATAAGAAAAGTCAGTCAAATATAGCATATATAGAACAAATAACCTATGCCCCAATAATTTATAGAATACTAGAGAGTAATAATTTTTATAAATAATTATTTTTTTTCCAATTTGTTTGATGTACATACACACAAACTTAAATGATAAAATTATTTTATACCATAAAATCTGGTCGCTAAAAAGATTTATAACTTATTTAAAACTTTTAAACTTTTTAAAATGAATTTTTAAAGTTATGTTATCATAACAATACAACACTTAGAACAGCTTATTAATTCGCAAATATAAATAATACCGACACTGCAGATTTGAATAACTATAGGTTACCTTATCAGGCAAAGCGGGTTCGATTAATGACAGGTGGCAAGAGTTTCTGGAGGCATTTAGTGTTCGGTTATACACCCAGAAAACAAATAATGAAATTCATTGCCAATCGAATGTTTTAGTTCTTACCAACGAAATTTTCTTTTGTGGTTATAATATTTCTATTGCAAGAATCATAATTTCTTAGTGCTGACTACAAATTTGTATTCTGAAACGAAGTTCGGTAAATACAACCACAAAATTCTGTTATCACAACTAAATCAAGGTACACTTATACAGGTGGCGGTGCTAGTCCAGCTGATTATTTTTTTGTGTGGCAATGTTTGTCAAACTCTATATATAAAAGAAGAGAGACAAAAATTGCTCTCCTTTACGCTATCACCTTATGTAGTCACACCATGAACTAAACTATGCGATTGGCCACAATTGTGGCTCTCACAACCGATACTGTTTTCTTTGTGTACGAAGTCATTGGAATAACAAGCTGCACAACTGCAAATATATTGTCAAATTTATCTATTTTCTTATATTTGTACATTTTTCGAATAGCCATCTTCTAGTCGACTCTAGAAAATATCGTCCAACAAATTAACGCCACAAAAAACGAAACTGACACACAAATAAATAAAAGAATCGCAAATAAAGTTTGCCGCACAGACTATTCTGTCATATTCTTTCTTTCCTTATCTTTACGATCTGTACTATAACGGATGTAAACAAGAGTGCTATATTCGGCCGTTCCGAATCTGATAATACCCTTCACCGTCATGTACACAGGTATAATGACCACATTGTAGCTTAGAATAGATTTAATGCAACTGTTAACTGTATTCTACTAGTTGGGGTTAAAAAATTCACTTCGCCATTTTGTTTCAGACGTCATCCTGGTCAAGTCCTTTTATTTGATACTAATATTGTGGGATGCCATCTTGATTTTTTTTCTTTTCATTACTAACTATATTTTAATTTTCAAGCCCTTTCATTTTATTTCCATACTGGCTCTGTTAGATGCATAGAAACTGAAAAATATATATTTTCGTTTGTAAACACCGAAGCAGTTGTACATTGGTGCTTATATCTCAGTTGGTTTCAAAGTGATTTGTTAGTTTTTCTTAGAAATAATTTCTGGGATTACAACTTAATTGGTATCTTAAGCGTTTTTACATATTTTTAAGGAGTTTACAAAATTTTGTTCTACATATTTAAAATATATAGGTTTTTCAAATAATTTTTGCCTATAACTTTGCCGATTACTGCATAATTTGTGCAAAATTTTTCATTAGTATCTATATAAATAGTAACAAGTGTGTCTATAAATAATCCTAGGGATGAGCAATTTTAATTTTTGTAGTAAGAATAAGCAAAAAAAAAAAATAGAGGCAGTCGTGTTTTTTTTTGCTTATATCTCAGAGAGTTATGGGGCTGATTTCCAATACCAATATGCTCCCGAATATTTCTGATATTTTGATATCTTACACGGGTCTTGACGATTTCGGAATGGCTTCAAAAAGTTGATTTCAATATACACTCCCCTTAACATCGACTCCTCTATTCATAAGCTTTCAGAAAATATATACTTTATGGGGTCGGAAAAGAATAATGTAGAAATTTCACACGGAATGACAAACCCATATACCCTTTTACACTGTCGTGTGACGGGTATAAAAATTAACGAAAACAAGACAGTCATGAACTTATATCTTAGCCAATAAACAAAAATAAGAAGGAAATATGAATTAAAAAAAAAGTCAAACTGCTTTATACACATAAACTATTAAAGGCTTATTAAGGGCATAGAGAATTGCTTTTCTATTGAAATTTTTTTTAAAACCTCTTATAAAGCTACTAAAACTTTTGTTAATAAGATAATGTAAATACGCTGAATAAATTGATTTCGTGTTTACATAAGCATTTTAATAACTGTCGACATTTCACAAAACATCTTTAAGTCGATATAAAAAATTTTTAAGGTTTCTAAAATCTTTAACATACTTTGTTTGGACTCATCGGCATCTTCCTACGTAAAACATTACTTTAAGAGATATCGTGTAAAAATAAAAAACAAGTAACAGTGCTATATTCGGCCGTGCCGAATCTTATCTACCCTTCACGAGTAGTCATGCAATAACAATTGTTATACGTACATACATGTAAAAAACATACCAAAAAAAAATTACAAAAAAAAAAAATATATTAAAAATAAAAAAAAAAATAATAAAAAAATTTACAAAAAAAAAAAAAATTAAAAAAAAAATGTAAAAAAAATTTTAAGACGGACAGACGGTCAGGGCTAATTCGACTTCTCTATTCATAAGCTTTCAGAAAATATATACTTTATGGGCTCGGAAATGAAAATTGTAGAAATTACAAACGGAATGACAAAGCTTGTGCACCACAGGTGAAGGGTATAATAAAAAGAAACAAAATTCCGAATCGTTTACATTAATTCGCGTCTTCGTACGAATTATAAGATAAGAGCTATTACATAAAATAAAATTATTTCAAATAAAGATATGTTTAATTTGTCAATTTTGTTTACTTCTCTCAAATATTTAAAAAAATTCTAAATAAGTTGTTTTGTAAAAAGTGCCCAGCTATATTGTCTTTCACTTAACAAGAGCGACAAGCCTTTTTATACCCTTCACCTGTGGTGCACAAGGGTATATATAGCTTTGTCATTCCGTTTGTAATTTCTACATTTTTAATTTCCGACCCCATAAAGTACATATTTTCTGAAAGCTTATGAATAGAGGAGTCGATTAAACCATAACCGTCTGTCCGTCTGCCCGTGTGTTGGTTGAAATCAACTTTTAGAAGCAACTATATGTTCCTCAGATCTGTATATAGTATCAATCTCTTGAAAATATACAGGAATGAAACGCTATTGAAATTCAGCAGAATCGCCCCATAACTTTCTGAGATATGAGCAAAAAACCACGACCACCTCGTTTTTTTCACAATTACAACAACAACCTACATACATACGGGTTAAAGTAAACGTGGCATCGAATTTCAGCTGAGCCAAAAAAATTTTATTTTATTTAATATATTATTTATATTTTATTATTTTTTTTAATATTTTTTTTTAATTTATTTCAAACATTTTTGTAAAAAAATTGTTAAAATTTTTTTTTTAATTTTTTTTTTGTAGTTTTTTTTATTTTTTTTTTATTTTTAATAAATTTTTTTTTTTGGTATGGTTTTTATATGTTTGTACGACTTACCTATTTCATATGAGATGAATGGTGATACAAACAATTGTTTTTGTATGACTACACGTTGTGAAGGGTATATAAGATTCGACACGGCCGAATATAGCACTGTTACTTGTTAGTTGTATTCTCATGCCGATACAATTTGTATAAAGCAAACTGAAGTAACGCATTGCAATTGAAAAATCCGATTTAGATAGAGCGTTAGGTATTGAAGTTGACTTCAAAACAACTGTTAATATTTTTTTCGCTTCTGAAATTGCTGTTTTTAAGTTAATATAGCGATTTTTGCTCCATTTTTATTTCTACCGGGTATTTTTTCTATAAAGGTGTATAATTTTAACTGGCGATCTTTTTGTCAGCTGCCAAGTGATTTATGTTTAGTTTGGTTTGGCATTTCAACATGAATAGACTGACGCATGAACATCAAGGCGTAAATTCGGTGAATGGAACTAAAACAAGATTTCCGTTGATCCCGATTTTTATAAGCGAATTTTGTTTAACGATAAAGTTTACTTTTGTTTGAATCGATACGTCCAAAAACAAAACTGCCGTATTTGGAGTGATAATAATCCTCAGGTGCATGTTGAGACTTTGTTACATCTAGAAAAACTACTGGTGTACTTTATAAGCTGGTGGAATCATTAGTCCCTAATTCTTTAAAAACAAAGATGGTCAGAAGGTGACAGTCAATGGTGACCGCAATAGAGCATTGACTACTGACATTTTCGTTCATCAATTAAACAACAATGATGTGCAGAAGTTTTGGTAGACTTATTTCTGTAGGAATATTGAAAGTCGCTAGAGAACAACGTTTGCCGCATCAATAACGATATACGGCTACAAATTGTGAAAAAAAAGACACCGAAAATTGGACACTACGTTCGAGCTAGCCATGGCGGTCATATGCCAGAAGTCATTTTAAATTCTAAAAAAATTCATCTTTATTTTATTTCATTTCAAAATTCTCTACCTCTATAAAAACACCCTTTATTGAGTGGGTTTTAGTAAACAACATAAGTGAACATTACATTATAAATATAACATTGATGCTTATTGCAGCGTTAGCATTAAGCAAAATAAACCTCAAGTTTTCACCTATTTTATTTGTTCCTTGTGTGGTATTAAGTATGTGGCAACGACCTAAGGAGTAACGTTTGTAGCGTTTTATTAAATTTCATAAAATTAACAATTAGTTTTATATTTTCAACAGAGAAGTAATTACAAACTTGTATGCTTGACTCAGCTTCTTAGTTTATTTATTGTTAAATTGAGGAAACCCTGCATTTTTCAAGGTTCTTTCAACTATTGATTTTAAACAACAATTTTTGGTTAACTTAAATATAAGGCATTTAAAAATGATCTATTATATATTTGCCTGTAATACGTCTTTGTATTTCTCTTTTACGTCACAGAAAATTATCCAACATTTTAATTATGACTTTTAACAAAAAAGAAAACTTTGTAAAAGATATTAAATAAAATACCTTCAAATACCCATTTTGTTGCCTATTCATTTTAATTTAAACCTTTATTTTTATAGCCACATTTACCTAACTTATTTATATAATCAATAAAATATTTCAACAACTTAAAGGGTATTAATGCCAAATAAAAATCGATTAAAATAACTATCTACAAGAGGAGGTGTCGAAAAAAAAATACTTTCTATTTTCCTAAACGATTAATTATTAATGAATGCTAATTTTTGTGAAATCGTTTATTAGCTAACGAATAAAGTTGAAATGAAATAAAAAAAAATTAAAAAAAATAACAAATTATTAATATTTTTTAGTAAATAATAAAAACATACTTAAGTTATAATTATGAATATGTGAAGAAATATGCTGAAAACAGAAATGCTGTGAAAATAGATGTAAATTATCAATATTTGTAATTATTTTTTTTATTTCGTAATAATCTAGTTAAAAAGTAAGAGTGAAATTGAATAAAAATTATTCAAAATATTAACATTTAAATTACAGTTTAAAAGTTTCGAAAAGTGTTTAAAGGGTGGTCAAACCAATACGCGCGATGTTAGTTGTAAAAAAACAAAAAGTATACAGAAAATTATCTTAATATTTTTTAATAAACAACGGCCAAATGCTAGTCACGGCTTAGGTGGCATACTTTTGTCCGATGGTCCATATTTTCAATGACACTGAGACTTGGCTTATTGACGTACAGCTTTTCTTCTAAATATCCCCAAAGAAAGAAATCCAACGGCGTTAAATCAAATGATCGTGGCGGCCAATTAACATCGTCACGATGTGAGAATTTCTTGAGTAAAGGAGCCACTGTTTCGTTGGCTATGTGAAAAGTGGCTCCATCCTGTTGGAACCACATATTGTCCAGGAGCATATCCTCAATTTTCGGCTACAAGAAGTCCGTTATCATCACCATTCACGGTAACTGCTTGGACGATGACGCAGCCATTCCATAAATCGCACCAAACAATCACTCTTTGTAGATGCATTGGCTTTTAAACAATTACAGGTGAATTCTAAATTGCGCAAAATGATTCAATTATGCTTAATAACGAATCCACTAAGATGAAAGTGTGCCTCGTCTTTGAAAATGATTTTCCATTTACTTTTTGCCTGTTTAATCAACTATTCAGCATATTAATGACGCTTAAAATGGTCAGTAAGTTCAATTATTGAGAAAGAGAACAAGTTAAGGTTGATGGCTCTACTGCAACACTATCGTGAACAACAGCAATGTTTTCCCCAGAACAACCTGGGCGACAACTCACAGGTGTTTTTTGGTCGATTGTGCTAACCAAACAAATCGCGAGAAATGCATTTCGATTTGAATGCCCATTTTCGTAAAATAATCTTCACTAATCAAATAATCTGCACCTCTCTGTACCTCTCCAGGGTTAAATTTGACAAATACTCAAACAAAGAAATGCCAAGTTTAGTTGGGCAAAAACTCGACGTTAAGGTGTGACTTGCAATTAAAATCGTGCATTATGATTAGACTACCCTTTGGTATTTATTTATATTGTTTGACAACAAATTAAAAATAATGAGGTTGGCCAAGATAATATAAACAGTCCTCTTTGAGCTTTAATAGGAACCCCTAGAATTTCTCGGTCTCTCTTTTCAGAATTATTGCGCTTTAACAAAAGACTAGTGGCAGCACTGTATTTTTTCATGCAACTTACCGTTATTTTGTAAAATATTGTAACCAGTGACATGAAAAATATTTGCTTCGGTGAAAAGCATCTTTATATCGGGTGTCCCAACTAGAACGCAATTTTTAAATTTTAAATAAAACACAGATATTAAAGAAAAAATCGTGAAACTTTATTTATATCGTAAAGTAGACGGAATGAGGTTATGTATGGAACAATATATCGAGCAGATGGCCGCAGTGGCTTTGCTGGCACACACGCGATCTTTTAATGAAATTTTCAATGACCTTTTTGCATAAATGCTGCGGAATTTTATTAATGCAGCGTCCAATTTCCTCTTTTAATGCTTATTTGCGTAAACCATCGACTTCAAAAAACCCCAAAGAAAAAAATCTAAAGGTGTTAAATCACACGATCTAGGCGGCCAATTCTGGTCTCCAAAACGCTAAATAACACGACGGCAAAATAACTGATGCAACAATTGAATTGTTTCTCTGGCTGTATGACATGTGGCACCATCTTGCTGAAACCACATGCCCTCCACATTCATTTCTTCAATTCTAGGCAAGAAAAAACTGGTTATCTGGCTGCATAGTGGATTTGGAGACACCAATTTGCTGAGCTCGGTGTCGAATTGAGGTTGTTGGAGCTAGAGCGACATCATCACGTACAGCTGCGACATTTTCGGTCGATCGACCTGGTCGAAGGCGCGTTGTTGTCTTTACATCACTAACAGACCCAGTTTCGGAAAATTTATCCATTAATCTCTTTACAGTTGACTCTTTTGAAGCTGTACTGTAGCCGCAAAACTTTCACCATTTTGGTAAAACAATTTCACAATGAGAATGCGTTGTTCATTCATGTAGCGCTCCATTTTTACTAACCTCGTACCTTCTACTAGCAAACAATAACAATTGTTCAAATGTCAAACAATGACACTTCGAATGGCGCCAAATTTAAAAATTGCGTTCTAGTTGGGAGAAAAAAACTTATAATTCACAAGATATCCAAGCGACGTATTGCCAGTGTCCAAATTTTCATTCATTCATTTATTTATTTGAGATATTATGTTATTATAACAACACGACACTTAAGACTTCTTGTGAATACACAAAATATAACAACTAAAATTCGGCCGTAGCGAATTTAATATAAATTTGTTTTACGTCACTGATCAGCTTTTAGTAAAATATAAATAATTGTTTTGAAAGTTACGGAATTTACTGTATTTTACTAGTCAAGCGCTTTAATTTGAATCCAATGTTGGGTAGCTGTGTTTTGATGACCATCTTTCATTTGGATTTTTTTCAAGAGGTGTTGTATTCTACTAGTCAAGCCTTATAATTTAATATCGAAACTTTATTCTTGGAGTTAAATAATAATAATAGATTTTCGTTTGAAAATTTTAGGACAAATTCCGAAACCATTGTATTTCGGTAAATTTTTTTTTTAACATTTGTTTTAAAACATTCGTACAATACAAATTCATTCAATGTATTGGCCATAGTTAGTTGTGACCTTTTCCTGTTTTTATGGCATCACAAGGATTTCTTGCTAAAAGAACTGCTTTTTTTGAGGCCAAGAACGAATCAAACCATTTTCGGATACCGTGTACCGCAGTGAAACGTATTCCAGAGAGAGAGAGAGAGAGAGAGAGAGAGAGAGAGAGAAAGAGAGAGAGATGGAGAGATAGATAGAAAGAGAGATATATAGAGAGAGAGCATTCTGCATCGATCGAAACAAGTAGTTGTTAGGCGGGGAAAGGTCTGGACTATAAAATGGAAGAGGCAAAACTTTCCAACCACTTCCTAAATAGTTTTAAGCCGGTTTTGGAACATATGAGCGAGCGTTGTCATAATGCAATATTATCGTTTCATGTTTGGCCGCATATATTTTGGTCAGTTTTCGGCCAATGCTATCTTTAAACGAATAAGATTCGTTCGGCACATGTTTCTGTGGTGGTCTGGCCAGATTTTAGCAGCTCAAATACAAAGCATTGCCTTAGCGTCAGTGATATTTAACTATGGCATCGATTCACTTGGTTAGCAGGGTTTTATAAATGATCTCTTACGCTTACGGTTATCGTATTAGATCCATTTTCCATTGCAAGTAATGATTCAGTGAAAAATAATTTTTTTTTCATAGCATTCAAAAAGCAATTCGGGCATAATCGCCTTTCAAGGCATTTTGGCTTCAACTCTCAAAAGACCCAATTTACTTGCTTTTCAATGAATCCTGGTACTCGGAAATCTTTTTAAATTGCTGTTTGAGTAGCTCCCAACGAGTTTGCAAGCTAATGTTGAGCTTTTAAACTGATTGTTAATGTTTGATATTTAACTTTGCAGTATCACACAAGCACTTTGATTCCCAAATTTTATCATTAAGCTCAATCCTGCTTAGAGTGTCCAAATCGACCCGCCCTTATTTGTAAACCATTATGTCGCCTTTTTTAATTTACTTTATCAAACAAAGACAATTCAAATAAATTAGTTAGGATTAAATAGACAGACATATGAATGAGTCATCGATATGTGGTAAACTATATTAAATAAATATGAGAATTGATAGATGACCTTAATTGAATTGATGATGTAAAAATGTTTGTTATTAAGATTAAACAATTTATTTGGAAAATGTTTTGGTTACTAATTAATATTTAAATTTCCAAACTTTCGATTTTTTTTTCTGGTAAAAGAAAGGAATTGCTAATGACGATGACAAATCAGTTTATGGTTTTGGGAAAAAATTTCTTACGTTTTATGATTTTTTTTTGATTTGTCATGTTTATCTCATGTTAGTTATATAAACTTATTAGCATTTTTATTATTGTTAAACTATTTAAAAATAGACTGGAAAAAGACAATATGTTTTGAAACAAACAGATTGCCTAACAATCGAATGCTGACTGCATGTTTAACACAATAACTTAGAAAAACGTTATTTTATCAATAGGTCATTGAAATGTAGACGTAAAAAAATTTCACTTTTTTCACACTTCCGCAAAAAAAATATAAAATTTTATAAGCAAGTAGGTATAGCAATACCTAAAAGCATAAAGAAAAGCAGCACCTTAAACAAAAAGTAGAGGCTACATATTTAAATTTCTCCATTTTATTTTAAATAAATTGTTAATGAATTCACATATTAAATAAATATTTACACGCATAATTTGCTGTTCAAAAAACAGTGGACAGCAAGACAGCCGCAAAAAAAAAAAAATATTTAAATACACACAACGAGAGTGAAATTATTAAAACCTTTTTTTATTTTTTTTATTTTTAGCTTTTGTTTGTTTTTACAAAAATATCTCTCAAGAAACCGTTTGCGGCTAGATTTATAAGAAGTTTTTGTTTTTTTGGACATATGTAAGTAGAAATAGTTTACAGTTTTGTTGGTGGGTTAGGGTGTAGGTTTTATTGTTCGTGTGCTTGTATATGTGTTACCTAATTGATAATAATAAAGCGTAATTTTTTAAGAGCTATAGGAAAGTTAAAAAAAACACATAAAATTCAGAAAAATGCATAAAATCTTTATTTGAATCGATAGTACGGTCCATATAATTTAATGTTTGAAGATTATTTCATGCAAATGTTGACCGTGACTACGCCTCAAATGGTCCATCCGCTTAGTCTAATTTTGGCATACTCTTTCCAACATTTCGGCCGGTATCTCATGATAAATGCTTCAATGTTGTCTTCCAATACGTCAATTGAAGCGGGCATGTGTATATGAGCTTTAACATAGCCCCACAAAAAATAGTCTAAAGGCGTTAAATCGCACGATCTAGGCGTCCAATTGACCGGTCAAGAACGTGAACTCGTCTCTCAATAAGTCCATTGTTAAGCCTGCTGTGTGGCATGTGGCACCGTCTTGTTGAAACCACATGTCATGCAAGTCAAGCTCTTGACTTGTGACTTTTTCCGGTTGCATTGGTAGCTCTTGCAATGCTTCTGGCTGATCTTCACTTCAAAATCGACAATTCTGCTTATTAACGTACCTATTGAGCCAAAAAATGAGCTTCGTCGCTGAACACAATTTTTCAATAAGAAGCGCGCGATGAACTTTCTTAACAGAGCACCAATTTTGATAATAAAATTCAATAATTTGTAAGCGTTGTTCGTTTGTAAGACGATTCATGGTTAAATTATAGACCAAACTGAAGATGCTTGACAGTAAAACAAAACACGAAACGTGCGTCGGCTGTTTAAACCAGTGTTGCCAAAAAGATAATACCTACAAAATCACCCTTTATAAATTAATATGGGAGCCGTTATAAACAAGCAGCATATCGTTGGTCACAAGTAGAAACGCCCTAACTCAAATAATTGTAACATCTCAGGAGAAGGCAAAAAATTATAAGAAACTGTATTATAATGTAATTTCGTTTGTAAAATTCTTGTAAAACAAAATATTATTTTTAAATTTTTGTGTCGAGGTGTATTCGTGTGAAATAGATTGGAATCACAAAAAAAAATCAATTTCGTAACATATACTTATGTACGAGTTGGGGCTTTACTACTTGTGGCCATCGATGTGAAACAAAATTTTAAACAACAAAGTTGTGCAGACGAACTTGTTGTTGGAACTTAGCTGTTTCAAGTTTTAACCACTAGAGCCAACATAAAACTAGTTAAACATTTTTGTTTTAAGAATTTTTTTGTTTGATGGTGAAATTATCATGTAGTAACCAAAAACTACTCGAACAAATTGGAAAAAAATAAAGAAGCACAAAATTGTTAGAAAGTGTGTGACCAAATACAACAATAATAACAGAAAAATCCCATAATAAATAAATATACGCACTAGGTATAGAAATATAAGAAATTATAGCAATATAATTTTCTTTTATTTTTATTTCTTTGTTAGGTGAATAACACCTATATATTCTATAGTATTAAAACGGTTATATAGCAAAAATAGAATAGTCGTATTCTTTATAGTAAAAGCCATTTTCAGGCCAAGTTAAAAAAAAAAATTGTTTAGGCCATATGAGAATAACTTATTTATACACAATTTATTGGCAGACAGATATAGAAGTGCAAATTTGAAACTGTATAACATAAACAAAGTGGGTTAAATGTTCCGCTTATATTTTAATGGTGTTCGAAACAGTTCATTGAAGGAATAAGATCGTTTTGAAAAATTATAAAGAATTTTTTTGTTTAAAAAAATGCAGTTGAATAAATTTAATAAGTTACAAAAAATTTATGAAATTTTTTTATGAAGTCAATATTTAATGCTTTTCCTGAAATTTTAAATGATCAAATTTTATATAAAAAACACTTACTTAATCCAAAAAACTACTTCGAAGTATGAAAAAAAAAAAAAATTTAAATGTTAAAAAAAAAATCTAAACTAAATTTTGAAAATTTTTTTTTTGAAAACGGAAATGGTTTAAATATTTTCATAATTCTACCTGATTGGTTTCAACTAAAAAGTATTCATTCAGTGGTCAAAATTCAAGCTTCGTACTTAATTTAGGTATTAGTGTCGAAAAAGTTAAATGTGTAATTATACCGATTTCCCAATCCCTGCATCAAAATAATAACTATTATTTTTTCTAGTTTCTGTGAAATCTTTTTTCATTCACTTACAGTACAACCATTTTACTTGGTAAAATTTTATCTCATAGATAAAATTTTTTTCTTTCCCTTTTGTAAGTGTTTAAAGGAAATACAATTTGTTAATTCTAAATAAAAGCAAATTTCGTACAGCAGGCTTTTTTTTATTAATTTTTTCGTATATATGTATGAGTGCATATGGGCGAGAACAAAATTTTAACACTAACAACTAAAAAAATACTAAGCTAATTTTAATATTGACAATATAGTGCACCGACCATGTTGTAAGGTGATAACAATTCGGAAAGAATTTTTCGATTGAATTTTTTAAAGCACGATGGCCACGTTCAAACTGATTTGACAAATAATATGTATGTATTGGTAATATTTGGTTTTGCTTAACACAGCAACGTATCAAACTCAAACCATCAAATCATTTCAAAACTGTTTTTAAAAGGAAAGAACGTGTGACTAATTTGGTCGCAAAATATTTTTAATGTTTACATCTTTGTTGCTGTATTCCTTGGATTTAACCTGCTATAAAGCAGGCAAACCACGGTATACTTCAATAAATTCAAGTATAAATTTTTTCCCCTCCATATTTTAGGTAGGTAGGTAGGTAAGGCTGGTGCAAAGTTACCCTCACACCCTCACTCGGAGACCATTACGGTCCATTGTGACGCCTTAATAGAGAGAAGAATAGAAATAGTTAGAATAGAAGAGAAAGGGAAGCAGACCAGCACACTACTGACTAGTCCACTGGGGCACCCTCCTCCATATTTTACTTAACCACAAAATTTTTACCGTACGGTGTTGTCGCTGCGAAAACTGAATAAAAATGCCATTTGACGTTTTTCGCAGCAACACATCAAACTCGCTTCAAATCATAGTAGCGGCGGCAGTGAAAATCTAAATTGTTTTGATTTTCGTCAAACTCAAGTCAAACTCACATCGACATATACGTGTGAGATTTTTTTCGCTAACACAATAAAAAAAAACTGAGTTTGACAAATCAGTTTGATACGTGGCCATCGTGCTTAAGGTTTGACAATTGTAAATTATAGGAGAAGAAAATGTATATAATTTTGACATATGGAAAGTGTCAGCTAATGAACAGCTGATGAATTGAGGCTAGTTTAATATACTTTGACATCGACAAATAGAAATAACTTTTTTATGGCATATCTTTTGTTAAAATCGATTGACAAACAGAGAGGAAAAACCTACCTTCTTACATTTGCTTACTTTTATGTAAATATCTTTTAAGAATTGTATTAAATTTTATATTTCTTCTCTCTTTTCAGCTTTAGTTTATTTGTCTTTTTCTATTTAACATAACAATGCAAAAAGCTTTGGTGCTATTGTGCTTAGCATTGGCTTGCCTCTCCTACACTCAGGCTGCTGTCTATCGTCGTGGCGATAAAATTTCCGAATATTTCAAACAATTAGATTTAGCACCAGAGGAAATTGATCCAAATGTAGCACCTTTAAAGCCCAGTAATGATGAAAGTGTAGATGAAACAACTGATGAAATTTTGAATGTCAGTGACAATGAAATTCTCGATGAAGCTGTAGAAAATGAATTTATAAATGAAGACTTACAATCTGGTGCTACTGTAGCACCTGCAGTTGCCACAACTGTGGCTTCTGTTACCGCGGTCGCGCCCACTGGGGGTGAAGAAGAAACTAATGGTCTGGCTAAATACTGTAAGTGCCATGGAAACCACTGTGACTGTTGTCGTGAATTCAATTTGCCTTTAATACCCATCAAGGGCCCGGGTTGTGCTAGATTGGCCTATTTGGGCAATGAAAAAATGTCTGTTAGTTTAAAATATGGTGATTTGACATTGGCCTCTAGAACCGTGTCCAGCAAGAAAGCCCGTCCCATATGCGTTGGCTTGCCTGGTGGTTATTCACAATTTTGTGGTCGTGTTTATGGTTTGTCTAAGGCAAAGGAGAATTTCAAGGCCTGTTTAGGTTTTGAATTAAAAGCGGATGATGAAGTTGAAGCAGCCCTGAGAGTGTCTTGCTTCAAATTTGGTCCTGAGGGCTTAAGAGTAGCTGAAGCAGAACCTTACCCCGTCGACAAAAATAAGGAAGATGAGGATGATGACGATGACATCTTTGGATTTGGAGGTTAGTTCAAGTGAAAAGGTTGATATGCATTTTATTAATTGTTGTTTTTCTTTGTTATATAAGCAGTTGGCGATGAAGAAGATGAAGACGATTATGATGAAGATGATAATGAAGAAGCTGATGACGCCGAAGCTAATACCGATTATACCGACGATGATGCTGAAGAAGAAGCTCCAGCCGATGCCGATTATGGCGGTTTTAGTTTAGCCGGTCTTTTAGAAGAATTAGACGATGACGAAGACGAGGATACTAAGCCCAGTTCAACACCTATTTCAGATGTTGCCACTCGCACCGCTGCAGATTTAGCCCAAAGTAAAGATGTGAGGGAAACTGAAGCAGAAGCCGCTGTAGCTGCTCATGTCGTTACTTCAGCTCCTGAAATTATGACCAGTACTACTGTCAAAACGAAAAAAACAAAGAAAACTAGGAAGAATAAGAAAAAGAAGGCCAATATTGAGGAAAGTTTCGCCTACGAATTTTTGAATGGACTACTGGATTTTTTCAACTAAGCTTGCAAACTGAATTTGCAAGCATGATCAGTAATAGTGTAAATATTTGATTTCGATCATAAAATAACTAAAATAATACGAAACAAAACTTTAAATTCTAAGTTTTCAGCTAAAAAAAAAAAAAAAAAAAATAATAACAAAGTAATAATTTATTTAACGAATTAGCAAAGAAAGTGTTAAATTATTTCAATTTAAGTTAAGAAAATTGAACTGTAAATTAATTTATTTAAAAAAAATATACAAAAATTTTAAAATAAAAAACGGGTTTCGTTACTCTTGTAATATGACAACATTTTAATTTACTATCAACTTGATGGTTTGACATCGTTTGATGTAACATTTTCTTATTATTAAAACGAATTGTCTTTGCCATAAAATTCTGTGGCTTTGTTTGCTTTACCATATGTATATACGAGAACGTAATTATTTGTTATGATTTTTATTTCTTTATATTGTTTTTTTTTAATGTATGGTATTTTCTTAATCTACTTCTAAAAGTACTAAAAACGAAGAGGCAGAATAATATACAAATGTGTACCATTATATCTGTAGCTTGGCGCTAAAAGGGCCAATGTCAAAATATTTACTTTTGAGAAAATTGGAATTTAACTTTAACTTTTATAGATGCTTTCACAGTGACATTAGCCAGCATTTTATTTATGAAGCTGTTCTGGGTTAACTATGACTTTAGCTGTTTTACCATTATGAAATAGAGCAAGAAAACAAATCTAATTCAATGATTAACTCAAAAGAGCAAACAAAGTGACATTGGCCCTTTCAGCTCCAAGCCACCGATATATAAATATGATTTTAGTGTTACAAAACATTAGAGACAACAACAAAATTTGAAGAAAAATAATGTGTAATTCCTCCTGTAGTTGCATGGTATCAGCGATGCTAATTAAGCGCTTTTCGCGAAAGTCGCATCTTCGTTGGTCCTCGCCTTTTTTAATCTAATTCATACCATGAAATTTTTGGTTTATTTCTGAGAATTTAAGAATTAAATAAACATAATGCTCGGAACAAATTTAAAGATCCCAAAAAATACGAAAATAAATGTTGTGGAACCGCCCTCTTTTAAATAAACACTTTTACGAATATTCATTAGATTAAAGTTGCATAGAAGTATAAAAAAATTATACAACTAAAAAAAAAACATTAACTCAATATATACATAGCTTTCACTTCCATATTAAACATTGTAAAGAGTGTCCAAACCTGCAGTATCAATTACACTGCTCTGCAGAAAAATCCCCCATTTAATAAAACTATGTGGACTATATGGACTATATGACGCGCTGAACTCAAATCCGTTGTCGGTTTTTTTCCATCAGTTCGGGATTTTTTTTTATAGGCGTGGCAAATTTTTCCCCCTAAATTAGTCAGGTACGGACACATATTTAATCCTAACTCGAGAACCAGTCATCCGATTTTCAAAAATAAAACACCAAAAAATGTGTAACAAAATTGTATTTATTTCAGTGGAATAAAATTTTCTCTTATCGTTTTGGAGTTATTTACAAATTAATTTTATTTCAAATATACTAATTTTTTGAAGGTTTTTTTTTATAATTCAGTGTTTACAGCAATAACCTCACATGAGTTCAAGATCTGAAAAACAACATTATCCAGTTGACAACAGTTTGTTGGAAAACCTCCTTGAGAATTTTGTTAAGGTAAAGGGGTCACTCGACCAAGATAATTTTTTTCTAAAGTCACAAAACTATCTCTGAGGAGATTAAAAAAATAGTAGTTTCCATTAAAAAAAATATTTAAATTAAAAAAATATTTACGAAAATCAAAGCAAAAATAAATTTTAGCGGGTTTCGAGTTAATACCTAGCGCTTTTTGGTTATAAATAGTTGTCATCGCTGCCTGGTATTTTATTTATGTACACAGACAAACTAATTGCAAGGGAGGAACACATGTTGTTGCTTGTCTGTTTGTGTATTTGTAGGTGTTATTTTGTGCACTACACGCGAATTAACATGTTAAAGAGATAAAAAACCGTAACAAAAAGATTGTAAATGACAAAGGATATAAAAAATCAGTAAGTGCAACGCACAAGTGAACAAAATTTATTGTGAATCTAAACAAAATTTTCCTACAATCAATAAAATTCAATATTCAAAATTTAAGTTAAAATTTAAGTTTTTATTATTGGTGATACTGTATAAAAAATCTTAAGACTATATTTTTATTGGCAAAATGTGAAGTATACATTTAGGGTAATAAAAAAAGTGTTACATTAACACTGAATATGGAAACTATTCTATATCACTGTTGTTGACATAATAAAAATAATATAATTAATACTCTACATATGTAAAATGTTAAAAAAAAAATTAATTATCAAATATATAGGGCGCAGAATCGTTTTTACTTCGCTTTAACATTTTTCGATAGTAATAAAAAAACCGTTGGAGAATTATATTTCTACGTTGGGTAGACATTTAGATATTTCATCGTAAAATGAATGCGAGGAAGACTATTAATGAAAATTATAAAAAAAAACAAACAAAAAACTTGAACTTACGATATATACAGACGCATTTCCAATAAAATTCAGAAATTGTCTAATAAGTCCAAGCCATGGTGTTCCAACGCAGTTGCGCAATCAATTTAGCAACGCGATATTGCATACTGTAAGTGAAAGCGTTTAGAACTCCTGAACTAATGCTTAAAGAGAATACGATTCAGTTCTCGGTCTTAATAAGGAGAAAGAATGCTACAAATCTAAAGCTAGTCAATGCTAATATCAATGATTATAATTTAAGTGATTTCTTTGGGTTTTATTGTGTTAACCAATCGAACGTCTTCTTGGCTTTGATGACTATAAAGTCTAGTGCTGTAAGAAGTGATATAAAAATTGCAATTAAAAACGTAAGTACAATCAATGTATGTAACTATAACATAAGCAAAGATTATCAAATTGTACGTTGTACTACAGCGCTAGTTGATGTCACTGAAAATTTACGTCAAAATCTTGATAACGGCCAGGAGACAGCAAGCAGCAACATGTCAAAAATAAAATTCATGTGTTTGAATGAAAACGATTATTTTGACGGCAGCACAGCAGCACGACTGCATAACAGCATTTGCTGCTGCTGGCAACTTAGGCTAGTTTCTATTTTGACGGGCAGCAATAAACAAATATAGTGTTGCCATTATATACGTATATTAAATTGGAAAAATAAGAACAAAAACTTATTTTTATTATTAAAAATAAAAGAACATTACAAAAATACAATAAAGAAATAAAATTATGTGTTTTTGTAGTTTTTAGTGATATTATTTCATTTTTTTTTTATCAATAACTTTAATTTTATTCATTATAAAATATATATGTGGCATCCCTGAAATTTGTATTGCTAAAATACACATCAGCTGATTATGTTGTTGATGTCTTCAAAATAATGATAAAGCTGACTTCAGAGCAGCATTTGAAGTTGGCAGCATTTGAAGCCGTGAAGTTGTGAAGTCTGCTGTCGTCTATGCGTTTAGAGCTTAACACAGTGAAAAAGGGTATATGTATTCAGGTTTGTCATTCTGTGTGAAATTTCTTTAATTTTCATTTCCGACTCCATAAAGTATATATTTTCTGAAAGCTTATAAATAGGGGAGTCGATTGACCTCTGTCAGTCTTACCGTCTGTCCGTGTGTATGTTGAAATCAAATTTTTGAAGCCCGCCGACATCGCCTGGACCGGGTGAGTTATTAAACTATCAGAAATATTTGGGAAAATCAGAAACATCGGTACATAAACAACTGAGATATAAACAAAAAACCACGATCACCTCGTTTTTTTTAACAGCAACAACATACATACAAACGTGGTATACTGGTTAGAGTAAACGTGGCACCGAATCCCAGCTAAGCCAAAAATTTTTTTTTTTCATTTTTATTACTTTAAATATTATTTTTATTTTTTTTTTGAATTTTTTTGATTTGTATTTTTTTTAATTTTTTGTTTATATCTGTTTTATTTTTTTTAATTTTTTTTCATATTTTTTTTTATTTTTTTTTTCAAACATACATGCCTAAATTTATAATTATACAATGGGATCTTTTTATATACATATGTATGTTTTTTATATGTATGTACGTATTTCATATGAAATTAATGGTGAAACAAACTATTGTTATTGCACGACTACACGTTGTGAAGGGTATATAAGATTCGGCACGGCCGAATATAGCACTCTTACTTGTTATTAAAACTATTGTTAAAAAATTTTTGCATTCCTTTAGTTTAATTACAAGATATAATCTTGTTGTATGAAAAATAATATATATATTTTAGTTAAATATATATTTAATAGTGTATGGCATTAAAACATATTCCTTCAAAAGCTTCACCCGATATGTCACAACTCCATTCAGGTATTTCCGAAATTTCTTGCATAACACTTAGAATATGT
Organism: Phyto melanocephala; assembly: GCA_941918925.1. Lineage (NCBI taxonomy): Eukaryota > Metazoa > Arthropoda > Insecta > Diptera > Rhinophoridae > Phyto > Phyto melanocephala. The sequence continues at coordinate 128,114,917 of OW799234.1, read as the reverse complement.
TTAATACTAGAGGGGCATTTTAACATATTCTACCCTCTGTAGGTCCGCTCTTGAGAAAAAAAAACATAATATAACCGATTTAATTTTGTATTTTACTTATCAAAAGCCATAACACCATTCAGGTATGTCCATAATTTTCCGTATAACACTTTTTTATTTTTAATACTGAAGGGGCACTTGACCTGGTAATATTTTTAGAGTCAAAGGCTGTTGTAACTCTGTTTGACTTAAAACAAAAACAATTATGTGTATAGAATATAAGTTTTGAAGAACAAAATTCGCTTTCTTTTGAGATATTAAGCCATATGGAGTTATGGCTCCATATGTCAGCTTTTTGGACAAAAATTTTAGTAATGAGGTTAATGTTGTTTAATCGAGCTCATATTTCAGCTAGCTCATACATGTGGGGTTCAGAATAAATTTCAACATCGATTTTTTGCGGTCACTCTAATGCATTTTAGTTTTACTTTATAGAGGTTGTTTCAAAATTAACAATAAACTAAAGCTACATAGATAATACATTTGTTGTAAAATATTTTTTTAAGGAATCACACATTAAACATGACACGGTTATGCTTAAAGAAACACATCGGGAAAGTTACCTTTATCGCCTTGATGGCACATACTAGCTTCTTTGTCGAATTTTCGCTGAATTAATGCCAGCAAATTCAAATCTATTTCTCATTTTGACATACCCACTATAATTAGAAATTAATCAAAATTTTACCTTAAATAAAAAGACTTCTATAAACTGAGCGAGTGTGTAAATTGTTAATTTTTTTTTTACTAATTTTCAAAAATTTTTGTAAATTGCTTTCTTTCCAACACTGTAAGATATATTACTTTTAATATTACTCATACGTACCGATAGCATTAAAATCTATATTAAACTTATACGTTCAGTAACCAAATATGTCTTGGTACAATAATGTATTTGTACTAAGCTGCAAAATATTTTTTAAAGAAAAACCAACATTTATTTAATATCAGTTAAAATACTGTTTATGGCAATAAAAACATTCATAAAAACAACCTTGAAATAATTTTCCCCAAGAAAAAAAATACATTCCAATCAACTGTAAAAAATTACTTCCTAAGTAGACTTTTTATTACAATTTAATGTACGACAATGCACAACTCTTTCACGGTATAATATATACCACACAATAGATGTTTAAGTAATAATTTAACTAACACAACAATATACAAAAATTTACCCACTTACTTTATTACACACAAATATGTACATCTAGACACGTACAAGTTTTGTTCTTGCTAAGAACTAACTACAGGTGTTTTTAGTAATTTGTAAGTAGGATAGTAAATTTTTTGTTAGATTTTTTTTTTTGGCGGGAATGAAAGCATACCACCAATCTCTACTAAAATAAAATTTTTAAAATAAAATGGGAAATGAAACGTGTAGAGGTGTAGATAACAAGCACAATCATTGGATGATTATTATGTTTATGTAGACCACCCATGTGTACCGCGCACAAAGAAAATTTTGTTTTTGCTTCTATATATTTTTTACCCACAAAAAGTTAACAACTGAAAAAGGTTGTTTAATGCTAGGATGACTGTTAACAATGAAAAATAACAATAAACCTTCATCAAAATGTTTTAACACTTTTTAAACAGTTTTACCTCTTACACACTGCTGACGCAGCAGTTTTGCAATGATAAAATGATATGGGCTGGGACACCCTACAGAGGGTTGTCGTCAATTGTGATTAAGAATAATTTATGAATTTTTAATAAGTGCATTTAAAGTGCTTTCATAATATCGAGTAAATAGAACTACAGTATCGTGCAATTTAACAGCGGCGAATACATTTGACTAAAAAATTAATGAACTTTGGAATTTTTTTTTTTTAACAAATTAATTTATTATTATTTTTGCAAATCATAACATTCTTTTGTAAACAAAACATTGTAAACGATTTTTTAATTTATTAAAGATTTATAAAACTAAATTAGTGAGGCCGCTATATTTGGTATTTCCGAATTTTTAATACCCACCAAAAGAAGCCTGCACTACTTATGCGCCACACTGTAACAACTATACCAACTGTAGAATAATCATTTTATATTTGAACCTATAATATTTTCAAAGCATGTTGGTATAGTTTTTCTACAATTTATTTTTTTTTAATTAAGTCTTTTTTTCTATCGTAAACTAATATAGTATTTTCCCGGAAACTGAAGGCGTTGAAAAGTTTCGGATGAAGTGGTTAGGTGGGGGTAGAGTGTATACATAAAAAAATAAATTCCATATATTCAGTATTTAAGAATTCGGTGTTTGTGACTATTATGTAATCAGTTGAAAAAATATATGTATTTTCTATAGGCGTGGCATTATCATCATACAATTGTGTTGGATTTGAAACTAAATGCTGTAAATATTGTGTATAAAACTTCTGTTAAATTAATTTAAATGTAACATTTTAGAAGTGGATATAGAAATGGGCGTGTCCCACATATAATCTGCTCATTCATTTTAGTAAATTACTGAACAAGATATTCCCATAATAATTTAAAACCTTTATACGCCATTAATGCTTTATTATTTCCGGTGTCAACTTTGGCTTTAAAATTTCACAAAGTTAGCTGTATGAAATGAGTTAAGGAGTTATCTTAGATTTTAATTTGTCCATAGTTTGCTGCACTCAACCAGTCAAGTCCTTTTATTTGATTTCAATATTATAGGAGTTAAAAGAGATAAAGCCGTAATTACTATTTTCGATCCGTACATCCACTATTTTATTTTGGACGTAATATTAGATTTTTACTTTTGCATAGTTTACTGTATTCTACTGGTCAAGCCTTTTCGTTTGATACCACTGTTGAAGTGGATACATTTTTAATTACTAGATTTGAGCCATATATAAAATTTATTCGCCGCTACCATCATGGATTTTAATTTTTTTATAGAGTTTTATATTTCGCTAGTCAAGCCCCCTTTTTTTTGTTATCCTTATCACTCATATCTGTTGTTAGAAACCTGAATCTGTGACTTTCGTTTGTAAATGTAAAAAAAAACCGAAGCATTTGTATTCAGCTAGTTTCTAACCGATTTGTAAGTTTTACGTAGCAATAGTTTTCGAGTCTTTAGCGTGTCCGAAATTAATTATGAGCTTAAGTAATTTAAAATATTTAAAAAAAAAATATATATACAAAGTTAAGTTGCCTATAACTTTGCTAATTAGTGACAAATTTGTCTAAAATTTTTTTATAAATAGCCCTAGAGGCATATCATGTCTATAAGTTGTCCTAGGGCTGATTTTGATTTTAATGGTAAAAAAATGGGAAAAACATTCGTGCTTGTTTACTCAAATCCCAAAAGTCATAATATCATTGTGTTGATTTTCAATAGAGGCTCATTTGCAACTGATTGATACCACATACAGATCTGTGCTACATGTGGGGGTTTCTAAAAGTTTATTTCAACCAACATACGGACAGACGGCCGGACATTGATCAATCCACTCCCCTATTCATAAGTTCTTAGAAAATATTTTTAAAATTACAAATTCGTACATATATTATAAGTATATACATGTAAATAGTATAGTATTCCTTATATGGGTAGGTTATATATGGGCCTAAAAGTAGGTGTGTCAAAATAATTTATTCTAATGAATTCAACTTTGATGTAGAAATATAAATATAGACTTTTATTCACCTTAAGTATATGAGCATGCATAAATTATATGAATTTAAGAAAAAGCGTGGCACCTTTACTTTCCGGTATTAGAGTAATATTGATTTAGAAACCCATAATTACAAAAATTTAACATCGTGGTATTAAAATAAATGAAAAACAAATTCTCTATGAAGTTCACGGATTTGAGTATTTTTTGGAAAAGCATATTTTTTTTACCCAAGAAATATACATACGTGTGAAGTTTGATCGCCCAACATAATAGTAATAATAATTTTATAAATGTTTCCATTTACTAGGCTTAATTCGCAGCTGTTGGTTAGTGAATCAGATTTGTCAACAAACAGATCAATCAAGCCAAATAGTAAAACAAGTTAAAAAAAACACGTCGTCATCAATATACTGCCACCATAGCAGTGAGCCTTTCGGAAATAGTACAGTATATTTAAACAATTATTAAGCAAGTATTTTACTATTTAAGTAAATATAATTATGGATTCTTAGAGTTAGAGTTTAAAAATCCCACATAATGAATTGAATTTCTATTGAATACTGCGAACAAAACACTAATTGTAGGGTCTATTCTATACGTTATATTGTTTATGTTACATAAATTTGATAACCTTTAGCACAAGTGCTATTAACAATACTTTCAAGAGCATAAACTATTAAAAAATAAATACAAACTGCCTTGGCAGTACTCAACACTACGACTTCACGCTATAGCAAGATCATCAATAAGATGTTCAGTTGACTGACATCTTTAAGAATGCGGAACACACTCATAAACAATCATTTAATGGTAAATGTGAGGGAACACCTTATTTATCGTGTTAGCCCATTTTTGAAAAAATTTTAGTAAATGACAACATTGAGTATAATTTATTCAAAAGTTATACAACAATAATATACAATAATATGGTGACTATTGCTAAAAAAAAATCTTATAGTAGATAGAGATATAGTAACTATTAAAAAAATGTACTTAAATTAATTTCTTACCTCTTCAGTACATAGTTTTTTTTTATCAAAAAGATTGTCAAAAAGTCTGCTGGTCATTCATTATAGGTCTGTTAGTAGCTTAGTAAATCTACCAATAAAATTAAGTAATTTTCTTCTTACATGAAAATGTAGCATACTTTTAGGTCATCTACTGCACTCCATAAAATATGAACTGACTTTTAGTGGTTTCGTTTTAAAATTCACACAGATAGAAAAAGAGGCGATAAAATGCAAACATATATGGAGTAAAAACAAACTTAAGGCAATCAATCTATAACAAAATGAATAAAAGTTTTATTATGGGTTTATTTGTTTTTCTTTAAATGTGGGTGTTTAGGTATTCGTTTTGTTGTTAATTTTTACATTCTCTATTGAAGGCTACTATTGCAATTATAAAGTATTTAGTTGGTAAAAGTACCATTAAGATATTGTAGCAACATTGTTAGTTTGACATAGTATTTTTAAGAGATGACGAGCAAAAAAAGAGAAAAAAAAAGAGATAAAGAGAAATCGGTAATACTATTATTTATATGTTTTTAAATTTTTAAGCATATTTGAGGAGATATAGTGAAGAATTTACATATTTACGGCACAAATAAAGCTAAAAAGGCCTGTAAATGTGAGTTTTACTGATTGCGAAAGAATGTCAAGATATTAAGAAATAAAGGGTCCACCAAATAACCTTTTTTTCGAAAATGCCATAAAAACAAAAGTGTAGCTTCGGCTGTGTTGTCCTGTTGAAACCAAATGTTGCCAATATCCTCCTCTTCAATTTTTGTGAATAAAAATTCGTTCAACAAGGCCCGATAACGATCGGCATTGACTACGGCCACTCCTTGTTCATTTTCGAAGAAAATTGGCCCAATTATGCCTCAGGACCAAAATCCGCACCAAACAGTGACTCGTTTTGGGTGTATCGGTTTTTCAATGTATGCGTGCAGGTTTTCTGTGCCCCAAATGCGACAATTTTGCTTGTTTACATACCCACCAAGATCAAAATAAGTTTCATCTGAAGTGATAATTTTTTTTGCAAAATTGGCCAAAGTAATGTCGCAATGTTTCCCAGCGTTCTTCAAACGTATACACAACCATATTCGTTCAGCGGAAGGATAAAACTAATTATCTGTTAAATCAGACATGAGCTAAGTGTTACCATTCACGAAATAAGCACTAGTTGAAAAATACGTTAGATAGCGAACCCTTTACATACATACATATTAAAAGTTTGACAGCAGTGCTGAAAGTTTTCATTTTATTTACAAGATAAAGAAGGAATATATGGTGGGCTCTTGAAACAAAAAACAAGTCCAAGTTAAATGAACATTTTAAAATATTTTATTATCTTTTTTAGTCTATTAACAGATTAGGAGACAAAAAATTAATATTAATTTTTCATTAACTCTGTTCCAGGGTACATTTGAGAAGGAATACACAGAGTCAAAATTACGTAAAGAAAAATATTTAAAAGCTACATAATTCATATGTTTCTATATAAAGTTTGATATTTGGAAAGGAGGTGGATTCAGCCGTGTAATCTGCTCTCTTTGCTTTTTATAAAAAAAAACTAAACACAACTATTTCTTTGCTATTACTTTTTTGTTAATATTTTTTACTGAAAGATTACTAAAGAATAGAAAAAAGTGTGTTTTTCTTTTCCTAGGAGTAAAAAAATTTTATTTAAGGCTATAACGGGTGTTTTTCTTAGACCTATAAACTTACGATATTGATAACTGACTGTTAGACTTTTTTCGCCATACTTTGGCAAATCAATTACAACACAAATCGTGAAAATTTTAGTCATTCAATTGTTTTTGTTGTGTTTTGCTTAAAAAAAGTTTAAAGTCTAACTGCCGTATTCATAAAAAATATTTTAGGTTTATTGAAGGCTTATTTGACAAATTTCTCTACAACATCTGTCAAATAAGCATTTGATAAACCTACAATATTTTTTATGAATACGGCCCTAAAAGTAAATAAATTTTTCAAAATATTTTATTAAATTTTTTCGATAAACAATTGCTTTTAAAAAAGTATTTACTAAATTTATTAAATCAATTGTCTATTTACAAATATTTTCAAAATATTAAATAATATAATTTATTGAGAAAAATAACAACTTCTATTTTATATAAAAACTAGCTGACCCGGCAAACGTTGTTTTGCCATATAAATTATTTATAGGAAATACTTTTTTAGTTCACTAAAATAATTAACTTGCTCTGAGTACATTAAAAAAAAACGTATTCAGATCTATTTTACTTTAGGATTTCGTTCGTGAGCCATAAATTGACCCTTGGAGTGAATCACCTAAATATTTAGGAGTATGAACAATAGATGTTGGTCGATTCTGCATTTGCTGGACTATACATTGCGTATATTTTGAAGAAAAATACTCAAAACTATATCGATGCAAGTACACAATTAAAAAAAGTACTTGTTAAAGTAGGCGTAGTCAAAAAAGTATCCTATTAAGCATACCAGAGTCTTAGTTATATTATATGAAAATTTCAAGAAGATTGGTCCAGCAGTCTAAACTACATGAGGGGGTGTGAAAAAAGGCGTGCCATTGAGGGGTAGATGTTGACCGATTCCCAGACCTACCCGATATGCACAACAAAATTTCATGAAAATCGGTTGAGCCATTTCGGAGGAGTTTAATTACAAACACCACGACACGAGAATTTTATATATTAGATATGACAAATTATTCACGGTGGCAACTCTTTTTACTATTTTATATTTAATATCAATGGACATTTTATTTTACCTATAATGATGCTTTTGTTTGTAAATGTATAAGTTTTCGATATTAATTTTATTTTGATTTGTTATTACTTGTTTAAAAAATGATGCAAAAAAGTTGTTTTAAAGTACTTTTAAATTAGAAATATCAGAATATTGTATTAAATCTTAATTAACAATAACAGAACCAAAAAATTATATATAATTGACTTTATAGTATTTATGTTTTCTTTTTCTCTGTCTATCTCTTTTGTATATACAGCAACAAACCTGATTAATGTAAACTCCTGAATATTTATTTAATATTAAAAAAAAATTAGTTATATTTTTTTATCTTACAGTTACTTGACTAATCGAATAGATTTTTTTACTTAAAAACGCTCTTGTCTTCTTGCAGTGATGACATTTAAAACAGTCTTGTAAAACTGATTTGATAGCTTAAACGATTACAATGTATTTTGCATCAATGTAATAAATGTTAAAGGTAAACAGTTATTCATTATTGAATTTTCAATTTAATCTAAAGTAAGCTATTAGTTAAAGGCACGTTCATTAAACCTGGTAGGTTAAATTAAAGTTCTTATAATAAACTGTTTATTCCTACGATAAAGTCCTACCTTGAACTAACGCCAAGTTGTAACAATGCCCCTAATGAAGTATGAAAATGTTATTGGTAAAAGCTGAAAATATATACATATTTTTTAAAAAATTTACCTTATATATAAAAGCAAAAATTTAAAGAAAATTACTTTTTTCACGCCATCTGAATACATAGTGTAAAAGAGCACATTTTAAATGCTTTTATAAATGCGAAATACTTTGTATTAACTGATGCCTTTCAAATACGCATCAAATGATGCCATCCCACGAAAAATCTTTATAATCAAAAAGCGCTTTATTAATCGCTTACCTAGTGCTTAGCTGTTTTAAAGATCCCGTATTATAGGACCTTATTTCATGCCCAACAGGAGCTGGTTAATCATGCCTTCGCCTTACGCATGGCTAAAGGGTGTAGTGGCAAATAAAGGAGAAAAAATGCTACTAAAATTAATTTTTATTATATTTTTCTATAGCTTAATAATAATTAGTACAAAAGATATTTTACAAATTTTGGCATTACATATGTACATATGTATATGGAATACGAAAAAGGAATAAAGTCTGCACTTATAACAAAATTCAAATATCATTCGCAATATTCATACTTCGCACACACACACCAAAAAGAAAATCAACTCATGAAACATCGGATGCTTTTCACCAAATATGCATGAATTCTATGCAATTATTATAATTACGCTAATGTTAAAATCATTAGTGTTTTTACCTTAACTTAATCACTTCTTCACCAGTTAATCCCCTGTAAAATCGCTTTTTTGTTATATTTTTTTTGCTGGGTTTTTGTTAAGTATTTTCAACGCATCAGCGATAATTAGCTTTGTAGATTAAATATAGCTCATACGTAGTAAAATGATTCATTAACTATAAAATTAGGCATTTTGATTTAATATAAATTTTTCTCAACTTATTTTAAATCGAAATTCTAATAAAAAGTAACTAGCAGGCATACTTATTTACTGTAAAAGTGTTTATTTTTGCTTAAGGTGTTAAGTTTTAATCATATGTTTTTCCTGTACAAATCAAACAAGTAATATTTAGCTAAAAGGGGCTAAAAATAATGACAACGTACATTTTTGCAATAAATAGTAGACTAAAAACAACAATAAAGTATCCACGTTTACTCTATTATATGTAACGTTACTTACTTAATACGAATTTCTCCTACATAGCATTTATGCACAACAAGAGTCAAACAATGTCTTAATAAATAATAACAACACTCTCTGAGAGATTTACTTAAAATATGGAAGCAAAAAAATAAAAACAAAAAAAATAGAAAATAACACAAGACATTAATTTGTTAGTGTGTTAAGGAAAAAATAACCACAAAATATTTCACCAACACAAGGAAAGAAAACACGTGTTGGATTTGAATTGTTTTTGTTTTTACGCTCCTCCACATTATAACAATGAATGAAAAATACATTTCTGTTATTAAAAGCTTTCATTCTATATATACTAGTAAAGATAAACATACAGACAAATGTACATCAATATAAAAAAAGAGAAAATAAAACGGGACACCTTTAACAAACTGGAATATATTAAAGCAGGCATGGAAAACATGTAATAGTACTAAGAAATTTTATGTGAGAATTTAAATCAATTATGTAAAAATATTAGTAAACGTAATGAAGAGTCTTTATAAATTTAATAACAATATTTTGCTATTGTTGTTGAATTTAAGATCAGTTTTTTGTTTTTATATTAATATTCTTTATTTTTTTTACCGATATTTTGTCATCAACAATTAAAGAGGCTTCAGGGTAAATATACAAATTATATTAACAAAAATACAAATACATATACAAATGCAAATTATATAACTAGCAAGATATGTTAAGAAAAATTTAATCTAAACGAAGTATATGTAGAAATAAAAAATTTATTTAAAAGAAAAAAAAAACTGTTTTATTTCGTAAGTATATCAAACTAACTAACACCAGCCCTGGGTAAATACACATTTTGTTTGTTATTGAGAAAGGCTAAGTAAAGAGAGCTTTTATAATTATAATTAGTAAGTAAGAGAGAGTTGGTACATACTTATCATATTTAAAGAAAGAGAGGGTTCAGTAAAAGCTTATTTTCAAAAGGAATTTTTTATTTCAAATTATCACTTTGGATGTTTTCACAAATATATTTTAGTTGTCTTTTAACTCTACAACGATACGTTTGGCTTTGCGAACTAAAGAAACAAGCAGAACCGGGATTTATAAAAAATAAAAAATTAAAAAAAATAAATAAATAAAAATACCTTGTATATAATCAAAAAATCACAAAAAAATTTAAACTAAAATTTTAATAAATACAAAATATAAAAAAAAAATTAATGTTAAGAAATTATCACTACTAAAAATTAAAAAAAAAATAATTAAGTTGTTTGATAGTAATTAGTTTCTATTTCATGAAAAAATCACTTCAGATAAAAAATATTTTCTCTTAAAATTTTAATTGTGATAAAAATAACAAAAATCCAAAAATAATTTTAATTGTTAGAGAAGGTTTACCTTTTTTCGGTATAACGGTTTTAAAGTTTTACGCGCGAGTGCTTGCGTGTGCGTGTTTGTTTATATTTTTGCGTGTTTAAAAAAAAAAGAAAAGTGAAATAAAAATAAACAAAAATTATACATAAATGTCTATCGTAATAATGAAATATTATATAGTGAGTGGTTTCATATGAAAGTTTAATTGTGTCTTAAGGAGTTGTATAGGTATCCAAGATATATGTACATACTAATATACATATTTGGGCCAATGTGATGTTATTAATTAAATGGTAATTTTACTAAAATATGTACATTCTTAATTTCTAGTTCTAAAGGACTTTGAAAAACTTTAATGTTAAGGTTTTTTTTATAACTTTTTAAGAAAAGCTTTGAATTAATATAAGTTTTAATTTTTGGAATATATTTCATTAATGCTATGTATATCGGATAACACTTTTAATAAGGTTACTATTTTAAAGAAAGTTGTCTTTTAAAAGGTGAACAATATATTGCTAGGCATTTTTAACCATTTTTGCTTAAAGAATATCTGCAATTCCACTTTTGAGAAGATTTGAAATTACAATTCATTTTATTTTATTTATGTGGCACAGGAGAATACTTAACGGATCTAAAGTATTGTGATTATCGAATCATTAAATTATTTCCACAATGTAACGTTTCTAAATAAAAGCAAAATAATATTGAAAATAAAGGGTTTTTTTAGTAAGGCCGGGTTGATATTAACCTTCTGTGCGTTAATGTTGTTTTATAATTTTAATAATTTTAAATCGCGTCAAAATGATAACAATGTGCTCTACGATTAATATTTTTTAGTATAAAGTAGAACACGTGAACATTTAATCAACAAAAGAAAAAAAAAACCATGACTGTAAAGTAAAGTTGGTTTAAAATAAACGTATACTTTCGATGCGATATCTAAGCAATGAGTTATTATCATCCATGCCGCAGAAGTATGGTTACCACAACAAACATGTGTAATTTTTTTAATAAAAGAAAATTAATAATTAATACTTAAATCTATTTATACTTAAACTTGCTCCTATTTAAGAAACCCTTTGTAAGGAATTGCTTCTTATTAAATATTTGTAAAATTGCGTAGTTATAATTCCGCCTTTCTAAACGATAAAAATAGTGAATTCAATACATATGTGGATTTTAATTAAATATTATTGGTGTGTTTTATAAGTAATTTTCCTACGGCCTTATTCATAACAAAAAGTTGGCATAAAGTTAACATTAAGTTTATTCATAACACTCATGCCAAACTATGGCCAAACTCTTGTTAACGAGCTGCCAAACGTTTGCCAACTTGTGAAAGACAGCTTTTATGTGTTGTTGTTTTACATTACCAATATTTTTTTACCTACCTTTTCATCCTGTTCCCAATTTACAGATCGTTTGTGTTGCTTTTCCATTTTAATAAAAATTATATTGTTCGTTTGTTTTTTAATTTATTTTTCAATTTTAAAAATTGTTAGTATCGATGGAAAAACAAAAATGTCAAAATTAGGGATTATATACAAAAAATGGTAGCATATTTTAGGGGTATCATGCAATTTCAGAGTTGATTTATGAAAAGTTGGCAGACGGATAAAAGTTTCTTATGAATAAACTCTGTGCTAACGAGCTGCCAAGCTTAATCGGCATTCTAGTTAGCAGCTCGTTGTACGTAGTGTATAAACTGTGGCTAACTTTTTGTTATGAATAAGGCCGCTAGTATTTAACTTTTTTAATTGCTACACAGACAAACTGCCTTTGACACGCAAAATGTTAATTGCTAAATTGTTTTACGCGATATTGATATTTCAGTAATTTAAAGTTTTACTTTCATGTATTCGGTTTAAAATTGTTCATCTAGCAGGGTGATAAAGCCTGTTTTAATATATTATAAGATAAAGGTTAACAACATGCTACTGGCCAGTCATCGTAAAAATGTGGAAACCGTTTGCCGTTCATATCTTATGCCATGATTTAAACCTTTGGCTATCATTATATTTTTTTGGCTTACTAAATACAATGATAAAAACCTTGGGGCAACTAAATGGTTTGCTTAAGGGTATCCTTACTCGAACGTTAATGTTATGTAAAGTTAATAAATGTGATATAACGTTTCATAACAATCATAAACATACAATCATACAGTATGTACATATATGTAGTTTGCAGTGCTGTTAATTGTAGTTATACATTTTTCAGTAAACGGCAGTAACTTTTACGACTACATTTTTTAATTTATCTAAAATCAGAGAACGGCTGAACCGATTTGTCTAATTACTTTAATGTCGTAAATTTGCTTCTGTTTTATTATTCTCTGTAGAAAACGTTTGTAAAAAAATTTTAATAATTTAACAAAAGTGCCCCCAACTGGAATATATTAATGTACTAGAAAAAATAACCTACTTAGTTTCTTGTAAAATTTCGTTTTATTTAAAGTAAAATATGGTGCTACAAGACGGTTAATTTGCTTTTAAAATTTCAGTATTTTTGTACAAAATAATCTCTCTGTTTGTTTTGCAAATACTTAACCTCAATGTTGTTTTTAATGTAAATTTATATAAGTATGCCGTTATTAACAAATACCTTTTTATATTCAATTAAACTTTCTGTCGAGTTTGTACATGCATTTATTTTTAATTCGCCATCTTCTCTATTTTATGTTATGGTGTTTTCTTTTCTGACGTTAATGTTGCATTCATTCTGCCCTATGTGTTCTTTTCTTAAAAATATGCAATATTATAAACGGGTGACAAGTTCTTTTGTAATAATGTTGCCATAAAAATAACAAAAAATGTTACATGCTGTACCCTGAATTAAATCAAAGGGTTAGACTATTGCACTTTTTAACAGTTGATATTAAAAAGTAGAATTAAGTTTTTGTAGTGGTTAAAACAAATTAATGGTCCCAAATTATTAAAATGGAAGCAAGAAATGTGGTTTTACATAAAAATACAGCTATCATGTAAAAAAGGTGAACATTTCTGTTCTATTCTGCTGATTATAAAGGTAGCATTTTGGTAGGGTGTAGGCGACCTTTGAAAAGTGTTTAACTTTGAAAGGGCAACATTGTTTGTTAGAAAAGAAAACACCATTAGAAACGGGAACATGCCCTTTTTATGCATTTTTTGATTAAACTAAAACTAAAAAAATGTTATAGAATTGAAAATTAAAAATTTGTATAAGACAAATCACACCTTATTCAAATTTGTTACTATTTTAGTTACCGTAAAAAGATCAAGAATAAAAGGATGATAAAGTGTACACTACACGTAACTTTATATAGTAATTTTTAAGCTGGTTAAGCTCAGAAAGGCAGAAAGACAAGTAAAATTTCAAATTGGCAGTACTTCTCTTCTGTGACGGCCACTTTGATAGTTTTGTTTGTATTGGTTTAGCAGTCTTTTCATAAATAGACTTACACTAGCAAAAAGTTTAAAATATTTTTAATTTATTTTAAAAAGCATTATTTGGTTCAACAAACTTATCGGGCATCGGCTTAAAACCCACTTTGACTATGCTAGTAAATAGAAGAATAGGTGTGATAAAAATCTACTGCCATTACATTCGAAAATTCAAGATGATCTTTAATAAATTATTTATTTAAAAAATCACCACAAATGTGATAAGGTTTATATTAAAGTTTTAATAAATTAATACACAGTTTCATTTCATTTGTTTTGAAATTCGTAGATGAAATTAGACCATAATTTATAAAATTTTTTAGTTTAAACTCTTTTTGCTTAAGAGTATGAATACCTCTATTATAATTTTGTATAATTTTTCATTAATTTTATTTTAATACAACAGGTGCGATAACAAACACAATTCCTCGTTATATACTAATATTATACGCGTATTTGAGTTATTTAAAAAAAAAATTCAAACAACCGGAAGTATGCATTCCTTGTTTGCTACTTACTTATTTGTATTTATGTAGCAAGTTTTCATGATGATATATTTTAAAGGTCTAAACCGTATACATAAGCTTCATGTTTCTATACGCTTTATTCATATTTACTTTAAGTATGTCAAATCTCACCCACCCCCTCTGTGCGTGCAGTGGATTAAAGAAGGGGTAGTAATATATTATTCTTAAGTGTCATTGAATAATTTAAAACCTTAATCAAAAGAATGTTTAAACAGTTAGAGAAACTAATTTACAAATTCTAATAATTAATGTTATGTAGGAATGTGTGTAGGTCAGAGATAAAAACGAAGAGTGTTATATTCGGCTATGCAAAATTTTTTACCCCCTTCATCAAGGTATAGGTATGGAAAAAGAGGTTTGCGGCTTTACAAAGTAGATTTAAGGTACTAACTTGCTATTATTAGGCTTAAAAAAAATAAATTTTAGTAAAAAAAATAATAATAAAACTATATCTTTGTCGTTAATGAACTGATTAACAAACATTTTGCGAAATGTTAAAAGTTTGTAAAAAGTTTTATTTTGCACAAGAAAAAATCTTTCGAATGTGTACTGCTTACATATGGATGCGTATTAAATCTATAGACTTAATAAAAGTTTTTTCTCAACATACACAAAGACAGGTGGATGACAACAAACAAAAATGACTCTCTTATCTATAAGTATTCATAAAATATATACTTGATGGGGTCGCAAAAAATTTGTGTACAAATTATAGGTAAAGTGACAAACTTATACTTACCCTTGTCACTTGTGGTGAAGGCTATGAAAAAGCCCTTCAAAGCAACTTTCACTTATTAAACTCTTTTATTTCTCTGTTTATTATGCCAGTCCTACTTTTCCAAATGTGTAATTGTTGTTTAGAGCTCTTTACAAAAACAAATTGGATAAATACACGTTACATTATTTTGTTTTTGTATTTTCTTTATACTACTAAGACATACAAATTAGTGTCTTCCCTATAAATTAGTGCTGACAAATTCTATTATTTTTCATTACTCCATACTACGCAATTTCATTTATTTGGTTACTCGATACAAATCAATACTTTTAACGGATTTTTCGAATTGTTATATAAGGAATATATGTGTGTATATGTTAGTATTATCAATTTTTTTTTATTTCGAAAGTAAGTAGAATTAAAAAAAATCGGATTATTCGTAAGACTGTATGACAAAAATTAGATTTTAGTTTAAAAAAGGCTTTCAACGTGTATAAGCTTTTATTACAGCTGCTTTTAGTGCGTTAATTTTGTAGGCTTACATGCCGCTAATACGCATAATGGACTGCATTTTTAATAGGGTTATATTCTAGTCGCTTAATATTTGCTTTTATTAATTTCAAAAGTCCAGTTCTCGTAGTATCAAGGAACTACTTTAGAGAATTAAGCAAAAAAAAGGTAATTACTCTAAATTACGATAATAGATGAACTTAGCCCGTATTGTAGTTGTATTCATATTATCACAGTAGCATACTATAATTGCATTGTATGATTGTGGTTTAAATATAAAATGGTTTAATGTTATCAATAATATGTTTGAAACTATAATACAATGATTATAATACAACCTAAAAGAATTTTAAATAAACCGTGTAATAATATTTAATAAACTTACTGAACTCTATGTCATCATATTGACCCCTGTGCGCGAAATTATCGTATGTTACAAAAACAAAATTTTACAGGAGAGCGTTTTTTTTAACTTTCAACTCTGCTGCATACGATAAAATGTACACAGTCTTATCTCCATAACTACAATAGTTATCGCTATAATATTTTATCCGCAGATGGATGTAGAACCAATTTGCATAACATACGATAATTTCACGCACAGGGGTCGATATATATCATATTATTACACGACCACATAATAATTTTCTTTTTGTAGTTGTTTTCTGCAATAAGCAATATTAATTATACGTACCTTTTTAGGTCTTATAATTATAATTATCTTTTTAATATTTTTAATATTTAATTTTATTTTCGCACATGTCAAACTAATAAAAATTTAATCAAGAAGCAGAAGTAGAATTTTCATAGTTATCATAGCTTTATTGCTGTACAACTATACTGTTGTTGCATCTAGCATTTTATGGTTATTTTTTGGTTTATTGTTTTTTATCTGTCGTGCTCATACAAAAATATTTTAGGTTTAATGAAGACTTATTCGACAAATTTTCTGTACAACATCTGTCAAATAAGCCTTAAATAAACCTAAAATATTTTTTATGAATACGAAAGTGTAAAAATAATTTTTTTTGTAGAAGCATACTTCTGGCCGTTATATTATTCTGAGTGGAACAATTTATTAAAAAAAGGCAAACATATAAAGTTTTTATGAAAAAACACATTAAACATTAAGTGGCCAATTATTTTCTAAATCTACATACTTTGCAAAAGCAGATTTTATGTTCGTTCGTTTACTCACAAGCATTGACTATTTTTTACTGAACTTTACTGGATTGCGATCGCTTGTACAAATTTCCATATAAAATGAAATCATTCCAATTAAGTGCAGTAAAGAACAGTAAAAACCTCTAGAAAACAAACGAACCCGTAAAATTGAATCAAGTTTAAAAAGTAATGAAAAATGTTTTTCACTTTTTATTTTGTTTTATAAATGTTACCTTATGCACCTTGATAAAATTTTATAACTTTATACAGTCAGTTTTATATTTATAACACGTTGTAATTATACTTGATAGAATAATACAATTTGAACGAGTGCGTTGACTGGTAGAAGAATATTTACCGAAATCAAATTTAAAAATAGCCAACAAACATTAATCTACAATAGCAGGATTGAAAATAAAAGATTTTAATTTTCAAGTCCTTTATAGAAAACCAATTATATTGCAAGACTATTATTATTAATCATTATATTTCAAAAATATTAAGCATTTTAGATAACATGACCTGATATTTGATAATAAGGTTTTTGTAAATTTTACGAATATGAAAACATTTTGTAATTAAATATATTTTTTTTTTTGTTTTTCTTGGCTAAAGTCCACTAAAATTTGTTCTTTTGCCAGACTTAATCAAAAAATTTTGACTTAAGCAAAAGTATAAATGAAAAAAAAAATATTAATTTGAAAAAAGAAATTTTACCAAAAATATATTGAGTGTACCACAGTACGACTAGACTTGCGATTATACAAATTTTGGTAAAATTGTACCACAAATCCCAACTATGCTTTGCACAGCAATTGAAACATCAAACGCTATGACATTTTTATACCCTTCACACAGTGCAAAAGGGTATATATAGGTTTGTCATTCCGTGTGAAATTTCTACAATTTTCATTTCGGACCCCATAAAGTATATATTTTCTGAAAGCTTATGAATAGGGGAGTCGATTAAGCTCTGTCAGTCCAACTAGTCCATTTGTATATAGTTTTATCCTTGTTTTAATACAAGTTGTTGTTACACCAGTAATAAACAACAAATGCCAATGCATTTGCAATTGTAAAGTTGAGTGATTGCATTCTCTCCCTCTCACAATATACTGAAAAAAGATTAATACATTTTGCATAGCAAGTTAAAGAACAAGCACTATAACATTTCTTTTATCTCTGTCGGGATTTGAAAGAGGGTGTTTTGGTTTGACGCTCTAATCACTACACCAGTGCACTATTTTTTTCAAATTGATATTAATAGGTTTTTGTTTGAGAAACAAAGTACTCTGAATTCTGGGCGAATGTGAGTTTGTCTATAACTTTTGCTACAGTCTTGGTAAAACTAGGAATATAACTATAGTAAAAACTCGCTAAAAATTTAGTTGCAGGGCAATATACACTATACATATCTGTATGTATACCTATGACTGAATTTGACCAAATCTGTTATAATAAGTATTTAAGGTACACATTTTCAGGCACGATTTATAATGTTAATCGAGGGATTACTGTAATTAGTTTAATTTAGCAAACAATTCTACTGGCGCAAAAAAACTATGAGCATTTTCCCATAAAAAAACCCTCTACAATTTATGATTAATGATGCTAATAAAGTCTTTTGACATAAAAATATAGTTTTACAAAAAGATCAAGAGTAAGAAAGAAGTAATGACGATAATTTATTTCTCTACATTAAAATACTCAACACACAAACCAATGTTAAAAATCAAGGAAAAATGGAATAAAAATATTTTTTTTTAATATTTTTCTGTGTTTGTTACACTGTTTTTTGAAAAATTTTATATAAAAAGTGAGTTTCTGAAAAATTGTTTATCAGTTTAAACTGTGTTATTCAAGGTACTGCAGTGCAACAAAAGTTTCTTCAACAATATGATTTTTTTTAAACTTCATAAGAAAGTTGACTGTGTTCTCTGTCCGTAAAAATGCTAACTGGTGGTGTTGTGTATACCACTACCTCCATACTTAATGGATGACAAACGTTTCATAAAATTTTTTTTTATAACTTGTTTTGTCGTTGGACAATAAAATAGTGATTTAACTATTTTTCCTATTAAATGTATGAACTAACTTTTTATTTTTATTACATTCGTGCAAAATATATTTTCTCATTAAAGCTCTAAGGTAATTTGTCTAATTCATGAAATTTTATGTACAAGAACAAAAATTAAAGTAATTTCTAGAAGTTTTAAAAATAAGTGTAAGGCAACTTACAATTATTTTAAACTTTAATGTTTTTTATTTAATTAATTAACCATAACTTTTTAACGTTTCAAAAACCAGAAGAAATATCAATATAGCAAAAAGGTCCACAACTTGTTTTCTATTCAACCAAAATTTGCTTAATTTCAATACAAAAACAAGTAAGAGTGCTATATTCTGCCGTACCGAATATAGTACAACAGTATAATCCAACATCGTTGCTTAACCTATATTTCATGTTATACACCATTTTTCTTTATTATTTCTGACGCGATCCTGGAATTTGAATTTTCACGTAGTTGTCTATATTCTACTAGTCAATCCCTTTCATTTGATACCCACATTAATGGGGTTAAAATTTTTGTCCGCCATTTAGTTTTAGACGCCATCTTGGATTTTCAATTTTTTTATAATTTAAGCCCGTTCATTTGATACCAATATTGTGGGGTTGAAGGAGTTACATTTTAAAATACCAGCTTTGGCTGTATTGTCCTCCATTTTGTAATGGCGGCCATCATTGTGTCGGAACATATTTGATTTGAATTTTAATATAGGTTACTGTATTGTACTAGCCAAGCCCTTTCATTGTTGTGGTTAAAAAAATTTGTTCCGACATTTTGTTTTAAACGTAATTTTGGTTTTTTACTTTTTTAATAGCTTATTACATTGTAATGGTCACGCCCTTTTATTTAATACCAATATTGTGGGGGTTAAGAGGGACAAAGCCGTAACTACTATATTTGACTCATATATTTGCCATTTAATCTAGGACGCCATCTTGGATTTTTTTTCTTTTCATAGTTAACTATATTCAAATACTGAAGTTCTTTTATTTGATCCCCATATTGACTCTCTCGGTTGTATAGAAATTGAAAAATATCGATTACCGTTTGTAAATTTTAGTAAAATCACTAAAGCAGTTGTACTCTCTCAGTTGGTTTCGAATCGATTTGTTAGCCTCTCCTACAAATAATTTCTGAGATTACGGTTTAAAATTTGTTATCTTAAGCGTGGCCAAAAATTGTTTAGGAGTTTGTAAAAATTTGATATAATTAAAAAAATATGCATATTTTTCAAATAATTTTTGCCTATAATTTTGCCGATTAGTGATCAATATTTCCAAAATTTTTCACGAATATCTACTGAGGCATACCGAATCTAAAAATAGTAGCAACCGTGTCTATAAATTATTCTAGGGCTAGAAATTTTTAACTTTTATGTTAAAAAAAAAAAAAAAAAAAACAGAGGCAGTCGTGTTTATTTGCTCATATCTCAGAAAGTAAATTTCGAATATCGATCTGCTCCTGAATATTTCCGATATTTTGATACTTTGTCCGATGTCGGGGGCTTCAAAAAGTTGATTTTAACATACACACGGACGGACAGCTAAAGATTGTTTCCTAATTCATAAGCTTTCGGAAAATATATACTTTTTGAGGTCGAAACTGAATATGATAAAAATATGAAGGGTATAAAAATATTGAGAAAATTTCTGTCGAAATAGTTTTAAGAAATTAACTTATTGTCAAATATTGTAATTTAATAATTTCTGTAATTAAAGTATAGAACTATTTTAATAAAGTATTAATTGTGTTAATAAATCCAAGTAGTATCCAATTGATGAAATTCCTGAAAATATAACCTTTAGATAAGTCTAAAGATCATTCACCTGAAAGAGGAAGACTAAAAGTATATGAAAATATTGGATTATTTCCACTATATACAACAACTATTAGAATATTAACTGAAGAAAAACATTAAGATCATATATGTTTACTACCCTACATTCCTCAAGTTAAAAAAAATTTATGGACCTTGCAGTGATAATTAATAAATATTCATAAATTATATTACCTTAATAATTGGTTATTTTCTGATTTGTTCATTCAGTAAATTTTGAAAATGATCTATGTCAATTCAATCTCCGAAAACAACATTTTCGTATAAGATACACACAAAAGTTCACATTTATAACAAATATTCATTAATTGATATTAATTAAATTTAAATTTAAACAATATAAAAGAGCTTTAAAAGAGGTTTATAAGTTAAATTTCCATAGAAAATCAGTTTATAAATCTTTGAAAACAGGCAGTAAATATCTCGAAACAAAAAATATATGACTTAGACAACTTTCATAATTAAGGGCACATATATATGTATTTAAAAATTAAACGTTTAAAAATTATAAAAAATTATTTAATTACTTAAAAGTGTACTCTCTTACAAAATTTCTGAATCAGGGCAGAATAAAATTGTTATTTTTTTCAAATTTCTGATACTCTGTATTTAAAATTTGCAACTTATTCTGCAAACGAACATTGCAGAAAATATATTTACATGTGTAAACAAACAAATTGTTTCAAAAAGATGTTGTTAGTCTTACATTTTAGTTTTTTTAGTTTAATTTTTATTACTCATACGCTTCGTTGAACTGATTTTAATTCCGCTCGTTTCCTTTTTTCTTTATTCCATTATCCAAACTTCCTTTTCTTAATTATTGCCATCTAAGATTTTTGTTTGTTCGTCTATTAACTATGAAAAATTATAATTTATGCCATGTTTTTATGTTTAGAAGTGACAACAAATTGAAAAGTCTATTATTTTTTCTATTTTCACTTTTTTTTTGATTTGATTGTTTGCTACTAAATGGCACAAGAGAATGAAAAAACGCTTACAAGGAAATTTTTTGTTTAATCAAAGCATAAAAAAACGAAATTAACGTCTAAAGGGAAACAAGTTGTCTTGAAAATTATGTCATATGAAAGAGGAGTATAAAAAACGAAATGGAAAGTATGCGAGAAAGTGTAAAAATATTTAAATTTTGCTGATAATAAAAATTATTAGGAAAACAATTATATATAAAAATAAAGTATTTCAAACCATACAATTAAGAAAATGTAAAAACAAGTAAAAACGCTACTTTTGGCCATGCGAAATCTAAAAATACCCTTTGCCATCATGTTGGTATAGTGAGCACATCATAGCTTAGATTTGATATGTAGGTAGGGTAGTAGGTAGGTAGGCTGGTGCGAAGTAACCCTCACACCCTCACCCAGATATATCATTTTGCATTTTTGCATTATTATTTGCAAACTCATTTTTGATTTTGAATTTTTGACATAGTAAGCTGTATTCTATTAGTCAAGCTCCTTTTTTTTGATACCCATATTGTGAAGGCTAAAGACAAAATTACTATTTTTGACCAATATATCCGCCATTTTATGTCGGACACTATTTTTCAAAATGATTTTTGCCTATAACTTTGTCGGTCAGTAACCGACTTATAAAAAATTATTTAAGAATATCGCAAGAGACATATCGTACCTATAAATAGTAACAAACGTGTCTATTAATTAACCTACACGCAAAGAAAAACCATGGTTACGACATGATCACGAAGGTCATTTTATAGTTTCTATAACAATATTTGGTTGTCGAAAACAAGTAATAGTTATTTTTGTTTCATTTCATCATATATTTTGTCACGATAATCAAGCATTTGTTTGAATTGTATCATTTAATGATTACGTTTCGTAAAAATTTCAAAATGGTTATCATTTAAAAATAGTATGATTTAAAAAAATTAATTTGACAAAAATAACATTATATTCAAAATCATTAAAAATTAAAAATAATCATTAAATAATAAGTGAGACAACAGTATGATTACAAAATAATCAAGCTATGATTTTTTTAATAATAATTTGATTTCAGCTGTTCTTCTTCTTGCTGAATAAATTTTTATTATTTTAAAAGTTTGAAATGTCAAAAAAAGGAACAAATATTTTGAAAAATTAAAGAAAATTTAAAAATATACGAGAAAATGTAAAAAATATTTGTAAAAAAAACTGCAATTAAATTGGTAAGTACAATCAACATGTGTGTGTTACAGCAAAAGACAATAATTTGCCGTAAAAAAGCAAAGATTGTCGATTTCATTGTAGTCATATATACGATTATTGAATGATACTTAAATTAAACATAACAATGACACCTGGTAACCATTATTATATTTAACCATAATCATACAATTCAATAATAGTATGTTGCTCTTCGATTATGGTTACCACAACCATATTTTTTCTTTGCGTGTAGGGCTGAAAAATGTTGAAGAATGAGGTAGTAGTGTTTATCTCCTCATATCTCAGAAAGTTATTGGACGATAATTCTGGGTATAAATAGCGATTCATACAGATCTGAGTAAGATGTGGAGGTTACTTAAAGTTGATATCCACCAACTCACGAACAGACGGCCAGCCTCATTCGACTCCCCTGGTCATAAGGTTTCAGAAAATATATACCCAATGGGTTCGAAAATGACGGAATGACAAAGCTAATATATATTCTTCCGCTTAAAGATACAGTACACGCAAAGAAAAAATATGGTTGTGGTAACCATAATCGAAGAGCAACATACTATGATTGAATTGTATGATTATGTTTAAAATAATAATGGTTACCAGTTATCATTATTATGTTTAATTTAAGCATCATTCAATAATCATATATATGACTACAATTAAAATCGACAATCTTTGCTTTTTTACGGCAAATTATTGTCTTTTGCTGTAACATACACATATTGATTGTACTTACCAATTTAATTGTAATTTTTATACCAAAAATTTTTTACATTTTCTCGTTTATTTTTAAATTTTCTTTAATTTTTCAAAATTTTTGTTCCTTTTTTTGACATCTCAAACTTTTAAAATAATAAAAATTTATTCAGCAAGAAGAAGAACAGTTGAAATCAAATTATTATTAAAGAAATCATAGCTTGATTAATATGTAATCATACTGTTGTCTCACTTATTATTTAATGATTATTTTTAATTTTTAATGATTTTGAATAAAATGTTATTTTTGTCGCATTAATTTTCTTAAATCATACTATTTTTAAATGATAACCATTTTGAAATTTTTACGAAAAGTAATCATTAAATGATACAATTCAAACAAATGCTTGATTATCGTGACAAAATATATGATGAAATGAAACAAAAATAACTATTACTTGTTTTCGACAACCAAATATTGTTTTAGAAAAAATAATATGACCGTCGTGATCATGTCGTAGCCATTGTTTTTCTTTGCGTGTATTTAGAAAAGCAGGTAACGGATCGTCAATTTTTTTAATTCTCTTGATAGAACTATTTATTGAGAAAAGAATTAAAAAAAATTTTTACTCTCAGCTTTGTGTTTGTCCAGGTAAATCGATACTTACAAACTATCCACTTTTTCAATATTTTTGAACTTTGATGGAAATTAAAAAAAACTCTCAATTTTTATATTTGCCATATTTAAAAAATAATCTCTTTGATTATTTCTTTACCTAATGCAAAAATTTCGAGCTGCCTGTCCTTGCCCCATTTTTTGGAAAAAGTCATGGTTCCAAAAATATGTTGCATGTATATTTGGTAAATTTCTGACATATAACCGTGAAAACCCATTCCTATTCTTTTTTTTGCTCGTTATTGTTAATATATATAAATTTTTGTTTTCTAATTTTGTAATGCTTACCTGAAATCCTCTGTCAAATTCTGCTCCTTAAATTCAGGTGCAGATACAAGATGTAAAAATAAAAGTACGCACCTAAGCATTGTGTTGGAGTATAAATAGTCAAGTGTTTAATATATCGAAATTAGATAACTTGACCTAAGTCCATATGTATACAGGTACGACTGAAAGTTGGCGAGACAAGTAATTTTAAGACAATTCACACATGACATTGAACAAGTAAAAATTATTTGACCAATTTAAGAAATCAAAAAAAAAAAACAGCAAAAAAATTAAGTGAAAGCTGCCTTCGAGGAACTTAATAGTTTTAACGGCAATATACAAAAAAGCGAAAAAACACTTTAAAGGGATTTTTGGAAAAAGTTGAGGCTGAAACTTAAATCGTTAAGAGATTAGAAACAATCTTGAATATTTTAAGCTGCAGGAAAAAAGTGGATTCTGAAAAATATGAAGAATATGCTTAAAAATTTTATTACTTTTAGCAGAATTTATTCACAGAAAAAGTTGTCCCCGACAGTTCATAAAATATTGTCGCATGGCAAAGATATAATAGAATTTCAGACTTTGACAATTGAAAAGCTTTTTGAAGAAGCAGAGAAGTCTCCAAAAAAAATTGTTTAAAATATATAAAGTGCTGAACACTTTAAAATCATCAAGGGTGAGACCAAATGACGACCTCTTCAACATATTCCGATCAATTTATTTCATCACTGCGACATGTACAGAAATGAAAAGAGTCAGAAAATAATTTAGTTAAGAAATTATTAGTATTTTGGATTCACCTTCTTTTAGGGATTGTGAGCAACGTTTTCTGTAAAAATTTAAAAAATTGAAAAAAAATATTTTAATTTACTTCCAATAGAATTGATTTTGCCACAACTTTCACCTTTGCTAACCCATAAGTAGGCACCTAAAAAGCGTAGAATTTTTTCAGACACTTATTCAATACCTTAATCAATTACCTATAATATGTCTTTTATATTTTTTTGTAAACGAAAAAATTAAAATGGCTCCACTGTGCGTCGTCGTCATGTGGTTATTATGGATTTGGTCTGTGTTTGTTTATTTTTAGTTCTTTCGTTTAGCTTTTGTCTAATCACAATTCAGATTAAAATATTTATAATACTAATATCAGTTTTATTATATTATGTTTGCAAAAATCATATTGTATTTGCTCAATTTTGAATATTTATTATAACGGAAAGAATTATTAAGACAAAATTTCTAGAATAAAACAGTTACGTTTATGCTGTGTAAAAGAAAATATGTCTAGAGTTCTACTCACTTTTTTTAATGATTGATGTCTTTTACAAAAATTATTATTCTCGACTCTTTTTCATCTTTTCATACGTATTCCTTTAAGCCCAGAATAAAGAAATTTTATGTAAAAAAATCAGCTCTAGATTAAGGCACTTATTTTCATTTTGTTTAAATACCTTTTAACTGTATGTTTACATTGTGCTGTTTGTGCTTTTCATTTCATTTCCCCATGAGCATTACAATTCTCAGAATCTCAGTTATTATTAAAGCAGTTGTTATGACAGGAAATTTGTTGGAATTTTCTAAACTTATTATATTTAATTATTTGTAGAATATTATATTTCTAGTAGATATGTATTATACGTTAATTTTACAACTAAACAAAATTGCAATAAAGTAGGAAAATGTAATAAAAAAGAAAATAAAAATTAAAAAAAAACTTCACTTCTATTTTAATAAAAAAAAATGTTTTAATACTTGGAATTGTAAGAAAAATATAATTAATGTAAAGTAATAAGGGTAAAATTATTTTGCAAGAGATCATATGATAAAGTTCTACTACCAATCTACTACTGATTACTTAGTTTTGCTGCAGACAAGAGGCTCAATTCTAATTCTGTTAATCTGGGATATGAACATTTCTTGTATGTTATATCCATATGCTATGTTCATTACATAGTTTCACAGAACGAGACTTATATATTTACATGATCTCGTTTTCATTACTTTGTTTTTGCAACTGCTTTATACATATACTTACAAACAAAGGGAAAAAGTGAGTTATAAGCAGAGAATAACCAGTAACCCTGGATTTTGATAGAGATTAAGGAACTTTTTATACTCGATTTTAAGCCATTGGGTGGTTAAATTTTAAGGATCGATGTTGATTATGAATAAAACATAAATTATTTAAGAAATTATTGTCACTTCTTTTTATTATGATAATATTGGTATGGTTCAATTATGTATGGAACGAAATATCGGCGGCACATCTCCATCCTATAGTCAAAATTTTTATGAAAATGTTGATTGTTAGGCACGATGATGAGTCGAGGTTGACTGCACTTTTGCCACCATTTCGCTAAAAACAGCAATATTTTCTCTTCAACGAACTAAGAAGGCATTCACAGATGTTTTCACATTTCATACAGACCTGTTTTGCTGAAATTTAAATATTTCTTACAATTCTCCCGATTGTGGACGAACGACGAACGATTATGTTGACCAAAAGAACCTCGAAGTGCACGAAAAGCATTTTGATTTGAACGCCCATTTTCATAATAAGCTGAATGAATAACTTTAACGCGTTGCTCGATTATCAAATGAAATGCAAAAAAAACTTGACGTTTAGGTGTGGCTCACATTCAACATCGGCCCTTAAAATTCAAACACCTTATATAAGAATATAAGTGATTGAGAGTAATAAGAAACAAGAACTTGCATTTGCACTTGCACTTTCAAATTGAAAAACAAAAAATACTGAATACCACCTATTTTCGTTAGCAACTCAAATTGTGTCATTCAAAATAAAGAGACACTTAAAAGAGGAAAATAAATTCAATTACATTATTTTCTTGACAAACAAAACATTCTTTGTGCTAAATTTAATATCTATTAGCATTATTGTATTTACACATGCAATTCAAATTCAGATAGACAATCAAGCAAACACTTTTTACAACAAAGAAAAATAAACTACAACAGACAAGACTTTAAACAAAATTGATGTATTTAACGACAGATATGCAAAAAATAAAACAAAAAAAAAGGTCGTTAAATCAATATTAAAGTAAAAAATTTATGTTTTATTCTTCAAATATTTTTCGATGGATATTAATTTGATTAAATTTAATTTATTAAGAAAAAATTCTAATATTTTTTTGTTAAATTTTAGATTTTTGCTTACAAAACTTTCGCTTTCAGTCCTCTTTTCGCTTGGATACAATTTATTTGAAGTTCTTTAAATAAATTAATTTTTTTTGTATGTATTCTTAAACATAGTCACATTTTGTATAAAAAAAAACATATAAAAATTGCAAACTAATTCGGTAGGTTTCTTTTTTTAATTTATAAAGTCTCTCCTACGAGTGCTAAAGTTTGTAGTTTCCTTTTTAGTTGTTACAATTTTTACTTCCGACCCAAATCAGATATTTATATTCTTAGTCCTAGATTCAGAATAATAGATGGAAAATCCGATTTTTAGAATTCTATCCGTGTATAGGTTGCTTCCAACGCTACATGATGTTCTACAGAGAAGTATTAGCAGCTTTCATGGGCTGAACCTATTGGTTTTTGAAAATTGGAATAATCTTAGAAAATTTGGAAAAGTGAAAGAAATAAATATTTATTTGGCTTGATGAATAAATGTTTGTAATTTTTTTTAATGATCATTTCATAATCTACCATGAGCTGGAACCAAGGACTGCGATCACATCACATCACATGAAGGCTTTGACGATCCTCTGATCAAAATGAATATCGAAAATAATAATGTATGCAGAATGTGCCAGAATGAGTCTAAGATGATAGCTCATGTGAAGAATACGCAGTACTATCTGTCATCGGCTGACGCACAACAAGTGAGTGTATTATAAAGAACCTTAGCCTGAAACAAAAACTAATTAAGGAAGCCTTGGTGTTTGCCAGCTCGGGGTAAAGAGGTGAGACCAACACCTCTGGCTTCTTGGAGCCATAATTTGGAAGAAAATGAACTCTGGTCAGAGACATTTTTAGCTGACCAGAGATCTATCTGGTACTACGGGAATCAGTAAGCCCCAGAACGTCGTTCTGTCGGATTATTGGTGAGGTATCTTCGGAGTAGACGTGGTGGCTGTGGTTATTTCAAGCGGAAAACGGATTCGGAAGTGAGCGCTGATGACTGATTTTTGTCGGGCTTCGGTTAACATGGATGCTTTTCGGGTGCTGTTGCTATCTCAACAAAGTAGAGGCGGATGGTAGATTGCTTCGGTCACCCACTCGACCTCGGGGTGCTGTTGCCTCCTCAACAAAAGTAGCTACTCGGTGAGTCGATTCGGCTTCTTTCGAGTTTGCACGCTCGATTATGTTACAATCGACTTGCAGTCGATAGCGGAAAACCCAATAAGGGATTAGATAGCCCGATCTCTAAAGCAAGGTGCATTTACATGAACCAAGAATTAATGTAAGTAAATTGCAACCTGTGGCGTGTTAAGTTGCACAACATTGTTACAAGGGCTATGGACACTTGGTGTCGGTTCCAACGTTAATCTTTCAACAACTGTCTAAAGTCACTAGAGCCTATAGCAAAGACCTGAGCTAGGGGAACACTCAGTTATAAAAAGGATACCAGTCAAAGGGTTTAAATCACTAGACAATGCAAAATGGTCGAAAAGGGACATCTACTTGTAGTGGTACCCCTCGGTAGCCTTCCCTTACATGTAAATAATATATGTATATGTAGGAAATTTAGTTTTGCCCAACCACATCTGGATATGATACGATGGTAATCCGACCGTCTCTTCGACAACAAGCCCATTTTTTGTATAAAAAAATATATTTTCTTTTAATGAAGCATATGTATAACAACAGCATAATGATTGGCATTATTTGTTTAAATTTCCTAGTAAAGATACCGACGATTTTAAAAGGTATAGTTACTATGTAGACAGTGGAAAATATCTAAGACTTCTCTGTACAATACAAGAATTCTTAACTTCAAAATCAAAAATTATTTAACAAACAAATAGCGTGTCTGTTATAAACAGTTTTTTTTTATAATTTTTAAAAATATTTTCTCTTCTCTAATATTTGACCGTCATAGTACATACATACAAATATATTTGGTATAAGTGCTCGTGTGAAAATGTATATGTATATTCACATGTAAATAGACAACAAGTGTTTGTACTAACACATACATATGTAAATTTATTTATATTCATAATATAGAGAATAAAAGTAAGCCTTTCTTGTCTCATCATTATTTCAATATGTATTTTCTTTGTTATTTTCAACTTTTAACGCTGAAGGCAGTACGGCTAATAATAACAAAAGTTTTGAATATTTTATAAATAGAAAAACAACTAAACAACAACTATTTTTAAGTCACACATACAACCATACATTTATATATACATATACACAAGGTGTATATTTTACATATTTGACTTGTCTGCGTTGATTTTTAAAAAAAAATATTTTTAAAATCTAAAATACTGTTGTCTCTGGCAACAAGTTGAAAATTCCTACCAAATTTAGAGATTAAAGGCCAGTATGCAGTTTTACTTCCATAAGAAGAACTGTGTGTGTAAAATATTGAGGTTTTAAAAATTTTCAGGAAACTTTATGTTTGCCAGTACGCAGCTGAAAAGAAATGTGAACAGAATTTGTGATATTTGGTAACTTTTACTTGAACGATCTAACACTTAGCGGAGACTTTTTTTCGCCAACTAAAATAAAAACAAGTAAGAGTGAAAATTTCGGCTGTGTCAAATCTGTTAATACCCTTCACTATCATGTACAAAGGTAGAATCCTACATCGTTACCTAACCTATATTTCATGTTATACGCCATTTTTCTTTATTATTTCCGACGCCATTGAATTTTTACGTAGTTATCTGTATTCTGCTAGTCAAGCCCTTTCAATTGCTACCCATATTGAGGGGGTGAAAAAAATTTATCCGCCATTTTGTTTTAGACGCCATCTTGGATTTAAGATTTTTTAATAATTTAATGTATTCTGCAGTTCAAGGCCTTTCATTTGATACCAATATTAAAGGGTGTTCAAGAAGTTAAATTTTAAAATACCAGATTTAACCCTAATATAAATTTATTGTCCGCCATTTTGTAGTGGCGGCCTACATGAATTTCAATTTTATTATAGCTCTTATATTACGCTAGTCAAGTGCTTTCAGATGATAGCAATATTGACTCTCTTGTTTGTCTAAAAGCTGCAAAAATTTTATTTAAGTTTGTAATTTTTTGGAATAAATATTTTTCACAAAAAATTTGTGCCTATAACTTTACCGATTAGAGCACGCTTTATCCAAAATTTTTTACGAATATTTCTATAGGCATATTATATCTACAAATAGTAGTAAGGGTACCTATGAATGGTGGAAAATTTTAATTTTTGTGGTAAAAATTTTGAAAAAAACAGAGGCAGTCGTGTTTGTTTGCTCATATCTCAGAAAGTTATGGAGCGATTGTGCTGAATTTCAACGGCGATTTATGCCGGGATATTTCCAAAAGATTGATACCATACACAGATCTAAGGACCATATGGTTGCTTCTACAAGTTGATTTCAACCAACACACGGACAAACGGGCAGACGGACAGGGCTTAATCGACCCCTCTATTCATAAGCTTTCAGAAAATATATACTTTATGAAGTCGGAAATTAAAATTGTAGAAATTTTACACGGAATGACAAGCCTTTTCCATTGTCGTGTTTAGGGTATACAAACTTTGAAAGATACGAATATTTTGAAAAAGTGTGACACAAAAATATCAAAATCGTACAAATGTTAAGTACATTTCTTGAATTAGTAGAAAAGTTAAAGTTAAGAACGTTAAAAACATGTACATTCTTTTAAGGTTTCTAATGATGGTTTCTCTTGTATTTGTACAAGTTTAAGGAAAAAAAAACACAACAGCAACTACTTATAAAGCAAATGAAGGTAATGTTTAATTATTTTAAGAAAAAAAAACAAACGGAAAATACTTGAAACATATTTGACGGCAAAACGGTTTATTGCTTAAATGAACCCAGAAGAAATTGCAACAACAGGACAGAGAACAGTTTCACAGATCTTTAACTGTAACATAAATGTAGGTTAACAGAGTTTGTAAGTGTGTTATAATGATGACGTTGGCTTTAATTTCATATTCCTTAATTAACATTAAATGTGTGGTGTATGTGCATAAATAGTATTTTTCTGATATAAATTAAAAGGTAGAAACAATTTATAAAAAAAACTATCTTGTTATAAATGTTGACCTTATTTTCTTGTTAAATTTCTATAGAAAAATAAAACTTTTAACTAACTAGATTTTTCCCTAAAGAGTAAACTGAAGTACTAAAGGGGTGGTTGGGATGTGAAATAACATAACTAAGAAACGAGGAAGAGAAAGAGAGAGATCAGAAAAATAAAACTTAATTTTATTTAATACAACGTTAAAATACACACTGCACACACTATTACACACTTCTTTAACTCACATATACTTCAGTTTAAGCGGCAAGTGCAACAACTACAACACTTGACATGGTTTCACACTTCATTGCATTGCACTATAAATAAAAAAACTATTACAGCAGCAACTGCTGACACTAGAGCAAATACCTGTGCTATCACTATATGCAGCATAACTACTGTGATGAATACACATAAGTACTTTGTATAGTATATTTTTTATACAGCAGAGAGAAAACTAATGGCAATCTTTCTAAATAATTTTACCGAAATTTTGTACTGTTAGAAAACTTTAACTTTAACTAAGTGGTCTCATCAACGTTATTGTGTAACAGTAACTTTTTGTGGATGCATTTTTGTCTTACTCTTAGATGGGTGTAATTCTCGCTGTTGAACTACTCTCGGATTTTCTGTAGTCCATATCCTGCAGTTTTGCTTCTTATCGAACCTACTTAATTGGAAATGGGCTTCGTCGCTTATAATTAAATTATGAATAAAGTTGTGATTTTCTTCTGCTTTTTGCCGGCACAAAACTGCATAATTAAGTTGTCTGCTGATAATCTGTCGGTTTTAATTCTTGGACACGCTGAATATTCTATGGAAGCATTCCTATTGTGTGCACAATTCTCTGCAGTGACGCTCGTGAGAGGCTAAGTCTTCTTGCTGATGTTTCTCCATTTTTTCGAATACTCCTCTGTACCAGTTTAATTTTGTCATTAGTGTGAACCGTTCGTCCTCTGCCAGCACTAGGAAGGTTCCTTACTGCCCCTTGTTGACTCTGAGGGTTCAACCCGCTCATTAAAATAACGACAATATGCACGCCGAGTCAAAACAATGGATCGTTGATTTGAAAAATAAAACTCAACAATTTGGGAACGTTGTTCAATTGAGTACTGCTCCATTTTAAATTTCCCAAGTCTTCTTTACAAAAAAAAAAAATATAATAAAAAAGTTATAAGCAATTCAAACCCCTTCGGTAATTTTAGGCCACCCAGTACAATATTCATTACCGCCGTCATATAGTATATATTGAGTGTTGGTTAATATAATCTTTTAGAAAAGTGGGATTATCTTTCTTTTGAAAGTATTCGGGAATAAATCGCTACTGAAAACCAGCAGAATCGCCCTATAACTTTCTAAGATATGAGCCTATAAACAAGACTGACTTTTTTTCGTATGTCGTATGTTTACCACAAAAGTTAAAAATTTTCAGCCCTCGAATAATTTATATATACTTTTGTTAAAATTTCTAAATATAATACGATTCTACTACGGTCTACTTGTCAAAAATTGTGGACAAATCGGTCACTAATTGACAAAGTGAAAGGCAAAAATTATTTAGAAAAAATATTTATTTAAATTTATTTAGTTCTTGAAGTTACTTGTTTATTGTAGGACATGCAAGTGGCATTAAATTTCACACCGTATAATCGAAAATTATTTCTAAGAGAAACTTACAAATCGGTTCTCGCTCGGAGTCATGTTAACTTTGGGAAGTGTCCAAGCTTTGGTTTTATTGCTAGTGTGTTGGCAACACCTCTGGATGGTTCATAGGAGAATCCTGGACCTCTTTAATAAAGAGGTTAGTGAGACTCTGATGCCGGTAGAGCTTATGAGTTGAGTGAAGGTGGTCGAGCGGTTGCATCGCATGCCAACAGCGGATTGATCAATAAACAATGAGGGCATGAATAGTGATATCCGTACATTTACTGAGAATCCTGGACGTCATACTTATAGAAGTTAGGAAGATTTAGATTGCGGCAGACTATGGATAACAGATAGGCACATCTTAAGTGTGAATGTAATGGATTACCTTAGGATTATCGGTAATCACTAGTTGGCAACATAAATGCTGGATAATTTTTTTCTTAAAACCATCAATATGGGAATCAAATAAAAGATAGTTTAGGTTTGGTTGAAAAGAAGGAGCACTAAAAGCCCAAATCCATGACAAGTATAAATTTATGCCCAGTTGGCAATAAAATGTATTGACAATAAATTATAAAAGAAATCAAAAACAAAGACGGCGTCGAAAAAAATATATCAAAATGGTTTATAAGGAAAAATCTGAAATCTTGACTACATGGCGAACAGATCAGCATATCTATGCAGATGATGGTAAAGGGTTTTGTCAGATTCGGCACGACCGAATTAAGCACTCTAACCTGTTTCTAAATTCTAATGGCGCCCAACTTTTGCATTAAGAAACACTGGGGAACGGTTATAAAACTTACTCATTTGTTCGTATTGTTTAATAGTGTAACTTGTCTGGATGATTTAAAAATAATTGACAACAGATCTACTTTATTGCTTTAGACTTTCAGCAATTATTGGAAAATGTTTATAAACGAAAAGTTTTTTAATAATATGTCCAAAATATTCTAAAGGTACTCGCATTAGAAAAGTACTTCCCTATGGAACGACATACTATTGAATTCTCTTAAATTAACATATTCTTAACTTTTTCCATTAATGAAAAGTTTTTTTTTTTTAGCAATTCTGCTTAAATTTATCGTTTCCATTTAATTTATTAAACATTTTTTACAAAACGATAACTTAATAGAAACAAAAAGATCTTTAAATATTTATTCAAATGTTTTTCTTTGGAAAAAAACTTTTACACTTTAAAAGTTTTTTGAATAATTTAAATAAATTGCTGTCTATTTGACAAGATTCCTACAAAACTCACCACTGCTACGCTACGTTTAATTGCTGCTCTTGCCTGCCACTCACTGTAGTGTGGTTCAGTTACTTAAATCTAGTATCTGGTAATAAGAGTGTTAAACCTTTTTCCCCTTATATTTCGCGGTACATATTTTCTTAAAGAATATTCTGTTTTTTTGTTTCTTTTTGTAAATATAATTTTCGTTTTTGATGCTGTTCTTTACAATTGTAAATGCTGACTTTTTAACTTATTTTTTTCTTCTTCTGAATTTTCTACTTTTCTTGTTGTTGTAATATTTAGTTTATAAGTAGTTACGGTTGTTATTGTTGTTTGTTACCTACGTTTGAGAAATGACTGTTGAAATGAAATGTTGTTGAACGTGAAAAACGTCTTTTTAAAATAGTCTTACAGTCAGTCAGCCTCAAGCTGAAAATGTCCTTCATTGTATTTAGTTTGTTCCTAAAAGAACGATTTAGATAAAAACAATGCCATTTAATGTGGCAATTTACTGTTATTGCGGTTTTTTCTTATACATAGTTATTACTAGTGTTGATTTTCGTTAGGGTTGAATACCATAAAATACATTTTCCCTTAAAATATATGTATGTGCAGTATGAATGTATGTATATACTATAATTCATTTTAATAATTTGTATTTTAAGTTTGTTTTCAGCAATTCATTTAGAGTTTGAGGCTATCAGTTACAATTTGATAAGCGTTGGAAAATATTTTCGTAGCAATTACCTTTACTTATCTGATTTACTTTTAGTAACACTTCTAATGTTTTTCAAACATTTTTTTATTATTTAAAAAAATAAATCGCTTAGAAGATGTGTGTGAAGTTACACATGCAACACTTTTAGTTCAACACAAAATGAAAAAACTCAAATTGATTTAACTTTTAAAAGCTTTTGTTTGTAGGTTAAATTCCATTACCAAAAACTTTATAGTTAAAGTTGGTCTAAACCTCAATCCTAAAAACGAAAAGAAAAAAAAAACACTGAAAGAAAAAAATTCTATAGTGAAAGGTCCAGCAAGATTAAGATAAACGAAACGAATTTTTGACAAAAAAAAATTTTTTTATTTTATTTTTAAGACAAATAAACTTGGAACATTATTTTATGGGTATTTAGAGTTTTTTTACGTTTACAAAAATTTATGAATACGAGTTTGAAAATAAAAAATAAGTGACAAGTTAAAAATTTGAATGAAAATACCTTCTTATTTCTTTTTCTTTGGGAAATTAAAATTATTAAAAACTTCGTTAGCAAACTTAATTTAGAGTAAAAAAATCAGTTAGAGAAAAATATTGAAGAACTAGGTCAGCATATTATTGTGATGGTTTTTTAACTATACCCAGCAAAAAAAACTACGACAAAAAAGTAAATTTGCAGGTGTGATTAAATTTATGTAAAAACACCAATAGTTTTAATATCAACGTGCCATTAGAGATCATGTGTTTTTCGAAGTTTTCGCGATTATAAAAATTTTTTTGCAAGAATCATAACTTTTAAGTTCTGACTACATATTTATATTCGGAAAGCAAGTTCTGCAGATGCAACCGTAAAATTCAAGTATCACAACTAAACTATGCGATTGTCAACAATTGCGGTACTCACAACCGATACAGTTTCCACAGTGTACGATTGCATATAACATACACGGTTATAAATGAAAAGCACAGAAATAGCTCCCACGTTTCTGATGACGGGCCATTACTCTCTCATTTAAATTTTCCATTACCTTTTCACAGAGATGTGGCTGTATATCACCGATGAAGTGTTGGATCTTGGATTTAAGCTGGATATCGATGCTGGCTTATTCACATAAACTCGAGACCACAAGAATTTCGTTATCATGTTCATGTAATGAATGAAGTTCGCAGTCGATACAGTTACAGCCTCATTTATAAAAATAAGGCTCAATTACACCGCTTAACCAAAATCCGTAGCAGACATTTGCTGGTTGTAATGCATTTGTTTCTCAAAGATTGTATAAGGATTTTTTGCGCCCTAAATTCGACAGTTTTGTGCATTCAAGCCGATCGGATGAAAATGCCTTTTGTTGAAAAAGATGACTTTTTTCCAAAAATTTATATCAACTTCCCTTTTCGCCCTCACCCACTGAAAGAATCGCCGTCGCTGTTCATGGTTTGCTAGTTAAATCTTGTATGTTAAAACTCACAGAATAAAGCTTCGTGAATTGTAAAGTTGTTGAAAGCGATATTATCGTTTACAACAGCAATTTTTTCACGAGACCTACCGGCACGTTGAACCATAGGAGTTCTACTTTTTATGATCCACACAGTGTGAACTCATAAGGTGAACTTTCCCGACTTAAAATTCTGCGAGCACTCTGAGCACAACTTTCCAATTTTTTGTAATACGTTTTCACAATTATAACACATTGTTCTTTTGTTAAGCGTGACAACCGCGAAATCTCGAGTTATTGCTTGCACAAAAAAAAGAAACTCTAAATTTAAAAAGTGAAATCCTACTAAGACACTCCTTTGAAAAAAAAACAAAAAAAAAAACAATTATTTCTGGCAAATAAAAAAAAATTAAAAAAATAGTTTTCTCTTTTGAATAAAAAATTAAAATCAAAAAAATAAGAATTTTATTTTAATGTTTTTTATTGCACAACTCAAGCCTGATATTTATAAAAAATAAAATTTATTTGAAATGTATGTGAAGAAAAATTGTTTTACAAAATACATTTCAATATCATTTTATATTTTGTGAATATGGGAGTTAGACTTTAAACTTTTTTTAAATTGTGCGATTTTAAGAAAACTTCTTTTAATAATAAATAAACATTTTTTGTAGAATTTTTGCAGTATTAAAAGATTTACAAAATAAAAAAATTATGCAACTCTTAAAACATATTTTCATTTTTTATGGGTAGAAAAAATGTTCTAAATTTTAACAAAATATTGAAAAAGGTTTAACAAATGTTTTCTATTCTATAAAAAAAAAAAAAAAAAAAAAAAAAAAAATGAATTGTTCAAAGTGTTGTATTATTATTATTATTTTTTTGAAAAATTAATATATTAAAAAATTCTACAAATAAATTTTTTTATTTAGGAAAATATTAAAAGTTTTAAAAAATTTTAATAAACTAATTTTTTTTACAAAGTTTTAGTTAAATGTTTTCTTATTTACATGTCCTGTAAAATAGAAAGATATATAAATATATATTAAAATTATCTTAAACTTCCAAGTTACTTTTGTTTCTTTAAATTTAAAATTTTAAGAAATTTTTAGGATAGCAATGTCCAAAAACTGATTTTTACAAAAAAAATTTAAATTTTATCGAAAATCTATAAAAAATTGGTTTCTGTTTCAAATAAAAAATTTAAATCTTTTTCTTTTCCATTGTTTAAAAAACATAATGTTGAAATATTTTCTTAAGGTAAAACATTTTTTACTTGTGTTGAATTAAGACAACCATTTTTTTTATCTTTTCTATATTGTAATAATTTTTTGCAAATATTTTCAACTTTTTAAGAATAATCCATAGAGAATTTGTCATCAATAAAATAAATTGAAAATAACCATTGCCCAAATGACATAAAACCAATCAATATATGCAACTTAAACACTATTAACATTGTAATACGCTAACATTAATGTAAATTACTTTTGCTCCACGATTAAAAGTTATACTATATAAAATAAAACTCATTTATTAGAAATGAAATGCAAAATGTATACCATAACTCAGGGGAATTGGAAACCATCAAATCGTGTTATTCATAAATGCATTACATTAATTGGAGGCCTATTTAGTAAGCCCTGATGTCAATTAAATAACAAAAACTATTTAAATGATACTGATAATTTTTAAAAGCATGATGTTCTTTTAAACAAAAACAAGTTTAATATATTTAAATGAAAATATTGTTTATCAAAGAAATCTTTAATACTAAACAATCATATTTATAAAATTGTAAATAATTAAAATCATTAACATTTACATATAAAAATTTTTTTTTCTTGGATTAGGCGTATGAGTAATCAATTACATACATTTTGTTTGCAAACAATTAAATATTAATCATACGTCAGAGTAAGCTGTTTTTATAAATTACCGGGGATTTTTTTTATTTTCAAATTAAGTATCACTTATGATATTTTCCATACACATATTTTGGAAACATAAATATTTTTTTTTATTTATATAAAATTTTTTCAAATTCCTAAACAATTTTTGACTACGCTTAAGACACCAAATTATAAACTGTAAACTCAGAAATTATTTGTAAAAAAAACCTAGCAATCCGTATTGAATCCAACTGAGAGCTTCGGTGTTTTTTTCACTAAAGTTTACAAACGGAACTAGATATTTTTTAGTTTCTGTAGAACCGAGAGAGCCTATATGGGGATCAAAAGAAAGAGCTTGAGTATTAAAATCCAGGATTGTGTCCAAGATTAAGTGTCGAATACATGAGTCAAAAATAGTAGTTACGGCTTTGTCTCCTTTAACCCCCACAATATTGGTATCAAATAATACCAATAATAATACCAAAAATAAAATGAACGCTTGACCATTACAATTTAATAAGCTGTTAAAAAGTGTAGAATCTTAGATGGTGGAACAAATTTTTTTAACCCCAACAATATGGGTATCAAATGAAAGGACTTGACTAGTGGAATACTATTAACTATGTACATAAAAATTCAAAATTAAAGAGGCTTTGCTGCGATGCACAGTGAGACAGCCCTAAAGTAACCGCGGCAAAAAATGGTTTTTTGTGTGTCGTCCAATTTGGGTGGAATTTTCACAGTTACAGATATATGAGTAAAAATTTCCTGAAATTTCAGCCTCATAACTTCATTACTTTTTGGTCTAGAGCAAGTCAAAGTTGAGGTATGCTAACGCGCTTAAAATATGTTAATTCAATATGTAATATTCAAAAGCTTACCAATAAAAAAATACATAATAAATATAACTTTAAAGTATTTTTTTAATTAATTTAGTTGTTGTAGAATGAGCAGATAAAAAAATAAATTTAAAAAAGAAACACAAAAAAACATTTCTTTACAACAGAATTGTGGTGTAATTTAACATTTTGCATTTTCAATGGACTAGGAAATATAGAGCAGCCACTCGCCCTAGGTGCAGACTTATGTATATCAAATGAAAGATTGAAGTCTCAGCTTTAATTTAAAGTAAAGGACATATAGTAAAAGTTTGCAAAAGTACTTTAAACATACACAAAACTACAAAAAATACGCAACGCGCACATTCTGTCGCTATACGTAAGTATGTTAGCATGCAATAGCATGTTTACAAATTTTTACTTTTATTTTTTTTAATTGTTTGTTTGATATTTTATTTTGTGCTCACAAACTTTTTAGAAAACAAACTGTAAAATAATATTACATTGTTGTTGTTTTTAATATTATTGATCAACAAACGGTAATTGCAATTATATGTTTAATTCACAATCTATTTGAGAGTGCAAGTTTAAACAAGTCTGTATAAAGTGTTAAAAAAAATTTACAAGGTCATGGATAATTCAATAATTTTTTATAGTGCAATTTCTGATATTTGGATCGATAGCAATAAAGATATTGATGTTGTTGTTGGTGTCATTTTATTATTTAAATCTAAACTAAAATAAATAATAATAATTTTAAGTTATGTTTAGAAAATAAAGATTTATTAACAACATTATTAAATATATTAGGTTGCTAGCCTGTAAGGGTTTTTCCAATTTGGCTGAAATAAATAAATAAATAAAAATCTAATTATTGATAGAATGAAAAAAAAAGTTATTCTTTTTTATTGCATTTCAATGGGAGGTGGGCGTAATAGTGGGCGAGTTATTGTAATTTTTGCATGAAACATTTTAAATGATATAAATTACATTATTATTAAATTTGAAGGTTGTGCCTAAAATATTTTAGAAAATATGGCACTTTTTATGTTGAGGTTGTATGGGTGGTGGGGGTAAAAGTGGGCCAAAGTCCAAAACTTTATTCCGATAATGTTTGCAACAATATAACATTCAAGTATACCAAAATTTAAAGTTAAGCCTAAAGTATTACGGACAATACGGCATTTTACAAATTTCGATTGTATGGGAGGTGGGCGTAAAAGTGGGCGGCGAATTTTCTTAATTTTTTTTTAAACTGGAATTGTCTCAAAAATAACCTGTGCAAAATTTCAGAACTCTGCAATGACTCCTTGTATTTAATGCCGGCGTTGTCTCACTGTGCGATGTGGTGTTTAAACCCATGTACATGACAGTAGAGGGTATTTTCAGATTCGGAATGGCTGAATATAGCATTCTTACTCGTTTTTTTTTAAGTAGTGTACTACTTACTTCTACAGTAACAATAGTATAACAGAATCATGAAACCGATTTTGTGTATTAATAATGAATCATTTGACAGCCTTGAATTGTCGTAATTGATTAATTGTTAAATATTTGTGGCAATAAGAAAAACCTGATTATGTCTCTTTTTTCATAGCTTTACAGGAAAGCGGTTTTAAATTTCGGAGTTGATTATTATAAATTATTCCGTTTAGAACAAAGACTATTATATAAATTCCGCGCAGTATGAACTAAAAGGCATAGCAGCCTCAGAGAAACCATTCGATCGGCTCAAAGCCGGCTAAGAGCCGCCGCCGACTTTTTTTGAGTGTTCAAGCCGCCGCTGACTTGTTTCGGCTTAAATCGGCTCAAATATGTAGCCGGCTAACATATCTTACATTCATTTTAACAGATATTTTTTAGATTTAAATTTCTTTTTTTCAACATTTTAGGATGATAAAGAAATATTTTTCCATTTTATGTTTATTAAATATTTTTATGATTATTAAAAGGATTTAGACAGTTTTTGGTATAACCTTATTCTTGCTAAAAATGAACCAAAGATATATAAAAAGTTTTTCAGATAAGAAATTAATTTAGAAAGTGTTTCCTCGGAATCAGAACCTGAAGATTCAAATTATTCAATATTACTTAATAAAGATATTGCTTATTATATTGAATTATTAACTAAAAAAAAATTTAAAAAATGTCCAAAGTGGTAGTTTCTGAAAATACTATTTCGGAATGTTGGAAATATTATGGCGATTTGTATATGATATTAAAACTAAATTATTTTTAAGATTATATTTCGATAGGTCATTCCAAACCTAGTAAACATTGCTGACGTTTGTTTTAGAATTCCAGTAACGTCAGCATCATCTAAACAGGCGTTTTCCGCCTCAAGCTTATGCATTAATGCAATTGTTTGTTTATGACAACAAAAATATTTTCAAACCTTTTTTATAAAAAAAAATTTTTTATTTAAATAAAATCTTGTTTTATGATAAATAACTTTAAATATTTTTAAAAATATATACATATATTTAAAGCCGGCGGCTTGTAGCCGGCTTTAGTCGGCTATGAGCCGCCGCCGAAAATTTTCTTCTTAGCCGCCGCCGCCGACTTTTTACAGCGACTTGTTTCTCTGAGCAGCCTTCGTGCACTTATGTTAAATTAAAAGTTAAAATAAGTAGTTATTCAAAATGATACTGTTGGTTAAAAAGAAAAAAAGTTTTTTCGCTATAACTTCTTGTCAAATTGTCCAAAGTATTTAAACATTCGCCTGTGGGTTGTTTTATATTACGAGATTGCAACGGTGGTATTAACGCAATTTTAGCTTATATCGACTTAAGCAGTTATTCCTTTTTTGCCATGGGTATATTTTTCAATTTAATTTTGCTACGATTCGCTCTGACAATTTAGGCCAACATAAACCCCTAATCAATACAATCG
Source organism: Phyto melanocephala (assembly GCA_941918925.1). Lineage (NCBI taxonomy): Eukaryota > Metazoa > Arthropoda > Insecta > Diptera > Rhinophoridae > Phyto > Phyto melanocephala. The sequence goes on along the minus strand of OW799234.1, from coordinate 128,072,448 downwards.
TTATCAATAAATCAATCAATCAGTCATGGCAAATAAAAATTCATACATGTGTTTGTTTGTAGTCTACACATACAATATGTATACTTGTGGTGGAAACGTAGTCTATGCCAATGAAATGATTTTTTTTTTGGTAACAACATTTTTGATTTCGAATTTCTCTAACCAAAACTATAATCTTATACTACGAGCATTTATCGTTTATTCGTTACGATTGCTAACTAATTCTGGTTATTACAAAAAAAAAACTATTATCTCTGTGTAAAAACTAAAAAAAAAAAAAAAATGCGAATTAAATAAAGAGAAACAAAGCAATTTGCTTAAGAAATTTAAATGTGAAATAAAATTTTTTTATATTTTAATTTAAAACCTGTACATTTTGTTTAAAAGGTATTTTTTCTGGTTTACTAAGATGATGAACAGAAAATTCTGTTAAAGTAAATTTTTAATTAATAACGAATCTTTATTCTGCCTTAGCCGACAAGAAGTTGTTAAATTGCTTAAACATTTGAATTGGTTTTGCTTACAAATTTTTGAGCATTTTATGGTCATTAAAAACTTGTAGTTTTATTTTCTCAAAGGCAAAATACAGTTGTTGCCAAAAATAGCAATTATTAAAATAGCCAATAAAAAATGTCTTTGACTTCTAAATCAAAATATTGTGTTGTAACTAAAACAATATGCGGTGAAAATTGTACTACAAAATTCTACTAAATTGACACGTTCATAAGAGTGACTTTTAAAAAGAAATGCGTAAGTTAGGCATGTCACGCATATAATCCAATAATTTATTTCGAGGTGAATGTGGAACTATGATAATTCAAAATCTTTAATAATGTAAAAAAATATACAAAAGAAGACGTAGTATTAAATCTTAATCCATAAAGAAAGCATGAATATAAACTAAAGCCTCAGTTAGCCGAGCGCATCCGTACTGTAATGTATCAGCTGTTCGTTTTTGGCTTATGAGAAACAATGCAAAAGCTTAGCGAAATTTAACGTACTGTATCATTCTGTATAAAATAGAATTTCCTTACATTCTTACGTGACATTTGTAAGCCAGTGATGGTCTGCTTGTTTGTTTTATGATTTCAGGGTATTTTTGCTTTTTTAATGGTACTTTTTTTTATATATTTTAATACGCAAAAGAAAAATAAAACAACTTTTAGTACTTTGCGTGTTAATTTATTTTTCTTCAAGAATTTTTTAAATACAGTTTTGCGAACTATTGTGTCTATTTTAAACTTATACTATGTTTTATTCTGATTACTGTTGTTTCTTTTTTCGCTATACTTGCTAGAAACGCAATTACCACTATAATAATTATTTCCGCTTTAAAATTGCAAAACTGGAGACTTTTAAGCGTCTTGCACATACGCTTTGTATATACATTGTGTATAATAAATGTGAAATATGTAAAGATTAAAATTGTATTCAAATCTATTAATTAATATTAATTGATTTGTATACATACATAAACACATATATCAAATAAACTATAATTTGTTTATTATATTTTATTTATAAATGCTAGAGAATAAATATAACATATTAATATACATAAATAAATATACAAAATATTTTCTGATATCATTAGGTACTTTTTCTTCGTAATAAAAAACCATTTGTAAAATTGTAATACCCATCACTGTTTTATAATCAGCTGTTTATTTTTATACCAAAATTAAAAAAAATAAACAAAATAAGTTTTTAAATTTAAGAAATTAAAGTTTCCTTGGTAATTTTTAATAAAATGGATGATGAACATCTAATTTTACTTGTTCAGGCAAAGGTTTAAATCAATAAACAATTCTTCTATATCCATTGAAAAAAGCACAGGCTTGTTTGAAAAATATTTTTTTTAATTGCTTTATTTACCTATACTAATGCTGTTTTGTTTATGAATGTCAAAAACATATGTTACGTTTTTAATGTTCTATAACTGCACAAACGTGCTTACAGTATGTTCCATTACAGTACGGTTGCATCAGCGCTCGGCTAACGAAGGCTTAAGCCCTTATACCTGAAGAATGCGGTAAATAACTTTTTTGGTTTTGAAGCTTGATACTGATATTTCATATATTTCAGCATCGTATATTTATTGTTGGTGGTTTATATGCTTTTAAATTTTAATAATAACAGATTATGCCAATTGTTAGAAGTACGCATTGAAATAGGCTTGGCATAGTAGTTTCGGTTAATGCATTTAACATAGATATTGGAATATAGAGATTCCTTTATTCTACCAAAATATCTTACCATATGTGACCTTCACCGAGAAAAGTGTGTCGGAAAACGGGTTTGGACTTAAGAGTGGAATCTGGTACCTAAAAGAGTGTAGAAAAAGATGAAAGGAGTTAGATTTCTGATAAATAAATTTATTTAACCCATAAAAACGTTGTTGCGTCGGTCACTGGTTGCGGCTTAAGAATCAAGTATCGAGATCATAACAAACAGAGCAGAAACAATAGGAAAGGTATTGTCACACTAAAAGCAAAAAAAAAAAAAAAAAAAACGTCACCACATAGGCATGACGTCACCAAAGTCGGCATCTAATCATAACTAGCCATACCAAATCGCATCTCCCAAGTAAAGGTGTGTTCACAGTGATAATGCTTTATGAAACTTTAAATGCGTTTTTCTCAAAACTTCATTTTCACACACTAGATCCCTTTTCTCGGAAAAGATCACATAAACTGATTATAAGAAAATATATAATAAAGGAGGCGTTAAAATAGGCGTGTTAAATTTATTTTCCGGTGTTGTAGTAACATTGAACAAAAAGCTATATTTGCAAAATTTTAGCATGTTACATAAAATGTGTTGTTTCTATGAGCTTTTAAATTTAATAAATTGTATATTATGGGAGAAGTGGGCGTGTCCAAGTATTTTGGGTTAATTATTCTTCCAAAATCTATATAGAAATTATATGAATTATAAGTAAAGCATTATATGGGAGGAGGGAAGGAGGAGGGAGGCGTGTCACTTATATTCCCAGTAAACTATATCGTTCGGAAAACTTCAGTATGGACCATCAGTTGCTGCCGGTTTTATGGGCCTTTAAATTTCATTAATAGCTGATTTATTATTATGTTCCTTGTATAAGTAAAGAGAATCTTTCTATTGTATACTGTTAAAGTTTTATTAACAAAATATTAAATCAGAACAGTTGATCAACTTAGTATGATGTGGGTAATTCTCGGTAAACTTAAGAAAAAACGTAGACTTATACGTAGACACGTTTCAAAAAAGGGTTATGTTTGCCATACAAAAGGCATTTATACAAGTTAAGGGGTGTCTCGAAATGCTTTTTTACATTTTAAAATGTCTCCCAAATCTAGTTTTTTTCAAACAAAAAATACATTTTAATGGCGTTATGGAGAAAAATTTCTAAACTTTATTATGCAAAAAACCAAAGTTTCAAATTTTATTTTCTTTTGCAAAATTTCGCACTTTTTTCTTAACGCTTTGCATTAAACGTTGGACACACGTTTTACCGAAGTGTTTGATAGCTTTTTTCCAAATAAATCCAAATTTTTTGCATTCGCAGAAGCTTTGAACTTTGTTCTTAGATACTGCTTAATTATAGCCCAATAGCGTTCAAAAGGCCTTAGCTCTGGACAATTAGGTGGATTCATGTTTTTCGGTACAAAATTTATTTTGTTGGCCTCATACCACTCAAGGACGTCATCTTGCCAAGTCGGGCCAAAACAGTGGAGGTATATTGTGGCTTCTGTGTAATGGCAATACAGCCTTTTTCAGGCACTCATTAATATAAAATTGGCTGTTCATTGTACGATTCACAATGATTGCCTTTAAGGTTTTCCCACATGTACATATTGCTTGCCATATCATATATTTTTTTGCCGAATTTTGAAATCTTTTTATACTTAAATTTATCGGAAACATTAGCTATTTTATGAGAAACATAAAAACCCTGACCAGGAAGCTCTGAATAGTCAGCCTTACAATAGGTTTCATCGTCCATAAAAAAACATCCATTAAAATTATTTAATTTGTGACGTAGCAACTGTCTTGCTCTTATTCTTGCCGTTTTTGTTCTTTTTCGTTTCGGTTTTGAGCTTTCTTTACTTTGAATGTTTTTTCTTTTTTCTTTATTCGTTCTACAAGCGACTTCGAAATATTTAGTTTTCATGCGATATCGCGAATGGAAATGCTTGGATTTTGCTTTCAAAGTGCCTTCACGTTTCTAACGATTTGAGGATTCCTAAAACCACGAGGCCCTCCACCTTTCTTGTGCTAAATAGACAGGTCTTTTTTGAATTAAAAATAACTTTACGGGCAGTCTGTCTGGACACTTTTACCCGTCGCGCAACTTCAACGTAAGAAAGTTGTTTATTTTCATTATAAATATCCACAATATTTTTTCTCACTTTTTCTCTACTTGACGACATTTAAAATACGGATTAAATAATTTGAATAAGCTTATTAACAAAGTATTGTTGACACTATATCTATCAAAGAGTGGAACAAAAAAATTAATTAAATAATAATTGTTTGTGTAAAAAATGTAAAAAAACATTTCGAGACACCCCTTAATTACACTGTGTTTTAACATAATTCGGGTACGCTAAATCCAGTGGTGCCCGCGGTTTTTTAAGATTGGCTCTGGTTTTCGAGATATACCGTTATTTCGAAAATGGAGGAGGTTGCACAACATATGTTCGCGTAACTCAAAAACGCTTTAGCTTATTGAAAAAACTTAAAAAACCGAAAGTCCGCAATAAAATTTCCTTTAAGAAAAGTAAAACTTGTTTCTAATATCCGTAGTCGTTTTAGAAACAGAATTTTTTTTTTGAAAAAAAAATTAATTTTATTATCAAAATTTCGAAATTTTTATTTTTTAAAAATTCATAAAAAATTAAAAAATGCAGCTAGGCTTCTAATTTTTTTTAGACATATAAAAACCGAAGCTGCAAACAAAACAAGCCATAAATGATTAAAATCTGTTAGCAACTTTTGATTTTATTCACACAAGTTTTACTTTTCTTAAAGGAAATTTTATTGCGGAATTTCGGTTTTTTAAGTTTTTTCAATAAGCTAAAGCGTTTTTGAGTTACGCGAGCATATGTTGTGCAACCTCCTCCATTTTCGAAATAACGGTATATCTCGAAAACCAGAGCCAATCTTAAAAAACCGCGGGCACCACTGGATTTAGCGTACCCGAATTATGTTAAAACGCTAGGTGCCCAGCTTGTCACGAAAAAAAAGTGTCAATTTCATGCACAGTGTTATCAGATACAAGGGCTACAATCCCTAAGCAGACTATATTGTTTTTTACACGCTTTGGGGTTTATTCCAAGACTTTTTACACTTGTTTCTTTTTTCTAAAGGAGCTTCTAGAAGACCTTAATATTGACATTTAAACAATCAAATGGCAAATTACTGATGTCAGTAAAATGACGAACATACTATGGTATGACGCAAATCGAATAAAGCGAAGCAGATTCTGAAACTGAGTAGATAAACAGTTTAGAGATTAATTAGTGTAATAACAGGTCACGTGGAGTTAAGAACTTATCTATCTTGCATGGGATTGTTAGAGGAAACGACATGTAGAGTATGCGAGGAAGAGTCCTGACGCGAAAACTCTAATGTGGATACCTTTTTGAACTTGAAATAAGAAAATAAGAAACTCAAACTGAAGATCCATATGGAATTGCAGTGAAGGGTTCTTGGCCTAATCGACATTTATAGAAAAATAGCATTATGGTTTTATTAGGGGATTTCATTTCCATATAGAGCGCACAACGTGCCAATTGGGCATATATGTGTATCTGCCGTGGGTTTTATGACCGTCTTTTTCAACCTAACCTAACTAAACCATAAAGACATATAAAGGCCCATTAGAAAGCTTTCGCTTGAACTGCTAAAAGACGTTTAGATTTTTTTAAATTTATAAAATGATTTGGAATTTTTAAAAATATTTTTATTTTTTGTTTTCATTTTGTTGGTGACGGCGCCATTACTCCATTACTGGCTTAAGTTTGTATTATTATTTTTTATTTTTTTAATTGAACCTCTTTTAGTTTGATTTTATTTAGGCAACGGTTTCAAATAATTTAGTTGTTTCTAAGAATACAAGGATTACAAAAACATACAAAAATTTTTAACATTATTCCGTTCTTAAAGAAGGGTAGCGGAAATGACTATCGGATCTTAAGAAGTAATTTCATATGCCTTTTTCAAAGTCGTTTAAATCTCGAACTTAATCTAAATGAAGAAATAAATTTGTCTCTAAAAAGGTCGAAAAGAAAAAGTTAACTGTTGCGTAAGCTATTTCTACAAACACACGTTTACCCCGTCAGAAAAAGGAACTCACACTATTTGCTATTTGCAAACTGTTGTTTAGTCTTTGCTTTAGGATTTTACAAAAAGCAATTCATATAATTAACGCCAGTTGATCCAAAGAATACCTTCAAGCCATTGTTTACATTTTAAAGTAGGTCAAAATGAAATGAATAAAAAGAACAGCATGATAAAACTCAGAAAATTAATCGGATTACTATTAAACGCATAAAGGAAAAACTTAACAGTAAATATTTATTTAACTTTAGCATAAGAAGAAAACCAAACCTAATATTGGGCCCAACACTGAAGACAATTTTTATTTAAAATTTCAATAACGTACATTATAACGGTAAAGTTACTACTGCCTTACTATATAGTAGTGTAAGAAACTTTCCCTTATTACTGTCAGAGTTTCGTTTGATACGAAGAGTAATCAAATATGTAACAAGAACAACAATAAATATGATTTCATACTACTACACGATAACTTTTAACTTTATTTGTATTGTGATTTTGATTAGAAATTGTTTGCATGGCAAAGGCAGACAAATAATAAAAAACCCGACACACAAATACGTTCAATACATGCAATAAAAAGTTTTTGTTTTTGTTTTTTAGAAAACCTTAAGCATAAGCAATGAATCTTAAACCAGAAAGAGTAAGTAAAAAAGGAAACTATAAGGAAAATTTTTTTTCTCCTGTATACGCATTAGTTCAACACATATACAAAATTACAAAAACACTTGTAAATTTAAAGAAGTGACAGACTGTAACGGATATAAGTACGTGCTTAGAAATATGATTTATATGTAAATTTGTGTGTGCTATGACATGGAAGGTATTGTAAATATTTATACATATATGCCCTACATTACCATAGGTCAGTAGGGTATTTTAGTTTTATGTTAATGTCTGCATGGAATAAAAAAAAAATTGTTTCACATTAACTAAGAATCAGTTTGTGAGTTAAATTAACTATTGCCGTTGTTCGGTCTGCCTTTCTATGCAAACTTGGTAATCAAAGCACAGGTCGCCATTTTCAAATTCTGTGAAGTTCGATTAAGGAGTGAGTCAGAAACTTATCCAGCCAAAACTTATTCTCGATCTAACAAATTATTATATTTTCAATAGCTTTTAATAGTCAGTATTATCTTTTCAAAATCATTAATTTTGAACTGTTATTTCGATGAAAATGGATGGCGAAAAAAGTACGTGAAAAATAATTAAAACTTAAAAAAAATTTAATAAGAACTTAGAGAAAAATAGCAAAGGCTCTGGAGTTTCATCATCACACTGTTTCAAAAGAAATTAAACAGTAAAACAAGACTCGATTATTTAAGGGAACCATTATTCAGGCTGAAAAAAGTTCGAAGAGATAAGGCTAAAGAAGTCGAACAATTCTTTTGATAAGCACCGAACATCTTTGTCAGAAAAGCAGCCTGTTAAGTTAAATGTTCTGATTCTTCAATGCGCAGAGTCAAAGCAAATGCTGCATTAAAGTCGTATAAAGTTCAGAAAGCTACAGATTGCAGAGAGATCAAGAATTTAAAGGAAAAAGAACGAAGAAAATACACCCGTTATGCTGTGAATGCTGAAACTTGTACGCTGGCAGACTTTCTTCAACTTCCGGTTCAAGATTTTTATGTGGCTGATGGACGAGAGTAGTGTGGGACTGGGGAGGCAAACTAATCCCTATGACGAGGTAATGTTAAAGAACAATTACAGACAAAAAAACAAAACAAAAATAGAAATTCTAAAGAAGTTTCCTGTGTGGCAAGGCCAATAAGTTGTGACATCAGGCACGTTAAACACCGAGCTATATATTACGGAGAGTCTACAAAAACAGCTTTAACCATTTTAAAAATAATACAAAATGCCTATATATTTCCAGCACGGTTTGGCATTATGACACTATGGGAAAAAGGCCCTTGAGTGATATTCACTCAATAATGTAAATTTTGTAACATGAGAGTCAAATCCATCCAATTGTCCACAATTTCAGCCTGTGGAAAGGTGTTGGGCTATTGTAAAAAAACAATTAATAATACAGAAAAAGTTTCCCATGGTATGCCCGATTTTAAGCGTCAGTAGACGACCTTGTTCAAAAAGGAAGCGGATACATCTATAAATTTATAAATATCAAGTTATATGATAATATTTTAATATTTTTTAGAGTTTTTGATAATGAACGGTTTGAGTTTTATTAAACTTGATACAAGTATAAGGTTTTTCTGAATCACTCCTTAGTTTTCATATACATTTATACAAACTAGTATCTAATGCCGTTGACACATTCTGAAATAGAATTGTAAATAATTTTCTGAGTTAAAAATACAACATTGTTATTTCAATCTTTTTTTATGTATTTATTTCCACTTGTATGCCTTTCCTAAAGTAAATCGAAAAAAAATTGTGAACACCAACACTAAAACCGAGAAAAAAATTAAACCTACAAAACATATTTTTAACGGGAATGAAAATTATTATACTACACTCTCTTTGTATTTTATATGTGTAGGTACCATACAAGAATGATAAAAAAAAGATTACGCATTCCGACCGTAAACAAATTATCATTCTGCATAGTACGTCAGGTCAGCCTCGCACTTAACACTTAAAGTTAATTTTACAAAAAAAAAAAAAAAAAAATAATTACTTTTTTTGTTATTCTTTATTATCATTTATAATTTTTATTTATTATTGTTATTAATTAATTATTTATTTAAGCACTTTATTCACTTTTTCTAGAGTTTTCTTATAATATCCATCAGTTGTTTGCCGGTGTGACGTCACGCATGAGAGAGCTATTTTTTTTAATAACAACAAACATGCGCAATGCATAATCCAAAAACACTCTTTGAAAAAACAACTTAAATCAACACCATAGACAGGGTACACTTATACAGCTGGTGGTGCCAGCCCAGCTGATTATTTTTTTGTGTGCCAATGTTTGTTAAATTCCATATATAAAAAATAGATTTCAGTGCCAAGAATTGTCAAACTCCACATATAAAAACGAGAAACAAAAAATACTCTCTCTTTACGCTTTTACCTTATGTAATTACACCATGAAATATAATAGAATTCTATTCGTTTTAAGGTGGTATGTGTGATTACACCATGCTTTCAATACAAAGGTTTTCCCATAGGAGTGATATGAGTTTGAAGTGACGTTTCGTCTATTTGTAATATGTCATGTTCTGTCATTTGTTTTTCATTGTATTCAGTAGTGTTTACAATTTCTTCATGGAGAGATATACGCAAGAACAATGTTTACAAATTATTCAGTTTTATTGTCAAAATAATCGTTCTCCAATTGCAACTTTTCGTGCGTTTTTGCCATTTCATGATCGTAATAATCGTCCAAGTATGCTCGCTATTTGTCGAATTGTTGAAAAATTTGAGCAAACATTTTCTTTATATAATGTTAAAGTGCCAATAAGACAAAGAACCGTTCGAAGTAATGCAAATATTGTTGCCGTTCATGCAAGTGTTGCTAAAGACCGCAATTTGTCGATTTTAAGACGAAATGAAGCTGGTAACACCGTTACTGTCAATGGAGAGCGGTATAGATCGATAATAACCACATTTTTATTGCCGAAATTGAAAGAAGTTGATCTTGGCAACATTTGATTTTAACAAGACGAAGATACGTGCCACATAGTAAATGCAACAATTCAATTATTGCGAGAAAATTGGAGATTCGATTATTTAAAGAAATTATGACATTGAATGGCTTCCAAGAAGTTGTGATTTAACAACATGAGACTATTTATTGTGGGGTTAATTGAAGTTACTGGTCTTTTGAAAAAAACCAGACTCTCTTCAAGTTTTACAAGTCAATATTGAACGTGTCATTCATGACATATAACTTGATTTATTGAAAGAAGTGCTCGAAAATTGGGTTCATAGAATTCTTTGCTGTCGTAGAGACCATTTGAATGACGTTTTATTTGGAACTTAATTGTATCGATTTTACTTCACATTCAATAAAAAACTTTTGAATTTTCTTAACAGTAAGTGTGTTTTTTTTAAAGAAATCATATTACTCTTATTGGAAAACCTTTTATAAAAAAGGGATTTTAGTGTCAAGAATTGTCAAACTATATATATAAAAAAATAAAAAAAATAAACAACAAAAGAGTGCTGATGATGAAACCGTAGCTGGTTTCGAAAATGCATTCCACTCAGCTAGTATCGGATAACTAACTTTTCCTAGATATTCTGTCATTATCACACAGAACTTATAGCCTAATATAAAAATATAATACAAATTAAAAAAGAAAAGTTCAAATGTAATACTTTAAAATACAAAAATGCTCTCTGTTTACGTTATCACCTTATGTAATTACATCATAGGTGCCAATTTCGTTAAACAGTTGTTTTAGTTTTATGATCTTTATTTTAGTCGTCGACGATACAGCGACGAGTACACATGCTTAGCCGTTGTGTTGACATTTTTTCTATACAAAAGTGCGTAAAAAAAATATCATGGAATAAGTAAAATATTTTTGTTTTAAAAAGTCAAATTTAAAAATTGTTCATTATATCTTAATAATTTAATATCTTAATTTTATACTTACTTAATTTTTATTAATTTATTATTATTTTGACACCTCAAATAATTTTTTGTATTAAATATCAATGGAAATATTTCGCCTAATGTTTCTTTCAATTAAAAATTAAAAAAATCAGTGTCAGCTACCTTATTATACATTTTAGAAAACCGAAACAACTTTTTGCGACTAAATTGTGTTAAAAGATTTGTGCGCTTTCTTTTGTATAGCACTGCACTTTAAAATTCTCTCACCATTACGGCTGAAAAACATTTAGGGGCATCTATGATCAACATGCATTACTTTGTCTATTTGTTGAATTTAATTTTTGTTACATATGTACATATAGTTTTCTTAAGTGTTAGAACAGTCAAAGCTCGGTTCAACGAATGATATATTGTCCGGCTCTTTCGTTGTATCGAATAATATGTTATATCAAAAAGATTTATTTTACAGTAGTTTTATTAGGTTAACATAAAACCAAATTATGTTAATTAATATATATATATATATTTGCAATATCAGATTTTTAAAACTAAAAAAATAAATAAGTTTTGTTTATGTTTACTTTATTTTGTACTCGTTATTTTTTAAAATTAACATAAGATATACAGGAAAAAGTTAAGAATATACATTTGTACATATATGACCCACTTTGATTTCAGTTTATTTAATCGTCCAAAATGAAAGATATAAAGATATAGCAATAAAAGGTTAAAATTATAAAAATTTTAAAAAAGTGCTTAAATATAGTTTGCGTTTAGAAAAACTGAACTCAAGAGTCTTATTCCACGTCTCGTGTACACAATTTCTCTTGTTGCATCATCTGTGCCAGTGGGATCTCATCTTCCTCGTCAAACTCCAAATTACTAGGATACAATATTTTATTCTAGCACTTTGCTAATGTATCTTGCTTTAAATTATGTTGCGTCATAAAGTGTAATAGATTAAAAAAAAAAACAAAATTTTCTGCTTCAGATGACACCATTTTGGCTAGAAGACTATTCCTATATTGTAATTTTACTAAACGAATAGCATTTTGATACATTGGTTGAATAATAGGTGTCACATTTGGAAGTAGTCTAATGCAGTATTTTTTTTTTTTTGGAATCTAGCTAACCAACCATCACTTGCGTTGAAACCACCATTACAAAATTTGTTTTGTATTTCAATGTCTTTTGTTTTCAGTGCTATTACAATTGTACCAGTATTCCAATTGTACCAGTAAAACTTCTTCCTTTGATTCAGAAACTAATCGAACAACTTTTGCTCCGTCTTTGGGTACTCATCCTCTTTAAGGGATCGACGGTTCTTTGATCCATATATGGTAGCTTCTAGATTCAGTTTTTGGAATCCCATATTCCTGTGAAATTGCACTAAGGCCTTTTTACAGTCATCCAAAATTTTTCTTTTTTCACTTAAAGAAATTCTTTTTCTGTTTCCCATTTTTATTTTACGCTGAAACTCTTAACAACCTGATAAAAAAGCGCACTAAAATGATTTTGGCATCAGCGCATACGCAAATATCAAATGAGTATTCATTGAAAAACAAACGGTATTTTAACGTTTTAGGTTCTATTTTCTATTGCTTTTGAATTACATATAACTATTTACACACATTTTTTATTTGTTCTATTTCTAGCGTTCATTTTCTTGTTTGAGTTTTTGCCCTGCGTTCGTTATATCGGGTATAATTTTTATTGTTTGTTCGTAATATAGTGTAGTCAATGTAAAAATTTGATCGTCGTTATATTGCGTTTATGTTAATTCGAGTATTCACTATTCCGGGCTTTGACTGTATCAACTTTAATCGCTTAGAATTTCTAAAATAATGAATCAATTTTAATAGGTTTTAGGTTTAGTGAATATCTGCAGAAAAGCTTTTTTTAAATGGTGTATTACAATTGGTTCAATTATGTTAGCGTAAACTGCATAACAAAAAATCGACTTGCATATTTATATATGTACATGTGTAAGATATACTTACAAAAATTTCTGAAATAAAATAGTTATACAAATTAAATTAAGGGTAAAGGTAGTATGACAAACTTGACCAAATAATGAGGTTTTAATGTAGACGTTAAAATTTATCTGCAAATTATTGTTCACATTTTTCACCTTTCGTATAAATATAATAGAATATAATCGTTTTGAAAATATGTTGAAAAGAAAGAGAGGAACAAAGTTTTCACAACCCTTTTATGCATCACGTACACATCTAGTCAAAACAAGAAACAAGAAATATTTTTTTAATGTGTTTTTGCGATTTTCTTATTTTGAAATCATGACAAGATCTCTCAGTACCCTTAATCATTTATAATTTATTCATTTTCTAAAAACAATGTTTTTGTACTTTCTCTCCTTTTCGCTTTTGCTATGCTTGAGGGAATTTTTTCTTCAGATTTTGTTTGTCTGTTTAGTTAAAAGTTTTTTTGTTGTTGTTGAATACATTAGATACATACACAGTGTACACTACACACGTATGTATGTAGGCGTGTTAAGCCTTAGGGATAGTAAAATTTTTTAATTTTTTATATTTTGCGATTTTTTATTTTTAAATGACAGAATTTATTTATATTATTCAAATCATGGTGTAATTAAGTATAAAAGGTGATTGCATTTTGGAGAGGATTTTTTTTATATGACAATTTTAACAATTGGAAATTATGAGAGAATAGAGAAGTTTTATGAAATTTTAACATTTCGAAAGGAACAGCTGATGAACAGCTGATCAACTGAATATACCTAATTAATAAAAATTTTATAACTATGAAACATTTTTGATGAATTCTGTATTGGCAAAAAATTTACAATAAAAATAATAACAAATATGTATGTATATAAAAATATGTATATAGAAAGTATTTTCTGTATACAAGGTGGGCCAAAATTCACCATGAAATTAAGAAATTTAATAATTTTTACGTTTATATATTTTTTTTAAATTTTCCACTTGAGATTACAAATCTGTGGTTTTCATGGACAACCACGTATGTCTTTAAACAAAATTTTTCCGGAGAGCCACAAAACCGTTTTATATAAAACAACGGGTTAGGTATTGAACTTTTAAAGCTTTTTTTTACCAATCATGACAATAAAGATCTTAAAATGTTCTTTTAAAAATTTCAGACAATTCAATTAAAAATTAGGTCATAGCGAATTCCAAAATAAACAAAGTGATACGAAAACTAAAAGTGTGTGCAGATAAAGCAGCGTATGTCAATATAGGAAGTATATTGAATTATTATAAGAAAATAACTTTTAAATGTTTTTCTAAAAAATTATATTATTTGCCATTAAGCAACGCTTTTTGAACGCTTTTTGAATATATTTAGAAGTTACGTTGTTAAGCCATTAAAAAAATCGGAATGGGTCCATTTTATTTCAGAATTTTTTAAAACCAAGTAAAGGGCGTTTAAACCCAATCATTATTAACTCAAAATCCTAAAAAATTAACATCGCGGTTGCCCATGAAAACCACATAAATTATACAAAACGGGAGTTTTCTGTCACTTAAATGACCCACGATTAAGCTTCCAGATGATAGGCACTTTGTAGGACGTTTTCCAAAATATCTATACAAATTTGTAGCTGTTGCGCTCATATTACTGCACCAATTTTGCCATTGAGTTCAAAGACTGTTTCGGGCTTGTTTACTCGGTCATTCAAACAAACCCAAAAAAAAAAAAAAATTAATAATGGGTTTTTGACAAATCTGGCCAATTAATTTTTAAATTTATGGAAATTATTCGCTTTCCAAAAATTGGACATAAAAGTGCCACTGTGTCTCGGGCAGAGTGGGCAATGGCTAAAAGCATATCTCAGGTCTATTTTTAAAAGCAAGACGTAAAAAAATATTTTATCATAAACCGATACCGCTTTTTATTTACAGTTACAACACTTCCATCTTAATTTTAGAAAAAGTAAGGCTCAATGATATTTTAAGATGTAAGGCCACACTTCTCCTAATGGGGTGCAGTTGACGTCGATGAATGGCACTTTGATTCAGGACCCCAGAACATACAGTTCTGCCTATTAACAAAACCATTCATATGAAAATGACTTTCATCACTCATAATCAGATTTTCAACATAGTTAATTTAATTTCTGGCCAACTGTTGAAATTTAACAGCAAAATTTAAACATAGTCGATAATCTACGGCTTTTGGTTGTTGCACCGGTTGGTTATATGGGATTAACAGTAAATTTGTTTTTTTTTTTAATGCGAAATAGTGACGTAGGAGCCATTCGTACTGGATGTATTCTGGTAGATGTATTCAGTCAACATGTATTTTTTGCAGTGCCAGTTAAACGTGATCTCGGAGCTGATAACGCGCCGCCGTCGAGTTTTCTTCAATTCCAAGCCGCTATCGTTTTTGTTGGCTTAAAACGGTTCAAGAAAGCCGCCGTTTTGATCAGCTTCAGGCGACTCAAGAAGAAATTTTCTTCGAAACAGAGATAAAAAATTTAAAAATATATTACCGTTAGATTTTTTTAAAAATTTTTTAGTGTTGTCACTTTGAAATTTTGCGACGCCGAGTTTAATTTGTTATAGACGCCGCCGCTTAAAAACTGCTCAGCCGCCGCTGAAAATTTTGCCTCGGCTAGTTTCACTATAGTGAATTTTGCCCTACCTTGTGTTTACAAAACTTCCACAAGTCACAGAGCATCTTTAATTAAAGAACAAGGTTAGGTTAGATCCAGTCATAGCGGCCGTCCGAAGTCATAGCTCACTTGGGTCCTCCGAGGGTCCCGTTGTGATACCGTAAGCACCAATGCCCGTTTGTTTACGTCCTCAGGCCGTCGTTCCTTAGCCATCCTGTCCTGTTTATAAAGGTGTGAATCTTTCCCAGATCACCTGCGGAAAGACAAGTTTTGCTTTCAAGTATTCGCTGACCCAGAATCTGGTGTCTAAGATCCCCGAATGCAGGACAATTACAGAGAAGATGTTCAGTTGTCTCCTCCTCTTTCTCGTTATCGCAACTTCTGCAGAAGTCGTTGTAAGGGATATTTAGCCTTTTCGCGTGTGTACCTATAGGCCAGTGTCCAGTAATGACCGCTATAAGGTTCTTAAGGTGGATTCGGGGCATATCAGGCAAAATCTTTCTGGTTTCCAAGCAAGTGGGTTCTCTCACCCATCTTTCCTTGGCCTCCAAATAGAATCGATGCGAGATTAGCTGCTTTCCCTTCGACAAGCACATCTGGATTCAACCGAATCTAAGGTGGTACCGGCCTTTGCAAGTGCATCAGCCCAATTATTACCATCAATATTCTCATGTCCTGGAACCCACACAAGGGTAACCGTCGATTGTCTCGCTATCTCCTCAAGAGAACCCGGCATTCCCAAGCAATTTTCGATGTGCTGTACACACTCTCAAGGGACCTAATAGCCGCCTTGCTGTCAGTAAATATGAATATCCCTGCCAGATATTCCATGATACTGAATCTGTTCCGCGGCCATATGTTTGGCTTGTATCGCGCTACAGTAATCTGGTAGCTTCAGGGACAATTCCAAATCCAACTGGATCGAAAAGATACCACATCCTATTCTAGCATGTGATTTCGATCCGTTCAAGAATAAACTGTGAGGTTTTTTTCTATTAAAAACCTTTTTAATGTATTTTAATGTTTGTCATTATCATTGGCATACTAGAGAGTTATGTCCTCCTCAAAATCATTTTCAGCGCTCTAAACATTTTAGTTCTTACACCAGATTACCAAAAGTTTTATGTATATTTCAAGTGTTTAAGTGTTTTTAAAGGATATATGTATCGCCCACTCCAGAAAAATGCCTTAGCTACTTAATTAGTCATTGTCCTACTTGATGGGAGAATTTATTATTAATATTTATGGGCTTTGTTATATTTGCAAAAATAATAATTTTTAATGTATGCATATAAAATAACAATTTATTATTCAAGAATATAAGCAATATATCGTTAATGACCATCATAAATTTAAATAAAATAATCTCGCAACCATATTAGGTGTCAATCCATTTACGTTATGAGCAATTTTTATCTACATAAGTACAAGTATGCAGTACCGTGCAATTTAATAGTTGATTTACCACCTTACGGTTATTGTAAAGTATTACAAGTGGTATTTTAAAATTATATTGAAAGTTCCATTTGCGTCATAGAATATTCGGTATCCTGTATGTGACCCTGGCAAAACACTGACAGCTAGACAAGTTCAACAACTTCTACTAGTTTATTTGTTTTTCACTGGTAATAAAGAAGAAGTGAATATTTTTTTGTAAATATTTTCTATTTCTATTTTCGAAAAACATTTGACTACACCTTTCAATAGCCTTTATGTTAAACGATAAACAGGTTTTTAATATGATTATTGGTGATGGCGATAATAAAGCTGATTATAACGCTGATGATAAACAAATATTGAATAGAAAAATTACAAAGAGAAAAAAAAAGAAGTCGCACAAATACGCAAAAAAAAAGAAAATAATAACAACGACTGTGATGAGATTAGGTTTGCGATAAGAGCCAACAATAAACGAAAATATATATTGAAAATTATAGACGTAATATTTTCCTACAAATAAAAAATAGTGTTAATCGTAAGGAATTACGAGCATGATAAATAATTCTAGTCTAACATTGATATAACGTTACAACATTCAACTTGTTTATTAGAGTCATAAGCACTCGCGTTTGTAAGTGTGTATTTGTTTGTCTGTTCATTTGTATTTGATAAGCTGCTAACGTAAACAAATTGCGGCTCATCCATTATATACCAACCAACTGTATTATGTATTAGAGTACATACAGACAAACACATGGACAAACAGCAAAAAGCTTTTAGACGAGTGTAGAATTTTGAATTCTTGGTTGCGATAATAATTCTTATTGACGAGTAACAAATCGAGCAATATTTATTGTTGTCGGCAACGAAATTGAAAATAATATGCCTGCTTATTGAAAAGATGATGGTGATTTATTATTCAGTAGCCATCAACAAAAGTGTGTTAAGTGGCCGAAAGATAAAAGGCAAATATATAAGTTTAATTGAAAATAAAAATTGTTAAATATGTGACTTGTATAAGAGATTACTTATGGTAAAAAACTTTTAATAAAATATATAAATAGAGAGATAAATTCGATTGCTTCTTTTTACTTTAGTTCTTCTTTCGATTGTTTATGAAGAAAATTTACGACAGATTTTGTAGAAACTAGAAAGAACCTCAGTCGGTTAAGCTGTTTATCACTACTAAACCAATTGTAAAGGGATTTAAGAGAAAAGACTCGTAAAGTCTAACGTAGAAAAACATTTTTTTTTAATTTTTAAAAATTTTATGAACATTACGGTGCTTATCAGGAGATAAACTTTATTGTTCGAGCGTCGCAGAATTCGTCAGATAGATTTTAGTTTTTATGAAACATATTTTAAGTAATCTTTATTCCGATACTTACAGGTTTATGAGTGTGAGTTTTAAGAGAATATCCTTCATGGCAGCTAAGATCAACAATGAACCCATTAAAAAAATTCCACAAGTAAATGTTACATACAAAATTCTTAATTCATTGAAATAAGTCACAAATAGTTAATGCTAAAGTGCTATTCCGATAGTCTAGAAGAACCCTTTTGAGGTCAACTTCGGCTGTGACTAGTGCATATCTTTGCTTCAAATAAACTTAATTGACATTAAAAACTTCTTTATAGGAGCTCTGATTTACTTGTAGTTAGTTGACATTGATAAGTGATAAGATCTTCTGTTTAGTGACGCAAAAATGTTTTTCCCCCCTTGTTTGTGCATAAATACTAATTGTATTGTGTATGATTGGGGTGAAATGGAATCTTCATCCTGTAGTTGATGCATGAGTTTTTGATGGATGTTATTATTTCTGATGAACCATGGAGCACAGTTTATAATTCGTAAGATTTTTTAATGTCTTCTTTGTAGTTTCTCAATGAGTAAAAGTGGTTTTGTAATTGCTTTGTAAATCAGTATTTTTAAATCCAGATCTAGCGATGATCGTAGACAGATTAGCCAATAAAACTGGCCAGTTTTCAATTTACTTTGAGTAATTTTTGAGGCGATATGGTGGGCTTATGTGAGATAACGATCAATGTTAACTCCAGGGTGCCGCACTAGGTTCTGTTGCGGTATTAAATTAATTAATTAATTAATTTATTTATTTTTGTTGAAAGACAAGTTTGCCTTCTCAAAGTAAACGTTATGTGAACGCTTTTTGTGGCATTTACCTGTATCTTCCACTTTTCTAGCCAGTTCTCCAACACATTAATGTGAGACTTCAGTTATTCCGATGCGATTAATGGCATTTTAATGAATACTGACAAATGCTGTGTTATCCGCAAAGGTAGATGTATGGCTCACTTGACTTGTATGCATATCTAAAGTAAATAAAAGATATAGGAACGGGCCAAGAATGCTTCCCTTTGGCACACGACAGGAAATTCGTGTTCGGGTTGAAATAATATTTTGAGATTTGATCTGAAAAGATCTATTAGTGATTAAGTTTTTTTTGTAGATTAAATTATATTTTTAAACTGGCTTAAGTGCATTTTTTAAATTTCTCACTTTCGTATGAAGAAATTAAATTTTCTATTTGTGATAATGAAAGAATAAACTTGGAAAAGTAAGTTCTTATCCCGACACCAGCCGAGTGGAATGCATTTTCGAAACCAGCTACGGTTTCATCATCAGCACACTTTGATCGGAACGTCCAAGTCTTGGAAGTAAATGTCATCTATTTGACTCACAAGTATATATGAAATTGATTCTGTAAATCAAACATATCATACTTATTTATATATACTGTAGTGAGTGAGAACGAAATTTACCACAACTAACCCCCATACCTAAACAAGAGCGTTGAGCATCAAGCGTTGGAGTTTTACATGTGTTTTGTTTTTGTTACAATAACAAAATACATGCAAAATTGCAACGCTTGACGCTCAACGCTCTTGTTTAGGTATGGGGGTAAGCTTTTCTCCACATTTTGTTATTCTTTTTACATATCACAATTTGTTGTTGCTTTTAACCATCAGTCTCCTTATATCAATCATAATTATTTTTGCCCAGTCAGTTATTTAACAGAATGTTGGTACTGACCGGTCCATATGATCGTTACACCGTGCCATGTGTGTTTTTTTTTTTTGTAATTTATTTGCACTAACGGGAAATAGTCTTGTAGTTTTGTAAATAAGAATGTCAATAAAAATAATTTGGAAATAGTGCAAAGTGTACAACATTTTCAGGACTTTTAAATCAATAATACAAAAGGCCTTATTCTCAATGACTCCCTCAATGTGAAATAATTTGTCATAAATAATGTGCCTCAAAAAAAAAAAAAATGGTGATACATTTTGTTATAGATATATATTTATTCCCGTCGTTCCAGTGTGAAGCATAGAGCCATAATACAGACATTTTGTTGGCACCTCTCTAAAACGACGGTGTTACCAACCCATTTACGATTAAACGAATTAGGTTTATTATTTCTGGAGGACGTTGAACTTCGAGCTAAAGACAAATCTATCTTAATTTATAGTTTGGCTATCTTATTCTTTACGTCATGTTATATTTTCGTGGGTTATTGCCTGCTTGTGTATCTTAAACCTTTTTCCATTCTTAATGTGGCTTTGAATTATCCAGGGTCTATAATACACTAAAGGGATAGTTGATACATCTTATAAATCGCTTTCTTCTTACATTAGTTCTACTAAAATAATCCTAAACAAAAATCAGTTTCTACCATCTGTTAAATATTTAAAAAAATAAGTTTTAAATCCATTTTAAAAATATTAAAAAAATTAAATCAAAAATGTTTGCCTTTTTTTAAACTAATGCCAAACATTTCCGACAATGTTGCGTGTTAAAACTACACTTTCAATCCCTTTACACAGCTACAAGGTAATTTATTTGCTCGTAGTGCTATTTGTAATCTCTTAAGTGGCTGCCCTTTGTCATACATTTGAATCAGTACTACAAGAGACAACTGCAAATAATTTTGAAATTAATTTTACTTTAACACAAGTGTCAATATTCTTAACACAAAACCACAAAACATCTTTTTCAAACAAGTAAATCCCCACCATAAGTATTTTTCTACAAAATCCTTTACAATTGCTTCCATAGTAATACACATTCATATACAGAAGAGTTATTTATATCTGAGTATTTCTCTGCCATACAACCCTGTAAATTCATGATAAATTGTTTTTTTCAACAATTTTTATTTTTTTTATTTTATTGAAATGCTATTGTCGTTGCTGTTTGTGTCGTGGGTGTGCGAACAATTGGAGACAACAAAATTAAGTTTTTGAAAATGTTGCCAAAAAGTTTTTTGTTATACGTTTGGATAGAACCAGACCCAAACACCCAAACTCTTTGCTGCAACTGACTATAAACATTACAATACAATTTCACAACATAACCACAAAAACACACATTTGACTTAATACACAAACATTTATCTCAAAACAACACTTTAAATATCAAAAAACATAGTACTTCAGTTAAAATAAAATTTCAATAGTTAAAGATAAAGATAACCCAGCAAATAATTTTACAAATAAACTAATACTGGTGAGTATGGTGGATCACGGCAGCAAGGAAGTTAAATATATCTATAAAAATCATATAAATAATTCAGTGATAGTGCTATGGCATTGAATACCATAATAAATGATTATTTATTATAAATTCAGATGAGTGATGATGCTGTTTTTATGGCAAAACAAATTTAAGTGTTTGTTGAATAGACTTTAAGGAACTGTAATTTACAACATTAGGATGCAATGGAGTCATAAGAGAGTGGTAGGCAAATAGGGGAAGTATCTGACCGTATACTTATGAAATTAAAAGGCTAAACAAAAACACCGAAATAAACTTTTGTCTAGCTGCCCATAGGGACTCAATACTATAACGATTCTACAGCGAACATGTTCACAGTTAGAAAGATGGCTGTCAATTCAATGGTGTTCATTGGAAGTCGTGTATTGTTTTCGAATGAAAGAGAAGAACATACATGGGAATTTATATATTTGTTATGTTACAGAGCACTATAGCCTGATTGGTGATGAATGGCCTACTGTTTTGTTTAAGAAAGCCAGCAAACTATGTAGTATGAAGAACAAAGTCGAAAACCTGTGCAGCAATGCAAGAAGATATAGCGAAGTTTTTAAAATATAAAAACTCCACGTTAAGAGAGTTGTTAACTGGTCGTATAATACACTCAAATCTACCAGCATGCCTGGCCTGTACAGAATTTGTAAGGGTTGCGGATATTAATGACCGTCCATCATCCCAAAAAATGAACAATTGTTATGACATTGCTCAATCTTTATGCAGGTTATATCAAAGTACTTTGCAAATAAAACCCCATTAGAAAATGGTGCTTTAGGCGAAGACACATTTTTAAACTGGCTTACGAAAGGCATGAAATTTGTATGGCGAGTTCCCACTTTGAAGAATAATTTTTTTTCAGCACATTCTAAGTAATATATAAATGACAGATTTACACAGATTGTTTCTAATTTTCTTCCTTACATGCCTGCTTCGTAATAAAGCAATGATGGATGCATTTGTAATTGATTTTGTACAAATTTTTATTAAATTATTCACTTTTACTTCGGCATTGTTTCTATTTTAAAATGTAATATTGATACTTCGATGTTTTTATCAGGACAATACATTAATAAATCATAAGGCAGTTTTTCTAAAAATTAAATTCAAAAGCGTACAAAAATCTGAAATTGTAGTTTTTAGGATTTTTTAAAGTGTATTGGCAAATCTTGAGCGACGAAAGCTTCAACATACGCATTTTTAGATAAAATTATGAAATTTATTTGGTCAACATGGTACATAGTATTTAGCTGGATTTAAGTGTACCTTTGAGTGACAAAAAAAATATATTTTTTAGCAGGTGTTTACAACGACGTAATTAATCACGAAGTTTCATTACGCACGCTACAAAAAATGAAAGTAACGTTGAAAGTTGCTGTGGCAGTGTGTTTTTGAAGCGAGTTTGGCATAATAATGCACACAAAAACAATTCCTAAAAGAGAGATAATACAAGAGAATTCCGTGAATTCCGCGAATCCTTTCTGATGCACGCTACGTCACGCATGTTTCTTTTTATCCAGTAGCATATAAACAAACAGAGTTTTATAGATTTGAACAAATTAATTTATTTTTACAACAATAAAAAATATTCATTTATTTTTTAACTTAAATTAATCAAATGTAGGATAGGATTTAAATTTATTAAATGACGAATAGGATTTGGTTATAGTTTTTGCATTAGTAACACAAGGGAACAAGGTTTTTGTTGAACAAGAACTGGACCCAAATTGCGGCATTCGATCACGATCGAATTTTTATTCGAACTGGCGAGTTCGCTGTGCTTTAGGTATAGAGATGCTAATAATAGTTTTAAAATTTCGATCACGTTCAAATGCCGTAATTTGCCCCCTGAATGTTGTTTTTAAGATTTTTTGGGATGTTGAATTAAAATCTACACTTCGTATTTTTTTCAGCTCCGTCATGTGCGAAATTAAGGCACCTCCTCTACACATATTGGAATAACCTGAAAACGTTTTACTATATTCAGTTAAAAGAAAAAATCCAAAACTGGTCAACAATATTATATTTAAGTCGTGCTTTCATTAGTTTTAAATTTACCCAGTAGTTTCAGAGATACCGCTGATATGGTGTGTGTTTGTTGTTGTTATATAGGGTGGTCCAATTATGTGTGAAACAAAATATCGGTCAAATTCTTCTCACGGCTTTGGTGGCATACTTTTATCCGATGGTCCATTTTTTCAATGACAACGTTGTTGTTCAACTGTTGGGCACGACGACGAGTTGAGGGTTCTTCTGCCACACTATCGTGAACAATAGCAATATTTTCCGCAGATCAAATTTGGCAAGCATGCCATGTGTTTTTCCTACACACCTCTTTTGCTTAAATTTACACACAATTCTTCCGATTGTGAACACATTTCGATTATGCTGACAAAAACAAATCACGAAAAGCATTTTAATTATAACACCCCTCCATTGTGAACCACTCCATAGTTGAGTTTGTTTGGAACAAAGAAATGTCAAATTAAGTTGGACAAAAAACTTGATAAGAGAGTTCAAGGTGTCTCACTAAATCACTAAGATGTTTCTGATTAAATTACTCGCGTTCAAAAGAAATATATAAATAAGAAAAACAATTTAGTCGTAAGTCGTGACAATTTTGTTTAGATGTAGATTGTTGTGATTCTGAATCATCACTAGAGTACAGGACTAGTTGGGTAATAGACAACACGTTACGATAAATTTATTTAGAGCGCTTTGTTTTGCCAATGCCTGCAATTTTGACAGTGCAAAAATAACAATCATCAATATGATTTTAAGGTTTCTACCAGGTAAGTGATGTTTGATACCTGAAATGGGCCCGCAACTTGTTTGCTCATATCCTTAAATACATTGATGGAGAAAAACAGACATTAGAATTGATATCAGCGACCTCAAACTAGTAAAAAATTGCAATAAAGTTCTAGTCAACACAAACAAATTTAAATTGTTTTTTTATATATTTTTCAAAATTATATATCTGGTATAATATTCCCTTAAAAATAATAAGTTGGATTAATATAAAAAATTTTTGGTTGGTGGAGTGTTTCTGAGCTTTGCCAATTTTTTAAATTTATGGCAGAATTCTGTTAATGAAGACTTTTATACACTTAAAATTTATATGAATGATAAGATAATGATAAAAGATTTTTACAATAAGACTGAATCCATATTATATTTAAAAATTATATAAAAGGTTTTATATATATATTTTTTTTATTTTTTTATGTCCCACTAGGTATTTAATACAATTTCGATGTAATTTAGAAATAAATGCTTCATTTTATTGTGAGTTAAATTTCTTTTTCCATTGCTGATGAAAACTGTTGAAAAGAAACCATAAACAATAAAAGTATTTTACTCTGTTTGTAAGAAAAAATAAAGCATTATCTTTGGGAAATAAATGTTTATGTTTTAGGCTGTAAAAATACACTACATATATCACACACTAAAACATTTTTATACGTTTGCCAGCGGATTATGTATATTAAAGTGGTACTGTTTGTAACGGAAAATAATTTTAATGTCCCTAAGGCTAAAAAAAGGTATACCGACACTTTCTGATACTAACTGAACCATTTATCTAAGAACAGTATAGAAATCGAAAAAAGTTAAAGAATAGAAACAACGTTTAACACTAGGAATAACATGTCTTAAATGGGGTTGGTTTTATATTAATTGGGAATTATGATCAACATATACACATATGTAGTCTAGGCCACCCTAATATATACGCAGAGTATTATGAAACCGTAGCATCTTTGCCTTTATTCTCTCTATCTCTGTCTCTCTCTTTCATTTACTCACGGCTTTGTGAGTAAGAAATTTTAAATTAACAATAACTTAAATTTTAATTGTAATTAAATGATATGTTTATTTGAAAATTGCGCATTTTTCTTTATATTTTACTAAAAAAAATATTTCTTTTAAAGAAATTTCCGAAGAAAACCTTGAATTTATTTCGATGTCTGTTAATAGGTAGTATGTGCGTGTATTTTTAAGTGCTCTTGGCTTTGTTGTAAATGTATTGTGTACAAACATACGTACAAATGTATTTAAGTTTGATATTTATAAGATTAATTAAAAAGTTTTAAGAATGTTTTTTTTTTATGTTATTCTCTTTAATTAAAATAATGTGGTAGAAAAAATAAAAGCAAAATGCTTTAGCCCATCTTTATTTAGGTGAAGTCACACGACTTGTTGAATACTCGATAAAAAAACATTTTTTAATTAATAAGAAGAAGTAATAAGTTTGTATGTATCTAGATACTATTCACCAGCGTGCAGGTATGTAATAATACTTAAGTGTATGTATGTATACGCGTAAGTTGCTAAGTAGTAGATTAAAAAAAAATAAATAAATATATTTTAAAGTTAAAAGGCAATTAAAAATGTTCTAGATTTCTTTTTACTAAGATTTAAATACGTATCCAATAAGAAATGTGTATATAATTGTGGCGACTATGCTGTTTTCAAAAATCATAATATTTGTTCTAATATAAAAAAGCATAATTTTTAATTTAAATTTTTCTGTTGAACTTTTTAGGTTAAAACTAATATTTAAATTTTGAAAATTCTTATTTTTACAAAGAATTTTTTTAAATTGCGATAATGAAAAAATAATCTGAAAAAGTAAATTTTGCCGACACTAGCCGAGTGTAATGCATTTTCCAAACCAGCTACTATTTTATTATCAGCACTGTTAGACCGGTGATTACGTGTTGAATGTAAATATCATATGTAACGAGTTCGATCAAAATTTACTTACATCAACTGTGTTTCTTTTTGTTTTTATTATTGTCCTGCTATTATTAACAATAAAATTTCTTCATAGAAAAAAAATACAAAAATTTAACTCAAGCCTAAATAAAATCTAAATATTCGTTTTATACTGAATTTATTATAAACTTTTTGTTGTACAAACAGTGTCTTTTCTACTCTCGAACTATAATAATTAGTCCTTATAAGGACAAACGACACAGTAAACTGTTGTTTGACGCCATGAAAATTTAATTATTATTTAAAAAAGTACACTACTCTAAGTTACAGTTAAGAGCAAACAAACGAGAAGTATAAAATAAAAATGAATTAAACAAAACTTTTTCTGTCTTCTTCAGCTGCTTTTATTGACACTTGGTGCTCTTGTCTTGCCTTGTATAAAGTGTTTAAAAGACAAAGGGGTTGTTGTTTGAAAAAAAGTTTTAAGCTGTTACTTCATGCTTATTAAAAGTTTATTACTACGACTTCTTGTTTATAAAAAATTAATAAATAAAATATTTATATACTATATGTATAAGTGTATTAAGTAGGGTTGCCAGATGGCCTGGAATGCAATTTGTCCAGTTCAGAAAGTATGTCTTTAATTTTGATAAATAATTTTTTTTCTAATAATATTTTTTTTTATTACTTTAATTAACAATTTTCTACAGTAAACAATTTTGTACCAATACAATGAAAAACAAGTAAGAGGGCTATATTCCGCAGTGCCGAATCTTATATACCCTTCACAACGTGTAGTCATGCAATAACAATTGTTTGTATTATAGATATATAAAAACATCTAATTGTAAAATTATAAATTGAATTTACGAATGTATGTTTAAAAAAAAAAATTAAAAAAATTAAAATTAAATAAAAAAATTAAGAAATAAAATAAAAAACAAAAAAAAACAATAATAAAAATATAAATAATAAGTAAAAAAAATAAAAACTAAAAAAAAAATTCTTTTGGTTTAGCTGAGATTCGATGCAACTCTTACTCTAACCAGTATACCACGTTTATATGTATGTATGTATGTGTTGTGAAAAAAACGATGTGGTCGTGTTTTTTTTCCTTATATCCCAGGTGTTTATGTACCGATTGTTCTGATTTTCAATACCGATATGCTACAGAATATTTTAATACTTGACACGGGTCCAGGCGATGTCAGGGGGCTTCAAAAAATTAATTTCAACATACACAAGGACTGACAGAGCTTTATCGACTCCCCTATTTATAAAATATATACTTTATGGGGTCGGAAATGAAATCACACGGAATAAAAAACCTGTATATACCCTTTTGCAAGGGTATAAAAATGTTGTTTACTTTTACAATTGTGCTAGCAAAATTCGCAATTGTAATTGAGAACGACATGTTGTACACTGACATCTGCAGCCTGCGAAAAGCTTTTAATAATTCCCCAAAAAATATTCCGATTGATAAGATATGGTACATCTTTTTTAAAAAATGTGATAAAAATAAAGTAGAAATCTATATAAATTAATGACGTTTATTGTTTCCATACCAATTAGGAGTGCTTTTTGTAAAAGGACTTTTAGTCTCTTAATAATTGTCTCTCATATGAATGGAATAGAATGTCCGTCGACTTAATTGAGGCAAAAATTTTAATAAGAGTTTATTTTTATAATAATAATATTATTTTTTTAATTTTCAAAAATTTTTGATTATGACTAAAGCAACGCTTTTGCGATAATATTCTGTAAACCAAAATACAAAATACATATGTATGACACATGAATAATAATTGTGTACATTTTTTATGTTAGTGAAATTAATATATATGTATGTATAATACTAAAAAATGTTATATGACGTATGACTGAATTTTAATTATTACTAAAGAGATCAATTATTCGTCTTTTTGTTTCGGAAATTCCAAATAGATGCTATTTATAAAAACTGGTTTTTGGTTAAGCATTTAAAAAATAACCGCTTAAGCGATTTAATTCGAATAAACAATAACTCAAAAATCTAATTATTTATTGAAATATAAAGTTAATTTTAATAAAGTCAAAACAATTCACATAGGTAAAAAACAAACAAAATATATTGCAGTCATGACAGAAATTTTTAAAGAATTTTTACTTTAAAATATAATAGGAACATATTAATACATTCATTGAATGTATTTTTTAATTCAATTAAAATAATAATCATTAAAAATTTAGTCTTTTTAGTTGCTTCTTTTGAAATAATCTTTTAGAAACAAAATGCAGTTTTAATGTTTTGAAGTATTTTGATAAATTTTTTTCTTTTGTTTTTATGAAACTTGAAATTGAAAATAATCTTTCACTTAGCATTAGGCTGATCGATTAATCGAATTTTTTAAGAAACCGGGTTTCAAATAGTTTGAAATTTAAAATTAAAAAAAAAACCGGTTAACCGGTTCGAATATATAAAATATAATATTTAAAGAAAAATTTAAAGAATATTGTAAAAAAAGATTATAATTAAATATATATATGAATATGAAATTTTTACAGTTTATATACGTTTGGCTGCACAATAACGCAATAACAGACATGAATGCAGTTGACTCATTTGGTTTTAAGTAGTTGAATTTAAGGACAAAGGTACTCTTTACAAGTAAAATAAATAAATACAATTACATACAATTTTTTTATCTCCTTCGGTACATTTTTTAAATATTAAATAGATCTTTTAAACTAATAAGCACTAACGTATTCTGTTTGAAATTATTTCTGTAATTTGAATTACATTTTAAAGGCTAGGGAGAAAATCTTTAAAATTTCATTTTAAAAATTCTTTCTTATACCCCAGACAGACATACAAATATAGGCATAAACTAGTTTGTTCGATGGTTTAATTGAAATTCAAGTTGACAGACACTTAATGTCATTAATCTAACTTTTAATGTTAGGTTTATATCCTATAAAAAAAATAATATTAAAGATCAATTATTTAAACAACAAATACATTTCCTACAATATTTTGGAAGAATATTTAATAGTTTTTAATTTCTGATTTTTGGAAACTTTTCGCGTACTAAATATAATATGGTACGATTGGTTACAATTGGTTAAAAAAAACCGGTGTATTCGATATTCGAAAAATCAACATTTAGAAAAAACCGCCAGCTGAAAGAGGAAAAAACCGGGTTTTCCACCGATTGTAAAACCGAGTCGATCACCCTACTGAGCATACATGTTGAAGTTATATAATATAAAGCACCAACTAATCTTTTTAGCCTTTCAGATCACTTATGACATTTCTTTAAATAAAACAAATCCTCCAAAATGTGTTCTTTTTGATTGAATTTTGTAGGATACTGTTCAGCTCATAATAATAATCGGTTTGATTGTCCCAAAATAATCGGTTTATTTGATATTTGAAAAATGGGAATTTTTAAATATGTTCGATCACTCTAATTATTACGTTTTATTATTTTTATGTTATTATTATTTTTTATTTTTATAAAGAAATATAGAAATATAGTTTTGTTTTTTAACTATAAGTGTATAAATCGTCCAGTTATTTTCTTGAAATGTAGGTGAATTTTTGCCATTGTCCAGTTATTTGACTTTTGATATCTGGCAACCCTAGTACTAAGACACCTCAATATTATTGTTGTGTGTGTAGTAGAGAGCACAATAAAACAAACCTAAGTATGCAATAAAGTGGTATTTTATGTTAAGTGCTGAGAAGAAAAAAGAAATATATATTTATATATACAAACTCAGATATTAGGTTATTTGAACATTTTAAAAGTACTTTAATTCCTATAACGTTTTTGTTAAATTATTTGCTTAATAAGGTATTATCGTCTAAACAAAATTAGTATTAAATAATTCTTATACTTTTTATACCCTTCAACTGTGCAGGCAAGCCTCGCTTTATTATCCAATTTGTAATATATTAAATTTTTATTTCCGACCCCATTAAGTATATATTTTCTGAAAGAAAAAAAAGGGGGATATATTAAGGAATGAACGTTTGTCCATGTGTTGGTTGAAATTTTAATAGCTTCCACGTGTTGCACAGACCTGTATGTAGTATTAATATTCGGGAATGAATCACATTTGAAATTCAGCACAATCCCATCATAACTTTCTGTGATATAAGCAAATAATTACAGCTGCCTCTGTGTTTTCACATATTTTTACTACGCATAGTACTAGAATAATTTATAGACACGTCTGTCACCATCCATAGAATTATTATAACTCTAGGATTATTCGTAAAAACCTTTGGACAAATCGGTAGAGTTAAAGATAAAACTTTTAAGAAAATATATTAATTTCTTTATTATACCAACTTTCCTTGACTCTCAGAAACACCATTAGAAACACCAATTTGCAAGCCGTAGCCTCAAAAATTATTTCTGAGAAAAACTAACAAATCGCTTCGAAAATGAGTTGTAAGCACCAAAATACAACGCTTCGGTATTTATACAAAAAGTTACAAAGAGAATTGGTTCCTTAAAGCTTACAGTTTTAACACGAGAACTAAACATAAAGACACTAAACAAAATTTCAAATATATGACTAGCGCCACTACAAAATTTCGTACAATAGTTTTATATGTGTCAAATTTAGAATTAAAAGAAATACACCCCCTTCAACACCATCAAGATTAAAATAAAATTAAGCAAACAAAAAAATTACCAGTAGAAAGCAGAAAGCTATGCAAAGGTGTAAAGTTTAAGATGGCATTCGAAACAAATTGGCGGATATTTTCTTTAAACCCATCAATATGGGTACCAAACGAAAGGAGTTGACTAGTAGAATACAGTAATTTATGTAAAAAGGCAAAATCAAAGATGAAGTTGAAAATAGTAAAGCCGGTTATCGTATAAAATTAAACCGATGTGGAGATTATAGATATGCACGTAATGTTGAAGGGTTTTAGCAAATTCGACACACTGAATATATAAACCTTCATTTATTGAAAAAAGGCTGTATAATAATAATGTGCCTTTAAAGAACTTAACGAAAGGTAAACGACCAAGCAGCTAGTCGTTTTTCTATGTACAAACATATTCTGAGGAGGTAAACTTTACACCAACTTAATACAAAATTTGTTTATTTATAATTTAATTTATCCTGTAGCTAATCGAAAGAAATTAGAACTTTACTCACGTTCAGGACATTTTTATTTTTACATTTTTTTTTAGTTTTCAACCAAATCACAAAACAGCTTAAAAAATTGAACGTATAATAGAATTTCTAAAACCATTCAAATGCGCTACAAACACCAATAACTTACGACAACACCCAATACTTATACTTTTAGGTCACATTTAAATAAAAACTAGACCACTACAGTTAACTACTACAGCCAACTTAAAGTCATCAATTTTTCTTATAATAGCGGTCATAAAAAACCTTTACCCTTGTAAATAGTAGTAAATAAAAATAAACAAAAAAAAGAGGACGAAAATTAAGACGATAAAAAAAGAAAGAGTAAAGCCTGTCACTGTTGTTTGTATGAGAAAAAGGGAAACAATTTAATGGTTAGAATCTACATGCTATCAGAATCTTAAATGGAGCAGTTGTTGTTAATATTATTATCATGTGTTTTGTTATATTTATACTTGTTACTATGAGTGGCAAGGGTGTGCATAAGTGTCATCTAAAATGCTAAAATCGATTATTTTTATTGATTCTGACTTATTAAGTCAAACCATATGTTCATTGATAGTTTTTGGCTATTCATAGGGATTCTGTTAAAATTAGGGATGCTAATCCCGAAATGCCGATTTTTTATAAATATTTATTTCAGATTTGTATATAATATTTATTATTTTGGCAGTGATTTGCAATCAAATTTTAGAGGAACAATTAGGAGTTTTTGGGGGCTTCAGAACACACATAACAGGAGCTGTGCTGAAAATCGGAAAAATTATTAAACCCAAACAGCAACTATGTTTTGCACCTGAAATTCACCTGGCAATAATTGATGTTTTTTTACAAAGCTTTTAGTTGTGCAAGTGAAAATAAAGCCTCTTCATCAGATGATGATAATATAGACATGACTTTATTGAGTTTTGGGTTATTAAAGCATATAGCGATCTCACTGATAAATTTCACACTAAACTACTTCTTGAAAAAGTCAAAAAACTACAAAACTGTTTTGAAAGTCGCCAATTAAAATTAAGTTTAAGCGAAAAAAAGTTACAAAAAAAGAAGAAAAAGAACTGAAACTTATTTTAGATTGCAAAACAAGGTAGAACACACTTCTTGATATGTGCCCAGAATTTTGTTAATTAGAAATACCTATTCGAAAGCATTAATTTAATAAAAATTGACACAAATAAAAAATTAAAAAATTGCTTTACTAAAATAAATAATAGTCGGTTTAAACCCAGTAAAGGTGACATTTAAAGATGATGCTGCCCTCTCAATTGTACTCAAAGAAATTTCAAAAACGGATAACAAATTAGGTGATGCCTTGCAAAAACCTCTTCTTAAAAGAATACAAGAAAGAAAAACAACTTAGTTAACACTTTTGTACTTTATAAAAAAATTAAAATATGATTTTCGTAATATATGAAAAAGTTAATATCACAATTTCAAAGCAATGAAACTTGCCACAGTGTGTCTGGAG
This sequence comes from Phyto melanocephala, assembly GCA_941918925.1. Taxonomy (NCBI): domain Eukaryota; kingdom Metazoa; phylum Arthropoda; class Insecta; order Diptera; family Rhinophoridae; genus Phyto; species Phyto melanocephala. The sequence continues at coordinate 128,039,621 of OW799234.1, read as the reverse complement.
AATATTCTAATTCGAATTTATCATTATTTGAAGAGAACACTGCCGATTAAAATTATTTGGTACAAAGGCTTTCCTACAAAAGCTCACAATATGAAAAGGTTAATATGCATGCAAATCTTAAAAAGGAAATATATCCTTTTATTTCTGAGGCAAGAGAGGAATTATTATTATTATCTGAAAACGTTGAGAGTTTGTTTCATATACACATACTAGCTGACCCGGTCCGCGTTGCTGGCCCTTAGCAAACATTAGTGTTGTATTACCACACGATTTAAATTGAGCTTTTAACGAAATTTACGGCCTTCAAATAAAAATCCCTGGAATACCTATCATTAAGTTTTTTTTTTACAGAATAACTTACATCTGCTGTAGATATGGGCTCAATCAAAAAAGAAACGCTTGTATTTAAGGCAAATTGGAAATTATATTTTTTTATTATTATTGAATTATTTATTTTTTTTGAATGCAATATTTCGAAAGTTTTAAAATTTTGATATTGGATCATTATTAACATAGGTTTTTTGTAAATATCTTCGAAACTACATAACCGATTTAGAGTTTGATATCTCGTTTTAAAAGACATGACAACGGCTTTAAAAAAATAATAGTAATAATAATAAAAAAAAAACAAAATAAATATATGTATATGTCATTGATGGTGCAATATGAAAATTGCATTTTGCCACGCCCCTCCGCCCGCAGAAATGAAAATTGTAGAAATAACAATATATACCCTTGTGCACCACTAGTCAAGGGTATAAAAAGAACAATAACTTAATTAAATATTATTTAAAAGGAATGTTTAAATTAGTCCCACTGTCCCTTAGCTTCATTTGCTGCAAATCAGTAATTGCATACAACGTGTCGTCAATCATTTCGGTTAATTTTATTGAAATATAATTTGTAATAGCATTGTAATCAATATAATTTAATAGTTATTTTCTTTATTATTTATCTTTTTTGTAATTATTATTTATTCAAGTTTGTCGCTTGCTAACAGGTTTAAATTATTTGTACAAAAGTATTAGTTATATTTTAGATGTCCCCTTTTTAAAGCTGGTTCAACTCAAAGTTTACTTTATTTTCGTCTTCAATACCTAACAAGATATATTTGGTATATTTGTCGACAGTCAGGCGGCATTCTTGTCACTCAGGTCATACATTACTACGTCTAAATTTGTTGGCCAATGTAGAAAGGAACTGTCAAGGCTTGGTCAGCGGACTGACTTTACTCTAGTTTGGATTCCTGTGCATAAGGGCCACTATGGTAACGAGCGTGTTGATGAGCTAGCCAGGGGAGGATCTGCTTTGGATATCTCTAACGCAATTGCAGTTGCAATCCCGTTGGGGACTATTAAAAGCAGAATCTCCAGACACTTTCTCCGGAAGGCTGATAACAGGTGGCGTGTGCTGAACACGTGTAAGGTGGCACGGCTTACGTGGCCCTCTTTTGAAGCACGACGTACATTGCAACTTACCAGTCGACGTCGGAGGGACATATCGAGGTTGCTGGCGGTATTGAAGGGTCACTGGATGTTAGGCAAAGATGCAAGTCGGCTCGGACTCCCATCGAACGACCATTGTCGCAGTTGTCTGGATAGAGTTAAGGAGGAATCGGTTTTCCACTTTCTCTGCGAATGTCCTGCACTGGCGGCTAAGAGACGCAGATTTCTGGGTGAGCATATACTAGATGACCTCTCTGCGATATCTGAAGTAGGACTGAATTATCTACTGAGATACCTCACAGCCACGGGGTGGATCTAGCTGACGAGTGATGTGGTCCTGTCAAAACGGAGTCATACAGACTCTACTTGACTGTTGGCGTGAAGCGAACTACCACGATAACCAACCAACCAACCTAACAAGATTGCTTAAAAGAGGTTTTTATTTTAAACTCATTTTGAACAAGTAAGAGTGTCGAACCTTTATAACTTGTAGTCATGCAATAACAATTGTTTGTATCACCATTCATCTCATATGAAATACGTACATGCATATAAAAAACATACATATTTATATAAAGACATCCCAATGTAAAATTATAAATTGAGTTTACGTATGTATGTTTAAAAAAAAAAAAATTAAAAAAAAAAAATAATAAAAATATAAATAATATATAAATAAAAAATTTTTTTTTATCTCAGCTGGGATTCGATGCCACATTTACTCTAATCAGTATATCACGTTTGTATGTATGTGTTGTATGTTGTTGTTGTGGAAAAAACGAGGTGTTCTTGGTTTTTTGCCCATAACTCAGAAAGTTATGAGGCGATTGTGCTGAATTTCAATAACGATTCATTCCCAGATATTTCCAAAAGATTGATGCAATACACAGATCTGAGGAACATTTGGTTGCTTCTTAAAGTTGATTTTAACCAACGCATGGACAGACGGGCAGACGGACAGATGGTCTCGGCTTAATCGACTCCTCTATTCATAAGCTTTCAGAAAATATATACTTTATGGGGTCGGAAATGAAAATTGTAGAAATTACAAACGGAATGACAAAGCTATTGTCATTGTGCACCACAGGTGAAGAGTATAAAAACCCTACTTTAATATGAAACTCTAATTATTGGTCTATGTTTAAGTAAAAAATTTATTTTTCGCAAAAAATGTTTTAAGATTCAAGGGCATGTAAAATGAGGCTCCTACCAATTTACAGTCAACTTGAATTGAAAATTAGTTAATTTTACAACTCTTAATTTAAGCAATTTCTTATTTTTGTAGATTACAAAGGCATTAAATCAAATGCCTTTCGCATACATTCCTTCGCCTTTAGAAAACTGAAAAAACTTTTTAACATGTTTTTTGTGGAAGTAAACGGTAATTACTGTACAAAGTTTCGCATGATTATTTGATGAACTCCCTATAACGACATTAAACATAAAATTATGTTCTATGTAACATCGATTATGTTTGACCGGAATTACGCAGGTAAGAGAGTGGACACATTTTATGAGGGATGGTTTTATGTTTTTAGAGGAGTGCCAATGGAAGGGGGTGTATTGATTTATAATTGCTTGAACTGTATAAATAAATGTTAATGTCTATGTCTATTTTGATGTTGAGACATATTAAGGGCTGGTTGGCATATTTACTCTAAGAGAACACTTTGAAGTTACAGGAGCCGTAATAATTCGTAATAAAGTAAAGGTTACTGCTATCAAAACTGCGAGTATCAAATAAATAATGAAAAAGTGTTTGACTGGTAGCTGGCTGACAGTAATTCAAGAAATAAATAAAACATGAGTTCACTGCAATGTTTAACGTCCATAAAATTCAATAATTACATTAAATACATACACAAGATGTTGTAAGTTTTACTTCTGCTTTAATAATTTGTTCATGAAATGAATTTAAAAATAGTTAAAAAATGTTCTGGTATAAGAAATGGTTTACACCGCCATAAAGTCGATATTTTTACTTGTCCAAGGCAGTTGTCATTTCGCCAGGTACTTGGTCGTTTAGCTTAAAGTAGTGATCTGAATTGGCAAAAAAAAAAGGTTTATATTTTATATAATTATTTAAGCAGAAGAGTTTAATTTTTTTTAAGTAAAAATTCTTATAATATTCTACATTAACAATTTCTCGTTGTTTAATACATTAATATCTGATTGAAAAAAGAAAAAGAAAAATGAACGCTCTAATTCAATTACTTATCCAGCAACCCTTCGACAGCCATTTATAATTCGAAATGTTAACGTAAAAAAGTTTTCAAGTTTTGACAATCTTTGTAAAGAAATATTCAATTTTTTGTTTATCCCTTTTTTCGTTTTATTTTGTTCATTTTCGTTTGAGTTGTTGCGCCCGATTAGATTTAAAATTTAAAAGATTAATGATGTGTTTTTTTTTTATTTTTGTCTTTAATAACCTTTTTCTATTTTAAGGATTTAAGACCTTTTTAATACTTGAGTTGGATTTTTTTATATTGTGTTAATTTAAATATTTTGTTACGTTTTTATAACAAATCGGCTGTTTTTTGTCTGCTGTCTTTTCAGCCTGACGAAGAAAACATCAATCAAAAGCAGGATTTTTATTTTATTTTTGTTTTTCTTTTATGAACAGCAAAATCTAAATTAATCTCTTAATTCAGAATTACCTTGATGGAATAAATTTCAGGCGAAATGTGTAGCTACTTATGCATGCTTTTAAGAGACAAAAAAATAACTGGTTCATATATCAAAGTAACAAACATTATGATATTAAGGGGGGTGTTTTTTTGAGACGTACGCAAGTTATATTTATTCATCAGCTAGTCTTGATTCGCCAGCTGATTATTTTTGTCTTCACTTATTTTAATTAATTAATTAATTTCAGCTGTCAAGGTCCATAGATAAAAAAACAATTTGCTCTCCGCTCTCATTTATTTTAAATGCTAAACTTAATTTAAAAAAAAATATAAACAAACATTTTACGTTTGAACTGCGGTTACCTGATGAATTAATATGCCTTGGACGTATGTAAGCTGCGATAGGACTGCTTATAAAACTACCTGTCATACTAATCCCAGCAAACAAATTTTGAACTAGTTCAATGTGAATAACATCTTTCATGACTTTTAATTCCAAAGTGTAAGAGAAGGTATGAAAAATGCCTTTTCCAAAACCAAAAGAGTTTGTCATCAATGATGTGCTTCACAATACATGCAAATGCATGCAAAATGTTTTATACAATTCATTTAAACAAACATTATTACCACATGAAGCATGGGTTTCTTTTCATCTACTATGCATACGTGCTATGTACTTATTAGAATGACGTGAACTTTATTAAAAAATTCAAATAAGCACGTGGCCTGTAATGATAGGTTAATGTTAAAATCTTGCGTGTTTCACCTTAATTGAACCAATTCATCGTGGTTTGAACTCATGCATTGACTATGACGTTTTTTGCTGGGATAAAGTGTGCAAGACTTTTGTGCAAGTATACTTTGACAACGACTTACATCAACACAACGTTAACAAGTCGTAGAAATTTATTTCCACAATTCGTGCTGAGAATCAATTGAAAGTTAAAACAACATTTTATCGTCACATTTCAAAATATTTTTATTCCTTACGTCATTGGAAATCAGTTGGTAGAGAAGTGGTTCCAACTAAATAGATGACGCAAAATATCACACACCATGTGAAACCTTGTTAAGCTAATCCTTAAGTAATCGAATTAGCTCCAGAAATGGACCTGTAAATTGGGTTACTTTTCCGTATGACTTGCCGACACTGGACTACTTTTTGTAAGGGTACGTCTGAGCTGATAAACCAGAAATGTTTGATCATTCAAAGGCCAATATTCAAACGTAAGTACTAATGACGAAATAAAACCAGTTTTTTTTTTTTTTTTGAAGAATTGGTGCAAAATTGGACCACCAGAAGGGCTTACATATTTCGCAGTCACAACTACAATATGTCGAAATTACTTTTAAATAGTTACTGGCGTGAAATATGTGAGATAATAAAGCCAAAACTTAGGTCACTTCAATAAAGCTTTGTTTAAGGTTTTATAAAAGAGATTTTATACGTCTGAAAGAAATCATTTCTTAGTTATTACAAACCAAAATAAAAATGAACTTATATTTATTTTATATTCAGGACAATTTCACTTAAAATTTTTTCGTTTTAATTTTACAAAGAAATTTAATTGTATAATAAAAGAATTATCTGAAATTTTCGAACACAGCTGCGACTTTATCATCAGCACTCTATGATCTTTGGTATTTGATCTGTGATTAAGTAAAAAAAATCTTCTATTTAACTCCCAAATTTATTAAGTTAAGTGAGTTCGGTAACTGTTGTTTCCTCTTTTTATATTTTCTTCCCACAACGAGTTAAAATGAAATTTACCAGCAGCAACCCTTTTTCTTTGTTTGTTATTAATAACAATAATTTTGCACAAACTTTTTAACTAAAAAATAAATAAATGGAAAATTTGTCCGAAAAGAAAAAAATTATTCCAATAAATCAAAAATATTATAAAAATACAAAATCAATGAAGAATTGTTATGAACAGACAATATGGCACTAGTTCATTTTATTTAACAAAAGTTTTTATAAAATACTAGCTGGGCCGGTAAACGTTGTTTTGCCATAAAAATGATTTCTATGAAATAGTTTTTTAGTTCATTTAAAAAAAAATAACTTACTATAAGTGTGTGGTGATGTACTTATAATCGAAAGCGTTGTAAGTAGACAATGAAATTATGCTTTATTTAGGTTAATAAATTATTCTTTATTAAATAAAAGTAAAATATATTTTAAATTACAATTCTTGATAGATAGATTGTTATTTTTATTGTTTAAACACTGTTTAGGTGTTTCCTTTACTTCTTTGTTTTGCTTCTTGTTTTCTACCTATAGAACTGCACTAAAAAAGTGGGCGTTAAAGTAGGCGTGGTTCAGAAAGTATCCTATTAATCATACCAGAGATTTAGTTCTTGAAAATCGGTCAAGCTATTTTGGAGAAGTTTAATCACAAACACCACGACACATGAATCTTATATATTAGATTAGATGAAAAAATTAAAAATTTTGCAACAATATTTTTATAAACCAAAAACTTTTTTCTTTAAATAAAAGGTTTTTTTTATAAAAAATAAATTTTATTGTGCATGTTTTTTTTAAATTGAAAATTAATGAAAACTTACAACAATTCGATTAAAAATTTAAATTGTTAAATTTGTCCCAGTCAAGTCAATAAATGCATCTCTTATTATTAGTCTCTTCAAATTTACATGATTGTTTTTGGTTCAAGTTTGTTTGTGTATTCATACATGTAGCTGTTGTTTGTATGCGTGTTTTGTTTGAAAATCTGTAAGTGTAATGCTTGCTTATTGCTGGATATGCCTTATAGAACACACAAGATATTATAATTTTCTTATTATTTTTTTTTTCAAATAATATATTTTATTGCTTATACGCGCAGTTTAACTAAGTAGATGAATATAATTTTTATTACTTATACGCTAGAGTAAACATCTTCGTATGTACATATGCATACATACATATGTATATGTAATGTAAATGAAAAAATCTTTCAAGTTTCTGTGGCATACACACATACGTGTGAATTTAACGATAAAAAAATAATTGACCCAGTGTATGACGGCAGCGCATTCAGGCATACTTGTTTATAACTTAAATAATGTTAATTTACATTTAATTCGACACCAAGGTAACCATATTTTAATAAAGTATAATTTCTACTACATAAACTTAATCATAAAAACTTAAAAGTAAATAAAGGAAATAAATATGGTTTTCTTTAATGTTTATTTGTTATTGTTTTTTTTACAATTTTTTCGTATTATTTAAATTTGCAAAATGTATGAGTTGTAATAATGGCAAAGATTACGAATTTAAAATTCTAATATATACGGATTTTTTAAAAAATGAAAGATATAATTTTTTTATACCCTTCACACAGTGAAAAAGGGTATATATAGGTTTGTCATTCCGTGTGAAATCTCTACAATTTTTATTTCCGACCCCATAAAGTATATATTTTCTGAAAGCTTATGAATAGGGGAGTCGATTAAACCCTGTCAGTCTGTCCGTCTCTCCGTATCTTCGTCTGTCCGTGTGTATGTTGAAATCAACTTTTTGAAGCCCCCCGACATAGGTTGGACCCGGGTAAGGTATTAAGATATCAGAAATATTCGGGAGTAGATCGTTATTGAAAATCAGAAACATCGGTACATAAACAACTGAGATATGATTTTTTTTTCACAAAAACAACATTACAACAACAACATACATACAAACGTGTATACTGGTTAGAGAAAATGTGGCATCGAATCCCAGCTGAGCCAAAAAAAAATTTTTTTAAATTTTTTTTTAAATTTTTTTAAATTTTTTTGTTTTATATATATTATATACTAGCCAAACCCGGCGCGCGTTGCTACGCCCCTTAATGAATCAAAATGCATTCTGAATTTTAATTGAATATCAAGTGCAAAAACCTAAAAATTATAATTTTTTATGGGCGTGGCATTGCCCACTTTTCTAATCACGAAATTGTAAAGTCGTAACAGCTCAATATGTGTGCAAAGTTTTAGAAGAATCGGACCAGTGCAAGTACCTCAAAATTATAATTGTTTTTATGGGCGTGGCCCTGCCCACTTTTCTAGTCACGAAATTGTAAAGTCATAACAGCTCAATATGTGTGCAAAGTTTCAGAGTAATCGGTCCAGTGCAAATACCTCAAAATGATACCTTTTTTTATGGGCGTGGCACTGCCCACTTTTCTAATCACGAAATTATTCAGCTATGACAGCTCAATATGTGTGCAAAGTTTCAGAAAAATCGGTCTTGTGCAAGTACCTCAAAATTATAACCTTTTTTTATGGGCGTGGCCCTGCCCACTTTTCTAGTCACGAAATTATATGGTTGTGACAGCTTAGTATGTGTGCAAAGTTTCATAAAAATCGGTCCAGTGCAAGTACCTCAAAATTAAAACTTTTTTAGGGGCGTGGCCCCGCCCACTTTTCTTATCGCGAAATTATTTAGTATGACAGCTCGATATGTGTGCAAAGTTTCAGAAAAATCGGTCAAGTGCAAGTAGCTAAAAATGATAACTAATTTTTAGGGGCGTGGCACCGCCCACTTTTTTTTACCCATAAACACTCCCTGGTATGTGTACAACAACTTACTAAAGTTTGAGCCCGATCGGTTTTACAGTTGTGGAGTCTATAGCTAACACACACACACACACACACACAGTTTCACTTTTATATATATAGATAGATAGATAGATAGATAGATAGATAGATAGATAGATATAATAATTTTTTTTTTAATTTTTTTAAATTTTTTTTTAATTTTGTTTTAAATTTTTCTTTTTTCGTTTTTTTAACATACATACGTGAATTTATAATTTTACAATGGGATGTTTTTATATATGTATTTACGTATTTCATATGGGATGAATGGTGACTCAAACTACTGCCGAATCACAATTGAGTAGCATGCCCAAATTGCTACAACAAAATGTTATGGAATATCACAGTAGACATTATTAAAAAAATTTGATTAACTTTCGTGGAAATAAAGTGATTTGAAAATTAAGACTATGTTAAACTCTTTTTTTATATTTTTTTTAGGCTGATAAAATTGTAATCTATATTTGAGTATTGATACTGTCGTATGCATAGAATTTATCACTGTCGTATGCAGAGAGAATCAGTTTAATAAACCCTCTGTAAAGCGATAATTTTCATAAACACGGCAGTAGAGATTAAGCATTACGCTAGTCTCAATTAAAGCAAGATTTTAAGAAAAGCCGCTATGAAAATAAAATAATTCATGTTTCGTTTAACATTTGGATAATTTTATTTAATATTGTTACCCTTCTTACTTCTCCCGACGCAACTTGATGAAAAAATCAATAAATTAATTTTAAATGATTTTTAAAAGTTTTGTTAATGAAATATGTGTTTGTGTGTTTAGACAACAAATCATCACAAAACTGTTTATAAAAATAAACTGTGTTTTGATTTTAGAGCACAGTCATCAAAGAAACTAAGGCTAGATTGGGGCCGGGGTTGAAGAAAATTTAGAAAATCTTTTGTCGATCGAAGTAAAATGTAATAAGACCTTTTTCTTAAATATGTATGTATTTCCTAAATTAAAGAAAAATATTTGTTTTACTCAAAATGTTTGATCTACATTTAATTATATTTGTGTTTTTTTGTTTTTTTTTGTTTTTGATTCAAACGAATCCGTATCTCATTTTTTTCTCATCTTTATTTATTTGTTTCCACAGTCAGCACAGTTTATAGACTTTTTATTTGTTTATTATGGCTTTTTATTCAACATCAATTTGACTGTGATTAAAAGTAAATATTTTCACAATAAAATAAAATTCAATGATATTTTCTTTAAGCACACAATGAAAGAACTGAAGGAAAAGTGTGTTTTAAATGTAAAAACGTTTGTATTTTGGCATGCGGCTAAACAAAAAGCTCTTGAGTAAATAAACCATTCAAATGATAACTTGTTTTTAAGTAAACGAAACTATTAAAATCTACATGTTTGTGTATAATTACTAACTTATCAGGTACGAATATATGAAAAGTGAAACTTACACTCTCCGTCTATTCTTCGATATAAATATAGTGGCAAGAAATGCGACTTGGATTCTGCTCGAAGCGTCCGATATAAAAATCTTATTATCAATTTTTATTAAATCTATTCGTTTTGTTTGGTTATTACTTCATGTAATGGAGTAAGAATCATTATGAAATCAGGGTTTATTTTATTTCGAAATGAAGTCCTAAACTGTTAACAAGTTTAAGAATATATACACCGTTGAAGAGATTATATTATATACAAGTTAAAACAGAATTCTTATATTCATAACTGTATTTTTTATTTAATATGCAAACTGACTCACGGTAGTCTCTATGAAATTCGATAAATTGCTGATTTATATTTATTTTGTCCAATCTATTTTGCTATATACATTTTTCAAAAACAGTAGCTTGTACCATTTATATTTTGCTTATGCAACGACTCTTAAATGTAAAATTAATTTAGACGCACAAATAATGTAAAAAAAAATTCTGGTCTGCTGCTAAAAATGATATAGACGTGCTTACTAGTGTGACTGAATATTCGACATTTTTAAGAAACCGGTTTTCAAATAGTTTGAAGTTTAGAATTAGGAAAAACCGGTTGATCTTTCGAAAATTTAGAAAAAAACGGTTAACCGGTTGAATACATAAAATGTAATTGTTTCTTATACCCATGACAGAGATACATATACAGATATAAACTAGTTTGTTCTATGGTTTAGTTGCATTTTAAGTTGACACACATTCACATATATGTAATCAAAGATATTAGTTAAGCTATGGGTAGTCTTTAGTACAAGTTGCTAGATTTCGTAGAGGAAAAGTATTATGAAATTCGAAAATGAGATCAAAAAGTTTTGCGCAACAACGTATAAAATGCATGCTCTTCATTTAAAACAAATATTTTTTAAGCCTAATTATTTTTCTTATTTTACATTTGTATTTTACATTTCTTACAATATTATGGAGGAGTATTAAATAAATTTTCTGATTTTTGGAAATTTTTTGAGTAGTAAATATAGCATGGTACGTTTGGTTATAAATCTGTGGCTTGGAGCTAAAAGGGCCAATGTGAAAATATTTACTTTTGAGAAAATTGGAATTGAACTTAAACTTTTATGTATGCGCTAATAGTGACATTGGCCAGCATTTTATTTATGAAGCTGTTCCGGGTTAAGTATGACTTTAGCTGTTTTATCATAATGAAATAGAGCAAGAAAACAAATCTAACGCAATGATTAACTCAAAAGAGCAAAAAAGTAACATTGGCCCTTTTAGCTCCAAGCCACAGAAATACAAATTAACATAAAACTAAAAATGAAAAAAACCGGCTTCTGTGAGTATAAAAACCGGTGTATTCGACATTCGAAAAATTAACATTTGAAAAAAAACCGCCTGATGAAAGAGTAAAAAACCGGGTTTTCCACCGGTTGTAAAACCGAATTGATCACCCTAGTGCTTATGTACGCCAATTACAGTCTATCACACAGCTTGCTTCAATCTGCAGAATACAGCGACGTACGTCAATATACAAACTAATACCTTTATTGCACTATTTTCCATGCGAAACTACTATCAACCATAATTTTCATTGTTCTTGATATCGATTATTTTTATTTCCTTCACCTGTAGTGCCAAGAATATACCTCAGAATAATAGAAAAATAAAGAGATTAACAAGTGAACAAAGAACCAGGATAATAGAATTTTACTATTTAAATCAGCGATCAATTATTTGAACACAAAAAGTATTTTATTTAAAGCAATGATTCGTTGCTTAGTTCATCGTCTTCAACAACGTGACAGCGTAAGGGATTTATCTCGACCCGTAGATCACGTTTAATTTACACAGCGACAAATATTGAACGAGTAGAGAAAATACTTTCAGAAGGCTTTCTGCTCAGCTATGATTGGTTCGCATTAAAAAAATGATTTACTGTTAATCCCGTATAAGATGCACTTGGTGTAATAATTAAAATCCGCAGATTATCGGCAGTGTCTAAATTCTGCAGTTATGACAGTTTATTGCAAATCCGATTATGAGTAATGAACCTCACTTTGGTTTTAATTGCTTTTTTTTAGAAAATCAAAAAGCCAATTGTACCCGATATGATGTACAGTAAGGCGTGGCATTACATATAAAAATATTATTGTGCCCTACTTCTTAGAAACTTTGTTTTATATAAAAAAATTCTTTATTAATAGAAAATAATTTAAAAAAAAATTGAATAAAAAAGTGATGTCAAGCTCAAGAAAAATAACAAATTATTAATAAAACGTTTAAGAAAATTAGACGAGAAAGTATATTTACGAAAAAGTTATAAACTTTTAAACGCCGTTGGGCCACCCTGTGTTATTGAATGCCACCCCTTATATTTCCTACACTTATTGTAAAACCAACACAAGCCGAAAAACTTTTTTTATCCACCATATTTGCTTTTTCAACTCAAATAACTCTATTTATATCATAGACGGGTGCTAAGTTCAGAGATTTTATAACAAAAATATTAACCTTCTTAATATCCCTTAAAAGTTATTTTCTTTGTATGGGAATATCATACTCACTGTTTTCTTTTTTTTAATAAAATGACCCTTAAAAACACTTGACATAGTCTATTTATATAAAAAAACCTAAAAACATACCGAAAGTGAACTGTCAACATTTTTTTTTTTTTTGCAAACAAGAACAAAATCTACGGAAAAACTTTTGTAAATGGAAAATGTATAACAATGAAGGGATTTATTTATTAATTCTTCTACTTGACCGTAGTCTTCACAAATGATAACGTCTTAAAAAGTTTTTTTTTATAGATTTCTTTAAAAGTTTCTTCAACATTTAAAGGGGAAAATATTAGGCTGCATCTTAAGGCAGGTAGGTAGAACAGGCAGCTGTTGTTCAGCTCATTGAGTCCATTATATTGATGCCTTTTTAATACCTGAATAGAATAGAAAGAAGAGAAAAAGAAGCAGACCAGTCAAGAATTTCTGGCGGGAATATAACCCGCAACCCTCAGACTGGTCGACCAGCATACTACTGACTAGTCTAACGGCTGCACCCTTACGACCCAACTGTTGCGTTAAGTGCTTACGCTGGAGCAACAAACTTTAATAAGAGCGTCAAATTGTGTAATGAACAGTAACGTTCACTTTTAGTATTTACCAAACTGCAGCCAACTTCACTACCTGACACCTTGTGAAAATAGAATTTTCCAGTTGCAAAGCACTAGGCTCACGGTATTTCGTTTATCTTCGTACAAAATGTATTTTTGGGCAGCTAAAATCCGCTTGCCGCTTTTGTTTGTAAGTCGCTTAGTATATGGACATTTCCATGTCATCGTACGTGACATTTGTACTTCTATAAAGTGGAGTAATTTTTGCAAAAGTAAGAGTAACTGAAACAAAATTAGATCTTTATGTTTCATTCAAAGGGTACTTAATTAAAAAAAAAAATTATTATGAATATCCGAATCATTGTTGTCTAAAATATTCAGAAAAATAAGAATATATCGTACGTGAAATAAAACAGAAGTGATTTTGACATGGAAATATGAAAAATCTGTGACTCTTGGGAGGTATTTTTTTCTTTTTTTAATTTCTTACACTAAACCCAATTTTTTTTCATTTAAAATCCATCATACTTAATTGAAAACAATTTTTAAATGATTTTAGAATAAATTCAATTTAATATCGTTCGTGACATATCGTACGTGACAGATTTTTCTCTAATAGTATTTTTAGGTTATAATATGTATATTATGTTAACAAAAAAAGTTAAATTCTAATTTAGATGCTCTTGCGACTGTTCAAATACAAATGACGGAGACAAATAATGTTTTTGCACTACGTACGTGACATAAAAATAACATCCAAGGGAAATTTAAGAAAAATACCGCTAATTGGACTCTATATTTTATTTTTCTTATGGATCTTGTTAATTGTTGTTGTTACCTTAATTTTAAAGCATATTTACAATTACAATCTATTTTTACAATTTAGTCGCTAAAAAAAAAATAGTTGAGAGATAATCAGATTAAACTCTTATTATTGCTCTTAAGATAATTAATAAAATTAATAAAATTCCGACAAAGCTTTTATATAAGGAAGAAATGTAAAAGTTGCACTTACAAACTAGCTTGGGTAAGGCAAAACATTATATGACGCATTCTCGCTTTGAAGTAGTACTTTTTAGCAACAAACACAGAAAAATTTTTTTATTATGCTTACAATTAATTTCATTGACTACAAATATTTTTATTGTTGTTGTAAAGGTAAGGTTTCAAAACTCAAGTCCAAAAAAAAGTGTATTCTTTTCGTTTGTTACTACGCTCATGCCCGAGTTGGTAAGATCTTTAATGTGGTTTTTCTATGATAAATACTTAAGTTAAGCAAATAATTTTTTTAACAAAAAAATTTAAAGAAAATTATTTTTTACATTTTCTAAATGAAATACAAGCGTAAATGTTTACATACTTGAGTTTTGTTGTATGGTATGGCTACGACTAGTAAGTTAAGCTGATTATAAAATAAATATTGACACACAAAAAAATTTGTTGTATATTTTTGACAAAATGTAAAATGTTTGTTGTTAACACTTTGACATTATAAATATAATCAACATGAATAAGTTATTTTTCTTTCCGTTATTTATTTTGTTACTTGGATATCCTTTGAATATTTTAACCACAAAACAGTTTATTTATACAATATACTTGACACACACCTACACACATACTGCTCTATTATAGATTCTGTAAAATTTGTCGTTAACTTCCCAGCGGCAAAAAGTAGAGGCCTTATAAAAGGCCTTAGTAAGACTCATTTAGCGGACTCAAGGACTTTTGTTCCCATTACATACTTATTTCTTTTTTACATGCTTTGGAATATGGAACAAGTGCTTTCACACTCACTTTAAAAAACGGAGCTTCTAGAAGACCTTGTGATGAAGGCGTCTTTGGAACCCTTTGTGTGAAGACCTGGGGGCAAATTACGGCATTCGAACGTGATCGAAATTTAAAAATTCTTATTAGAATCTCTATACCTAAAGCACAGCGAACTCGATCGTTCGAGTAAAATTTCGGTCGTGATCGAATGCCGTAATTTGGCTCCTGTTAAAAGACTTAAAATTGTAATAAAATTTTTTATTTTTTTTAATTTTATTAAACGTTACGTTACGTTACGTTACTTTTTAATGCAGATTTTTATTTTTACGTTTTGCTTTCTTTAACTCAGCACTGTTCGATTGAAAGTCCACACCACGCTTCCTACGCTTTGTACGCTTTTTCGTGTTGGACACCTCACTTAAAAAAAGTGGAATCAATGTAGTTACGCAAAAGGCCGGTTTACTTTCTACTTTTTTAAGCGTCATGAGCGGCAAGAGCACAAATTAACTGAGTTAAAATGCCAGAGATGGCTAATTATATTTTATTTTTAATTTTTTTGATAGTTATGTTTGTATTTATTTTATTTTTATTATTTTTTTTAGAAAAAAAATTTTTTTAAAATAAGGAAATGACTTCTTTATGAAAATCAAAATTATTGGCAAGATTAAAATAAAATTATTTAAACATTTGTTCATCACCGAAATTAGCACTTTGGCTATCGATTACATTTACATAAAGAGTGCCATATCTCAACTAGTGTTATTTGATGCGCAAAAAGCGTGGCATGTAACTTGAAATGCAGAAAGCATGGCATGGACTTCCAGCTTAAAACTCACTTTTGAGAAGCTTTGAACACAACTATTTGTATTCTTGTTTATTTTTAAAAGTTTTTTCTTGTATTATTATTTTTTTTTTTTGATTCCTCTTAACTTCGTTTGGTTTTAGTAACGGTTTAGACATTTCTTTGTTGTTGCTAAGAATAAAAAAATTTAAAAAAATACATGCGACAATATACAACTTCTTCCCTTCTTAAAGAAGGGGAGTTAGAATGACTATCGAAGGGAGTTCAGAGGTCTTCTCAAAAGCTTTTAAACAAAGGCAGGGTAGAATGAAGGCCTGAAAGATAAAGCCCTGTAAAATATTAAAGTTGAATTGCAGCTGTTAACTCTCACAGACATACACATATGCCTTAAAAAATGTGCGTAAGAGAGAGAGAGAGAGAGAGAGAGAGAGAGAGAGAGAGGGATAGAAAAAGAGAGATAGTAAGAGCTGATTAAAACAAACATTACGCCTATCCTTGTAGTCTTATATTGAACCTTTTTCATACCTATTTTTTGCAATTTATTAACATTATACTTTTGTCAACTATAAAGCTGCTTAAATTTCCATAAAATATTGTTTGATTAGAATCTTTATTATACTGTGAAAAAAGTTAACTGTCATCAAAATTTTCAAACAACAACAACAATAGATTTCTTAGTTATTACTTTTTCTTTTTTTGCATTTCTGATTAAGCCAAGTGTTAATAGGATTTTGTATGGGAGTTTATTGAACATAAGGGTTGCAACGAAAACAAAAAAAAAATTACATACACTTTGTCGTCATTTATAATTAAATTATCTTGAGTTTGTAGGAAACTGTGTATGGTTTTAGTAAATTTTTTAAAATTATTTAAAAACCAAAACCATATCATACTAAGGAAACAGTAATAGTCCCGAGGTGCCCAATCTACAGCTCGATTTCTTAAGATAATTCGATCACTTAACATTCTGATCAATAAAGTGACGCTTTCACGAGCTGCGTGGCATGTTGCGGAACCGTTTCTCCTCCAAATGATTTGCAATACCGTAGGGAATTAAAGATATGAAAATAATTTCCCTATAGAGGTCGCAATTTACGGTAGTATTTGCAACGATTCTGGATTTAAAGATTAATGGGCCGATGATACTTTCGGCATGCAAAATGCATCATATAGTGAATTTTTCTTGATGTAACAGGGCCTCAGAAGTTTTATTAGAATTGTTCTCTTTCCAAAAATAACAATTCTGCTTGTTTGCATACCCGTTTGACGATAAAAATCTGATTCGACTTTCAGTTCTATCTTAGCTTGAATTTTGGAAATTAATTTTCACGAATTGCGAACGTTGGTTTGGTCTTTTCATGGTAATTTGACAAAAAAAAAAAAAAAAAATACTTTCAAAAACGTCAAATTAGCTTCACTAGCACTCGTTTGACAGCTAGTTTTACAGTTATCCCTATCGGAAGTTCTATACGTATGTACTTTTCGATGACCATTTCGTTTGCCGTTTATTTTGTTCTAATGAAGAGCTATTTTCTCACACATCATTTAACTAAGTGCGACATAGAACAGAGTACCCACAAAAAATCAAAATAAATCATTAAATTAGTTTTTTCGTTCTTCTTCAAATACAAATAGCAAATAAAAGAAAATTGTTAAAGAAAATATATGTAGATGTACATACATACATATGTACATATTTATATTGTTATGCCTGTTTTAAAATAGGAATGGTTACACGTAAAGTAAAGTAAAAGTAAAATAAAAGGAAAACTTCATCAAATACTTATAAATAATGAATTGTTCAGCAAAAAGTTACAAGTACTAACGTGGGTATAAAAAAAAAGTTTCACGTAGTTTTTTGTTTTGTTTTTGTGCAACATTTGTTTTATTGATTTATTCAGTTTTACTTTGAGTCTCAAACATACAGACATTTTCCTGCAAAGTTTTTGTTTATTATGAGTAGCGGGATTCGGTGGTCATTTGTGCCAAATAATGAAAATTTCTTATAAATATTTTAGAGACAATTATATGTTGTTCAATTTATGTGGTAATTTTTTTTTTGTCCTTTAGTGTTTTTATTAGAAGCTTTTGTATTTTATTGTTTAATTGTATTATTACAAAAAGACTAATGCTATAAATTATGCATTAAAAGAAGGTATACAAATAAAATAAAATGAAATAAATTGAGGTTAAAAATGAAACGCAATAACAACAATACAAGTATTTATTGAATATTAACTATTAAGTACGTAGGGGCACTATGATAGAGAAATTACATTAATAAAGATGTCAGTTAATATTATATTTTATATTTTATACTGGTTAAGGCTGATACCAGAGAGCGGACTGCAAGTGAAGCTTAAAGTGATAGTAGTTTGTGCTTCATAAATGTTATAATGTTTTACAGTAAATGCTGTGGTAAGCAAAGTGGGTCGCTTTATTTATAACTAGCAAAATATCCGCGTACTTCCGCGTAGTCAAGTTGTTTTTTTTTTAATTACTAGAATCAATTTTTTAATTACCTTTTATACTATTATCTATTACAATTGGGCTGGTGGAATCGTTAACCCATATTTCTTAAAAAATAAGAATGTTACCGTCAATGGTAAAAGTTATCGCAATATGGTAACGCACAATGTGTGTTCTGAAATTCAAACGCATAGTCTTGGTGAGCTCTCGTTTTAACAAGACGGCGCGACATCAAGTGAAACAATGAACTTCTTGATGAACTATTTTGGTGAGCATTTAATGTTAGGTTTTGCTTTGGTAAATTGGCCACCTATATTGTGTGATATTAAATTTTTAGACTACTTTCTCTGGGGACATCTAAAGTCTAAGATCTGCAAGAATAAACCAGTAACGATTGAAGTTTGGTAGGCTAATATAACTCGTATTATTCGCGAGATACTAGTCGCTATGCTCGGACCACCTCAGACGTAGTCATGTCCAACATTTACATGATATTATTTTGAAAAAGTAAATGCCATAAATTGTTCTATCAGATTGATATAGGAGATTCAACAATAAATAGGAGTAAGATGTGAACGTAATTCACTGTTGCATATGGAAATGCAACTTTAGTGTCAGAAAAATATTTATTGTACTAGAAAGAATAAGTCACAACTTTATGAAAATTAATGCATTAATTTCGAATTCAGGATGTAATTAGCTTATTTTAATGTTGGTGAAACGAGATCAGTGGTGTCTCCTGGAGCTTTTTTATACCCTTCACACAGTGAAAAAGGGTATATATAGGTTTGTCATTCCGTGTGAAATTTCTACAATTTTCATTTCCGACCCCATAAAGTATATATTTTCTGAAAGCTTATGAATAGGGGAGTCGATTAAGCTCTGTCAGTCTGTCCGTCTGTCCATGTGTATGTTGACACCAACTTTTGAAGCCCACTGGGACCCGGGTGATGTATTAAAATATCAGAAATATTCGGGAGTAGATCGCTGTTGAAAATCAGAAACATCGGTACATAAACAACTGAGATATGAGCAAAAACCCACGACCACCTCGATTTCTTTTTTCACAAAAACAACATTACAACAACAACATACATACATACAAACGTGTATACTGGTTACAGAAAACGTGGCATCGAATCCCAGCTGAGGCAAAATTTTTTTTTTTTTTTATATTTTTTTTTAAATTTTTTTTTTATTTTTTATTTAATATATTATTTATATTTTTAATTTTTTTTTTTTTTAATATATTTTTTTTTTAATTTTTTTTATTTTTTATTTAATATATTATTTTTA
The DNA here is from genome assembly GCA_941918925.1 of Phyto melanocephala. Classification (NCBI taxonomy): domain Eukaryota; kingdom Metazoa; phylum Arthropoda; class Insecta; order Diptera; family Rhinophoridae; genus Phyto; species Phyto melanocephala. The sequence goes on along the minus strand of OW799234.1, from coordinate 128,020,106 downwards.
TTTTTATTATTTTTTTTTTATTTTTTTTTTTTTTTTATATTTATTATATGTATTTTAATTATTTTTAAAAAAATTTTTTTTTTTAATTTTTTTTTTTAATTTTTTTTTTTAATTTTTTTTTTTAACATAAATACGTAAATTTATAATTTTACAATGGGATGTTTTTATATATGTATGTTTTTTATATGTATGTACGTATATCATATGGGATGGTGATACAAACTACTGTTATTGCATGACTACACGTTGTGAAGGGTATATAAGATTCAGCACGGCCGAATATAGCGCTTTTACTTGTTTTCTTTCAGCTGAGAAGGACCATGCAGAAACTTGGTGTTTTAGCGATTTCAGTAATTTGGTTAGTAGTGGACTGTATATGGGTGGAAATCTGTTAAGATCTGAAGTAATCTAGCGGGTAAACACCAATTTCGATCGGTTATAATTTCTTATGTTTGCATGTGTGTGTCTAAGTCGAAATGATTAAATATACTCTAATTAGTTTAAGTTTAATAAGTTTAAATTCAAATTTATTTTTTTTTATTTATTTCTTAGTTTTAAGTAGCAACTTTATTAAATTTTGATAGAAAATTAATTCTTTAATTTAATTTAGAAAAATTATGTGCAATCAGGCCTGCGGTTGATGAAGAAGTGAAGTCAAATAGAAGTGACTTAATTTAGTACATTTCAATAATGCCTATTTGTGTTCAAAAAAGTAATAATTCACAATAGTTAATAAGTATATAAGAGATTCACAATAATATGATATTTTCAATAAATTCACATTACGTTTCAGGTTTAAAGCAATAATAATAAAACTGAACAAATTTAAAAAAATTGTTTTATACAATTTTTAGTATAAAATCATGGGATTTTATACAAGTTTACTTTCATATATATATATATATATATATATAAGATAAATCAATCCTCACGATTTAACCATTATTAATAATGGACCGGTCACAATACCCTCTTTTAAATATATATTTTAATATTTTATATTTATTAATCAGTTTATTCAACTCCAGGAATAAACTTTAAACTATAAACACACTCAAACAAGTTCATGCTTGCGTCCAAAAAAAATTTTCATATTGGATTACACAGACAGAAGTTCAAAAGTTTGTTTTAGTCAAAAATTTTAGCTGAATGCTAAAATTTTAATATACAAATTGCTTTTACTTTCGAATTATACGAAAATTGTGTTACTGTTTAAGTAGTTTTTGGTTTGCAATCAAATATTTTAGGGCAGATTCTCTCTTAATATTTTCGTTTAACTATTGAAAAAACTTAAGGAAAATACAATTACTTTTGTTGTTATTGTTATTTGTTTTTATTTATTGGCCCATAAAAAGCGTGTAAAAAAGTATGCGCAATTTTTTCAGGAGTTTTGTTTTAAGAAGGAAGTAACAAAATATAATAATAAAAATCATATGATAAACCCTCATCATAGCTGGACTAAAAAGCTATCAGTAACATATGCAACATATTGGCTACATTCGCTAACAAACTTCCACATTACACACAACACACGCCTACAGGCTGTAACAAACTCATATACATCTTTGTGATTGTGTATGAGCTGAATTGTGTGCTTTTGTTTTTAAATTTCCCTAGAGAGAAGGGTAGGGAAGCAAAGTAAGCGAAAGTCTGAACAAATGCTGTGTGTGATATTTAAAAGGACTCGTAAGTAAAAATCCCTCATCAATTATTTTGCCATCAACGACATTAAACCTTAAATTGTATGTATATGGACATGCACTCATATCCTCCATTTATGTCTTTTAATGTTCATATGTATGCGTATGTACGTGTGCGCATCTTTTGTGGTATTTACATTATATTTGTTTTTTCTTTATTTAAGTACATATTTTTAAATAAACATAAAAATATTTAACTACATATGTATATTCCCCTGGATCCTTTAAGGAGCACAGGGAGATAAATATGTACAACCATACATATTTTATTATTATTTTTATCAGCATTTGTTCGTCTTTAATAATGCTTATATGTAACATATTTCAGGGAAACGATATATTTAAGATATATTTGTTCTTAGGACAAGTAGTACTTATGTATATGAATTTCTTTTAGTCGTACTTCACTTTAAATTTAACCCTTGCCTTCAATGCTACCCCACTTTACTTCACGGTTTTATGTCAACCTTTTTCTACTCTAATGTATTTATTAGTCATTGAGACGCAAATAAAAGACACTACACATTTGAATGATGGATAGAGAAGTAAACAAGGGCTATACGTTTCAATACTACTCGTATTTCAGAAAAGTTGATGAGTTTTATTTTTTTACATTTTTGTTTTTCAAATACATGTGTATATGTATTTACCATGAAATTAACTTTTTCTGATATAACAAAAATATCATATGTATTGTATATATCGACAATTTGTAGAAATTTATATATGTAGTTACAATTTTACCATTTAAATTGGTTTTACAGTTAACATTTCGAAGGATGTGTATCCATACATATATTTTTTCTACATCACAGGTGAAGCCAAGGGTATATATAGGTGTGTCAATGCGTTTGTAATTTCTGCGATGTTAGTTTTCTACCCCATAGAGTATATATTTTCTAAAAGCTATGAATAGGAGAGTTGTTTTTAGTAATGTCCGTCTGTCTTTCCGACCGTCGGTTCAACTGCTGATAGAAATCAATTACACTAGTATACAAGAAAAAGTATCCGAAATAATTTTAACTAATTTTTGCTTCTCTGTCCATGCAAAATACGAATTGATAAGTAACATTCATTTATTGGTTTTAGTTTTTGCGATCCCTGATATGTTTCGAATTTAACGAAAGTACCCACATTTAACATCATAGTGTTGATATTTACGTAGTTAGTTGGTATCAAATATCCAAAATATTGCTTTTTTGTGCTCTTTTCTTTATAATTTAACGATAAAAATGTTAAAAGTAAAAAGTATAATACTATTTTATTGCAAAATGTCTCGAAAATGTGTTAATAATCCCGACAATTTTTGTTATATTTGCGGTGCGGTGATATTTAGTAAACAAAGGTGTTGTATATCGCCTATAATAAAAAAAGCCTATTATTACTACTTTAACGAAAACATCAAACACCAAGATAAAAGCTGGGTTCCACATTTCTGCTGCAATCTATGTGCTACAGGTTTGAGAAATTGGCTGAACGGCAAAAAAAACATCATTTCGTTTTGCAGTGGAGGGAATCGACAAATCACGTTAGTGATTGTTGTTTCTGCATGACAACTCATATATTTGGAAAAGGCAAAGGCGTTTCTAAAAAAAAAGAAGATTGTCATAACATATCCAAATATACCATCGGCTACTCGTCCTCTCTCGCACAGCCATCTTTATCCGATCCCGAAACGTCCTTACATCGGTGGCGACGAAGATGAAATCACGGGTGGTTCACCGTCAATTTTGTCAATGTGATGTGCTAGGTACCTCGTACATCATCACAGCCACACATGATAACGCAAGCTGAATTATATGATTTTGTAAGGGACTTAGAATTGCCAAAGAACAAAGCAGAACTTTTAGGTTCGAGATTACAACAATGGAACCTTTTAGAAAGGGGTGTGGTTATAACATGTTTCCGTACCAGACAAAAACATTTGATGCAATATTTTGAAATGGCTGAAAGTTTAGTTTTTTGTAAAGATGTCCGGGGTTTGATGGGATCTCTTAACATTACATATAAATGGGACGAATGGAGACTTTTTATAGATGGCTCTAAATTAAGTTTAAAACCTGTATTGTTACATAACCAAAATATTTTTCCATAGATTCCTATTGGTTATGCAGTCCATATGAAAGAATCTTATGATAATATGAAAACCCTCTTGCGGAGATTTAAAAGTCATAGCTATTCTACTTGGACTACAATTAGGCTATACGAAATTTTGTTGCTTTCTGTGCGAATGGGATAGTCGTGACAGGAAGTCGACAGGAAGTCGAAAAAGGTGTGGCCTCATCGTCAGTCACTTCAGCCTGGTAAAAAAATGTTCAAAATAACCCCTTAGTTGACCGACAAAAAGTGTTACTTCCACCACTGCACATAAAACTAGGGCTTATGAAGAATTTCGTAAAAGCAATGAACAAAAATGGAACTGCTTTTCAATACCTTCGCCAAAAATTTTCAAGATTAAGTGAGGCTAAGAACAAAGAGGGTATATTCGTTGGTCCCCAAATAAGAAATTTATTTAAAGATGAACGCTTCGACTCAATTTTGGAAGGTAAAGAAAAAAAAAGCGTGGGAAAATTTTCGCCTCGTGACAAAAAACTTCTTGGGAAATAAGAGGACTGACAACTACGCTGAACGTATTGGAAATATGATATCATCTTACCAAGAACTGGGTTGTAACATGTCCCTGAAAATCCACTTTTTACATTCTCATTTGAACTTTATTCCGGATAACTGTGGGGCCTTCAGCGATGAACACGGGGAGCGCTTCCACCAGGACATCGCAACAATGGAAAAACGATATCAGGGCAAGTGGAACGTTTCAATGTTAGCGGATTACTGCTGGACTATTTATCGAAATTCTCCAGAAGCACACTACAATAGGGCAGCGAAGAAACCACGTCGCAATTCTACCAACGAATAGAGGAACGGTGTAATTTCTATTATATTTTCAAAAAACTTTTTTTAAGAAATTGTAACTAATTTTAAAATATAATTGTCATTTGTGTATGCAGTATGTAAACATAAATAAAAAAATTTACTTACCCTAAAAAATACTTTTTCAAAATCAAAATTTGTATACTAGTGTTATTAGATACCTCCACATGTTGCGCAGACTTATATGTGGTATCAATGTATTGTCAGTATTTAGAAATTAATCGCTATTGAAATTAAGCACAATAGCGTCATATCTGTCTGAGATGTGAGCAAATAAACACGTCTTCCTCTTTTTGTTTTCCTACATTTTTAACACAAAAGTCATAATTTTTTCAGGCTTCTGATAATTACTATTTACAGAGATTATGTTTCTAGAATTTGTAACCAGCAAAAGTTGTAAGCAAAAATAATTTGAAAAAATAAATACGTTTTTTTTAAATATCAAGTTCTTCAACTTACTAAACAACTAAATAAATAAACATGGCAGTGGCTGGCATACAGTAGTCTCGAAAATTATCCCCGAGAAAAACTTACAAATCAGTTTGAAACCAACTGAGATATAAGCACCAATCTCTAATTTACAAACGAAAATAAAATTTTTTCAGCATCTAGACAATCGCCAGGGTCAATATTGATATCATAAGATAAATAAGTGCTTGACTGGTTGAATATAGTAAACTATGAAAGAGTTGAAATCCAAAATGGCGTCGTTGCAAAATGGCGGATGTATGGGTCAAATATAGTTATTAAAATTTAAAAAAGATGTCGGATAAAATGGCGTTAAGAATTTAATCTAAAATCTGTTGAGGAGTGCCATAAGATTCGGCATGACCGAATATATCACTTTTATTTGTTTTTTGTGCAGGTTTTTTGTAACGTTCTTAGTCGAATTTAATAAGTTTTTCTGATCTGTGGCAAACATTCTCATGCCCTAACTGTTAAACCGAATAAAATAAAATTTAACTTAAACTAATTATAGTTCTTAAACGCAGTTTGGTATTGAAAATAGACTAGATTCGTTTAAGGGAAACTAAAGAAAATAGGTGCATTGTCAGAGACCCATCAGAATTACAAGAAATTTGGTCTCTGAGTGTATGTTTGTTCGAATCAGTGTGGGGCCAAAAAATTTAATTAAAATGGTTTTGGAGAAAAAATTATACAAACATCTATTATAAAATAAATTTTTTTAATACTTTGTAGAATGAAGGGCTTTTTACATTCATCAAGCATTGTGGTGGTAGTTTTTAAATGTTTATTTATTTATTGATTGATTTATTTATTTGAAAATAAGTTATAATTGTTTGAATTTGTAACTTCGTTGTATAATCGTTGTATAATCTTTCTGTATAACTCATACAGACACATTTAAATATTTACTATTACCTAAAAGGCTTGACGAACAATTTGATAATGTATCCTTTACCTTTTTAACGGAATCGATAGAATTTAAACAGATTATATAAATTAACTTCATGTTATATTGTGATAAAAGTCAAATTAATGTTAGAGGAAGAATTTGAGACAACTCAAACATTATGCCACAACAATCTTATTATTATCACATTTATTACAATAATAAACTTCTGTTATGGAAGACGCATAATATGTGTGTGCGATTGTACATCAACATTTTTAGTAGTAGTATTTAGTGAGAAGAGAGTGGATTTAGGCAAATGAAAATATATAAATTATAAACCACTCTTGGGATTTATTTCAAATTTGACACATATAAAGAGAAGGAGTAATAAGGCTTTCATAACATTTTCATGTAAGAAGCCCCTTAAGAGATAACACACAGTACCAGCATCTTAAAGTTGACTATTTCCCGTGAGAACCTGCTTGTAGTTAATTTATACAGCATAATAAATTTGTTTAATTCATTAATATTTTGTTACAAAAAAATTTTAATTTTATTAATGAAAATGTTTGAATTATGTGTTAAAATTTTAAAATTTTAACTTGTCTGCCTGTGTTTAGATTGTGAACCAGGTTTCTTTTAGAATTTTTTTTCTTCCTTAAACTTGCTTTTGCGTTAACACAGACAAATTCTTTTTGCATAGTGTCAGATTTAAAATAACAAAAGACAGAATAAAACGAATTTCAAGTACATGCAAGTACAAATAGATTTTTATGCCTTTCTCATACTCTCGCTTACAATTAAAGAGAAAAAGATTACTTTCTGCCAGAACTACTGTGGAATGTAATCGCAGATTAAAAAGACATTAATATAAAAATGTATCGACAATTTTCTGTAAGTTTTCTTTAAATTTTAAAATTATGAAAGATATTTCAGCAATAAAAACACCATTTATAAAAGAATTTTGCGAAGTATGAAAATTATTAAACATTTTTCAAAAATAAAGCATTTCAAAAACATTTCATGTAAAAATAAAAAAAGTAAATGAGTGCTATATTCGGTCGTGCCAAGTCTGGTTATATCATTTACCGTCATGTAACGACATCGTAGTGTAGCCTAGATTTTTCATTTTACTTCATTATTTCCGACGACGCGTCGTCTTTTGATATTAATATTTTTCATAGTCAACTGCATTTTACCCATTTGATACCCATATCGTAGGGTATGAATGTGACAAAGTCGTAATACTATATTTGACTCATATATTCGCCATTTCATTTAGCAGCCATCTTAGATTTTTACTTTATTATTTTTAACTATATCATACTAGTCCTTTAGTTTGATATACAAATTTATTGTACGCCATTTTGCAGTGGCAGCCATTATGGATTTAACATTTTTATAGTCTTTTATATTTTACTGGTTAAGCTCTCTTGATACTTATAAGGCTCCTCTGCAAGATTGAAAAAAAAAAACACCGAATTAGTGGTATTTCTATGCTTATATCTCAGTTAATTTCTAACAAATTTGTCAGTTTTTCTAAGCAATAGTTTTCGAGACTACGGCTTATAGTTTTGTGCGTTTGAGGTGTCCACAAATTTCTTAGGAGCCTAAGTAATTATTATATATTCTAAAATATATATCGCTTGCCGATTAGTGGTCGATTTGTCCTTAATAATAATAACAATAAATAGTATAATACCTTGTTCAGAGAGATATTTTTAATTGTTTCAATTAAGTGTTAATTGAGCAATTAAAATAAGTGTTCAAACATACTCAATTTATCTTTCTTAATTAGCATATGATAACAGTAAAAATACGATGTATTTATACCAAATCAAATAATGTCTTCTCTTCAGTTTTGTTCCTGTTCAAAAAATATATTTACAATTATATTTATATGTACCTATATATATGTATATGTATTTGAATTTATTTAAACATTTTATGAAAATTTCCATCAACCATTTTTCATTTTTTTACTTTTTGTTTTTTGTATATTTATTTGCTTGACATTAGAAATGCCACCTATAGAATTTTCTTCTCACTGAACATAAGTTCTCAAAAGTTGTATTTCAAGTTTTGTACAATAAGTGTAACAATTAAGTATATATTGCTCAATTTATAAGTAATTTTTAGTATGTTAAATTGAGCTCAATAAAGGCCTTTAATTGCGAGAATATTATAAATTGAAAATTAAGGTGCGTGTGCGAACATAGTATAAGTCGTGCTATGATAAAAATATGATAGAAAAAACAGAACAGTCTTGTTTATTTGCTCATATCTTAGAAAGTTAAGGGGGGACTGAGCTGTTTTTCAATAGCGATTAATTTTTGAATATTTGCAAAAGCTGGACGCCACTTAGGTACATATCTGTGCTACATGTGGCAGCTTCTAAAAGTTGATTTTAACTAACACACCGCTATTCAAAAGTTTAACTTTATGGGGCTAGAAATGAAGATTGCAGAAATTACAAACGTAATAATAAAACTATATATACCCTAGGAACTATAAGTGAAGGGTATTTAAATGGAAAATTTTATTAATGGAAAGCTAATGCGGATCTTTTTTAATATAAAGAATATTTTTCTACAAGTTAATCAAAAACATAAAACTTTATTTACAAATTCAATATTGATAAAAAAAAAAAATCCTTTACCGAAATTCTACTTAAATTAACTATCTGTATGTAGATGTATATTGAAAGTATAGCATTTAGAACAGATGTTGTTGAAAAAAAATATTAAGATTTCCGTTAGTGAAGAACTTGCCGAAAACCTGTACTGATACCATAAAGAGTGTGTGTTTTCCTGGCACGTGGGTTTTACAGGCACGTGTGTCTTGTAAGAATACGATTTTTTTCTTTTTTTAGAAAAAGTGAAAAAAAAATGGTATGATTATATATGTAAAAGGAAAACAAATATAAAGAAACCAGAAAAATAACCCAACGAATAATGTTAAGAACTACATTAACACTCTGTAGAACTGTAAGTCAAGAAAGCGATAAATTGTTGGAGAGAATGACAAGCGTTTTTGAAAAAAAAAAATTTTTAATTGCATGTGGGTAATTAACTCAACTACTAAAATACAATTTCTGAACGTAAACGTGTTGAATAATTGATTTTACTTCTTGTTAGGATCTGCCAACGATACATGCATGTACATATTTAGCTGAGCCTAATGTGATTTTTTACCACATTATACTTGTTTATCTGTAGTGCGTATATGTTTTAATTAATTTTTTTTGGGGTTTTTTTTAAATAAATAAGATTTTTTTTACTACCCATTGTAAAATATATAAAGAAACATCAATCTTTCTCTACGCAATTAATGCCTGCAAAGGTAATTAACATACAAATAAAAGAAAATACGTAAAAAAGTTAAGAAAATCATATTTTTGGGAAAAAATCTTATAAAATGAAACATTTATTTTTTTTTTAACATGAAAGTAAACACCGTTTATTAATAAAAAAACAAAACAAGCAAAACAGAAAAAAATATGTATTTAAAATATGGGTAGTAAAAAACAATAAAGTTTGCTTAAAAGGAAACCTGAAACAATTTACACCATTCAGGATAAATACACGTACAAATATAAATAGTAAGTATGTATGTATGTATGTATGTATGTATATATATTCGTAGTTATGGCATGTTTTTGGCATAATTATTACTTCTTGTTATCGTCATCATTATGTTCAATTTTATTACTTCTATTATGAAAAAATCTTTATTTTCTTTTCTTATGCTCTCAAACGACAAAGACGACAAACACCCACATTTGGTAGGGATATGACTACAGGATGGCAGAGCGAGAGCAAAAACGTTACTTTAATTAATATTGTATAAATATTTGTTGTTGAGCTAAAACGTAAGGATAATGGTTCATTATAAATATTTGAAGAAAGATTTCTTTATTTGGGCAAAAAAAAAAAAGCAAAAAAATCAATTATTAAAGAGTTTTTATAACTTTTAGGACCAGAAAAAGGTTTGCGAGTGCAACGTAAGGAAGAGTAATAAAAAATTAATTTAAAATAATAAAAGAAACACATGCACAAAACCGTATTTTATAAAATTTCTAATAATACATATTTTAAGGGCATCATTAAAAGACTAAGGTTTTAATTAAATAATTTTTTGTCTAAAGTTTCTTTAAATATGAACGACAGCCACTCTTTAAGTAAAACCTTAAACTTTACAAGTAAGAGTGCTTTATTCGGCACTTCCGAATCTTACAATTGTTTGTATCACCATTCATCTCATTAATATGAAATACGTACATATGTATATGTTTAAAAACATGTATGTTAAAAAAAAAATAAATAAAAAAAATAAAAAATAAAATTTAACTGGGATTCGAACCTACGTTCATCCAGTTTGTATCGGTGTGAAAATACCGAGATAATATTTCAGTTTTTTATAGAGCGATTTTTCTGATTTTCAATACTCCAGCTCCCGAAAATTTCTGATAGTGTGATACCTTACACGGGTCTTGGAATTGTCTGGGGGCTTCAAAAAGTTGATTTCAACACACACACGGACAGACGGACAATGATTAATTGACTCCCCTATTCATAAACAAAAACGGTTTTGGATATCAATGAAATTTTTTATTCCTGTGAAAGTACGTTCGATGCCATTATGTATGGAACTCGATTTCTTTTGCATGGGCACGCTTGCAGAAGTCCATACGCTGAACCCAATTTTCGACGGTTTTCAAGCATAAATCGGGCGATACTGCTGCAATTTCACGTTCGATATTCGTACGAAGTTCATCACTCTTCGTTGGCTTGTTGGCATAGACCATAGACTTGACGTAGCTCCACAGGAAATAGTCTAACGGCGTCAAGTCACACGACTGAGGCGGCCAATCGACTGGACCATTTTCATTTCCAATAAATTGATTGTGACATTTGCTGTGTGACTTGTGGCACCGTCATGTTGAAACCACATGCCCTCCAAGTTCATGTCATCCAATTGGGGCCAAAAATATTCTGTTATCATTGAACGGTAGCGATTCCCATTCACAGTAACGTGCCGGTATTGATCATCACGGAAGAAGTCCGCATTAATTATGCCGCCGGCCGGGATGGAATGATGACTCATGGAGTACGTGTGGATTGCTGTCTGACCAATAACGCATATTTTGCTTATTGACGAAGCCATTCAGCCAAAAATGAGCCTCATCGCTGAAGATTATTTCTTTGGACGTAGCGCTCTTAACATTGAGGCCACTGACTCCGAATTTCGGAGTAAATTTTAACAATTTCGACTCGTTGTTAAGTCTTATATCTTTCCTTTATGAAATGGCAAATCTTACTGAAGAGAAATGTCAAAAGAGCGACAAAAAATATGGCGTCATTTGCTGTCCCTATCGGTCTACTTTTGTAGCGTGACTGTTGAAAAACCCTATATACCCTTAAACTCATTGTGAAGGGTGTATTAATATAAAAGGAACTTGTTTAACTTGTAGCGAAAACAATTTAATTTATATTAATTAATTAATGTTCTAGCACATTTAAGAAACGTTTGTTTGAAAAATTTTTAAAGCTTCTTTGATTTTTTGAATAAAAAAAATTTTATTTAATGTATTACTACGGTTACATTATATAAAGCTTTCCGCTTTTAAAAACCTTTAGAAAAAATTTTTTTTTTAAATATGTACTGAAGAGAATAAAAATCATAGTCTATATATATAAAAGTGAAACTCTGTGTGTGTGTGTGTGTTAGCTATAGACTCCGAAACTGTAAAACCGATCGGGCTCAAACTTTGGTAAGTTGTTGTACATATACCAGGGAGTGTTTATGGGTGAAAAAAAGTGGGCGGAGCCACGCCCATAAAAAATTAGTTATCAGTTTTAGCTACTTGCACTTGACCGATTTTTCTGAAACTTTGCACACGTATCGAGCTGTCATGACTAAATAATTTCGTGATAAGAAAAGTGGGCGGGGCCACGCCCCTAAAAAAGTTTTAATTTTGAGGTACTTGCACTGGACCGATTTTTCTGAAACTTTGCACACATATTAAGCTGTCGTGACTTTATAGTTTTGCGATTAAAAAAGTGGGCGGGGCCACGCCCATAAAAAAAGGCTATAATTTTGAGGTACTTGCACCAGACTGATTTTTCTGAAACTTTGCACACATATTGAGCTGTCATGACTAAATAATTTCGTGATTAGAAAAGTGGGCAGTGCCACGCCCATAAAAAAAGGTATCATTTTGAAGTACTTGCACTGGACCGATTATTCTGAAACTTTGCACACACATTGAGCTGTTATGACTTTACAATTTCGTGATGAGAAAAGTGGGCAGGGCCACGCCCATAAAAACAATTTTAATTATGAGGTACTTGCACTGGTCCGATTCTTTTAAAACTTTGCGCACATATTAAGCTGTTATGACTTTACAATTTCGTGACTAGAAAAGTGGGCAATGCCACGCCCATAAACAAATTATAATTTTTAGGTTTTTTCACTTGATATTCAATTAAAATTCAGAATGCAATTCGATTCATTAAGGGGCGTAGCAACGCGCGCCGGGTTTGGCTAGTATAATATAAAAGAGAACACAATTTAAAATGTGCCTAAAAGTATGCAAAGTACGTGTTTTAAACAGAAAAGTAAAATTTAATTTGGGGGTGGTTGCTATTTCTGATGATGTAAAATATAACACAACGATGATTTTTAAGAAGATGACGATAATGTTGTGACATTGTAATGCAAATAACCGCAAAATTGAATTTATGTGTTTTTTCTTCTTCTTAGATTTTACGTCATAAAAAGCCATTAAAACAATTTAAAACCAACAATGACCATGGCGGCCTACCAAACGAGCCAACATAAATAAACATTGTCTACCATCAAAATAATACCTAAAAGTCTACCAAGATGTCACAAAATTCCTATTATACTCAATTTCTTTTTTCTTTTTTTTCGCTCTTTGTTCCACACAAATAATATTTATGCTTGACAAACAACATATAAAATAAGCCAACACAAGATATACATTAAGAAAAAAAAAAAAGTGTAAATAAAACGTAATAAAATTGTCATAAATATTATTTTTACTTAGTTTCTTTTATTTACATTTTAACAAGCAATTATTTAACTTTTTGCCTCTTACAATTGTCTGGTGGGCGGTCGGTCTGTCTGTCTGTCTCTGTACTTATTTCATGTTAGATTGTTTGATAATATTCAAGTTCCTTTAATAAGAATTTTGTTGTTAATTACTTTTATTTAAATTGATTGTAAATGGCTATTTCGTTAATGTTATAATTTGTGGTTTTTAATTTGCAGAAATGGAAACAAAATTGGATGCACGACAGGGACAATTTCCGGCCTCATTTCCGGATACATTTAAGAATTTTTTTGAGATGATGAACGAAGATGAAGATCATATGGATTTATTTTCAAATCTATTGGAAGATAAGGTAAGTGGGAAATTTTGAAAGAAGTAAAAAATTACTTATAGTATTTATCATAGTGTGGAATTAATGCTGCCTATTCAAAGGAGTTTTTAATATAAATAAATAAAACTGGCTGTGTGTGTTACAATTTTCAGCGTAGGATTGGCAGAATATGACTGACAGCATGCATGGGGTTAACTTTAAGGGCACCGGTCGAGTGCGGCTCATTGTTATAATTCTATAATTCAGAATAACTTGATAAGAAGATGCATATCTTGGTAAACAATTTATGCCACAGACATAATCAAACTCTAACACTTTTCTTGCAAACTGTCGATTTTGGCATTATAAGCACAATTAAAAGTCGGATTGGAACCTCATGTCTTACAGGTTCATATCGGTCAGTTTGGTAAAAAAATTGTTGTTGTTTTTTGGGCGCAAAAAAAAAAATAATTATGTAATAAAATGAGAGCATTTTACTTTACGATTTTCTTATGGGTCATATTTTTCAAAAGTGATTGGAAAACGCAATTGTCTTTCGACGTCGACCGTTAAAGATGCAAGATGAAAATTCAGCCGTCTTGTGGGCCCTTAATAGATGAGGTAGTCAATCGTATAACTAAAATGATTTGGCATTTGTTACAGATTCGAAAAAACAATTTTTAACAAGGCAGAATGGCAGAATGCTATTTTAAGTTTCGCCTAATCTTATATACCCTTCCCCATCATGTATTTATTAGTAAAACCTTTTTTATGATTACTTATAGTTGTAGGGTTAAAAGAACAATATATCCACAATTTTGTTTCGGACGCCATTTTTGATTTGCATAAATCACTATCTTCTACTACTCAAGTCTTTTTCATTTGAGACCCATATTGTTGGGGTTAAAGGGTCCATATTGAACCTTCCGTTGGTTGTCCAAAAGATGTTTATACCCCACTTAGTTCCTGGGATAAATGTTAATGCTAATTAAAGTTAATAAGAAGCTTAACGAATTTGATATATTTAAAACTTTAATTTAAATTATGTTTGCCTATAACTTTGCCGATTAATATCCGATTTGTCCAAAGTTTTTAACGAGTAGCTCTAAAGGGATATCATCTATAATTTTTATAAAGACTAATAAATGCAAATTTTTGTAGTAAAAAATAGGGGAAAAAATAAAGGTGGTGGTATTTATTTTCTCATAACGAGTAAGTTATGGAAAGATAACGCTGGTTTTGATGTTTTTTATTTATTCCTGAATATTTGTAAAGATATATACGGGGAGGCAAATGGACAGACGGATATTTTTCAACGACTGGCTAATTCATAACCTTTTAGACAATATTTAAAGGGTATCTAAATGTAAGGTATAATTTTTTGTTTTTACTTTACTACAAATAGGTTCCGGTACGGTTTACCCCTACTAACTCGGTAGTCAGCCTGAAATCTCAGTCACGTTTTTCTATAAAGTATTGTGAATGTCATGAACTGTTGTGGGATTATTGCTGTACACTTTCTTTTTGTTTCATTTTGGTACAGTAAAACAGTGCCAACTGTTATGATTGTATTATGTGTCACTGAGGCACACGTCTTTTATTCGAAATTTTTCTAAAAACTTTTAATAAATGAAATTGTTTTATAAAAATACTTTCTTCAAGAAAATCAAAAATGTTTCCATAAATGTTCTATAGTAAATAGGAAAGTATGGAAAAATTGAGAATTCTTTTTTTTAAATAAGGGGGGTTTTCTTTAGAAAGAATATTTTGATTATATTCTGGTAGATAACTTTATGTTATTTATTTTTGGTATATGATTTTTGGCATATATCCGCTGCGGCTTCGAGTTACACGGTCTTTTCCGTCATTCTAATTATTTACTTCTTTTTTAAAATAAATCTGGCCTTATGGCGCCAGTGGTGAGGTTAACTTTAAGTGCTGGCTTGACATAGCGTTATAAAAAGTCATCCAGAATCGTTAAATCGCTCGAACAAGGGGCAATTTTTGAAAACAAATTTGTTAACAAAATTGATTTTTTAATAAATCGGTTGTTAAGCGCGCTTTATGGGAAGTTGCGCCATCTTGTTGAAACCAAATATGATTGAGGTTTAGCTAAATAATTTTTCGAAACAAAAATTCAGTAACCGTGGGTCAATAGCAACCGCTATTTTTAGAAAAAAAATATTGACCGCACCAAACAGTCAATTTTCATTGATGTAATGGTGATTTGTAAACGGCAAGCTGTGAGGCATGTTTCACCGTCTCTGTTAGAACTATTTCTCCTCTGAATGATTTAAGATGATATAAGGAATAAAAAAATATGGAATCACTTGCCTGTAGCGTTCGCCAGTCGCGGTAATATTAGACCCGGTTTCGAGTTTAAAGACAATAGGGCCAATGACACTTTGTTACGTAGACCGCACCAAAAAGTGATTGTTAACCGTCAGCACTGAAACTGATTTGACGATAAAGTTCTGGTTTGACCTTCAGTTGATTCTCAGTCCATTTACTGAACACACGTCGCAATTATTGGCCCGTTGGCGTTAGCTGTCACAACAGTTAGATAGATCTTCTAAAGAAGTAGGCCAACAAATATCTTACAAAATATTCAAGTAGTGGATGGGCAAAAAAATAAGACCCTATCACCACGCAGTAGCCGATTTTGTGCTGAAACCAAAAAATGTTTCCCCAGGTCATTTCGGAACAAAAACGTTCCGCGTCGAAGCCGATTTCTGAAAGCCCTTTAAGATTTTTTTTTCTTTTTTCAAAATTTTTTTATTTTTTCAAAATTTTGTATTTTTTCAAATTTTTTTATTTAATAATTATTTAACTCTTAACATTTCTTAATGTAATTCTATGATTACAATCAAAATCACAATCTAAAAACTTATAATTTATTTATCATTTAATGATTTTATAAAGAAAATATTTTTATTTTTTTATGACTTGCTGATCCCAAACTTAATTGCATTTGACGCGGAACCCTCTTTAACAATATCGAAAATCTAAAGACGCAGTTCTTATTGTTTTTTCATGCACTACATGGTATGGATAGGGCCATTTTGATATTTTCAAAAATTTAAAAAAAATTGTATCCCTAATGGGCAGAGACTGTCTTCTGTGCTCATAGTAGGGGCTTTATTTGGAAAAAAATATTATAAAAAACAGTACATGTGTTCACAAATCGATGGATAATATTGTGTATTACCTACTCAGTTGGTTGAAATACTTGAAGAAGTGCGTAATAATGTGGCGAACTATGGGTTTATCATGAAAATAAATTTTCACGTCTCATAAACATTGTTCTGTTGTATGTATTTGCATGGTGATCTGGCAAAGTATACTGAAAAAAGTCTGATCTACTTTACTTATAACAGTTAGTAGTACAGTTATCCCTATTAGAAGTTCTATAGGTCATAAGTTTTAACGAACAGGTTTAAGAACCTTGAAAGCAGTTTTGAACATTTTTCATATGCGGTAATAAGTTCGCTAGTAATTTTTCATTCACTTTAAAAGGTTACTTTGACTACAATTTTTTTCTTTCACTTCTTTTTGTGTATTTAAATACTGTTCTATTGAAATGGTTAAGCCATGTGATAAAAAAAGTGTTACATTGTTAAAACCAAAATGACAGATGTCTGCAATATTGTTGCAACAACTCATGCTCACATTTGCTCACTCATTTATGTGTGGCAATGTTAAATTCATGTCGCTTTAATTTCATTGTCAAAAAATAAGGACATCATTCATATACAAACATATTAAAACACAGGAGTTTTTTAATTGATACATTGTTTATTTCATGTATTTTATAGATTGTATCTTGCGCTGCAACTTTTTTGCTTGTTCCATTTAGCACAAAATATTTAAAAGTTTTACAATTTTCAAAAAATTGTTAGTTAATACAATAAACAAAAATAGCATGTGCATTTGTATTTTAAAATAAAAAAATAAATAAATTTAATTAAAGTTTTATTTAAAAGAATTAAATTTGATACTCTTAATAAACATAAAACTCTACTTATACGTATTTTTCTACAAAATTAGAAAATATAAACTTCAATAACATAACACAACATAAATATTGACACTAAACGGTAGCAACACAATCTACTTTATACAAGTATACAGTAAAACCTCAATAAAATAATATGAAATCAATAGAACTTTATATTAGAGAAAATATTTTAAAAGTTCACAGCACGTATGGCACTTTAAATTACTTTGTAATTTAAGAGACATTTTCAAAAAATTTAAATAAAAAGAAATTGTATATGTTGTCCTTAGAAAACTTTACATTTTTATAAAAATTTCTTTCAACTCTAAACTTTAATATTTATATGAAATAAATTTAATGGATTAACGAAATTTTAGAAAGATAGTAATAATAAATACAAAAAAAAAGTTTGTTGTTGGTAAATTTCGATCTAACTCGTTGTGGTAAGATAATATGAAAAAAGAAAACCGTATTCAATTAACTTAAAAACCTAAGAGATAAATTGATGATATTTACAGCCAACACGTAATCACCGATCAAGGAGTGCTGATAATGATATCGTAGCTGGTTTCAAAAACGCATTCCACTCGGCTAGTAAAAACAAGAATGTTTAAAACTTAAACTCAAAAATTAAATTAAAACTAAAAAGAAAAATTTTCCAAGTTTGTTATTCCATTTGTAATTTCCACAATGTTCATTTAGGTCCTATGAAGTATACATATACATATATTCTAATCCTTATTGATAGAGACATTGATTTAGATAAGTTCGTTTGTATGTACTTTAGACTATTTTATTTTATCAATTTATCAAAAGGCAAATTCCGACACTCGAACGTGATCGAAATTTAAAAATTCTTATTAGATTCTCTATAATTAAAGCACAGCAAACTCGATCGTTCGAGTAAAATTTCGATCGTGATCGAATGCCGTAATTTGGCCCCAGATATGCCTTCGATAATTTTGCTATTGAAAATCAATTATGTATGTGTAAAAATGCGCATAAAGGATTTTCATTATTCTTGTAATTTCCACAATATAAGTTTTAGACCATAAAAAGTACATATATTCTGCACCCTTATTGATAGAAGAATTGATTTAGTTAAATCCGTCTATAGTCTGTCTGTGTATGCATGTTGAAATCAATTTTTTGAATCCCTCACCTATACATCAGACTTCAGTACTGTATCAATATATCAGATATACTCTCGAGAATTTTGCTATTGGAAATCAGTTTTGTGGGCACATTAGGAGCTAAGATTTTAGCGAAAGAACACGATTGCCTCTGTTTTTTACCTAAACAAAGTCTTATTTTTCAACAGCAACCGTTTTGCAACAACTAAATTTTATTTAAAAAACAGTAAAATTTTTAAAAATAGAAAATTTTAAATATAAAATTTTTTTTTTGAAATTTTCATTAAATCCTTGTAATAAGATTTTTTTCTAAAACAATTTTCGGAAAGCTTTGATGCCATAGAAAACATTCTGTTAATATATTTTTTAAAAAATTTTTCTTTAAGATGTTTTTAGGAGGTTTTATTAATGTTCCTAAATTGCTTGATATAACCTTGTCAATAAAGTGTCTACTGTTTTGGAGCACAGGAAAATATTATCATTTTCTATCTCATTACTTTGTGCACGTACAACTTTATATTTTTATTTTAATAAAAATATTTTACCCAGAATTTTTCTTGTTCAATGTACATGTTTGATTTATTTTTATTTTTATTTTAACATTGCACAGGTAATACCAAGAGCAAATAAATTTCAACAGCGACGTTACGGTGGCAGTTTACGTTGTACAACAAATCCACACAGTCGCCAAGGTCTGGAAGGTGACCGAGATGGTAGTTTATCATCCGGCTCGCCAGGTGGTGCACACAATGTGGGACGTTCGAGTTCCTTTAGATTCAATAGACCACGTAATGCTTTTAGTTTATCATCAAGTTCGGGCATAAACAGTATGGGTGTTGTAGGCGGTGGTGGTGGCACAAGAGGACCCATAGTGGACGAACGTATATGTAGTGCTGCATTAAGCAAAAGTAAATTGAGTGACAGTAGCAGTAGTTTATTATGTAAACATATTAAATATTGTTGCCTGCATCAACAACAGCAGCAAAAGAATTTAGCACAAGCACTACCACCGTGTAACCAACATTCACAGCATCATCAGCAGTTGTTTCAACATCAACCATCTGCACAACAGCCTTCAGTACATTATCTACATAAATCCTATCATCCTGACTACACTGGCAATAGCTCAAACACACAAATACCTAATGTTGCAAACAGTTGTTGCAGTAACACAACAACAGCTGGTGCAACAGCAACAACGGCCCTAACACGTCTCGGGCCAGATGGTGAGGATAATACAGAGAGTGGGATCTTAAATAATGGTCTGGCGAATTGTTCAGTCAATGGTCAACTTCATCATCATGCCCATCAACAATCATCTTCGGCTTCTTCCTCGTCATCGAACACACAACAACACAGCAACAAACATCAACCACAAAAACGTCATTCTATTATATTAGAACGTGCTTTTGACTTTGGTAAGTGGACTAAATATTTTAACCAAGCAGCAAAAAATAAAAGAAATAATTTCACAGCATTAGAAGCAAAAAAAAAAAGAACATGGTCAGCATAGATTATTTGCGGCAGTTTTGAAAAGCACTCAAAGAATTCACTTAAATTAAATTCTTTAGTAATATTTATCGTAGTGAACATTTTGGGAATTTTCAAAAAATATTTCAATTATATTTTATAACTGAATACTTGGCTAATTTTGTAGTTAATCAATAAATTGTTGAACAGTTCAACCAGAAGAAAACATTATATAGGGTACTAGCTAATACCCGGTGTGCTTCGCCACCCCAAATTTTAGTATTTAATTCATATGGCAGGTGCCACGCCCACTATTGTTAATGCACCCATTTTTTCCATAAATGTTTATTTGAATATCAAAGTTGCTTTTGCAAAATTTTAGTACTCTAATGGATATCGTTTTCCAGATATACGAATTTTAGTATTTAATTCATATGGCAGGTGCCACGCCCACTATTGATAATGCACCCATTTCTTGCCTTAATGTTCATTTGGGTGTCAAAGTTGCTCTTGCAAAATTTTACTACTCTAATCGATATCGTTTTCCAAATATACGAATTTTAGTTTTAATTCATGTGGCCTACTATTGCAAGTACGCCCATTTTTTACCCAAATGTTCGTGTGGATGTCAAAGTTTACCGTACTTAATTTGAAGACTCTAGCTGCATTAGCTTTCGTGATATATAATATTTAATACTTATTCTTTAATAGGGCATGGCACCCCGCCCACTTACAATTTCAAACCAAAGTATAGCCTATAGACATACAGAAAGATTCTGTGAAAATTTCAAGAAAATCGATCCAGCCGTTTAACCGTTTATAAAGCACAAACAAACATACAAACATATAAACATACAAACATACAAACACACATTGATTTTTATATATATAGATTTATTTAACTATGTACTTTGATTAGAAGGACTAAAGCTGGAGTAACATACCATGCGTTCTATCCGTTGTTCCGTTTTATTCATCAATCAAAAAGTAAAATCAGTGTAATTGTATGTGACAAGTTACACGGCAAAACGCAAAGAATGCATAAACGTATCAACGCAGCAAAGTAGGTTTACTTTCTACTTTTGTATCCGTCGCATAAAGGGTGAATAAATGTCAGCTGTTGTTGATAGCCAAGGATGACAAAAAATAATTGCTTGTCAATGTTATCGATAAATCTGTTTGTGTGGTGAATTTATTTTTTCTATTTTTTGTGTTAAAGAATGTTTTTAATAAATGAAAAAGTATTCGAAATAAAGTTTACAATTACTTTTAACAAAAAAATACATAAAAACTAATTTTAAACACAATTTTTTCATTACCAAAATTTTTATTCTTTTATCGATAACGGTTATGTGCGGAGTGTCATCTCTTTTTGTTTATTGTTAAAAGAAAACAAGTGCAATGGAGGAGATGCTTATTGATGCTCGTGTTATTTTTGAACTTTTTGTGGGCCCTTGTAGCACAAAATATTATGTACATAAACTAAATGAATTCCATAAATTCCCTTAAAATGTCAATTTCACTTTCCATTTTGGCAAAATTGTTTTTAGTTAATAAAAACATAAACACAACAGCTGATTAAAGCAAAAAAGTTGATGCATAAAACGTATTGTGTGTAACTTGAAACGTATAAAATGGTGAAAAAGTATCGAACGCAACAACGCATGAACGGATGGTATGTAACTCCAGCTTAATCAAGTAATTAAAAACGATTTCAGTTACTTGGTCGCCGAGGATGATTTGAGTGTAGCGCCTTTTTAAAGTTTACCTTTCAACTGCTTTAGCGACGCACAATTCGCTGATTTGTAAGCAAAAATAAATGACTGCGCTTAACTTCAAAATTAATTATCCAAAGGCACCTTGACTACCAGCTGAGTACACCATTTCAAGATTAAACGATTTCTCATAATGTTCCTTTCAGAAAGCTGAATGTTTGATAGCTTCGAGCTCTATGGGTTTCCTGTTTAAGACAGCTGAAATAAAAATATTACCGGTCCATATGACATACAAAACAGTAGTTTTGGAGAATTCTTAATGGATTATTCTTATTATAAATAAAGCAGTTTTGCATATTGACATGTCCACTGTGCTTTTAAAGAATAAATTTGCACAATTTTCAAACTAAACAGGGCTCAAGCCAAAATATATACAGTTGCTAGATGTGGCAACCTTTATTTAATTCAATCTATATCTGAAAGCGGAAGCTTTTGCCTAGAGATACCCATCTTCATAAAGCAATACCTCTTTTTATATAGCGATATCCAACTGTTTGTTGAAATTAAATTCTGTTGTCCCTAGTTGTATTATGGCCTATTATTAGTGGCATTAATAAATCATAAATTGTATTTCATAAAATTTTACTTAGAAATAGAAGTCAAATTTATAAATTACTAGCCTGTAACCTTTTCATGTAATAACTCAATTTATTATCTATATGAGCTTCATATTTCATTTAAGTCCGCTTATTAATTTTTTGCGTGATTGAGTAAAAACATATTAAGATAACGAAATATTAAAACATAATAAAATTCATATTTATTATATTAGTGGAATAGGACTTAATAAAAATATTTAAAACAAATTGCTTCCATAGACAACGTTGGATGATTTATATTTTTATATTTATTATTTATTTCCGCGAACTTGCTTGATTATCGTGATTAAAGTTAGCTTTTATGTTAATCTAGCTGTTGTCTATCGGTGTGCCAAATTACATTTACCTCCGTTTAGACGTTTGTGCGTGATTGAGTAACAAACATCCACACATTTATTATATTTTAACTAGGAAGTAGGATTTTAACTAATATTTTATTTTAGTGTAAGAGCATATTTATAATGTATGTCCTCTAGCACATGGAGACAACAAACCATTTAAGTTTAAAAACAACTAACAAACTGCTTGTTTTAGCACACCCCCATTTTGCCACACTTAACTTTGTGCCAAGAAGGAAAAACTGCATAAGTCGAGAATTGCAATCCTCATATTCAAAACTATTCTTAGGCAAATTTTCTGCTATTCTGGACAACGTTACAGTGAATTATAGTGTAAAGACTTTTTGCCTATATTTGTTTGAAAAACAATATCATTTGGAATAACAACATATTTAATTTCATAATTTAGCGAAATGTACGAAAATATATCTGCTCTTTAAATTGTATAGCGCAAAATTTATATGACAGTCTTAATTTCATAGAAAATTGGTTTTTAAAAATCAAAAAAAAAAATTTAAAAGTGCTTTACTAAAAAACTATAAAACCCGACATAAGGAGTTTTTACTTATTGCCACAGAACTATTGCAATACTTATTAACAGTTTTCTAAAAAGCAATAGAATGGAGTTTATTATGTTTTTTCTACGAATATTGATTTATATGTTCTTATCCGATTGCAGGACATAATGAACAGTGGGCAACAGTTGGTACATTTCTGTTATTTTTCTCTTTCAAGCAAGTTTACTAATTAATTTATCTCATATGTATTTTCTCATTAATTTTATTTATTTATGCATTGTACATATTGAAGTCAAGTGTGTGTGAAAAGAAAGATAAAACGATTTTCTGTATAATGCTTATGTACTTCAAAAGTGTCATAACACAAAAAATATAAATTATGAATAATTGAATAATTGAATTTGAAATATACGGCATGATTTGAGAAAAAACTTTTTGCCCTTCTTTTTCATTTAGAATCTAAGTTGTAAGAACAATGTCCGTGTAGCTGTCTATTTGTCCATCCATAGTAACACTAATATGCGGACCAAATTTTGTAAATTGCATTCCCTGAAATTAACTAAGCTTTAACATAAAAAATTTAGCAAAACTATTTTTTTTTTTTGTATTATAAATATTGTGTTAAAGTGAACATTATGATAGAGCTTAATCGCCCATTATATTCTTATATACTCTTTAATTGTTTTTACAAACACAACTTTTGCCTTTATTTTGCAAATAAAATAGGAAGTGAAGTGGAAAAAGATAAGGATGATTTTTAACAAATGATTGCTGACCAATACATGTTAAAGCCTCTTGAAGTGTGCTCTTAGTTAAAGTTAAAAAAAAATATTGAAAATGTGTTAACATGTTCTTTAATTATTTTTAAACATTTTTTTTCGCTAATAAACATAAGTTAAAATATGTAGACCAACGTCAAATCAATTTCGCGAAAATGGCTAAATGGACGTAATTTGGCACACAGATAGACAACAAGCTAGATTAACATATAGGCTAACCTTAATTACGATAATCCAGCAAATTCGCGGAAATGAACAATAAATATATTTTTTGTATTAAGTTATTCGGTTGTTCACGGGTTTCAAGTGTGCAAAATTTATTAGTAATGGTGAAAAAAATTTAATAATATTAAAAAAATATGAATATTTGTATATTTAAATGTTTTGATATTTTTTCTCAATCACGCAACAAATGACAAAATGAAATTTGAAGCTCTAATATATAAAAAACTGAGTAATTACATAAAGAGGTTCCCATTCGTGTTGATGACATCGCAGACGAAGAAGCGAATTCACAAGGTGTCATAAATTCAAAGGTTTCAGATTGTAAGCATAAAGGTGGAGCCGTTCATGCGTTGTTGCGTTTGATACTTTTTCACCATTTTATACGTTTCAAGTTACACACAATGCGTTTTATGCATCAACTCTTATGTTTTAATCAGCTGTTGTGTTTATATTTTTATTAACTAAAAACAATTTTGCCAAAATGGAAAGTAAAATTTACAATTTAAGGGAATTTATGGAATTCATTTAGTTTATGTACATAATATTTTGTGCTACAAAAAGTTCAAAAATAACACAAGCATCAATAGCATCTCCTCCATTGCACTTGTTTTCTTTTAATAATAAACAAACAGAGATGACACTCAGCACATAATAGTTATCGATAAGCAAAATAAAAATTTTGGTAATGAAAAAATTGTGTTTGAAATCAGTTTTTATATATGTTTTTCTTAAAAGTAATTATAAACTTTATTTCGAATGCTTTTTCTTTTATTAAAAACATTTTTTAATACAAAAAAATGGAAAAAATAAATCCACCACGCAATCAGATTTATCGATAACATCAACAAAAAAATATTATTTGTCATCCATGGCTATCAACAACAGCTGACATTTTTTCACCTTTTCTGCGACGGATACAAAAGTAGAAAGTAAAGGCTTCATTAGTCTTTACTTTCTGTTGTCGTTCTGTGAAGTGCCGTTCTGTTGTTTAATTTTTGTGGTTACTTCTTCTGTAAAAAATCATCTGCCTTAATTTACAAGGTAATCTTACAAACGCAAGCTTTTTATATTTTTTGTTTATTTTTCTCGTCGAAGTCCGTACATATAAAAAAAAATTGTTGTGTCAGATTTCATCTATAAGCAAACACTCTTTATGTTGCAGCCACATTTAAAATATAGGCACTTATATATCAGCTTTTTCTCTCTCAATGGCCGTCACTTAACGTTGAATTCTATTTTCTACAGGTTCGTCCGCAACGGCACGGAAAGTAACAGAACAACTAACGACTTGTACACATTTTCTATATAACAGAATGAAGACAGCTGATTCGCAACGGAACAGAAAGTAAAGACTAATTCTGCTTTAAACCTACTTTGCTGCGTTGATACGTTTATGCATTCTTTGCGTTTTGTCGTGTAACCTGTCACATACAATTACACTGATTCTACTTTTTGACAGATGCATCAAACGGAACAAAGGATAGAACTCATGGTATGTAACTCCGGCTTAAGCAACTGCGATTGTTGTGAATGATTCTCGAAAGTATGCCTCTTCATTCAAACCTAAATTAGCTGATCACTGATTTGATGATCAAAATAAAACTTTTATGAAAAAACCGTTTAATGTCTACATTGCGAAGAACTAAAATCCAGATATAATTTTTTTGTGTGAAAAGTACCTTTTGATTGTTGTAGAGTCAACCGTTTTTATATTTCTTTGAACCTCTTGGTTTAAAAATAAATATAAAAACCAGCTGATTTGGTGTTCATAACTTTTATGTATGTTCTGCCGTCGACTCATTAAACTTTAATCTAATTGTAAATGATTTTTTACCCGACAAATTTAACTTCAATAAACTACCTAACAAGAAATCAATTTACCTATTACTATAGGATCCTAAAAAAGCATTGCGTCTGCAAAAGTACTATCAAAAACACGGCCCATAATAAAATTTAAGGCAGTGATACTAAGTTCTCTTACTCTATTGTTTAATTTCCGAAACAAAAAAACTAATTTGCAAAATGTTAATAAAAAATAATTTTGATAAAAATATGGTAACATTGTTTATCAGCATTGTCAACTTTTAACTTTCAAAAAACTCCAAAAAAAGAGGAAAAAGCGATTAATTATCAAAAAAAAAAGCCAATAAACTTAAAAATTTTAACTTTTTATTTTATTTATTTCATAAAATTATAAATTTCCAAACAAAAATAAAATAAGTTTCCCTTGTTCCAATTAGAAGCATAAAGACGCAAGTAAATGTCGATATAATTAATAAAAAATAAATATTAAAAAAAAAAAAATAAATAAAAAAAACTTTATATTACAACTGGAAACAAAACTTAAGTTTTTTTGCTATCGATAATCGACCTATTAGTCTACAGATATTTTATTAATAATAAAACAACGCCATCCAAATTACAAAATACTTTGCTATTAATACTAGAAAAAAATTTTAATACTAGCCCAGTGAAATGCATTTGCAAAACCAGCTACTATTTCACCATCAGCACTACTTATCTGTATACTCCTATTAGAACTAAAACTACTAAATACTTATGTTACAACTAGCTGACCCGGTCCGTGTTGCTGGCCCTAAGCAAACACTAGTTCTGTATTACCACACGATTTAAATTGAGCTTTTAACGAAATTTACGGCCTTCAAATAAAAATCTATCATAAAGTCTTTTTACAGAATAACTTACATATGGTGTAGGTATGGGGGCTCAATCTAAAAAGAAACGCATGTATTTAAGGCAAATTGGAAATTATATTTACTTATTACTTCATCTGAAGGCCAGCGGTTAGACAATGTATTTGTTTTTTTATTTGGTGTAAAAACGTATAAATTTTTTGGCGTGACAACTCAGAAGCAAGCCACATACAACTAGCCGTGTGAAAAACATGAATTAGCTAAAATTAAGCCAGCAATAGTCAATGATTGACTTTGTGCTTTGTTGATGGTGAAAGCAAAGGCAAGACGCAAAGGGAATTGGAGCCGCTTGAATTGGAACGGTAAATCGTTGGAAATCATCGGAATTCGTGGAATAAGTACGCCTTTGCCCCTGAATCTGCCACCGATGATTGTTGGCTCGATTAAATTTGGTGAACTGTTTTGGTGGTCAATCTGGTTCCGTTGCATAACTTCGGTTCGTTTAAGTTGCCAATAAGAATTACCGGTGATCCAATCTTTAATGTTAGGACATGCGGTGGCATTCCGGGTGGTTGCAATGAATTAAAAAATTCAGTGGAATAAATTGACGGCTTGTTCTTCTGTGTGGATCGATTTGTATTTGAATAATTTACCGGGCAGTTTTAATTGAATTTGCTCATTGAGCTTTAAATATTTTTTGTAAATAAGCCGAAACTCAGATTTTTGAATGCAACATTTCGAAAGTTTTAAAATTTTGATATTGGATCATTATTAACATAGGTTTTTTGTAAATATCTTCGGAACTACACAACCGATTTAAAAGTTTGATATTCGTTTTGAAAAACATGACAACGGCTTTAAAAAAAATAAAAAAAAACAAACCAAATAAATGTATGTTTGTATATGTCATTGGTGGTGCAATATGAAAATTGGATTTTGCCATGCCACTTCGTCCGCAGACCGAAATTTAAAAATCAGACTTCACAGTGTCACCCGCCCAAGATATTGTAAAGATTCCCTGAAAATTTCATCAAAATCGGCCCAGCCGTTTTGGAGTCCATACGTTACATACATACATACATACATACATCTTATTTCATATACATATAATAGATAGAAGATTTAATGAAATTAACATTTTAATGAAATTCAAGAGCAGGCCCAATAATATTTTCAGATGCAATGGGACACAATACTGTTCACTTAATGGGGTGAAATTGGCGTTGACAAGTGATTCTTGGATTATCAGAACCCCAAGACCTACAATTCTGCTTATTAACAAAGCCATTTAAATGGAAATGAGCTTCGGCATTCGTTGCCGATGACTTGCGGATTTAAATTCTTCCACCAATTGCACCTTATGGGAATAATTATTTTCTAAATGTGCCATAGTGACGTAGGAGACCTTTTTATCTGAGCATAACGCCTTCTGGATGATGTTTTTTTTCGTAAACACTTTGCTCTACATTTTCAATTTTTTCCGCAGTGCGAAATAAACGTCGTCTACCATTTCGAGGGAAATCTCTTACGGTGCCAAGTTGGTGGTAACGCTTCAGAAGGTGAACTTCTGATGTTAAAATATTGACGTTAAAATATTTGATCGCTAATTAAAGTAATAAAATTTTATTATTTCGGCTTTTTGTTCAATTGTGAATCTCCCCATTATTTATTCATTTATACGTGAACATAAAAGCATACTTACATGGGCTCATTTAAGTTATCTTACAAGTCATTAGAATTTGATTATACATATTTTGCAGAACCTATGAACCAATTTTCAGTATGGAATGTGAAGTAGTTATAAATTTTTAATACTAAAAACCTATTTTTCTTTAAAAAGGCAATTTCTGAAAATTGTTTTTTCCCCCCAGTTGTAAGCCTTATGTGTGTGAATGCAAAAATAAAAACAATGAATTACATTTTATGTGTTTAGCAACTAAACTGTAGTTTAAATTGCTGTTATTGTTTAGGGTCCGATAAACAGCATCTTTTGTACACGAACGATTCATGTTTTTTTCCCCCCTCAACAAATTTCAAAAAAGAAAATTAAAAAATAAAAAACGTACAGCAAGAGCACACAGTAAACAGGCGATTGTATTAGGAAATATTGTTGTTAAATGTATTTAATATTCGCTGTTATAAACATTAATTTATTTCGACAGCTGAAATTGTATACAAACTTTATTAGGAGCGCAGTAAAAAATGATTGCGTTTGGCAAAAAGCGATATTAAAAATTTTAATAATAAATATTTATTTTCTTTTAAATTATATGTAAGGAAAGTCGTTCAATTGTTATGTTTAAGGATGCTAATTGACATAGGATTACTTTTTTAAATGAAATAAAATGTTCGTGTACTTCTGTCTGTGTTTGTAAGCCCTAAAATCAAAGAATAAATGTGTTCTTTTGCATTGTAAGCGAAAGAAAACTTTTTTTGGCTGGAGATAACATCAAAGACGATACTAAAGAAACGTAAGAGTTTTCATACAAAATTTATTTCATTGATTTGCACGAGGTGATTTACTTGTGCTTTAAATCGGACATGTCCTGGAATACCCTTTCTTTGTTTTTTAATTGTTTTTCTACAAGAGCTAAATACATTTTAACAGGCCGAAGTTATGGACAGTTGGGTGAATTCAACCTCTCGTGGTACAAAATTGACATAATTGTTTAAATACGACCCAAGGGCCTTTCTTCTGTGGTGGCTAATGCCAAATCGGGCTAGAAATATGAAGGCACTCTGCAATCTCTGCTGTTAAAAAAATAGGAACCGTTTGTGTAGACTCTCCGTAATATATACTTCCGTGTGTATTCTGTCTGATGTCACAAATGATTGGCTTCTTTTTCCACAACTGCAAACGTCTGGCCACACAAGAAACATCTTAGGTAATTTTGTTCGTTTTTTTATCCGATATTTATCTTGAACATTACTGTATCCATTAGCCACATAAAGAGCTTGACGCGGAAGTTGTGCAAATACTGCCACTACATAGGTCTCATAAGCTGCAACACAATAAATGTATTTCTATATAAAATTTGAACTACAATTTTTCGTTCGTTCTTTTGCTTCTTGTTTTTTTACCGCATTGAGATCTAAAATTTTCAAAACATTATACGACTTAAACCAGCATCAGCCTTGTTTCTGCGCATAAAATCCCTAGTGGGAGTCGTACCTATTAACCCTAGAATAAAGAGCTAGAATAATATATTATTCAATATCTTTACTGATTAGCGATACGTGTCTGAGCATTTGGAAATCAACCGTCCTACTTATCCGTATCCAATTTTGAAATATTTATACACTTCACCTTTGGTACCTAGTGTTTGTATAGATTTGTCGTTTTGTTTGTAATTTTACAATATTTATATCTGGCCACATAAAGCCTACGACTAAGAGACAGGATTAAGCAATGTCGGTCTGTCCGTGTGTTGGTTCAAACCCTCACAAATTGTAGAGATCTGTATGTGGTATTAATCTATGGGAAATATCCGGAAAGTAATGGATATTGAAATCCAGCACAATCGCTTTATAACTTTCGAAGATATGAGTTAATAAAAGCGACTACTTCTGCTTTTGCCCATATTTTAAAAAATTTTCAGCCATAGAACAATTTATAGGAACGTTTGCTACCACTTGTAGACATAGTACGCCCCTAGGGCTATTCGAAAAATTTTTACAAAAATCGATCACTAATCACCAAAGTTTAGTTTTAATATATATATATATGTATATCAAGTTACTAAAGCTCTTAATAACTTCTCGACACGCTAAAGACACCAAACTACAAGTCGAAGCCTCGTAGACTACTACCGAGAAAAACTGGCAAATCGGTTAGTAAATAGCTAAAGTTTACAAAGAAAAATCTAGAGAGGATACTAAAAGAATATAAGATATTATAAAAATAAAATACAAGATGGTCGTCACTACAAAATGGAGTGCAATAAATCTATATATGGATTAAATAAAGCATTTAAAAATATTCGCATTTTAACCCACTAAATATAAGTGTAAAACAAAAAGGATCGACAGGAAGAATTCTTTAAACTATGAAAAAGTTAAAATTCAAGATGGAGTACAAATTAAAATGGCGGATAATAGGTCAAATACAGTAATTACGACTTTGCCCCCTTCAACCACCAATATTGCTATCAAATGAAAGTTCTTGATCAGAAGAATAAAGCAATCTTTAAAAAAGTTAAAATCCTTAACAAAATGGCGTATAATTTTTTTCACAACTCCATAAAATAAAAGGGCTTGTCTAGTAGAATACAAATAACTAAATAAAAATTTTAAATTAAAGATGGCGTCGAAAAGAATAAAGTCAATTGACATTTAGCATTACATATGACATAAGGCGAATTCATACAGGTGAAATTATCAGCCCAGCAGATGGGAAAACTTTTTGTCAAACCTGGTTAAATTCGCCTTGATTTAATTTATTACTGCAGGGAAGAAAAATATGATTTTGGGTTCGGTATTAAGCAATTAACTTAAGTGTACTGATTTGATATTAAAGGTACAAAATTAATGTATATTTGTTGCTTTTGCGTCATTAATAATGTGTTTCAAAATTGTATATCCTTGTTTTTAATCAAATTTTATTATATTTAATATGTCATCACAACTGTTCCATCCCTGATATACAAATTGGCCTCTACATAAAACATCCCCTAAAAAGTTGCTTTGTTGCATCAATTCGCCGTTGCATATACCTGCCTGAATATGCCTTGACATTAAATCTATGTTATGCTACGATGTTGTCACTATAAATATGTACATGATAGTGAAGGGCATTATAAGATTCGGCACGGTTCTACTTACTTACTTACTTACTTACTTACTTACTTACTTACTTACTTACTTACTTACTTACTTACTTACTTACTTACTTACTTACTTACTTACTTACTTACTTACTTACTTACTTGTTCTATATGTGTTTTGGAAAATTTCGCTATTTGCCCAAATTTAACCAAAACATACTTTCAATTCTGCCTCCAGATAAACCCTGGTTTATATTGAATACTAATTAATGAATTAAAATGAATAGCAGAATGATTACAAGTATTATTAATTCAATAGTCAATACATTCGATTTGAAAATTAAGCAACAACAACATTGATATGTAGCATATTGAATTGATGGTGTGTCTATTTATACATGAGTAGGAGTACGTAGGAGTTTCAATTTCTGACTCAAGTGTTGGTTTCTTTATTCTCTTTTTTTATAAAGCAATATGCCAATTGATTACAACAAACAATGATATTGTAAATAAAATAATAAATCAAATGAAACAAGTACAATGTATACACTTTCAATATATTTAAAAAGAAATTTTGTGGGAACAAAAACAAGCGAATAAAAATTGTACTGAAATGAATGTTTATACAAAAAAAAAAAAAAAAAAACAACTATTTACTTTTGCTTAATGTGGCGTTATTAGTTTATTAAATATATGTATAATAAAATTAAAAGTTCTCCTATTGTCAGGCTTTTAAACTAAAAGTTTGGAATTTTTCAAAATTTGTGTAAAAATACTGATTAATGTGTAGAAATCTTTGTAGTATTTTATATATATATTGTTTTAAACGCGTAACTTTTCAACTGCAACAATTAAAATATAATTGAAAAGTATTTAAAAAATGCTACCAAAAACTTTTAATTTTACAAACACGTTACAAAACTAATAGCGAGTTCAAACGAACGCAATGTAGAGTATAAAAATAAAAATTTGGTCGCATTCAACAAATAGCAAATTTGATTGAATGAATGAACAAATTTCAATTGAATTAAAACGGTAGCTGAAACTGTTAATAAATTGCTTGTTTGTTGTGTTTTATTTTATTTTATTTATTTTTTTTAAATTAAATTATTAATGAGAGTTCGATTCGAAAATGTAAAGAAACTTAATAAAGAAATAAATTATAGCCTTGCCGTGTAGACACCTACACAATTATTATTTCGGAAATGACTGCAACATCGTAAGCACTTGATACAGGAGCTGTTTCGTTGTGAATATATATATTATGAATTTTTTTTAATATCACATGCTACAGGGTGTGACAAAAGTCATCATAGTGTTTTAAAGTTTAATAACTTTAAATTATAATTTTAATTACTTAAAATATGCTAATAACTTGTAAAAATATTAAAAATAATATTTTATGTTAAACACTTCTTTATTGTTAATGCATTTGAAACATGTTAACTTAGTGATGTTAATTTTTGTTAAACAAAATTAAGTATTTTTGCAGCGAAGAAAACAAGCCATGGTGGTATTTTTAAACTAGTAAAAGGAGGGTCATCTATCGGTTTAAATTTCAACCAGCGGTTATATCAAATCCATCAATACTTACTTCATTCTATTCTGTCACAAAATTCTGTATATTATCTCCGTTGAACGAAATGAATCGATTTACCCTTGAACAACGCTGTGATTTATTTGAATTATATTATTTATTTCAAAACAAAGACAATAATTGGTCGGAAATTGCACGCAATTCTTTTAAATTTTAAAATAAGGAAGCTCATTTTAATTTTGGTGGGAGAAGTTAATGAGGCAAATTGTCGTATTTGGGGTTAAGAAAACCCAAATTTGGTCTTACAGAAGCCAATGCAGCCATTACGAGTGACTGTTTAGTGTGGCTTGTGTAGCGAAGGCATCATTGGCCCATATTTCTTTTAAAAGGAGGACGGCGCAACCATTACGGTCATTGGAGACATCTATCGCACCACAATAATCGATTTCTTCATGGTAATTACGTGAACGATATTTAGTTTCAACAACTTGCCACACATCTCATGACACAATCGATTTATTGCATACAAAGTTTGAAGTCCGCTTAATAGCCGAAATTGTGATGTTAATTGGCCGCCAAGAAGCTGTGGTTTGACACCGTTGAACTTCTTTCTGTGGGGAGCCATTAAAGACAAGAGTTATGCAGATAAACCAGAGACAATTGAGCTTTCGAAGGCCAACATTCATGATGCCATTGCCAAAATGCAACCCTGTACACTCGAAAAAGTGCTCGAAAATTGGTACAGTAAAGCCAGCCATGTGAATGAAATAATATTTAATTTTCAACCGTAATAATTATGCTTCACAACAAAAAATTATTTAAGCAAAATTTAAATTTTGCTTAAAAAATGACGATTCCTCTTAAAAAGCATTATAAAGTGATCATCTTCACAAAGTTCTACAGCGCTTTTATGATGTATTCTTTTTTAAATTTCAAAATATTCACTGCATTTAACTGTTTAAATCTTGTTTATGAACTTAAATATTGTGAGGCGTATTTGTTTATTTGTATACACATTCACACCCCACATGAATCGTGTCAATATTTTTCAACTTGTGCATGTTGAAGCATGCATGTTTATACTAGCATAAAAGGTTACTCTATAAAGTACATACAAATATAAATAATGTCTTGTACACGATTATATGAGTTGCGCGCTTGCCTATGTTTTTTACAATTTTTTTGGATTGCATGTTACAGCATATGAAACTGTATAGGATTATGGGTACACTGGAAGAAATAGGAAAGTTGTTTTCAAAATGGGAATTATTAAACTAATACGAAAAGCGCAATACAAATGCAAAAAAGTGTCTTTTGTGCCCCCATATAATTTTTGTTTTCATCTAAATTAATAGTCGCTAATTTCAAGATTCTAGTATCTTAAACAAGAATATACAAGAAGTAACATGACAATACGAAAAAGGATATTTTTGATCACCCATATGATTTTTATTCCAACATCGTATTTTTAATACTTTTAGTCCTTGATACCATAAAAATTCGAAAAAGTACTTTTTTTTTGGTCGGTCATAACATTTGGATCAATAGTCTCTAAACTCAAAATTCTATCTCAGTAAACATTAAAAACAAAATGTACCATTAAAATGCGTATCATATATCATTTCCAACCTCAACGTGGCTAAAAAATGCTTAACTTTTAAATTCTGTATTGTTGAACTTAAAAAAAAGTGCCATAAAAAGAATAAAAGTACTTTTTGGGTTTTCCATATTAATATACAAAATTTCAAGTTTAAAATGCTTAAATATCTATGTCATAAAAAAATCTTTTACTTGTCATAATTTTAAGTAAATGAATATAAATACACTTTCTTGCATAAAAGTAAATATTTTTTAAAAAGTACCCAACCGTTTTCTCGAAATTTTCTTTTTCTACCCTGTTATGAATGTCTCTTAAGTTTAATAAAAGATACATAATATTTTATGTCTGGTGAAACCCAAATCCGAAATGTTCATGTTCCTTAAAGTTTTTAAAAATGTTACCTTCAATTATTATAGAATTTTTCTTTCATTCCTACAAACAGGGACCATTTTTACCCCTTATACATGAAAATTTGAAATCTGTCGAAAGCTTATTAATATTTTTTCGCTCAAAAACTAATCTGATTTAATTTTTTCTAATATTTAGTTATCAAAAAAAATTAACAAAATATAGTTTTTCCCTTAGAGACTGAGTATTCAAAAAAGAACCAGACACTTGTCAGCTTATTTTTTTAAGTAGACTTAAATACCCTTTCAAATTGATCTGTGTCATTTTAAGTTTAGCAGATAACAGGTTAACGATTTTACCCGCTTTTTCCTTTTCCCCCTTGAATTTCCTTTGAATTTTAAAAAATCTCTTTTGAGTCAAGCTACACCTTTATTCATTAAAAAAAGGAACCCACTGTCCAAATTTCATGTCTTTAGCCTTTTACGATTGGGCGATGATTAATAAGGTTACTCTTTTGTATAAGTATATAGATAATATTGAGGAGAAATTAGGAAAGCCAAAAGGGACTAATTTTGCAAATTCCGGATTTTCGGGATTCTAGTACTTTTTGGGAATTTAAGATTTATTATTTACTAGCTAACCCGGTGCGATTCGCTACACCCACTAAAAATTTTGTTGTTGTTGTAGTTATATTAATACGTATACAGTTACAGAGTAATTTAAATTGTTATAATATAAAGCGATTTTTTAATGCAGCTTATTGATTGACCATTATTGACAGAAAGTAATTTATTCTTGGGGGCAGCGTTGCCAGAAGCTTTGCAGAGAAAATCATCACTTAGAACCAAAAAAAAAACATTTTTTAAAGAAAAAAATCATCAAATTTTTTTAATTCAAAAATTTTATAACAAACGCAAAAAAAAAACAATAAAAATTTATTTAGAAAACTGTTTCCTTATTAGATAAGTTATTTAAAGCAAAAACTATATTAAATTCATATGAAAATATATATACATATTCAGTGTTGCCGCCGACCAACTTTTTTTCGCAGTAAAATCGACAAAAAAAAAACGCAGTGAAGCGCAGTGACGAGAAATAAAATATTGTCGTTTTACTTTGGACAAAAAAAGGAAATTTTTTCACTCTTTTTAAACTTTTTGGTCCTTTTTCGACACAATATAAAAATTAATTAAATGGACTGAAAAGCTAATATTTTTTTCACGAAATAGTTTGTTTATGTTTTTCTGACGGGATTTTTGACATTTTAATTCAAGACCTAATCAGTCAACTGCAACGTAACGTAACAGCAGAAAATGTTGCCATCTAGCTGCTATATTTTTAACAGGGTGACAATTTTATCTCGTTGTGTTATAGCATTTACAGACTTACGTGTTAAACACGTTTGAGGTAAATCATGTTAAGGCGTTGTTGATAAAAAAAAAGAGGAAAACTACCAAAAACTGAAAAACGCAGTGATATTCAAAAAACGCAGTGACGACGGGCAAATCGCAGTGAAAAACTGCGATCGCTGTGAAAACGGCAATACTGTTCATATTCACATAGCAACTTGTGAATAAAATCAAATTGACAGATACTCTGTTGTACATTTATATATTCAAACTGTATAACTATCAAACTATAATGTTTTAATATAAAAAACAATCATACATTTAACAATTACATATGTATGTATGTATTAAAATATTTTAGGAATCATCACTGTTACAGAATAGGTTTCATATTTTTAGTTACATCTTGATCTATTTTTTAATTATAGCATGAACAATCGTTTAACTTTAAGTATCCTTTTGAATATAATATAATATGTATACCCTTAATAGTGCTGTTATCTAATCTATTTCTATATTTATGTTTTTTTTTTTTTTTAATTTTCAACTGAAAATATTGGATCAACATTTTTAGAAGAAATAGGAAGACATATTAGGGTTTTAAAAAATTTTGACAGGGTCGGAAAGCTAAGATTTTGTCAGCTCGAGTTATTTTTAAGACTTCTGACCAAAATTTTTTACAACTTAGATTATCTATAGTTGTAAAGTGTTTGTCAAAGTGGAGAAGACGTACATAGTTATCTTAACTCGTCTTCTAGTTTTTGAACATCATTCTCATCAATTAAATTTGAAAAGTTTTGTATTTAACCTGTTAAAGAAGCTACTTTTCTATTAATTATTTTTGAAGAGTCAAGACATGAAAGTTCTTTAAAATTATTATTGTTAAAATTAAAATTTTCAAAAAATTTATTTGTTTTAATTTTCTGCAAGTTTTAGATTGAAAATTTTTTGTTTTACAAACACCCCCAAATAAATATCTTCTTTTTGTAAACGAAATAATTTATTTTCCAAGTCAAGTTTATTAATAAAATTGATGTAAACGTAATTTGGTTTTATAAAATTATCTAAAATTTGAAGATAAAGACGTACCATTTTAACATAATTTTTTTGTATTTCAGAGATGTGTTTTGAAAAATTATGTTAACTTTGTTTATTATGTCGAGAATATACTTTAAAAAACACAGATAGAGTTCGTTAATGTCATTCAACCTGTTTTTAATAGATTCTGCGACAATCTGATTGTTGATAAGAATTGTAGAAAAATTATGTTTTGTATCTACAACTTAAAACAAACAAAATATAATGTCTTCAAACAAAAATCATCATTTTGGGGGAAAAAATCATAAATCATATTTTAGAAAAATAAATCACTAAAAATATGATAAAATTATGATTATGGCAACGCTGCTTGGGGGGATAACATTACCACTGCTCCAATCGTAACCATTTAAGGCTGTTATAAGGAAATTGAATTTAAATTGCTAGTACAAAGTTTCAAACAAATTTCGTTTATAGTTTCCAATATATGACATCAAATGTATAATTTTTGTATGGGGATACCATGCTCTCTGCTCCGATCCTAACCATTTTTTGTTTGTTTTCAAAATAACTGGTACGTAGTTTGAAGGGAATAGCTGCTAAGTTCTTCAAATATGCTATAAAATGTATTTAATAAGTGCAAAAAGAATTTGAAAATAAAATAACCTTTAGCAAGTGCATACAGAATCGTAATAATAAAAAATGTACATATTTTTCTCTTAGTGTACTACTTAAATTTAAGCATGACTATTAAATATTATTATTTTTTTTTGGCAGACATTAAATGTGTAGCTTGTATAAACACAAACAGACATTTTGAAAAGAGCAACGTACACATAATTGTACGTGCATAAACATGTCTTTTTTTTTAACAAATATAGTTTTTTTGAAAAAAAAAAATTATAGAAAAAACTTAGATAAAGTGAAACATTGCGTTTTGAAGGGAAAAAAAAATAAATAAATAAAATGAAATAAAAAGCGATACAAGTTGTTTTGCAGTCATGAATGAATATAAACTGCATTTTATTTTACAGTCACACGGTTACATCTAAATTCGTTAGAAAACAAATTTTTATTTATTAATTTATTTATTTAATTTGTATTCCCATACAACAAGACTTTGAGTCTTATAATTATAGTACAGGATGAGTAAATTGAATTTAATTAAGTATGTTTTGCAAATTAACTTGAATTTAGGGAATATATCGTATATCGTCGGCTTAATATGCAAACCTGCTCATTCCATTTCAACAAATTTTACAGGAGAGACACAAAACTTCTTATATTTCATATTCGTAGCTTGAGAGAAAAACCAAAAATACAGTTGGTTTATTTTATGGTATTCTTCATGTATCTACAAAAATAAAAATCGTATTAATTGAGTTAGTAATAAACACTGAACTATTAATGTACTGGATTAAGCAGTTTTTCTTACAAAAATGTTTCTGTGAGAGGATTTAGCAGTTTTTCTTATCAAACCTTTTTACACACTTCATGACTTAACTTGAAGAAAAACTACATGCTGGTCAACAAGGCGTATCTTTCTCCACCACACGGCATCAAAATCTCAATTTACCTAAAAAGTGGATTTAGCAGGTTTTCATATTAAGCCGACAATATTTTAGGTAAAATAATGTAACATGAGAAAGTTGCTATTGTATACAGTATGAAGAGTATGTAGATTTTAAACAAATTTTCTTTAACTTACTAATACCATGCACTTATTTCAATTAGCTTTAGTAATGATTGAGCGAAGCCAAAATTCCTAAGATTATTTCTGTAAATCTTATTATAACTTCATTTGTATCGGCTAGTAAAATTCAGATTTTTTTGATTGCCATTTTTGAATTTAATTTTGTTTTAAATCAAAATCAAAAATAATAAAAAAATATTTCACGTACAGACACAAATTTTTTTATAATTTCATTATAAGTAGATATTGTTATGTTTGCTGCTTGCCATATGCTTCATTAAGCTACAAAGTATTAAATACAATTCTAACATAAATTTAATAAGCAGACATATGTACATACATACATACAAGTATATTTCTGTCTTCTCATTTTACTGACACATTTAACAAATTTTCAATTTTCAGATGTCAGTTGTGATGAAAGTGATACCATCAGTACAACATCATCAACACCATCTACAACAAATATACCCTATAACATATTAAAACCAATTTTAAAACAGCCACAACATCAGCAACAACAACAAAGTGTTCATCAAATGCAAAACTCTTCCACAACCATACCACCAAAATCAATACTAAAGGACAATAGCCAGCATCATCATCATCAGCAGCAGCAGCAACAACAGCAAATGCAACAGTTACAACAGCATCAACAACAAACACAACAGATACATCGAACATTGCCACAGCCACCTAAAAATGCTGGTCTGGGTGCATTTCATACAAAAGAGACGGCTTTGCAGAGAATACAACAACAAAGTGGTCGTATACATGGCAGTCGTACAAATCTATCAAATTTATGTGGAGCAAATCCTCTAGGACAAACAACTACAGCAACAACAATAAATCATTATTCATCATCAACGTCACAACCAGCGCCAGCAGCTCCAACAGCATATGGCAATACTGAAGCAGTGGGAACGGGCGGTATGGTTGGCATGACCAATCGTAGTTGCAGCACTTTTAATATGACAACTATTGGCATGGGTAGTGGTAGTAATAATAATGGCACATTTGCCACTGGCTCGGGATTTATGGAATTACATTCACCCTCCCATGTGGCAGGCGGTATGGGAGGTGTTATGTCAGGCACAGGATTTAGTAAACTAAATGAAACATTAATCAATACACACGCAAATAGTTTGAGTACCTCTTCGACGAGAAATAATCTACAATCGTTGCGTGCACAAAAGTCACCCATCTTAAATAGAAGACGTTCATCGTCGATTGTGGCAAATCTTCTTACAGCCGATTTTACATACAATCAACAAAACACGTCACCAACATCAGCCACGGCAAATGCGAATACGTCAGGCAATATGAATGATGCCAGCCATATTGGCGGTACCTTATCGCACAGTAATACACGGTAAGTGATTTTCTTTTATGCTTTTCAAATGCTACTATTTGATTAAATAACAAAGAGAAAAAGTCTTAATAATAATAATATTCAATGACTTTGTTTACACTCAAGTCAAGGTTTTTTTTCCTTCGTTCTACTTTGATACCTTTAATTTACAAGTGACTTATTTGTACTCATACATACATTCGTCTTTGCATTATAGGCTTCGTTTCAAATGCGTATTGTAAATGTGTGAACAACAATTGCATCATTAGAGAAGATTATTTTTCTATCTCCTTATACATTTCTAAGCAATTGTCCTTTGTCGCAATGCAATTTTTGCAATGTAATCATGTCTCTTTTATAGTGTTTTCTATAGGTGTTGCCAATTGTACATATCCAGGGTCAATTGTCATGTGTTACACTACAACGAGCCAATAGTTATAGTTTGGGTTGCAAAACGTTGACTAAAATTTAATTTTTTTTATTTGAATTTTGCAAGCAGTGCTGACTTTATTCGCTTACCGTATTGTGTACATACAAATTAT
Organism: Phyto melanocephala; assembly: GCA_941918925.1. Classification (NCBI taxonomy): domain Eukaryota; kingdom Metazoa; phylum Arthropoda; class Insecta; order Diptera; family Rhinophoridae; genus Phyto; species Phyto melanocephala. The sequence continues at coordinate 127,979,021 of OW799234.1, read as the reverse complement.
CTCAGCAAAAAAAGACATGCAAAAGAAATAGTGAATGCATGAGTTCAACCCACGATGAAGTGGTTCAATTTAGGTGAAACATAAATGATTTTAACATTAAAGTGTCATTGGAGAGCTTGAGTTACATAAATATATGTATTAACAAAACTCCCTTTCTAATAAAAGCATAGAACGCATTCACAGTAGATAAAAGAAACGCATGTTTCATGAGGTAATAATATTTATTTACATGAATTGTTTTAAATTCTCGCATTCATATGCAGGTATTTTTAAGCAAATGGCTAACTTTTTTGTATTCGGAGAAGGCATTCTTCATGGCTCCACTTTTAAATTGGAAGTCATCAGAAATGTCATACACATTGAACTAGTGTACAATTTTTTTGCTGGGTATGTCTTCTGTACTGCTAAATGTTTCAGCAGAAAAAAAGGAAACCGATTATTTAATATTTAGATTTTTTTATATTTTCTCTTAATTGGTGCTTACTTTTTAAACAGAGCGTAAGAAGACATGTTTTAGCGACTTATATTGGATATGACATAAGTTTCACCTATGACTTGTGTTTTTGTCAAAAACAACCCTTCATGCTTTTATTGTTGCCAACTAAGTGCTCTTAGTACTGCTGTTAGTGGTTTTCAGTGTTGCCAGCTCGTGGTGACAAAAAATAGCGAACAATTTCAAAGAAAAACATTCTTTTTTTTTTTTTAATATTATTTTTAGCTTTTTAACAGACTTTTTTTTTAAATACAACACTAAAAACTATTTATTTGTTGTAAATTATGATGTAGAGTAGAGAGTATAGAGAAAATATTAAAACTAAATTTATAAGGATGGATAAAAAGACAATGATTCTGGTGGGGTTAAATGACCATTTTTCGCGGATTAATTTATAACTCAATACATTATTAAGGCACACCAAATTTGATCTGGGTAACTCTTAAAACAACAACTATTGGCGGTATAGGAGGCGGAAGACGGGTACCTCCAATACAAATTAATTATAACTTTTCTTATGTCTGCAGAACTACAATAGCAAGGCACACCAAATTCGATTTGGGTAACTCTTAGAATAGACAGCATGTTCCCACAAAATATTGGCGGTACGGGAGGGAAAAGGCGGTTACCTCCAATACAAAGTAATTATAAATTTTTAGGTATGAAAAAATTCATTACATATTTATTGTGTGCCTTTATATTCCTCAGAATTCTCATTTTAATATGTAAGTTAGTTGAATTTCTTCACTCTGCCTGATCAAGCCTTTTTACCGGTTAATGTTCCTTTATATCCAGGTCGTTGATGTTAAAAATTATTTTTGGAAATCCGGCTTTTGATATGGTATAATATGTGTATGTGTGTGGAACACTACTTCTTATCATTAATTTTATTATACATATAAGTAACGAAATATAATTAAAAATATAGATTCCTTTGTAATATAAATGTAGTATAATAAAAATAAACATATATAAAAAAATAATATTTGTTTTTGTATTTTTTTATACAGGTTTAATAAATTATATTATTGATATAATAAATGATTTAATATTATAAAACCCAAATCTCAAATAAAGACATGATTAAATTAATTAAAATCATTTTTGAAAATTATTGAAAATTTTAATTAATTTTTTAATACTGTTTTAATTAATATTTTTCTCCATATTTTTTCAATTAAAACTATTAATTTTCATTTAATTAATAGTATCATTTTGATGATTGGAGCAAAATTAAACAATTTTTTAATTAATAATATTAATTTCGTAATTAAAATCCATATTTATTTTTTTCTGTGTATTTAAGTACGTGAGTGATTTTTAATTAAGACTCTTTTTGAAAATGTAAATATTTTTGTTTTCTGTTTGTTGAATAAAATACTGTTTTACAAAAAAAAAACTTTTAGTATCATTCTTATATTCCTGGTAATTAAAAGTCAGCCAAATTTATTAATTGCTAGTTTTAGCTGCCATTTTTATATTTGCTCTCTCAGGTTTAAGTTTTGTTACACAAAAATTAAAACAATTTTACCACTTGATTAAGCAACTATATTTTAACTTTGTATGTCTTTTAGCGCGTCGTAACTAGTACAGCTTTATGTTCAGGAAAATGTAAAAAAGGCAACAACAAAAAATAACAAGAAAATATAATTAGAGAACCTTTTTGCAAAAATTTTTCTTAACTTTAGTTTTTTTCCCCTCTTTAATTCTTAAAAACCTTTGTTGTCGTTTTCATTTGTATTATAGATGTTGTTGTAGTAATTTGTAGTTTGCATGTTGCACAACATCAACTAAGGATTGTTGTACATTGGTGCCACAAAAACATGAACATAAATGGTTGTCACAGAAGGTGTGTTGGTGAGATTAAACATGAACCTAAACTAAAAAAAAGAACAAGAATATCTGAAGCGCAGTAAAAGTCATACACGCTACTCAAATGTTATAAAACACGAATTGCATAGAAAAGAGTCACATAAAAGCTTAGGCAGTTCATTGTAGTCTTTCATAGTTGCTGTATTTTATTTTCTGTTTTATATTTTTAAGTTTTAATACAATTTAAATAGCGGAAACGGAAATAACTGCCATGGCTTAACAACCGCATATAAAAAGGAAAACGTTACTTCAATTTACATGCACGTACTAAAGCAAGTGCCCTAAACAGTACGCGTACATAAAGTTATAACTTTTGAATAGAAAAACCGTAATGAATTTGGTGCAATAGTTAATAATCTACAAATTCAAGAAATGGCTTAGATAAAAAAAATTAAAAAGCAAATCAAATAATATTATAAAAATTCTTTGTCAGTAAAAAGTGTTTTTCTTTTAATAAATTCTTATTTTTGGAAAATTTTTAATAAATTATCGATTATAGATAATTGTCTATTAAAAAAAATATGTTAAATATTATTTTTTTTATTTTAATGAATATTAAAACAAGTAACAGTGCTATATTCGGCCGTGCCGAATCTTATATACCCTTCACAACGTGTAGTCATGCAATAACAATTGTTTGTATCACCTCTCATCTCATATAAAATTCGTACATACATGTAAAAAACACACCAAAAAAAAAAAAAAATCACAAAAAAAACAAGTAACAGTGCTATATTCGGCCGTCCCAAATATTATATACCCTTCATAACGTGTAGTCATGCAATAACAATTGTTTGTATCACCATTCATCCCATATAAAATACGTGCATACGTACACGTTAGAAAAAATGTGGCATCGAATCCCAGCTAAGCCAAAAAAAATTTTATTTTATTTTATTTAATATATTATTTATATTTTATTATTTTTTTTATATTTTTTTTAAAATTTTTTTAAAAAATTTTTTTAAATTTTTTTTTAAATTTTTTTTTGTAGTTTTTTTTATTATTTTTAATTTTTTTTTTTGTAATTTTTTTGTTTGGTATGTTTTTTACATGTATGTATGTATGTATGTTGTTGTTGTAATTGTGAAAAAAACGAGGTGGTCGTGGTTTTTTGCTCATATCTCAGAAAGGTATGGGGCGATTGTGCTGAATTTCAATAGCGATTCATTCCTGGATATTTCCAAGAGATTGATACCATATACAGATCTGAGGAACATATAGTTGCTTCTAAAAGTTGATTTCAACCAACACACGGACAGACGGGCAGACGGATAGACGGACAGACGGTCAGGGCTTAATCGACTCCTCTATTCATAAACTTTCAGAAAATATATACTTTATGGGGTCGGAAATGAAAATTGTAGAAATTACAAACGGAATGACAGACCTATATATACCCTTGTGCACCACAGGTGAAGGGTATAAATATATTAAAAATAAAAAAAAAATAATAAAAAAAATTCCAAAAAAAAAAAAATTAAAGAAAAAATTAAAAAAATAATAAAATATAAATAATATATTAAATAAAATAAAATAAAATAAAATTTTTTTTGGCCAAGCAGGAATTCGATGCCACGTTTACTTTAACCAGTTTCAATAGCGATTCATTCCTGGATATTTCCAAGAGATTGATACCATACACAGATCTAAGGAACATATAGTTGCTTCTAAAAGTTGATTTCAACCAACACACGGACAGACGGGCAGACGGACAGACGGTCAGGGCTTAATCGACTCCTCTATTCAGAAGCTTTCAGAAAATATATAGTTTATGGGGTCGGAAATGAAAATTGTAGAAATTACAAACGGAATGACAATGTTATTGTCATTGTGCACCACAGGTGAAGGGTATACAAAAAATTATATTTTAAGCCTAGTATTCTGTTTCAATTTGTGAAATATTTTGAGCATCATAAGATATTTCACACAAAAAATCTGACATACAAAAATAATTTTCTTTGGTTTTGAAGTTAACGCTCGATTAATTCCCATTGAATTTTTAAGCTTTTGCTGAGCTTAATGGAGAAATGCCTTCAATTCTTGGTCTTCAGGCTTTTTTGACTGGCCTGGGCGATGTTTGTCTTCCGTGTGAAAATCATTACTTCTAAACCATGCAAAACATCTCTCGCACGTTAAATGCTCGCACAATAAAACACGTTCGTTTAGCAATCAGTGTGCTTCAGTTGCCCTTTTTTAATTGAAAAAAAAGAAGAAAAAAATAATAAAAAGCAAAACTTATACATACGACGCTTTGGTGGCACAAAATTCAACATTTTCCAAATAAAAAAAGTCCATCATAATATTAAATAAATAAGTGAAAATAAACCCTTGAAAATAAAATATAATAGAACTGACAAGACGTAAACGCAAAACGCAAAATTCATTTACAGTTGGATGATAAAAGAATTTCTTTCAAAACCCCAACACTGTGACTGCTTCTATTAAAACAAAAGTAGTCAAGTGAACATCGCACTGGATTTTTATACCCGTAACATAAAAGGCAACAAATTCTTGAAATAAATTAGTAGTAATTTTTAGTTTCACCATGTCTGTGTGTCATTTAAAATTCTTAGTCACTTTACTGTAAAATCAGTAAAGAGTATTGCAGCCAATGTTTAAACTCATTCAACTTTTTTATTCGTTTTAAACCACAACTAAATGTTATTTTTAAAATTTTTTCATGCTAAATTTCCCTGTGCGTGCTGCTATTATTGCACTTACTGTTATTCCACTCTTTCTCTATAGGCAGCATTAAAGCTAAAAAAGGTCGTTGTTATTTAAACTAATTTAAAATATTAAGTTTTATGTGTAGAATGTGAGTTTTAAGACACAAACATTAAATTAGAGGTTATAAAGTTTATTTTTTTTTGGCAAATAAAAAAAGACTTTTCCTTTTGTTGTCTAATTTGCTCATTGCTAATTAAATTCCTTGTGTCTTTGTACTTCTATTTACCCTTGTTTTATATTTTATTTCATTAAAGTGATCGCATTGCTTTAGTTAAATCACCTGTGACACATACAAAACCTTCACGCATGAATTTGATACCAGTTGACACAGGTGGTGTTTTAACATTTCAACAAGCCATGTCAGGTGCTGTTTCACCTCAATATTCTGCCGCCACCTCACCCCTCTATGCCGGCAACTCAATGGTTGGTATTTTACCTTTATCATCGTCAACATCTGTAGCAGCTGGAAATACAGGTGCTCTGACTAGCACAACAGAGCTTGACATGTTACTAGAGGATACAACGTCAACAGCATCACCCACATCAACAGTGTGTTGTGGTGATGGCAGACCACCGAATGTACCGTTTGTGGCCGATACACCAACAGGGGATTTCGTTGCGGGCGATGTCAGTGGCGCGAGTAATGTGACGACTGCTGGCATGAGATCTAGAAATGAGCGTCAGTTTCCACTTGCTGATGGCGATTTAGATTCACCTACTGCTGTGCCCCATGAACGTATTGCCGGTGTGGGTTCGAGTCTCATACATGGTGGCAGTTCAGCAACAATTGCTCAATTAGGCAATACACAAAGACAACGTATGCGTACCTCTAGCATGCCAGCAGAGAGCAGAAAGGTAAGTTGTTTTCTTTCCTTTTTTATCTTGTAACAAAAATGTTTGACTGTTTTTATGTTTAACATGATTTTTAATGTTCTTGTTATGTTCAGCTAATCCCATAAAATGTATTTGTCTTATGTCCCATTGTGTGTTTTTGTATTTGTTCTAGCCTTCTGCATGTATGTATGTGTATACAAAAAATAAAGATAAACAGCGACTTAAGAGCATTTAAGTGACCATAAATTGTAATAAAATGATTTGCTTTAATATTTGATAATGGTTCATATGTAACGTTACTCTTCATTGGTCACAATAATTTTTTAAACAACGTTATTGTTCTGTTACCAAATGAATTTTCAACTTCCTCGCATCCTATTTCTTGGCATCAGATTTCATTTTTACCAATAATTTTTTATATAATTTTACTGATTTTGCCTTTAAATATATTAAAGGAAACAATATTCACATGCTGCCTTAGCCGCAAAAATTTAAATATTTAACCTTTATAAAGTTGTAACAAGGTTTCCATGCAAGACTTTTTCAAGCATCTATTGTTGTCAAAAAGCTTTTGCCTGGCTGCAGTTGCTTTTGTTCTTCAATGAAATGGAGATGGGTGATGTGTGAAAAAATAAGTGAATAAAAATCTTAGTTTAAAAGGTGTTTAAATGTTTTTTAAAGATGACAACCAAAGTTAGGGTGTATGAAAAAGTACAACAAACTTAGAAATAAGACTCGTCCTGTTGTTTTACATTGTTAAAGAGAAATTAGTTCTATTACTGGTTCTTGGTAAATATTTAATACTTTTTTGGGTATAAAAGCCATGTATGTGAAACCAATAACATTTTCGTATTTTATTTACAAGTTTTTAGTTTTTTATAACCCTGACGAAACGTAACCTTAAGACACAATACAAAATCTCGACTTGGGCTATGATTCATTCTTGAATCACGTTATTAAATAAGCAAGATCCCTTGTGTGGATAACATATCTATTTTAGTTTTATTATATTTTTTTCACTGCCATCATACATTTGATAATTTTCATTGTTTTCATCTGATAAAATTTAATTCCGCTAATTTGTGGTGGTGGGCATCTTGGAGCTCAGTTCAATTGTCATAGTGTAGAGTAGTTTATCACTCAAGCACTTTTATTAGCTACTCATATTGAGAGTCGTTATTCTGGACTAGGAATTTGTTTATATTTTGAATATATTTATGCCCTAGCAATATAACCGCTATCTGGCTAGGGCAGTTCTTACTATTTATTCTATATTAGGTAGGTAGGTAGGTAAGGCTGGTGCAAAGTTACCCTCACACCTTCACTCGGAGACCATTACGGTCCATTGTGACGCCTTAATAGAGAGAAGAATAGAATAAGAATAGAAATATTTAGGATAAAAGAGAAACAGAAGCAGACAATTCCAGAGTCTCCGGCGTGAATCGAACCCGCAACCCCCAAACAACTGACTTGTCCTTTTACTGACTAGTCCACAGGGGCACTCTTATTCTATATTAACTCAAGATCGTTTTTTATTTACTTAAAAAAATTTTCGTTAAACTTATTTAAACTTCTTTCTCTAAATAACATCAAAATATCTCAACCAGGAGCAGTGATTTATAATTTCCATATTTTAGATAGATAAATTCAGCAAATGCAAAAATGACCATTAAAATAGGAAAAATTCCATTTTGTCCTTCCCTAATTACAGTTTTATGTATGTCTACATTTTCAGAAACATAAATGATACAAACAGTGCCATAAAAATAATAAGAATTATTTTTTGTAACGCCCATATCATTTTCAGTCCCATCTTGGAATAAAAGTAATTTTTTTTAAGAACCTATCCTTACCAACGTAGAAAATACAACAAGTAGCAAAAAAAAAAAAAAATCCAAAAAAGTACCTTAAGCGCCAATTAATTTGGATCAATGGTACATAAACTAGAAAATTTACTTTCATAAATGGAGAAAATACAAAAAGTACTATAAAATAAATAAAAGGACCTTTTGGTGCAGTTTTGCTCAATAGTTCTCAATTTTAAAATGTTAGACTCATAAACTTCGGAAATACTAAAAGTACTATAAAAATGGGGAAATGTACCCTTTTGGGATTCCCATATTAATGTACAGGTTTCAAGTTTTAAATGCTTAATATCTATTTTACAGTAAAATAAAGGGTCCGCCAAATAACTTTTTTTTTAAATGCTATAAACAAAAAAGTGTAGCTTCGGCTGTGTGGCACGTAGCGCCGTCCTGTTGAAACCAAATGTTGCCAATATCCTCCTCTTCAATTTTTTTTAACAAAAATTCGTTCAACATGGCCCGATAACGATCGCCATTGACTGCGGCCACTACTGGCCCAATTATGCCTCTGGACCAAAATCGGCACCAACAGTGACTCGTTTTGGGTGTATCGGCTTTTCAATGTATGCGTGTGGGTTTTTTGTGCCCCAAATGCGACAATTTTGCTTGTTTACATACCCGCCAAGATCAAAATGAGCTTCATCTGAAAAAATGATTTTTTTTTTGGCAAAATCGGCTAAAGTAATGTTAAACATATTTGTGCAGCGGAAGGATAAAACTAATTATCTGTCAAATCAGACATGAGCTAAGTGTTACCATTCACGAAATAAGCACTAGGTACAAAAAAAAACGTTAGATTGCGGACCCTTTATTTTAATAAACATGACTTATAGTTAAGACTTAAGTTTTAGTAAAATAAATATGTTCTCAGAAGTACCTAATTGTCTTCTTGATATTTTGCCTTTCCTTGCATTAATGTGTTTTAAGTTATATTAAATTATATAATTTTTTATGACTATTTTCCTCTTGTAGGTACACCCAGTTAACAGAAAATCACATTAATTGCCAATCGAATGGTTCACTTCGTGCAATCGAACTTTTCATTTGTGATTATAAAATTTCTATTGCAAGAAACTAATTTATTAATTCTGACTACATATTTGTATTCCGAAACAAAATTTTGTAGATATAACCGTAAAATTCTACTATCACAACTAAACTATGCGATTGGCAACAATTGCGGTACTCACAACCGATACTGTTTTCTCTGTGTACCGTTTTCGTCCTCCTAGGAGCATCTAAAAATTTCATATAAGTATTTATCCATATTTTATTAGACGATAATAATAAATTCATGTCCTATTATGTAATAAAAGAGTTTTTTTAAAGTGCCGATATGAAGGGGGAAGCCCTAATATATGCGAATTAAAAAATAATCCGAACTCCTATTAGTATTTTTTCGCGAAGTAACTACTACAAATTATTTTTTTTTATGTTAATTTTAAGTATCTTTAGTTAAGCAGAAATAAGATTCGAAAAATCCATATACCGGAAGAGAAAACACCTGTTCGAATTTTAAGTCTCTAGTTTTTTTTGCGGTGGGCTGATGAGTCAGTCACGTTACTGTCTAATATCTGTGGCAAAAAAGAATAACTGCCTAAGTCGACATAAGCTTAAAATTAAGATATTAATACCATTTCAAATCCGCAATATAAAATTACCCTCAGGCCAATTTTTAACTATTTTGAACAACCTCACAGAAAGTTTTAATATATAAATATTTTATAAAACTTATTGTCTATATTTTTAAACGAACAATAACATTAAATTCAATTTAAAACTTAACTTAATATACGAAAGCCAATATGTTCTTTGATTAATACATTTAATAATCGAATCAATTTATAAAAATCAACTCAAAAATTTAAAAGCGTTTTTTCAGAAAAACTAGTAAAACAAACATAAACAGTATTTCCTTATTACCACAGACATATAAAGATTAATATCAATACAAAGAAAGACGACATCCTAGCCAATTATTCTAGTAGCAAATGCTTAAAATTTAATACCCATCTTAAGGGGGTTTAAGAAAATTTATCTCTCAGAGTGATAAGTGAGAGGGGTTGATCGAGTGGATATTGGGTCGCAGAGAAATTTTACAGCGGATGTTGCCGCGACATGGTTGGGTGAGAGAGTTAACACCTGGCTCTCGTGATTCTTCGTGTGGTGGAGTTTGTTATGGTATTTGATGTAGTAGTTTTTGTTTTATTTTGTTTTTAGTTTATTTTATGAGCGGATGCGTTGCCACTGAGAGTGTTGGAACTTGCCTGAGCTATCGCCACGAAAACGCTTTCCGAAAACCCACTTAACCAAAACGGTTCGTAACATAAATGGAACTATTATCGAAAATCATCTAGGATTTCATAGTTTTTCATATAGCACTGTATGAGTCCTAGAGCTCTTTCAATTGATTTTAATATCAAAGGTGTTAAAGGAAGATCATTTTTATAAAAATTAACACATCAGTATACAGAAGAATGTATAACCTACTTAGTGTCAAATAATATTAAGCGTCAGGTAAATAAAAAATCAGAAATGGGAAAGTTGATAAAATCTTACTTCTGCAGAGCTAAGAAAAATTATTTAAAAAAAATTTTAGCAAAGAATAAAAATCAACAAAATGAATAAGATTCAAATTTTTAACATATTTATTATTTTGGAAACAAAAAGAAAAATACTACAAAAATTATTTTTTTTTAATTCTACGAAAAAAATGTCATTATCCATCCCTGTATGCATCCAATACACCATTTTAAAAACATATGAAATGAAACTGTATTGTAATACAAAATTTTTTAATGGAAATTACCAACAGCAAGCATACAATACTGTAAACACAGACAAAAATAGTGCAAATAGTGCGATACAACTAGGGTTGTGAATTGTGTTAATGTATAATTGTAGCCTCGTATATATTCTTTCATTACAAATGCACGTATGTATGTGTCTCACGTTTGTATTGAGCTTTGCTTAATTTTGTTTGTGTCCTCAAGTGTAATAGTTTAAGTGCATTTTGTTTATTTTTTTTCTTCATTGTTTCTTTGGACTAAAGTTTATTTTCAATTTCCTCCAGAGAGGGATCATAAAAGTCTCGTCAGAGTGCACTGACCCTTTTAACACTGAACGTATATGTCTGTGTTTATGTTTGTGCTTAGACTATCGAGTATTTTCCACTAGTACAAATATATACCTGTTAACAAAAGAAACAAAAAAAATGAGGTTTTTTTTAGGTGTACTTCTATATGTCTTACCAAGGTTTTCTTTTTATCTCTATGCCTGTGTGCTTGTGGGAGTGTTAATATGTTTGTAATGTTTTTAGTTTTCTAATATAATATAAGAAGTTTTATTTGTCTTCTTTTTTTCATAAAGCAGCCTCGTTTAGCTGATATTCGCCGCCAGGCCATACATTGTGCTGACTTAGACTTGGAATACTATCGATTACGTAGTTTTAGTATCACATCTCATGGTGTGTGTAATTTGGGAGATTCTTTAAGGTACGGTTTTAAAACTATTAAAGTAAAATTATTTAAGAAAAATATTTGTTAAAATAAATCTTTTTTTAATTTTACAACTCCTTCATTGCAGAAGTCGCCGATCTAGATCGATAAATTCGGTGACCTCTACGGGTACCTCCAATAGTGGTAAAGATAGACATAACAGGTAAGTGTTCAATCATATAATAAATAAAATAAATTGAAATTCTTATTGCTCTTATTTGACCTTTATTTTACAAAATTTTTAATTAATCTTTCAACCTCGAGGTCTTTTTAAATATTTGTTGATTTATTTCGCTACCCCTTTGTGTAGCATCTTCAGGAAAGAAATTGTGTGTTTTTACAAAATTTTTATATAATTAATTGAAAATTATATACAAATTTTGTAAAAACACACAATTTCTTTCCTGAAGATGCTACACAAAGGAGTAGCGAAATATTGAATAATAAATAAATCAACAAATATTTATAAAGACCTCGAGCTTGAAAAATCAATTAAAAATTTTATAAATTGAAATTTGTAATAAAGAGTGTAATCCTTGATGCAAAAATCTTGAGTAATTTATTTTTTTTTTTTTTGTAACAAATTTCATTTAATTCTCTATTGTTTAAACATTTTCAAAAAATGAGCCATTTATCGGAAAAGCTTTTTAAATTTAATTATTTGATTAATAATATATATTTATGAATTATATACATTCTGGATCCTTAAAGAAAGAGGAATAGATGTAGTTAAGTCCGTCTGTCCGTGTGTATGTCGAAATCAAATTTTTTAAGACCCCACGTATACTTCAGATTTTCTTTGGGTAACAATTTTTAGACATGCTTTCGAGAATTTCGCTATTGAAAATCAGTTATGAGCACACATTACGAGTTGAGATATAAGCAAAAGAACAAGATTGCCTCTGTTTTTACCCAAAGCAAAATTTTGCAGTTCTTATGGAAGTTTTGGGAACGTTTGCTACGTATATAGAGAATATGTTCCTTTGACAACGTTTACAGAAAATCTTGGTTCAATGGGTCAACTACTGGCAAAGATATCGGCGAGCAAATTTTCGAAAAACACAATGTCAACTGGAAGCTCAGATTACCGAAATCCTAAATAAGTTTTGGTCACAATTGCATTATATAAATGTCAGTTATCGTCTTGAAACTGTTAGACGTAATAAAGTAACAAAATTTCCATATAAATTACTGAGATATAATAATTTCTGAGATATATAATTTGCTACTCCATAAAATAATGTACATATATATTCTGAATCCTAATAGATAGAGAAAACTATTTAGCCAAAACAACAAGAAACGTTCTTACTTTTGTTCTTGCAGTAAGCAAAACTTAAATCTGCTTAAATTCTTTCTCTTGTATATTACAATAGTATGGAATACTACATGTGTTTCCACCTAAACTACAATTAAACCAAAATAATAAACACGTTTATAAACAGTTTATATACAACGAAAATGTACGAGGTGTATATACAATCGAATAAACTAATTTTTTGCTTGTTTGTATACTACGAATACGTACGTGGTATAAATATGATGTACATGCAATGGTATTAGTGTATTTAGACCTCGTCATAAAACATTACTCTTATTGCTGTTACATCTTCAGGAAAGTTAAGGTTTGCCGATAATAGTATTTTGGTAGTCTACCTATTTACTGCCCTCCTAAGTTATGTTTCTGCAGCAGGCCCGTTGACACAGTCTAACACATTATTAAAGAGTTCTTTAAACTTTTTAATGTTCTTTTGCAATATATATCGTTGATTTGATACTATGACAAAGTTTTAAAAAAATATACCTTAATGTTCTCTTCTACAACTAAATAGTTGGATTTTTCACCTCTTGACATTCCTTTACTAATTCTATGAAATTCAAGATGGCCAGTATGTTCGTCAGAAACATGATATGGTTATCGTAAAGATAAATTGATGTGATATTTGTGGCCTTCGATGCCATATCAATATTTTAATCATCGCTTTAATTTGCATAAAACTTATGTAGATTATTCGGTTCTCTCCTGTAATCCCTTTAACGTTTGACCAATGAGGATGTTGCATCAAAATTAAAACTCATTATCATATAATCTGTCAAGCATATTTGATTGTTGTCTGGTCCTATCTCCAACTCTATATTCATGGGGTAAGCGAAAGCATTTAGTCTTTGTATTTTTAAGAAAACTTCTCTGAACTCAACCTAAGATCAGTAAATTTTTGTTAATTAGAAATTTCGAAAAATTTTCATTTTCCATTTAAAGACCATCTTACTATTTTATGTAAGAATTTAAAACACTGTACAATTTTCTTGTTTAAAATAGTCTATTACGCTTACAACCAAAAGATTTAATTTTGTTTTCTTGTGGCAATATTATAGAAGACCTCAATGGCATCATGTGGCGTATTATTTATAATTCAGTTTTCATGAAATCTCATTAAATATTTAATTGCAAAAAATGTATTTCTTTCTTGTTCCAGCAATGCTTCGCGTACATCTGGTGATATGTTATTTGAAAGCGATAAAATAACTGCAAGCGGTGTTGGTAGTGGCAGTGGTAGCGGTGGCGGAATTATTGGTGCTAAAGCTCAAATACCAGTTTACAAAATTGCCATGCTGGGAGCATCCGGTGTTGGAAAAACAACTTTAACATATCAATTTACAACATCCGATTATATCTGCGCCTACGATTTAAGTTTGGGTAAGTGAAGCGAAATTTTCCAAATGGTGGGAAACAAAGTAGAACAAAAAAAATTAAACATATTTTGGATTAAAAAATGAAAAGCAAATTAATGTAAGAAGCAAATTTGCGTGGTATTAAATCAAAAACAACCAATTGGATGGAAAACATTTTCAGGGATTTCTTTTTTTGTATTTGCTACTGTGTTGCGTAGGAAGCCTCATATGTAGACAGCACTCACAATTAAATTTTAAATTTGTATACAAATGTTTATACACACATACACATATTTTACGATTTTTAGGATTCGAGTGCTGTGGAGAGATTAAATAGTATTAATACTCAAGTGAACTTTAAATTACTTTGGATTAATTTAAACTGTTTAAAAAGATATTTAAAAAGTTTCTGTGTCATTAGGATTTACTTCCTTATGGCATTGTGAGTTTATTTTTTTTTTATAATAAGCAGGTAAAAACTTTTCCTTTCAATCTTTACAAGTTTTTACAACTGCTGAGATAAAATGATATGATTTAACTAACCTAAAGAAATTGAGTCAATAAAATTTTGTCTCATTATAATCTACGAAAGTTTGTATTTCGTGCTCACTTAAAAGATTTTGCTTAAACTAATTACAAAGTTAGTGGAAAGTATTTGTCAGAGTCTTCTTAAGTAATTTTTTAATTAAAATTATTTGTAAATCTTAAAGTTGTTTTATGAAAGGATTTATTATTATGCGATATTGATATCGAATAATTTTCAAGTTGTCATGTGTTCTGCTAATCGAGCTTTCATTAAAAACTTATATTGAATGGTTGGCAAAAACATATGTAATTTGCCTTTCTGTTTCTAACGCCATCTTGGATTTGAATTTGTTTCGGGGTGTTCTCTTAGTCAAGACTATTTCAATTGACTAGCAAAAACCCGGAACGTTTTTCTGGTTCCTACAAAGTTTAATGTTATTCCTAAATATTGCTAGAACGGAAAACAATCCTTAAATTGGAAGTAAATTCAATAAACTGTGAACACCAAACTAAAAACAGAGAAAAATAAAACAACAAAACACAAGAGCATTTAAATTGTTACACTTCCTTTGTTTTTTATTTTATGCCATACATTGATACATACATAAATAAAGCAGTCTTTCCAAAAACAATTTCCATCAACACACAAAGCTATTACGAGCACCTTTTGCTGGAGCATAGAGGAACCTGGAACTCGTACATAAGTAGTTAGATTCCGATGCCGATGGAGCATATGTATCGTGAATAAGTGAATGTGGTCATAGGGCTGCATTGCACAATCATAATGGCTGGATCATTACATAACGAGGGCATGCAAAGTGACTTCAGTATATTTACTGATGGCACATGGAATAATTTTGGACCATAAACATTTAAAGGTTAGGGAGACACTGATGCCGGTAGAGCGCATGAGTCGAGTGAAAGTGATCGTGGGGCTGCATCGCACGATTCTAGCAGAGGAAATGGATAGTGATATCAGTTTCTATACCGATGGAGCATATGAGAATCCCGGACGCCGTACTTGAAAAGGTTAGGGAGAATCAGATCGTTGTAGGCTAAAGATCTTAGCTAGGCACACATTGAGTGTTAATGCTATGGGGGACCTCGGTCTAACGAAGATGGAGGCGGTTACGAAGGACAGTTCGGTAAGGATTGTCGACAATGTGATATTGTTTTCTAGTCTACAAAAAAAGTCTGTTATTGCACGGGACTTAGTGAAGAAATGGATGCCGATTGGTAGTCATTAAACTACTGGGTTTGGTAGGATGTCGAAAAGAGTTCCGAGATTGTAGTGGTATGCTTCGATATTCTCCAAACACACACATAAATATTCTTACAACTACAGGTGAATGGTATAGAAAGATAAAAACCACTAAAGGTTTTTTTTTACAGTGATTGTTTAAGATTGAGAGAGAAAATCCTGTTATAGGAAGCAATTATTTTTAAAGAGTGAGTTCAAGACTAATTTGGGTCACGAATTTTATTGACCAGATTAAGGGTGATATCGTTGGTGTGTTATTTTGTATTAAAATATATGAATTGTTTTTTTTTTGAGGCTGCCAAAACCATTACTTATCAAAGAAAGTATTTGGTTAGGGCTCCTGAAATATCCTTCATCCCTCTCTTCATGATTCAAGCAAGCCCGAAGCAGAATTTAGGTTCTTTAACAATATTAATACCTTTAACTCAAATGTGCGACGGTTGCCTATAAAAGTACAATTTTGACAGACATGCAGATTTACACATGTCTCACAAACTTTAAAGTCAGATGTAAAAAACATGCCCTGTATTATAGCCTTTAGTGGAGCAATTTTGCTAATTTCTAATATTCAAATTCTCCTACAACATATAAGAGGCTTTAAAATCTAGAAGCAGATTACAGCATTCGAACGTTATCGTAGTTTTACTCGAACGATCGAGTTTACTGTGCTTTTGATATAGAGATTATATATCCAATAAAAATTTTAAAATTTCAATCACGTTCAAATGCCGAAATTTGGCCCCTTATTTCATTTAAAGCACAAGCCGTTGTACTCGTACATTTGCATCAATAATTTAGCTATTTATTATTTATTAATTTATTTAAAGCATAAAGTTCATATGGGGCGCAAAAAAAATCGCTCCTATCTGCGCACGTTGTTTGTGGTATGTGATATAAATCAGGTGGTTAAATGATTTGTGTATAGGGGAGAAACATTTTCGAATAATGTATTAAAGATTAATGACTAAGACTGTTTAGATGATTTTTAATTAAAATTACATTAACTCGCAAGAAATCGTTAGTGAAACGTTTATCATGAAGTAGTATCAAAGTGATTTAAAGCCGCCACGATTTTAAAAGCATTTTTATATTGATTTTCAGGCCCTTTACAAGTTTTATAATAAATTTATAGCATTAACGTGGCAGAAGGGAAAACGTGTAATGATTAATCAAAGTTCCATTTAACGCAATCAGCATCTGGTGTAGTGTGTTATATGTATAATTTATGTTTAAGTCTGTGTGTGTGTGTGTGTGTATAAAGGCAAAGTGCTAAATTTGATTGACACACAAGCATAATGACTGCCTACAAATAAATTAACACGCACAAAATTAATAAATCTTTTGACATTTACGCTCTACTAAATATTTGCCAAACGTCTTGGTAAGTGATGAAACTAAGTCATGTTGACAAATAATTATGTGCATTTAAAAAAAATAAACGACCCTACTCACAAAGGCATTGGCACCGATTTATTTAAAGATATTATTTTCATTCGCTGTTTTAGCAAATTTGTATTACAAAACGATTTAAGTCACGTTTTAAAGCAATTCAGCTATAGAATATTCCATCAGAAATTTCTTTCATAACAAGTTTGCTTAATGATGAGCTCCGTTACTGACGGTAATTAAAGGTTAAGTTAGTCAAGTCAAGTTGTCGCCTGTAAACAAATTGCAATAGGAGTCATTACAATCACAGTTCCATTATGTTTACGAAAACAAAAAAAAAATCTCACTTTTTATCGCGCTATGATAAAGGACTATTTAATAGAGGCATCCTTAGTTCCATTAAAATTAAAAAAAAAAATTAAAAAAAAAATATTTTATTTATATATTTTTCTATAATTTGTTTTAAATAGAGATTGTATCCCACCATAACTATGAGCCAGTAACGTCGCTGATTTGACACCTTTTATTTTAGCTTTTATGTAGACTGCTTTCTAGCAGCAGTGATTTCTGACAACGGCTGATGTTTTAAAATAGAGCGCGCTATAATTCAAAATTTTGTCTCAGATGTAGCAACACATGTTTTTTTACAGAAATAATGTTTTAGAGGTAACACACAATGTGTTCGTATTTAGCAGTGTGGGATTCCACGAGTCAAATGTAAAAATCATGCCGTGTATTAGCTGCTTAACCGACATGCACTATTGTTTAAACATGAAAATCATTTTGATAATAAGCAAACAGATAACTCAAACCTACCACAGCCCGCCTAATCGAAAGTTAATTTTCTTGTCCAATCACTTGATTTATCAAGCAAATTGTTGTTGTGGATGGTCACTATAATTATAGAGGCTTTGAAGTGCTTAAAGATTTTTATGAAGTCATAAAAGTATGTCGAAAAATAATTAATGAAATGAAACGAGAAGATAATATTATATTGAACAATAATAAAAGAGGATTATTACTTTACTTTACTATACATCATCATTAGTTCAAATCTTTTCCGCTCACAAATTTAAGAAGAATAACTTTTTGGTTACGATAAAGTTTTGTTTTGCAAATAATCGATAATATGAATTTATATATATATAAATCAATGTGTGTTTGTATGTTTATATGTTTGTATGTTTGTATTTTTGTTTGTGCTTTATAGACGGTTAAACGGCTGGACCGATTTCCTTGAAATTTTCACAGAATCTTTCTGTATGTCTGGAAGGAACTATAGGCTATACTTTGGTTTGAAATTGTAAGTGGGCGGGGTGCCATGCCCTATTAAAGAATAAGTATTATATATTATATATAACGAAAGTTAATGCAGCTAGAGTCTTCAAATTAAGTACGGTAAACTTTGACATCCACACGAACATTTATGTAAAAAATGGGCGTACTTGCAATAGTAGGCGTGGCCACGTGAATTAAATACTAAAATTCGTATATCTGGAAAATGATATCGATTAGAGTACTAAAATTTTGCAAAAGCAACTTTGATATTCAAATAAACATTTATGGAAAAAATTGATACATTAGAAATAGTGGGCGTGGCAGCTCGTATATTCGGGAAGCGATGACAGTTAGAGTACCCAAATTTTGCACGAGAAGCTTTGACATCTATATGACTATTTTGATAAGGAATGGATGCTTTAGTAATAGTGGGCGTGGCACCTGCCATATGAATTAAATACTAAAATTTGGGGTGGCGAAGCACGCCGGGTATTAGCTAGTACTAAATAAAACTTTATTATTTTCCTGTTTTTATAACTTCAAAGAGTACATATACATATACCCATTTATATGTATACATACATACGCATATAAGTATATATATGTATATAATTTTTTTACAGAACTTTGTATGTATAGCAATTAAGAAATTTCAGCAACTTAAGTCTTAATTGAGTTGAATTTACCATATAAAAATCTATTAATTAATTGATCAATTAGTACATAATTGAATTGTAATTTTCACTGAACAAACCTCACAAGCCCATTCATGTAGATAAATAACAAATGTACTTTAAAATCAAAGAGCAAATATTATTGAATTATGAAAAATTTCATTATAATAAATATTTACGGGGGACCTTGTGGCAGAAATACTTAAACGAATGAACCTAAAACAAAAAGAAAAAGTAAAAATATAATGGGAATTTTAGCTTAAATTGATTTGAAATATTACGTAAATGTCTTCGACCTTTTTATATGTCAATATGTTGTTTTAATTCTTTTGAGCTACAGATCACTTTTTTATATAAATAAAAATTATTTTTATTTTATTCCGATAATTCGCTACCACATTGGGTAGCGTCTTCAGGGAAATTTTTTACAATCAAAAATATTAAAATTGTTCAAAAGCAAATTTTTTTTTTTAAAAAGCGGGAAAACATTTTTGTCTACATATAAAATATACAAACGAAAATTCAAATACATACAAATATCAACAAAAAAATATTTCTGTCAACAATTTGACAATTTGTTACAAAAGGCGGGACAATTATTTTTGTCAACATTTAAAATATCTATATATATAAAAGTGAAACTCTGTGTGTGTGTGTGTGTGTGTGTGTGCTCAAACTTTGGTAAGTTATTGTACACATACCAGGGAGTGTTTATGGGTGAAAAAAAGTGGGCGGAGCCACGCCCATAAAAAATTAGTTATCATTTTAAGCTACTTGCACTTGACCGATTTTTCTGAAACTTTGCACACATATCGAGCTGTCATGACTAAATAATTTCGTGATAAGAAAAGTGGGCGGGGCCACGCCCTTAAAAAAGTTTTAATTTTGAGGTACTTCCACTGGACCGATTTTTCTGAAACTTTGCACACATATTGAGCTGTCATGGCTTTATAATTTTGTGATTGAAAAAGTAGGCGGGGCCACGCCCATAAAAAATTAGTTATCAGTTTTAGCTACTTGCACTGGACCGAATTTTCTGAAACTTTGCAAACATACTGAGCTGTCATGACTTTACACTTTCGTCATTAGAAAAGTGGGCAGTGCCACGCCCATTAAAAAAAAGGTATCATTTTGAGGTACTTGCACTAGACCGATTTTTCTGAAACTGTGCACACATATTGAGTTGTCATGACTATATAGTTTCATATTTAGAAAAGTGGGCAGTGCCACGCCCATAAAAAAAGGTATCATTTTGAGGTACTTACACTGGACCGATTTTTCTGAAACTTTGCACACTTATTGAGCTGTCATGACTATACAGTTTCGTAATTAGAAAAGTGGGCAGTGCCACGCTCATAAAAAAAAAGTTATAGTTTTTAGCCTTGCACTTGATATTCGATTAAAATTTAGAATGCGATTCAAATTCATTAAGGGCGTAGCAACGCGCGCCGGGATTGGCTAGTTATAAATAGAAACAAAAAATACAGATATGTACATAAAATATAATTCATTACAACAAACTGACTAGAAAACTAACAGACATAATTCTAGACCTTATTAACTAATAGCCTATAATTTTGTGCGACATTAGCTGTATTAGTTTCATAATTAATTCTTTGTGTATATGGTACTTTTATAATCTGTAATATTTTCAATATACATACATCTACTTCTGTAATTATTTTCTATATTTAAAACTGTTGTATTTTCAAAATCACGATAATGATTGGAATTTGTGCAGTGTAAAGATAATGCAGTTTTCGATATCCCTCTGCGCGACATGTTTGTATGTTAGGTTTTTTTTAGAAATCGTCTTCTTTATGCAAATTGGTTCTACATCCATTAATCCATCTGCTGATAAAATATTATGGCGTTAACTGTTTTAGTTATGGAGATAACACTGTGTACATTTTATCATATGTAGCAGTGTTATTTACGTTTTTATTTGTTTCAAAGAAATAAAAACGCTCTCTTGTGAAATTTTATTTTTGTAACATACGATAATTTCGCGCACAGTGGTAGATATAGATAGCAACAAGTAGAAAGACCCTAACTCAAAAATTGTAACTGTACAGGAAAAGGTCAAAACATAAAAGAAACCGTATTATCATAATGTAACTTCTTTTGCTAGTAGAACTGTTACTCTACTGTTGCCTTCAATTTTTATGTCGAGGTGTATTTGTGTAATATGTATTGGATTTATTTAAAAATACAATTTCGTAAAAACTACGTGTTAGGGCCTTTTTACTTGCGACCATCGATATGTAAGTATACATAGGCAAAAATAAATATGTTAGATTACTAATTGGCTTGCCTAAGCTTCAAACAAAATTAAATTGAAACCACAGAAACCTCAAGAAAAGTACACTCAACAACACAAGAGTGAGCGTGAACGACAACTTTAAATACAAATCTGAAAACCATTTTTAAAGGATATTAGAAAACGGTAAACCAACAAGTAGACACCCGTAAAAGACAAAAAAAAAAAAAAAACTTTAACGTTCTGTTTTATAATCCAAGCGATCAGTATATAAAGTATAAAAATATCCAGCTATAATTCAGCTCTATTGGTAACTACTGATATGATTGCTTTTTGTAAGTATATTTGTAAGCCAAGGTCATGATTTCTGGGAAAACTCAAACAAAACAGGTAGTTATTGGGTCGAAAAATAACTAGTTTATGTAAAGGATGCTTAAATTTTAAGGGCCGATGTTGAGTGTGAGCCACAGCTAACCTAAACCTTAAGTTTTTTTTCTGCATTTCATTTGACATTTCCCAATTTCAGGGTAACTCAATTTGAACCATGGAAAGATACACAATAGAGCAACGCGTTAAAGTTATTTAGGCTTATTATGAAAATGGGCGTTCAAATCAAATACATTTCGTGCATTTCGTGATTATTTTGGTCAACATAATCGTTCAAATTCGTCCACAATCGGGAGAAATGTGAAAAACACTTAAATTTCAGCAAAACAGGTCTCTATGAAGTGTGAAAACATCTGTGAATGCCTTCTTAGTTCGTTGTGTTTATTCAAAATCAACATCGGCCCTTAAAATTTAACTACCCTTTATATCTCCAATATTACTTGGTAACTTACTAGGCAATTAAAGATTTTGCTGGGAACAGCGAATAAAGTCTATAACTTTCTAAATACTTAACTGACGTAAGGTTACTAAAGTCGTAATACCCAAAAATTACAAAAATTATATGGAAGGTATGGATGTGGCAGTAATAAAATTAAGTTCTCCCATTGAAGGTCCAAATATACGACCAATTCGTTTATGTAGTAAAAGTTGGAATAAGGGAGTCACTGTACAGGTATATGGTTGGGGTAAATTGCATAAAGATGCTGAGTATGGTTCTAAACAGGTGAAGACAGTGAGTGTTTTAGTGATCAAAAAATCTGTATGTGCGAAACGATATCGTTGTTACGGCAATTTGTCCAACTCAGTGTTTTGTGCTTATGTACCGGGTAGCAAAGATGCTTGCGATGGTGATTCAGGGGGACCCGCTATTATAAATGAACAATTGTGTGGTGTGGTCTCGTGGGGTGCTGAATGTGGCAGTCTATATTATCCGGGTATATATACCAATCTGTTGGTGATGCGAAAATTTATAACAGATATAATTTATGCTTGAAGGGTTGAACTTCGCGCACATGAACTTAGACTTATTAATTTACATTTAGTTAAAACAAGCTTCAGTCTACAACGATTCTATATTTAATATCACAATTGTCAAAAGGCTATGCCGAATATTTAATATCGTCCAAAATCAATACGTTTTATTGCTTTTATTGCTTTTATTTATTTTCTTTCATATACGCAAATATTGCATTATCGAAAACTGCCTATAAGAAACTTATCAAATAGTTAAGTATAAAAATTTTTGTAATTATTTTTTTGTAATCAAACATGTTGATGCAGCTATTTATTTTAATTATAAAATCTTTCACTTAATACATATTTTGAAAGAATAATAATAATAAATTTAAATAGTTATTAGAAAATATTAAAAATATGTTTAAGGTAAAGAGTTTTAAATAAATGATAATAATATATTGAGTAAAAGTCCTATATGGGCATTTTCATGTCATCGTACGTGACACTTGTACTTTGATAAAGTGGAGTAATTTTTGCAAAGTAAGAGTAACTGACAGCGTTGTCAACTCGGTGATTTTATCACCGTTTTTGGTGATTTTTAACATTTAGAAAGCGGAAAAATTGTGAGTCAGTGCTTGGTGATTTTTTTTTTGTTTTTAGTGATTTTCTTTTTATTTCGGTGACACCAAACACTAAAATTCAAATTAATTAATTGAAAAAAATTTTTTGTAAGTGTAAATTTATACACATACTACCAAAATGTAACTTATAGTACAATTACATGCAACTCGGCAAGAAAATAATATTACACTAAAAATTTAATTATTTATAAGATAATTGATTGCCCAGAAAGTTTTTGTTTCAAAATGTCTAACTTTATACATATGTATATGCATTTGAGGTAAATGTGAATAAAAGAAATTCTTCTTTCTTTTGAGATCATCTTATAAATGATTAAACCTTAAAGCAAATTTTTAGCGTCCCACAACTTTAAACGTTTAAAAATTTCAGTTCAGTTCAGTGTGGTTACCTTTTCATACACAATTTCATTACGTCAAATATACATCGCACGAAAATGTGCTTAAAAAAGGTATACTGCTATTATAAAATAGAAAAAAATATTTCCTTTACATGGCTCTTCCAAAAATAGACAAATTTTAAAAATGTAACTCTTACAGTTGTTATATTACGTTGAAATAACAAATTTGGTATACAGTCGTGTTTGGATATAGTGAACACCCGATATAGTGAACACTTCCATATAGTGAACACCAAAATTTTTGCATGGAGTACTCTAAATAGTGAAAAACTCTAATAGTGAACAAAATTTTGAAAACAACTTCAACAACAATTCTTTTATTAAACTTAAATACATATGTACATATATTTCCTTTCTAATCAGCTATTGCGTTTACATGTCTGTATTTTTAGTAAATAAAACGAGTTTTTGAACAAAAATTTCAACCTTGATATAGAGAACAACCTGGATGCTATGAACAAGCCTTGCAAAAACTAGTTCACTATATCCAGACACGACTGTATTTATTAAATATTCTTTTTGTTAGTGCTATAATGAGGTTGTGGTATTATGAGGTAATATTTTTAACGCAAAGTGCCTTTTATGTGAAAGTATTTCTAAAAATAAAGTGAAAATTTTTATATTTATAGAAGAATTAATTAAATCAATTACGTTTAATAAACTCAATTAATAATTTCATATATTTAAAAAAAAAACGGGTCAACAGTATGCCAACAACAAAAACCCTTTTACCTGTTCCTAATTAAGAGCAGTTACACTTTCCATTTTCCCCCCGACATATAAAGAAAATTAAATAAGAATCCTTTGATGATGCTTAAGCGTAGTTTTTTTTTTATAATATTTTGTGCTTCATACAGATAATAATGTAGAGCATAATTTGTTGAAGAAAATTTTATCTCTCAATGATAAAGTATTTTCCATACTGTATCTGCTGCTTTTGAATGGTTTGTTTTATGATTGTAGCTGCTGTCAGTCATCAGAAATATTAACTACAGACATTATTATTCTTTAACCTGGCCTGCAGCATTGTTGCCTCAATCGTTAAACAACTTTTGCAACTTATTAAAGCTGCCAGCTGAAGGATAATTAATATTCTTTTCTTTTATGTTTTTTTTTTATTAAATATTAATTTATTTATAGTAAAAAACTTATAAATTATAGGTTTTTTTTTTTTAACAGCTGTTGATGTGCGGAACGGTAGATTTGTTAATGTTAAAAACATTTGTTTGGTGTGTTAAATCTGTTTAAGGTCAGTTTTTATGAAGAGGTTAGATTTATGTATTTTATTAATAAAGGAAAGGTTGAGGAAAGCTGTTTATAAATCAGTCAATTTTATTTTTTTTAGGTTAAACATTTTTTTAAATATAAAGTCCAATAATAAATGAAATATCAAAATGTTAAAGATAAAAAATTTATATAAAAGATTTAAAAAATTTAAATCTTAATGGGCACTTATTTATGTATGCAGACGCTATATGCCTATTTTATAAATATCAACATAAAAAGGTCTGCAGGCTCAAGTTCAATATGATGCTGCGACTTTGTCGGAATTTTTAAGAGTTTATAAATTATTATTAAATGCTGAAAAAACTAAGTTTATAAGATTCAAACCATATATTTATAGAAGTGAAGATCTTATGAATGCACATGTTGATGGTAATTTAATATGTGATTCGGAACTTCTAAAATATCTTGGCATTAATCTTAGCCACAATCTTCTTTGGGATAATCAAATAGAAGGCTTAAAAACGAAGATTTCTTCTGGAATTGGTATTCTTTATAAGTTTAAAAACAAATCGAACTCTAACGAAACAGCTACTTTATCAATCTCTAGTTGATTCACATCTAACGTATTTACCCATAATTTATGGAAGTTAATCTAATACTAGCCTTCAAACTTGCAATCAGCTCAAAATAAAGCGTTTAAAATTGTATTTAATCTTCAAATAAGATTCTCTACAGTCGATTTTTATCAAAGCTATGCAAAAACAATACTTCCAATAAGAGGACTTTATAAACAACAAATACTGTTGTATGTTGTTAAGTGTATAAATGGAATTGGTTCACACGGTTTAACTTTTCCCCAAAACATGTCAATTTCACAAATAACTACCAGACATTCTCAGGCCTTAAATGCTGTATGGTGCTGCCTTGAGCCTGTTATTATAAATAACGTTTATGCACGGCAACACTGAAAGCATCAATGCATAGACAATGAAAACCGGTTTTCTTAATGTTAGAAACACCGTGCGATATGTGTTATAAATTAATATTTATTACAATATTATAATATTATTTTAAACAATCCTAAATCATATATTCCGGCTCATGAAACAGAAATTAAAAAAGGGTGTATAAGGAGGCAAGTATTGAAAGAAATGATTTCCTTAATTAGATTTTTGCCTTAAGTATCTTGTCATCATAAGCTTTTTTTGAGCTCGTGGTTATTTATCTTTGTATTTACGTGAGCGCATATACTAGGGTGATCGATTATTCGACATTTTTAAGAAACCGGGTTTCAAATAGTTTGAAAGTTAGAATTAAAGAAAAAACCGGTTGCTTTTTTGAAAATTTTGAAAAAACCGGTTAAACGGAGATACATATATAGGTATAAACTAGTTTGCTCTAGATTCAATTGCATTTTAAGTTGACACACATTCAATGGCGTTATTATAAAATGCCGTTATTTAAAATAAAGATGTTAGAGAACAGACACTTCTTACCTAAAACTGACCGAAAAGTCAAGTTTATTATTCAATTACCTTTTACTTTTAAGGTTAGGTTTATAAATTTAAAAATGCCATTGTTTCTCCACATGAAACAAAATATAGCAACTAAATTGTGATTTATATTTTTTTTTCTACTTCGACCTTTTTTTTTATTTTAAGTTTTAATTTTTTAATATTAGTGACACAAACAGTAAATAAATCATCAAAAATGTTATTTTTTAAGAACTAAATTAATTTGTTTCAAGTAATCGGTTTTGCTCTGGTACTGCCATATTAAAAAAATTTGGTTACAAGGAGGTTGAATAATGAAAAAATTCACTGCTCACCGTAGTCAAATTTACCTTTTACTAACATTAACTTTGTAGGCAAGTAGTAATAATGACTCTTTGTGTGCCAAACTATTTTAGTATACAAGTCATATGTCATATGGCTTTAGTACAAGTCCCTAGATTTCGTAGAAGCAAAATATTATGAAATTCGAAAATGAGATCAAAAAGTATTGCAAAGTACAATAATTTGGTCAAAAAACTTAACTGAACAGCTGATTATTATAGCAAATTATAAGCGCAGCAACGTATAAAATACCTGCTCTCCATTTAAAACAAATAATATTTAAGCCTAATTATTTGTCTTATTTTACATTTGTTTTTGAAACAACAAATTAATTTCTTACAATATTATGGAAGAATATTTAATAAATTTTCAAATTTTTTGAAATTTTTAAGTAATAAATATATGGTACGTTTGGTTTTAAAGGTAAATGAACATAAAACTAAAAATGAAAAAAACCGGCTTCTGTGAGTGAAAAAACCGGTGTATTCGACATTTGAAAAATTAACATTTGGAAAAAACCACCAGCTGAAAGAGTAAAAAAACCGTTTTTTTCCACCGGTTGTAAAACCGAATCGATCACCCTAGTATATACGTGTAAACAAAGCCGGTATATTTTGCTGTCTCTTACATTTTTTTAACGTTAGTTACGTTATTTCTACGGTTACACAAAAAGGAAGGTGCTATCTACGTTAAATTTGAATGGCTTGTATTTCTGAAACTTTTATTATTTTTAATTCAGTATTTAACCAGACGACGTACTAAAGGCCGGAGAATAATTTTGTATCAAATAGTCGATTTATAAAAATATGTCAGTTAGCTTAATTTTGCGCTTAGAGCTCGATATTAACGTTGATTTAAACATGTTTTAGTTGAATTTTTTTTAATGCGAATATATTCAAGAAAATCGTGATGCAAAGGTAATTCTAATTCCAGGATGTCTTTCGTATAAAATTTTGGGAGAAATTATTTCCATATGTATAACAAATTTAAGTGAAATACACGTAAACGGTGACTCGTGCAAAATCAGGATAATGTTTTATATAATAATGAATTTAATACTTTACTGAAAACTTTATTTGTAATCAAATAGTTATTGCTTTTGTTTTTAAATTAAAAAGAACATTTTTCCAAATGTTTTGAAATATACATACGTTTTCTGATTGAATAATAAATAAGATAACATAAACAAGATATTTTATTAATCACAGATAAGCATCTCCAAGTATTAAATATTAAATAAAATTTGTGTTTAATGTGAATTAATTTAAAACAAGAAACAAGAAATTAAAGTTGAATATTTAAAGATTTTAAATTTTAGTTTAACAAGACGCGCCGAAAAGACGTAGTAAAGTTTATATCATGCATTAACAAACATACTCTTTATTTCATATTTCTAAGACTCTTTTAAGTCTAATAAAATACACTAAACGTTAAACTAACAATATAAATCTGCCCTTTCTCTAGAGTCTAGAATATTGAAAGCCGTTCAGAGTTTGTATGAGTGTAATAACGATTTCGTTAGAACAAAAGTAAAAATGCTGACAGCGGGGTGTTATAATTTATTATAAATAGACAAATGCTTTTATGGCAACCTTTTCTTTTCTTAACTCCAATAAATCCTTTTGTTTTGTTCAAATAATTGCGCAGCAGTGTTGATTCTTGTTTAATTGCTTAAGGATAATAATAACAAAACATAACACTGGTCATTAGGCAACTATTTAGCTGCAATAAATCATTGTTGCTATTTGTTTAATTAAATAAGAAGAGTTTAAATGAAATAAATTTACACAAATACTGTTTCCCCCGTAACCAGAACTTATTTTGCTGATACAAGTCAAATGCGTTCTGGTCCATTAAACAAAACATGATTTTAAACGAAAATTTAAAAAAAAAATAATTTTTTAAATAAAATTTTCTTCGAATACAAAATTTATAGGAAATAGAAACTTTATTTTAAACTTCCTCTAAACAAATCTTAGGTTTTCAGCGAAATACTATAAAATCAATTTTCTAACACGTAAATAAAAATCTTTGTATCTCTTTCAAGCATGGCTGAGCGCACAAGGAAGTATTAGATTAGGTATGATTACAGCTATTATTTTGAGTTCGGTAATTTAAAAGCTATCAGTTTAATGTTACTACTAGATAGGGAGGTAGAAAAGGGAGGTGCCGGAAGTTAAGAAACACTCACACTCGGTCTTTTATGTGTTACATTATGTTTCACTTTGATGAGATAAGGAGCATAAAGAATTAGGAAGAAAATCAATGGAAAAGAAGTAAATTATAGAAAAAATTAAGGCAGAAGAGATGATTTCCATGATGAATCCAATGATATTCTCTAGTTTACACTCCGAAATATCACTCAATTCATCATGGAATCGTTTACCTAACCATCTAATCCTATTGTTCTGTAATCTCGGGCAGTGACAGACAATATGCTTCACCGTTTCTATAACCTATTCTATCATCCTATCCATGATTCTATGATCCTAGCCCTTACTGGACAACGTCCTGTAATAACCTCAATAGTGGCCCTTAGACATACCCTATCAAGGTCACAGGAGTACCGTTGAGTCCGCCAAGTTTGCCCTTGGCTATAAGGCCCCTGTCTTCATCCATGCCATATCAGTTCTGTCTGATATCCACGCGCTAATTTACTCAAAAAAGTGGTATATCGGTAGCCTTACCATGCAGACGAAATGTTATATCGTATGTTGCATGGAGTAGTAATTTTTCTTTGGAATAGTCCTAGTCTATTACGGAGTATACTTTACAAGCGTATATGGGCTAGTCGCGTTATCTGCAGGGTAACATTTTACTTCTTTATTTGCATGTAATAGTCTCTGGTTTATTTACATTGTAGCTCATGCAACCCGTGATATATGTGAGACTAAAAGGAATTATTTATAAAAGTGCATTGAATTGAATATTAAAAAAACGAAATGAAATAAACTGCAAATTTTAAAATATCTTAAAATCATAGTTAAAGGCAATGTATTAGCTAACTGGGTAGTTAATAAATAAAAAGTAGTTGATTAAAAAAAATCGATTTAAATTTCTACTGCTTAAAATTCAGATTTCAACTACGTTTACTTTTGAACACCTGTGAACTTTTGACATCGAACCTTTTAAGTCAAAATAATACAATTTTCAGATATCCTAAATAAGGGGTCCACCAAAAACCTTCTTTTTTTAAAATGCTATAAAAAGTGTAGCTTCGGCTGTGTGGCACGTAGCGCCATCCTGTTGAAACCAAATATTGCCAATATCCTACTCTTCAATTTTTGTGAACAAAAATTCGTTCAACATGGCCCGATAACAATTGCCATTAACTGTAACGGCCACTCCTTGCTTATTTGGCCTCTGGACCAAAATCCGCACCGAACAGTGACTCGTTTTGAGTGTATCGGCTTTTCAATGTATGCGTGCGGGTTTTCTATGCCCCAAATGCGACAATTTTGCTTGTTTACATACCCGCCAAAATCAAAATGAGTTGACAAGTGTCAACTCGGACAAACAAAGCTTACATTTTTAGGCCACACAATAAGCAGTGAAGGGCTACGTCCAACAAATGATAAAGTGGAAGCTATTCGTAATTTTAAGAAACCTACAAGGGCAAAAGACTTAAAGAACAACATGCAACAAAACATCAAACTGTATTACAAAAACTTATTACCGGAAATAAAAAGAACGACAGAACAGAAATCATGTGGACTCCGGAGTCATTATCAGCTTTTGAGGCTTGCAAAAACGATTTGGTTAACGTAACCCACCTTAGTTACATGTCACCTCAGGGTAAGCTAACGTTGACTGTAGATGCGTCAGATTCTGCAGTCGGGGCCGTACTATACCAAGTCATAGATGGAAAATCTCAGCCGCTTGGTTTTTATTCTAAACAACTCACTGATGCTCAACGCATGTATAGTGCTTATGATCGTGAACTAACGGCAGTGTACCAAGGCGTTCAACATTTTAAATATGCATTAGAAGGGCGTACGTTTACAATTTTTACGGACCATAAACCCCTCGTTTACGGGTTTAATCAAAAAAGCGAAAAAGCTCCACCAAGAA
Source organism: Phyto melanocephala (assembly GCA_941918925.1). NCBI lineage: Eukaryota > Metazoa > Arthropoda > Insecta > Diptera > Rhinophoridae > Phyto > Phyto melanocephala. The sequence goes on along the minus strand of OW799234.1, from coordinate 127,948,157 downwards.
GGGTCCGGCAATTGGATTTCATTGGTCAATTTTCTACCGACATTCGCCACATCAAAGGCAAGGACAACAACACAGCAGACTGGCTATCCCGAATCAACAGTGTGATGTCTGATACTATTGATTTTGACGATATGGCAACAGAACAAGGCAACGATGCTGAACTAAAATTATTTCTGGACTCAGGTAAGGATTCGTCTCTTAAACTCACACGTTTCCCTATCCCAGACTCTACAAGAATTTTATATTGCGATATAAATGGTAATAACATAAGACCATATGTGCCACTAAGATATCGAGAGATCGTAATGCAAAAACTGCATAATCTTGCTCATCCAAGCATAAGAGCTACGCGAAAGCTTGTAATGGATCGATATGTATGGCCAGGTGCGGAAAAAGACGTTGCACAATTTGTGCGTGGTTGCTTTCAGTGTCAAAGAGTAAAAAGTAGCAGACGTACCTCTGCACCTCTAAGCAACTATGATGCTATCGACAAGCGTTTTCAACACGTAAATATTGACCTCATAGGTCCACTACTAACATCAGGCGGTAATCGTTATTGCCTCACTTGTGTGGATCGTTTTACGAGATGGCCTACAGCAATTCCCATCCCAGATATCTCAGCTGAGACAGTAGCATCAGCCTTTATTACCGGTTGGGTGGCGTTATATGGAGTTCCGGAGAAAGTAACAACAGACTTAGGTAGGCAGTTCGAATCAAATCTCTTCCGAGAACTCACAAAAACACTCGGAATCCACCACTTGCGAACCACAGCATACCATCCGCAGGCGAATGGTATGGTTGAGAGATGGCACCGCACTCTTAAAAACGCCATCAAGTGTTATGCTACTAAAGACGGTCTCTTGTTCTCCCACTAGCATTATTAGGACTACGAACTACAATAAAACTCGATATTGGAGCAAGTCCAGCGGAACTGCTGTACGGAACACAATTGCGTGTACCAGGGGAATTCTGGATAAAAAGTGAGTCAAGATATAGTCAAACCGAATTTGTAAAAAAAATTGCGCCAAGTTATGTGCGACCTACGATGTCCTAAACCATCATGGCATTCAACAAAAACCGATTTTGTAAATCCAGAATTGGATACGTGCAATTTTGTTTTCGTAAAAGTCGATAGAGTACGCAAACCGTTAGAACCAGCATTTGAAGGCCCATTTGAAGTGGAAAAGCGACATAAACAAAACATAACAAAAAGATAAAATTTCCATTGTCAGAATCAAACCAGCAAAAACGTATGCTTACGATGTGCAAGAGACTCATAAAGTCAACTTGAAAACAGCAAATTGCGAAGAAACGGACGAAAATGATCAGTTTAGCTCAACTCATACGGTCACCCGATACGGAAGACGCGTAAAGTTTCCTAATCTCTACCGATAACGCAGAAGCTAGCCAGGGGGTATTGTAGCAGTTTCTACCCTTGGCATAAAACTTTACATATAAAAAGTATTTAAATTTCATCAAACATTAAATATGTCTTTTAGAATACTATTTGTTACATCTATGTACATACACAATCTTTCATTGTAATATATGTTGTAAATTAAAGTTTTGAATTAGTATTAGTGCTAGAATACAATAATAATGGAAGTAAGATTATTGTTGCGAGAAAGAAAATAAAATGGAGATTATTAGTTATTAGACTTGCTAAGTAAAAACACGTTTTTTATTTTTGCGATAGTGCGATCCCCACAAGCTTGATCTGAAGAGATGATTTTTTGGCAAAATTGGCCAAAGCAATGTCGCAATATATCCCAGCGTTATTCCAGCGTATACACAACAATATTCGTTTATCGAAGGATAAAACTAATTATCTATCAAATCAGACATGAGCTAAGTGTTACCACTCACGAAATAAGCACTAGTTGAAACAAAAAACGTTAGATGGCGGACCCCTTATATACAGCAGGCATCTTAAGCAAATAACGTTTATACTATTGGTCTTATTGTATAAAAATAAAGATGTCAACTAAAAATATAAATTTACTTGAGTTTTCTTGCTGTTCTTTGCTTTAAAAGAAAATCCGATAACTTCACTTAAGATGTTTTACCACAAATTAATAGATACTAATTTCTTTTAATTCTTTTAAACAATTCCAACAATAATTATTAATTTATGCAAATAGCAATCTATAGGTATTTAATATTTTGGTGTGTATGAGTTTTTAATTTTTTTTAAATATTTTAATTAAAATTTTAAATTAATCTATGCATAATAATATGCATATGTAGATATAACTATGTATTTACATAAACATTAAAATCTAATTAAAATAAATCAGCTTAATCATCTCATGCATAACCTCAATACAAACACACACACTTTTTCACACAATTATTTATTAACATGTGAGTAAGCGAAATATGTACATATTTTTACATCATTCCCTTGTAAAGGCCCTAAAATAAATTTAATTACAAAAGTATTAAAAACTAATACATTAAAATAACAAGTAAGAGCGCTATATTCGGCCGTGCCGAATCTTATATACCCTTCACAACGTGTAGTCATGCAATAACAGTAGTTTGTATCACCATTCATCCCATATGAAATACGTATGTATGTACAAACATATAAAAAACACACATATATAAAAACATCCCATTGTAAAATTATAAGTTTACGTATGTATGTAAAAAAAAAAAAAATTTAAAAAAAAAATTTTAAAAAAAAATTAAAAAAAAATTTTTTTAAAAAAATAATAAAATAAATAAAAAGAAAACAAAAAAAATAAAAAAAAAAATTTTAAAAAAATATAAAAAAAAAATTTAAAAAAAAATAATAGAAATATAACAAGTAACAGTGCTATATTCGGCCGTGCCGAATCTTATATACCCTTCACAACGTGTAGTCATGCAATAACAATTGTTTGTATCACCATTCATCCCATATAAAATACGTGCATACGTACACGTTAGAATAAATGTGGCATCGAATCCCAGCTGAGCCAAAAAAATTTTATTTTATTTTATTTAATATATTATTTATATTTTATTATTTTTTTTATTTTTTTTTTAAATTTTTTTAAAAAATTTTTTTAGAAAAATTTTTAAAAAATTTTTTTAAATTTTTTTTTAAATTTTTTTAAAATTTTTTTTTGTAGCTTTTTTTATTATTTTTTTTATTATTTTTTTTCTTATTTTTAATATTTTTTTTTTGTAATTTTTTTTGTTTGGTATGTTTTTTACATGTATGTATGTATGTATATTGTTGTTGTAATTGTGAAAAAAAACGAGGTGGTCGTGGTTTTCTGCTCATATCTCAGAAAGTTATGGGGCGATTGTGCTGAATTTCAATAGCGATTCATTCCTGGATATTTCCAAGAGATTGATACCATATACAGATCTGAGGAACATATAGTTGCTTCTAAAAGTTGATTTCAACCAACACACGGACAGACGGACAGACGGACAGACGGTCAGGGCTTAATCGACTCCTCTATTCATAAGCTTTCAGAAAATATATACTTTATGGGGTCGGAAATGAAAATTGTAGAAATTACAAACGGAATGACAAAGCTATATATACCCTTGTGCACCACAGGTGAAGGGTATAATAATATATGAAATAAAAAATAAAAAAATAAAAAAAATTCAAAAAAAATTTAAAAAAAATATAAAAATTTTTTTTTGGCTCAGCTGGGACTCAATGCCACGGTTACTCTAACCAGTATACACGTTTGTATGTATGTATGTTGTTGTTGTAATGTTGTTTTTGTGAAAAAAAATCGAGGTGGTCGTGGGTTTTTGCTCCTATCTCAGGTGTTTATGTACCGATGTTTCTGATTTTCAATACCGATCTACTCCTGAATATTTCTGATATTTTATTACCTCACCCGGGTCCAAGCGATGTCTGGGGGCTTCAAAAAGTTGATTTCAACATACACACGGACAGACGGACAGACTGACAGAGCTAAATCGACTCCCCTATTCATAAGCTTTCAGAAAATATATACTTTATGGGGTCGGAAATGAAAATTTTAGAAATTTCACACGGAATGACAAACCTATATATACCCTTTTTCACTGTGTGAAGGGTATAAAAAGATTAAACGAAAATTCTTTAATTCAGTGTTTCAACTGATTCTTCTATTAGTTGAAAGAAAGAATAAAAAACTTCATATTAAGCATGTAGAAAAAGCCATTTAACGAAATGTTGTTCAATATGTTTCATGACCAGGGGCCGGAAGTTCGTGCAAATGTTGTTTTTTGCCTTAAGTCTAACAACAGGGTGCATCCAGAAATGTACGTAAAAACTCTTTCTGCGATAAATAAAATAATTAAAATATAAAAATGGTGTATTTTTTGTGATATAAGACTAGATGATTAAGGCACAATGAAAGAATTAACATTGTTAAAATATAACCTGTACCATCGGCATTGAGTGGTTAACTTGTATGTTTAAAAGTTTTTGGCAACAAATATAATATCAAAGTTGAAATACATATCAACTTTTTATAATAAAAATTTTAAAATTCGTCCCGCATTGCTGGACCAAAAAAAATGTTTAACATCAATTGGTTAATTATTGAAATTTTCATTATTTTCTATTGAAAAATAATATAATATTTTACAGACAAAGGTATTCTTTATATTTTCTAAGGCCTCAAGCACTTCCATGCTAAATTACATCAAAATCCATTCTGCCTGAACCAAGTTTATAAAGAAAGACAGACAGACAACCTGATATTCCAAAAATTAGTGCTATATTCTTTTAATTGTTGATAAAAATGGCTTGTACCGATCACAGTTTTTGTTATACCCTTCACCTGTGGTGGTATACTTAACTCTGTCATTGCGTTTGTAATTTCTACAATGTTCATTTCCGATCCCATGATGACTTGCTAAGCCGATTCAGCAATGTCCTCACAATGTTGCACAAATCTGTGTATGGTATCAATCTTTTGCAAACATATCGCTATTGAAATCCAGCACAATAGCCCAATAGCTTTCTGAGATATAAACAAATAAACACCATTTGCCTTTGTTTTTTTTCTCATATTGTTACCATAAAAAACACTTTTCGAAGCGTGGATAACTTATAGACAATTTAACTACTATTTATAGTTATTATATACCAACAAGCATATTTCGAACAAATCTGTAATCGGCAAAGTTGCAGGCAAAAATATGTTTACTTTAAATATATTTTTTATATGTATATCAAGTTAACAAATTCCAAATAAATTTTCGGATATCGCAAAGACACCAGAATACAAGACGTTATCTCGAAAATAATTTTTGAGAAGAATTGACGAATCAGTTAGAAGCTGAGATATAAGCAAAAAAGTACAACTTCTTATTTGTTTTTCTTAAAATTTTCATTTATTTTTTGAGCTTGTAGACAACAGAGAGGAGCGATATGACTAAATATAAAATAAAAAACAATAGAAACAAATTTAAAATTCTTGAGAGCCGCCACTACAATATGGCCTACAATAAGTCAAATCTGGTAATTAAAAATGTACCCAATTCAATCTCCTCACTATTGATATCAAATGAAAGTGCTTGACCAGTAGAATACAGTAAACAATGAAAAAGTTAAATCCCAAGATGGTGTCGAAAATAATAAAGCAAAATGGTGTATAATATTAAATCTTATCTTAGCTACGTTGGGATCTCTATAGCTGTGTAAATGATGGCGAAGTGTATTATCAGATGCGGCACTGCCGAATATAGCATTTTAGCTTTTGAAATGCAGATTTGTTTGCTACGTATTTTAGGGAAATGATGATAACGAATTGAAATTTTATTTTTATTGTCATTTTGTTTAAAATAAAAGCCAAAAAAATTAGTGAATATTTTCTTTTTTATATTATATCTGTACTTTACAATTATTCAAGCACAGTAGAGGTCCTATAACAATACATTTTACGGCATAAACAAACTTCTAGTTCCTGTAAATGACAAACAAATAATTGTATTTTGAAATGTTGGTTTTTTATTGATAAAACTTTAGAATTGAAAGAAACATATGCCATTTTAATTTTCAATAAACTTATGCTTTCTTTTTTCGCATTCCAGATGATGACTATGGACAAAAGACGGTATCGGTTCTAGTTGATGGCATAGAAACAGACTTGGAAATTATTGATCATCCAGCCTGTGAAATGTCGGTGAGTATAGAATTTACAAAGACCCTTTATATTGTCATTCTTCATTGCCAAGGGAACCTTCACAAAATATATATTAAAGGTATGTACGTACATATGTACATGCAAACATACAAACATACATAGATACATACATGCAGACATCCATACATGAAATATTGAAAATGTTGTAATGGACATCCAAGTGTAGGTCAAGTTTACACTTGAATAACTTTGTGTGCATGAATGTGTGTTAAATTAAACCTTTAAAAGCAGTGAGGAAAAAGTAAGATAAAATGTGTTTTCACTATTTTTTTTTAATTTTAAACGACAATGTTAAGTGCTGATGACACTTTTACCTAAGAGCTTCCATTAACACTGTTTTTTGTTTGCCTTTTGTTATTCAATTTTTTCCTTCATATTTTTGTGGCATTTTTCCAAAAAGTGTTTGATTTTTCTAAAGATTGATAAATAATGCTACACATTTGTTTGCCAGCTAACAATGTTTTGAATAATACAGTAATCGAATAAGTAATAATAGTTTATAGGCCGCTTTGGATAACTTAAATGCCTTTGAAAGTCATACATCTGTCTCTTTTAAAATCAACAATAAGGTTTTAATCATAACACAGCAACCTTAGATCACGTAGTAGTTCTAAAAAACTATTGTTAACATCAAATTTGGCACTCAATTCTTGTTCGGTGCCTTTGTGACATACATATATAAGTTGTAATTAATTAATTAAGCTCGAAGTTTTTGTTTTTTTAATTTATTAACAAAAATAATATTCGTTCATTCAGTTTAACAATTTGTTAGCCTCAGCAAGTCATGACATTATTGAGGCGAGTTGGCGTAATTATGAAAAAATTATGTATAATTAAAATGTATTTAATTGTAAAGTAAATTGAAAAAAATATGTGTGTAAAATCAAATATACGTATGTGTATATGTACATATGTATAAAAAATATATGTATAAAATTAAATATTACATTAAAAGCATTTCGAAATTATTTAATAAAAACGTGCAGCATTGTTTGCCTTCACTGGTCTTTAAAATAATAACATTCATTCGAGAACCTTCCTTTTTGTAACGTTTATTGGAAATAAATTTAGTAGGGCGTGCTTAATCTTCAGGTGCATTTCATTTCAATTTTTCGTAAAGGCAAAAAAGTATTTTTATTAATTTTTGCTTTATTGCAAAGCGGAATTCAGCATTATTTATACCCTTCACACAGTGAAAAAGGGTATATATAGGTTTGTCATTCCGTGTGAAATTTCTACAATTTTCACTTCCGACCCCATAAAGTATATATTTTCTGAAAGCTTATGAATAGGGGAGTCGATTAAGTCAGTCAGTCCGTGTGTATGTTGAAAACAACTTTTTGAAGCCCCCGACATCGCTCGGACCTGGGTGAGGTATTAAAATATCAGAAATATTCGGGAGTAAATCGGTATTGAAAATCAGAAACATCGGTACATAAACAACTGAGATATGAGCAAAAACCCACGACCACCTCGATTTTTTTTTACGAAAACAACATTACAACAACAACATATGGGCTAATCCTGCGTTACGGACGTTACATTCGCACGCAATTTTGCTTGTTAAGATTGACACAGCTGGCGTTCACATTGGAATATTTTCATGAAATTTTTTGCAAAATGCAGTTCTTTGGGAGTTCTTCAAAACTGGTTTTAAACTTAAAGGTTAACTGTTTTTAAAAGAAAAGTTATGCTAGCTTAAAGTTCCGTTACGGACGTTACAAAAAATGGAAGTCGATATTGAGGCTTATGTGCATTTACACATTTTTTTAGCGAATTTTGCATAATAAACAAAAAAATTTCATACACAAAAAATTAATTGGAATATATGACGATATCAATCCTGCTTAGAAAAGAAGTCTAAGTAGTCCCGTTAAGCAAAAATCTTAATTTTTGTCTGTTACGGACGTTACGTTACGGACGTTACACTTTTTCCATTAAACCAAATTGTGTATATAAAAAACATTCACGTATTTAAAAATCTTTTTAAACTTGTAATTTATAATTTATTAGTTACAAAAAAATTAAAGAATATTTCATTACTCTTATATTAGCTTATATTCATTTATTTCTTTGTTTATTTAACTGTTTAACATTGTATCTTATGCTTAATAGACCCAGCTGTTCGAGCTACTTTTATAGTAATGACATTAGGAAAGCCTGAAAAATAATGATATGATTTAAGAGCTAGAATATCTTATACATTTACCCATGTTTTTGATATTTCGTCAGATATAGTTTTGATATAATTTTTACCAACGTAAATTAAGAAAACGCCATTTACATTTTTTTTTTTGCTAATTTGTGAAAATGTCGAGCGTTTTTTAAGATGAGATTTTGGGCTTTTACCAGTTGCCAAACTTTTCGCTTAACAATAGCGCCAACACCGTCCACCGCTCCTTTTCCATGCAAAGTAGCAAAAAAATCCTAACTCCTAACGGAAAATCCAGTACGTAAGCATTGCATGCATGGGCATACCGCCAAATATTTGAAGGGGACATGGGGGTTGCGGTTTACAACATGGTTATTAATTACTAATTATTGATTTTTAGGAATTATTTTAGGTTTCAGAAGAATTTGAAATTCATCTCAATTTAAGTTGCAGATTAGGGGATCGCATGTTATTTAAACACACTTTTTGTTATTTTGAGGTGAAGTTTTTCGGATTCTCGGCAACCTAGGGCAATTTTGAGCCCAGATTCAGATTCAGCAGATGATAATCCATTATAAACACTTACTTCAACCTCATAATATTAAAATAAAATTTTGGGTATTTTCATGCCGTTACGGCCGTTACACACTTTGTCATTTATATTTAAAAACAAGTAAAAGCGCTATATTCGGCCGTGCCGAATCTTATATACCCTTCACAACGTGTAGTCATGCAATAACAGTAAATTCACGTATGTATGTTAAAAAAAACAAAAAAAAAAATAAAAAAAAAATTTAAAAAAAAAATTTAAAAAAAAAAATTTAAAAAAAAAATTAAAAAAAAAAAAATTATTATATACATATATAATATATATAAAACAAAAAAAAAATAAAAAAAAAATTAAAAAAAAAAAATAAAAAAAAATAATAATAAAAATATATATAATATATTAAATAAAAAATAAAAAAAAAATAAAAAAAAAATTAAAAAAAACAAGTAAGAGCGCTATATTCGGCCGTGCCGAATCTTATATACCCTTCACAACGTGAATTCATGCAATAACAGTGGTTTGTGTCACCATTTATCCCATATGAAATACGTACATACATATATAAAAACATCCCATTGTAAAATTATAAATTCACGTATGAATGTTAAAAAAAACAAAAAAAAAAAAAAAATTTTAAAAAAATTTAAAAAAAAAATTTAAAAAAAAAAATTTTTTTAAAAAATTATTATGTATATAATATATATAAAACAAAAAAAAATAAAAAAAAAAATTAAAAAGAAATAATAAAAATATAAATAATATATTATATAAAAAATAAAAAAAAAAAATAAAAAAAAATAAAAAAAAAATTTTAAAAAAAATTTTTTTGGCTCAGCTGGGATTCGATGCCACGTTTTTTCTAACCAGTATACACGTTTGTATGTATGTTGTTGTTGTAATGTTGCTTCTGTGAAAAAAAAATCGAGGTGGTCGTGGGTTTTTGCTCATATCTCAGTTGCTTATGTACCGATGTTTCTGATTTTCAATAGCGATCTACTCCCGAATATTTTTGATATTTTAATACCTCAGTCGAGTCCAAGCGATGTCGGGGCGCTTCAAAAAGTTGATTTCAACATACACACGGACAGACGGTCAGACGGACAGACGGACAGACTGACAGCGCTTAATCGACTCCGCTATTCATAAGCTTTCAGAAAATATATACTTTATGGGGTCGGAAATCAAAATTGTAGAAATTTCACACGGAATGACAAACCTCTATATACCCTTTTTCACTGTGTGAAGGGTATAAAAATTTTAAAAAAATTAAAAAAAAAATTTTTTTGCCTCAGCTGGGATTCGATGCCACGTTTTCTCTAACCAGTATACACGTTTGTATGTATGTATGTTGTTGTTGTAATGTTGTTTTTATGAAAAGAAAATCGAGGTGGTCGTGGGTTTTTGCTCATATCTCAGTTGTTTATGTACCGATGTTTCTGATTTTCAATACCGATCTACTCCCGAATATTTCTGATATTTTAATACCTTACCCGGGTCCAGCCTATGTCGGGGGGCTTCAAAAAGTTGATTTCAACATACACACGGACAGACGGTCAGACGGACAGACGGACAGACGGTCAGGGCTTAATCGACTCCTCTATTCATAAGCTTTCAGAAAATATATACTTTATGGGGTCGGAAATGAAAATTGTAGAAATTTCACACGGAATGACAAACCTATATATACCCTTTTTCACTGTGTGAAGGGTATAAAAAAGTGTAATAAATGTATTTCTTTTTATACCCTTCACACAGTGAAAAAGGGTATATATAGGTTTGTCATTCCGTGTGAAATTTCTACAATTTTCATTTCCGACCCCATAAAGTATATATTTTCTGAAAGCTTATGAATAGGGGAGTCGATTAAGCTCTGTCAGTCTGATCGTCTGTCCGTGTGTATGTTGAAATCAACTTTTTGAAGCCCCCCGACATCGCTTGGACCCGGGTGAGGTATTAAAATATCAGAAATATTCGGGAGTAGATCGGTATTGAAAATCAGAAATATCGGTACATAAACAACTGAGATATGAGCAAGAACCCACGACCACCTCGATTTTTTTTTCACAAAAACAACATTACAACAACAACATACATACATACAAACGTGTATACTGGTTAGAGAAAACGTGGCATCGAATCCCAGCTGAGCCAAAAAAAATTTTTTTTTATTTTTTTTTATATTTTTTTTTTAATTTTTTTTATATTTTTTTTTTTTTTTGGTTTTATATTTATATATAATTTATTTATTTATTTTATTTAAATTGTTTTTTTTTAATTTTTTTTTTTAAATATTTTTTTAAATTTTTTTTTTTATTTTTTTTTTTAAATACGTAAATTTATAACATACATGGTACATACAATTGTTATTGCAGGACTACACGTTGTGAACGGTATATAAGATTCGGCAGTGCCGAATATAACACTCTTACATGTTTTATTTCAAAACATTTAAATTGGTAAATTATTAAAGGAACCGGTGCTATATAAGAATTAAAAAATTTGCCCCTAAAGCCATTTACTGGTTAGAGAAAACGTGGCATCGAATCCCAGCTGAGCCAAAAAAAATTTTTTTTTATTTTTTTTTATATTTTTTTTTTAATTTTTTTTATATTTTTTTTTTTTTTTGGTTTTATATTTATATATAATTTATTTATTTATTTTATTTAAATTGTTTTTTTTTAATTTTTTTTTTTAAATATTTTTTTAAATTTTTTTTTTTTATTTTTTTTTTTAAATACGTAAATTTATAACATACATGGTACATACAATTGTTATTGCAGGACTACACGTTGTGAACGGTATATAAGATTCGGCAGTGCCGAATATAACACTCTTACATGTTTTATTTCAAAACATTTAAATTGGTAAATTATTAAAGGAACCGGTGCTATATAAGAATTAAAAAATTTGCCCCTAAAGCCATTTAAAATAAAAAAAATTAATTCGATAATTCCCTTCACTTCATTAAATTTTATTAAAAATTACGAAATAGTTTGCTACTTATATCTCATTTATTTTCGAACTAATTTATTAAATAATATTTTATAAAGTAATAAATTCTAAGAGAGGGACTTGCGATTTGCTGGCGCTACCGTGTCGAAAAATTCATTAGGACCTTCAGAACCTTTGATGTATTAAAAAGATATATATTTATACAAATTATTTTTACCTACAGCTTTGCCAAAAAGTGAGCGATTGAAAAAAATACGAATAGCCCAAGAGGCATGTCATATCAGATAGTAGTATCAACTGTCTGTAAAATTATCCAGGGGTTTAATTTATGTGGTAAAAATATGGAAAAAATAACCAGTGGCATTTGTGTTTATTTTCTCATAGCTCAGAAAGTTATGGTGCCATTGTGCTGATTTACAATCAAAATTTATTTTAATATATCTTGATCTTGTCCAAACCTTGCTCAATCGACTCCCCTAGCCATAAGGTTTCAGAAAATATATACCTTTTGATGTGGGAAATAAATATTTTGTCAATTAAAAACGGAATGACTAGCCAATAAAAGTCGAAGGATATATAAATTTTAAGAGTTAAACTACTGCGCCTTAAATGATTTTTATAACATTGAATGTAAGAGCAAGTTGCGTACTTAAACATTTATGTAAGCGTGTGTACATAAATTTATTGAGATTGTTTAAATGAACGCCATTAGTTTTTTAATGGTTTTATAGTTTTCCTTTTATTGTCTAATAGCTAAAACTATAGCAGCCACTAACGCACACACGCATACACAAACACACATTAACTCTAAAACAACATCAGCTTTAGCACACATAATTTTATAAATTTAATAGTTTTCAATGACAAAAAAGCGTCATAAAATCTTTTATAACTTGCACATACAAACGTTTATACATATGTGTAGCATGTTTAAGTTTGCGAAGAATTATTTCCCATACTGTTGTTTTTCTCATGTGCCTTTTTGTGTTTATTTTTATAGTGTAACTAGTGAAAATGTTTGTTTTGTATTTTTTATATATTCATGCAGGCAGAGGCATTTTGTTCTACATACAATATTGATTTGTTTGTAGTGGTGTATTCGGTTGTGGATCGTTCCTCATTTAAACAGGCCGAAAAGATTCTGCAGTATTTGAAGGAAAATGAAATGCTGCTGACAAGAGGTGCCATACTGGTTGGCAATAAAACGGATTTGGAGAGACATCGAGAGGTGAATAGACAAAGTAAGTAGAAGCAATTTTTGTTTAAAAGTTTGCAATTAAAAATTAATTTTAAAATAAATGTTTAAATTGTATTATTGTACTTAATTTTATTATCAATAAACCGTGGCGTTTATATTTTTTACATGTTAAAATGGCCTAAATTTTATAATAAACAATAACGTAACTTTTAGTAATTTTAAAATAATTTGATAAATATGGCAGTGCGACACTTTGGTTTTGGTATGAATTCACCAAATATAAAATTTCTAAACCTTCTCAAAATTTTAACAAATAATGACAATAGTACCGGGTGTTTTTTTCAGTGGTATAGAACTTCGAATTGAAATAAAACACAAGAAAATCGTTTTAATGACCATCAATTTGGCTTTATTGGAAGGATAATTTTATGCCATTAATGTTTAAATATGATTTCAGGCATGTGGCCGTCGCGGCTGGCTCGAATAAAGCCAATTCTACAGGTCCAATTTTTAACCACTTTTTCGAGCATATGGGGCCGTATGTCGGCAATAACGCCACGAATGTTGGCTTCCAATTCCCCTAACGTTTCTGGTTTGTTGGCGTAGACGAGCGACTTCACATATCCCCAAAGAAAATAATCCAATGGTGTCAAATCACACGATCTTGGTGGCCAATTGACAGGTCCATTCCGCGAAATTATGCGCTCATCGAATGTTTCCTTCAATAAATCGATTGTGGCGTGCGCTGTGTGGCATGTAGCGCCGTCTTGTTGGAACCACAACTCATCCACATTCATGCCATCCAATTCGGGAACAAAATAGTCGGTTATCATGGCTCTATACCGGTCTCCATTAACGGTAACTGCCTCTCCAGCATTATTTCGGAAGAAGTATGGCCCAATGACTCCACCAGCCCATAGAGCACACCAAACAGTCAGTTTTTGTGAATGTAATGGCGTCTCAAGGGTCTCATGTGGATTCTCTTCACTCCAAATGCGGCAATTTTGCTTGTTGACGTAGCCATTCAACCAAAAATGAGCCTCATCACTGAACAAAATTTTGCGATGAAAATCAGCATCGAGATCTATCTCATTTCGAAATAAATTTGCACGATTTGTAAGCGTTGTTCTTTTGTCAACCTGTTCATGATGAAATGGCAAACCAAACTGAACATAAATGACATTAGAGTTGCCAGATTTGACCACAAAATGCCAGTTTTATCTCTATTCGAAAAAACAAACCTGTAAAAAAAACACCCCGTATATATAGGACACCATGTGAATTTATAACATTACAAACTTTAAGCAATTTTTTTAATCTTTTTTATTTTCAAACTTTTCTTTTTAAACAGTGGCTCGCAAATTGGCCAAAGAAATTGCCTGCAAGTTTATTGAAACCTCTTCCGGTCTGGATCACAACGTTGATGAACTCTTAGTTGGCATCATAGCACAGGTCAAATTAAATCCCCAACGTTTGCGCAATCTAAGCGAAAAAGACCGACAACGCTTGAATCTGCAAAGTGCAATACAAAAGCACAGACGACTTTATACAGCACCCCGGCGTATGGTGCGACAAATGTCCATGTGCCAGGCAGATGCTGAAGATGCTGACTATGACGATGATGATGAGGATGATAACGACAATGAAAACGAAACGGTGCATGACGAAAATCAATCAAACAACATTATGCTGACAGGTGATGAGGGTATTGGTACTGGTAGTGAGCGTACAGCCAGTACAAGTTTGTCCTCATCGAATGCGGGAAAATCGTGTGCCACCTCAAGTCTATCCAAGGGACAAGTGAGAAAAACCACAAAACGTACTTTAAATCTGGAAAGTATACTGAAAATGGGCGAAAGTGAGTTGGAGGATGAGGAAGAGTCTCAACGTGTAAGCAGCAGCAGCAGTCAGCGTTATGGACTTTACAATGCCAGACCTTTAAGTAAATTTGAAATGCTGAGCAACAATATGAAAACATCAAGTGCCAGGACACCCTTTGCAAGTGTTAACTCTTCGCCCAAATCTAGGAAATCTTGCGAAGGCAGTTCTGCTGTGGGTAGTTCCAATGCCCAAGACGCTCGAGACACACAGGTAGGGGATGCATTGCTAAATGATTGTCACAGTAAAACCGTGTCTAAATTGACTACCCGCACAAAGGTGTTTCTGTCCTCTGTGCTGCGTTTCAAGAAAGCCATTAATGTAGCTAAACGCAGAAACTCCTCGTCGTGCAGTGATTTATTTGTCATTTAGAAAAATCGTTACCAAAAACCAAACTGCTAAGCAAAACAACAAAATCAAAACAAACAAGTCTTCAATACAACAGACCAAGTAAATTTACACGAAAATTAAATTTATAATCAAAAAGCAAAATTATAAGACAAGTCCCAATTTCATAACTAGGACATGGTCACTCACTGTTCATTTCAAAATTCATGCATGCAAAATGGAATTAAAATTTTTTTTTTTTTTTTTTTTTTTGAAAAAAATTAAAATTTAAAACAATATCAAATGTCATTTAGATAAATAAAAAGCCATTAATTAGTTTAGATTTTGTATTTCATGGTAATAAGAACGACAAAAACAAATACAATTTTCAAGGTTTCACAAATAGAAAATAAATAATGATTTAATATCAGTAAACTAAATAGCCACCAATTCGAAATAAATTAAAAGATTTTCAAATTAAATTTTTTATTTATAATAAAGAAAAATAATGAAATCGGGAACAAGTAAAGGCCAACTAGATCATATCGAACAACAAACATCATCAAATTTCAACTATATGGATTAAAAAAAAAAACAACAAATAAGTCCATCATGTCAGAAAAATCAAATCGAAATTTATTTTCTAAAAATCAAGATTTATGTATGAGGAGTATTCTTTTCAAAATTTGAATGAATTCCTAATAAATGCCGCGAATCAAGAGCAAATAGCAACAAACTCAAACATACTGAAAAGAGACAACATATTTTAACAATTAGTTTTGCAAAACGATTGATATCAAAAAGAATTTAAACAAATCAAATTTCAAAATTCCTTTTAATGCTGAATTTTATACATTTCGCATGTACATATGTATGTTTATGCAATGGCGAGTTGCTACCGCAAATTTTATTTTTCATAGATTTTGTATGTATATAAAAGTGAGTTCAAATACCAGAGACGGAAAAGTTAATATGATAATTTTTTTTAACTGTTCAAGGAAGTAAAATATTAGCGTCACTTATGATGAGATGAAATTAACTAAAAAACTTAGTGACGTCAAAGTTCTTTTTAATTTAATCGAATAAAACTTTAAACAATAAATTGCAGCATTTGAATAAACCCAGAACTGAAAATATAAAGTATTAAAACAAAATGCTTTGGAAATTTATAATAATAAAAACTAAATTCAAAAATGATTATTTTTTAATATTTTTATATTTAAGCTTCTTTTAATTTTTAATTTAACTTCTTTTAGTTAAGATTCGAATTTTAATTATCAAGTTCATTTTATTTGAAATTTTTTTCATTGATAAAGAAAAAAATTTTCTAGTTGTGATAGTGAAAGAATACACTGCAAAATTTAAGATGTTTAGGGAGGGTGGTCCGTAATTCGATTCGAAACTAACATTTTTCGAAATTCTATGCTTAATACATTGTGAGTCGAAAAGGTTTTCTTTCGAATCGAATTACGGAGTAACCTACCTGCTGGAAAAGCAAGTGAAAAGCATTTTCGAAATCAGTATCGGTTTCATCATCAGCACTACCACAAAAAATTTTCAAATTTTGTAATTAGTTCAGGCTTCATTTCCCTATCGTATTACATTGACGGAAATGCTTAAATTGTATGCTTATAAGCACAGTAAAGTATGTCTTCCAAACTGCTTATTACTTTGGCAATTGGAAAAAAGAAGACTAATTTGTTTCAATATTTGTTTAAGTTTCTTTCTTACTTTCTGCTCCCAGACTCACTAGAGCATAAAGGGAAGGATAAAAGTAGTGCATGTTAATTCAAAATGACACCTAAGAAATGGAATGTTGTATGCAAAATACATGCTTTTTAGAAGTGTTCAGGAAGCGCTTTTAATAAGGAAGTTTTTTGGTGGGCTTTTTGGTCGCCGTTTTAGCTTTGGTTGTAAATGTCATCTATTTAACTCAAAAGTTGGTACAAAATAGAATTTCGTAATGAAACAACTATTGTATTTGTAATCTCTACGATAGCAGAGTGGTGCTAAATGTCCTTTTTTCATATCTGCAGAACTATAATAGTGGGGCACATTAAATTTAATTAGAATAACTATTAGAATAAACTGCATTTTTCAACAAAATTTCTAATGTAAGAGGAGGGGTATGGGTACCCCCCATGCAAAGTTGATTTTAGTTGTCCTATATCTGCAGAACTTTAATAGTGAGGCAAACTACATCTAACGCGAACGACTCCTGGAACAAGCGGCAAGTTCCACGAAAATCTAAGAGGTATAGGAAAGGAGCATGGATAACCCCCTTACAAAGAAATAATTAATAAATTAATAAACATGATGTTTTATTTCCGCATGCTCCTGCTGAATTAACTGGCATTGAATGACTTTGGAGACGAATCATGTTAAAAATTTACTTCTGCATGGCTCATGTATAAAAAAAATATAACATTTGCATGGCTCATGTATAAAAAAAATATAACATTTGCACATCTCTACTTAAAACACACTAAGCAATGACAACAAAAACAACAACACCAATAAAAGTGTTAGTCAAAGTCGCGAAGCGCTTTTGTTAGTTAATTCAATGCGTGAGGTAAATACTAATACGTACATAACTTCTGAGGCGCACTGATGTGCAGCACATATTTCTTTCATAGCGTTCATTTGATGAATATTCAAAATAAAATTAAAACCTCTGCGAAATTAAACGCAATAAATTACTTTATGTCCACTTAAACGGGAAAAAATCAATTTTTATTTTTAATTTCAAATATAAACATTAAAAACAAAAGCACTTTTTGTAATTTTTATTACATATGATGATGATTGCGTGATTAGATTTATTTATTTTTTAAAAATACCAGCGGTAAATATGATTTTACTACGCAAACTTTTAAGCTGTTTTCTGTTTTTTCAGTTATATCTCACAATGTTTAATTTCAACGCGTCCCTACAAAAGCACCGTTACCTATTTGACGTTTATGTTTTGCCTAGTGTACTTTAAGCGACGACTATCTAATATCACGGTAGTTGAAATTTTTTTTGAAATTAAAACATGAAATGACCGCCTTTGGTGCATAGGTGAGAAAGAACAAAATTTACTACTAAAACCTATTTCTGTTGTTGTTATTCTTTCTTTTAGGTTATCACTTATTGTTATTGTAATTTGTTTTGCTTTAACCATCAATTCGTTGGCAATGTAAGCAGTTGTTGTATTAATTTAAAATTTTTTTTTATTTTTATCATACATATCAGTTGTTGTGTGTCCAATATGATCGCTATTATTTAAATATTTCGATGTTCTATATTTTTCTTCTATAACCAGCCTTATTATCAGTGGCGTATATGTAGTATATTAATGACAGGCTAATATGCTCTCTTATAAACATGCTTCGTAGTAATAGAAGTATTTGATTAATTTGTAAAATCTTTCATTAATTTTTTCACTTTCACTACTGCATTGAAGTAAAGCTTTTTTCGAAGGGCATACAAACGTGCTTTCATTTTAAAATTTTTTATCAGTGCTTAGAAAAAATCAGCCTTTTTTTTATAAAAATAAAAATAAACATTCGAATAGAAAATGTTTTTATTTTTTGAAGCAAATGTGCGCTTTTTCCTTATTAAAAATTTTTTCATAAATATCTCTTAGATTTTTTGTAAACTTTTTTCTAAATACAGAATTATAAAAAAACACAGTTTTTGAACAATAATTTACTAATAGAATTTTACATAATAAAATATATGAAAAAAAAATAAAATTAAATGAAACAAAACCAAATATTTAACCGAAGGGCACCACTAATTATTATCAATAAAAAATTATAATAGTAATTTACAGTAATAACAAACATATCGCAATAAAAGTTAAACTATAAATTAACTCAAATATCACATACAACAAAACAATCATTTTAATTATAAACAAATTAATAAAAAAAAACAATAATAAACATGCATAAACACACACACTATGTAAACAATAATTACATCACATATTTAATGAAAATTGCTCAAAACATAAAAATAATAAATAATAAAAATATTTAAAATATGTAAACCGGTAACTAAACAAAAATAAATACAAATAAAGAAAATATACTCATGTATGTATGTACTTATATCTATAACAAGTTAGAGTGCTATATTCGGCCGTGACGAATCTGAGAATACGCTTCACCATCATGTACATAAGTATAATGACTACATTGTAGCTAAGCTTAGATTTCATACATATTTCTGTATTATTTGCTACGCCATCTTTGATTTTGAAATTTTACATAGCAAACTGTATTTTACTAGTCAGGAGGTTTCATTTGATACGCATATTGATGGAGTTAAGTAACAAAAATTTCCGCCATTTTGTTTTGGACGCCATCTTGAATTTTTATTTTTCATTTTTTATTGAATTTCATTCGATTCATTCAATATTAAGGAGGTTTAAGCAGTAACATTTTGAAATACCAGATTTTACTCATGTAAGTATAAATTTATTGTCCGCTGGCGGCCAGCATGGGTTTTAATTTTTTTTTTTGTGTATTACATTGCGCTAGTCAATTAATATGATATCCCTATTGAGTTTCGGGATTATCTAGAGAATGCAAAAAAATCGACACACGGACATTGCTCAATCGACTCTCCTATTCATAAACATTCAGAAAACATATATGTACGTACTTTATGAGATCGGAACGGAATATTGCAGAAATTACGAACGGAGTGACAAAGCTATATACACCCTTGGGCACCACCGGTGAAGGGTATAAATAGTGGAAAATTTTAAATAACTAGCACACAATACTTGGAACTATAAAGAAGCTCAATAAAATATGTTCTTTTACAAATCTGTTAAACCTAAATTTTACTCACACTTTACCAAGGGCAACATTTGAATTATTTTGTAACTCAAATCTGCTTTATAGTCCTTGTCCATATTATGTAACATTTGTTGCAAGACTTTTTCAAATTCTCTTTGGCAATTGCACTTGTGTCCACTGAGAGACGCGGTATACGACACTTTTAATTCTTTTACATATCTTCATATAGCAAACTTCTTAGCGAATGAAAAAAAAAACAAAAGAGAATCGCATGTACATAAAATGTTGTACCTTTTCTCAATCGTTATTCCTGCTTCATCAACTACCTGACTAATCTTACAACAAATGTTCCATAGTATGGACGTCGACTTAGAGAGCTTAATATATAATCAGTTGAATATTTATGTTTCACAATCAAAAGTTTTAATTGAAGTGATATTTTAATTTGCCAATTAACAACCTATTGTTGTAGAAGTTGTACGTTATAGTAGTTGTACACATTTTGTTGGTAATATTAACATTCATTTTCTTTTTTTACAACACTTACAAAAACGTTACCTACGTTTAAAGAATGTCATATAAATACATCAGAGATGGAAAAATTAATCATATAGCCTATTCTCTTCAATATTTAAAGTGAAATTCTTAGTACCTACAACTCCTACGACAGGGTGTAAATTGACCAATTATAAAGGGTGGTTAAATTTTCAGGGCCGATGTTGATTTTGAATAAAATAAAAATTATTTAGGAAATTATTGTCGTTTCTTTTTTATACCCTTCACACAGTGAAAATGGGTATATATAGATATATATTTTTATTATTTTTTTAAATTTTTTTTTATTTTTTTTTTAATTTTTTTTTTTTATTTTATTTTTATTTAATTTATTATTTTATTTTTTTTTTTAAATTTTTTCTTTTTAATTTTTAAAAATTTTTTTTTTTTTTAATTTTTTAAAAAATTTGTTTTTTATTTTATATTTATTATTTATATTAATATTCAAATTTTAATCAGGCTCGAGTTCATATTAACATTCTTATTATTACAAAGAATTTTTTTATTTGTGATAAATGAAAGAATAATCTGAAAAATTATATTTTTACCGACAACTAGCTGAGTGGAATGCATTTTCGAAACCAGCTTCTATTTCGTCATCAGCACTCTTTGATCGGTGGGTGCATGTTGGTTGTAAATATCATCTATTTAACTCAAGGGACTTAAGTTAATTGAATTCGGTAACTACTTTTAATTTTCCTTTTTTCATATATTTTTACCACAATGAGTTAGATTGAAATTTTTGCCCAACAGCAACCCTTTTACTTCTGTTTGTTATTATCTTTCATTTTTATCACTATTATTGTCCTGCTCTAGCCACCAGTTAGGTAGCGATAAGAACAATATGATTGTTTTTAACAATCAATGTTTATAATCATTTGTTTTTTATTTTTCTGTAAGGTCAGTATACAACTGAATGTTGATTGGCTGTTGGGCAAAAATTTCAATCTAACTCATTGTGGTAAAAATATATGAAAAAAGGAAAATTAAAATTAACTTAAGTCCCGTGAGTTAAATAGATGATATTTAGATGAAATCGTAGCTGGTTTCGAAAATGCATTCCACTCGGCTAGTTGTCGATAAAAATATAATTTTTCAGATTATTCTTTCATTTATCAAAAATAAAAAAATTCTTTGTAATAATAAGAATGTTAATATGAACTCGAGCCTGATTAAAATTTGAATATTAGTTTAAACAGAAAAGTTCGATAAAATAAAAATTAAATTTATATTATTTATATTTTTATTTTTTTTTTTTGTTATTTTTTTTGTTATTATTTTAATTTTTTTTTATATCTTTTTTAATTTTTTTGGTTTTTTTAAATGTTTTTTTTATTTTTTTAAATTTTTTTTTATATTTTTTTAACATAAAAATTTATTATTTTACAATGGGATGTTTTTATATATGTATGTTTTTTATATTTATGTACGTATTTTATCTGAGATGAATGGTGATACAAACTATTGTTACTGCGTAAATACACGTTGTGAAGGGTATATAAGATTCGGCATGGCCGAATATAGCGCTCTTACTTGTTATAAAAATAATATTGGTATGGTTCTGGCTTGAATCACTTTAATGCGTTGCTCGATTGTGTATCTTTCCATGGCTCAAATTGAGTCAAATGAAATGCAGAAAAAAACTTGACGTTTAGGTGTAATTCACATACAATATCGTCCCTTAAAATTTAACCACCCTTTATATATTGTTTACCACAAAAATTTATCATACAAAATATTTACAGTAAAACAAAGGTTACCCCGGTGGACTAGTCAGTAGTGTGCTGGTCTGCTAGTTTGGGGGTTGCGGGTTCAACTCCCGCCAGAGACTCTGGACTGGTCTGCTTCTCTTTCTCTTCTATTCTAACTATTCTATTCAAATGGAGCGCACAACATGTCAATTGGGCATAAGTGTATACCTGTCGTGGGTTTGGGATTTTACTGACCTTCCTTTTCCACCTAACCTAACCTAAATATATACATGAGCATTATTTGGACTCTATTTTGATATTTTATTTTTCTTTGTAAATAAATTATTTCGGCTTAAGTTTATTTTCCATAAATTTAATTAGTTCAAGATGATACAAATAAACACTGAATTGCCTAAAACTTCTATGCGACCCTGGCCAAGATATTATCATCATATTTCACAACTGAGAGTCAA
Source organism: Phyto melanocephala (assembly GCA_941918925.1). NCBI lineage: Eukaryota > Metazoa > Arthropoda > Insecta > Diptera > Rhinophoridae > Phyto > Phyto melanocephala. Next base: position 127,925,436 of record OW799234.1, on the reverse strand, counting down.
CTTTTGGCCATACTTTTTATGTTCTCTCAGATCATATTTGTTATCTTATTTTGGTAAATGAGCAAAATTTGTTCGCGCCGTCATGTTAAATAACACAATTTTTTGTTTACGTTTTGTGATATAGAAGTAAAGTTTTTTTTATTCTATAGATTTTTAACTGAATAAAAAAATATCTCTTTATACCAAAGAGTCTCTAAAGCGATTACAAAATAAAACATTTGTAAATAGTTTATTTATTTAGGTATTGTAAATTAATTTCCTACACAAAAAAATCAATTTCCTTTTTTAGAATGCTAAAGTTAAAATAAAATAAAAATTATTATATGTGTATGCATTTTATTTTTTAATTGTATTAAGTGTTTGTATGTAATACGAATTTAAATTAAATTAAAATTTTTGTATTAAACAAATGTGTTGCAAGAAAAAGAAGAGATATACAGATGAGTTCATTATTTCATAAAAAAATACTTAATATGTAATTCAAAGGAAATAATAGAAAAAACAAAACAATATTTTATAATTGTAAACATATCGATGGCTTAATATAAAACAAAAATGCATAACTCGATTCTTTACTACTTTACAGGAGAAAGAAAAAACTGAATAAAATTTAAAAGAATATATTGAGTTAGAGCTTTTTTATTTGGCCATAAATCCGTTATTTTCAACCATTGCTCACTTAGTTTTTTAGGGTTGATGTGTGTGTATGTAAACTACCAGAAAACATTAAAACTAGTTTTTGTTAAAAATCAAGATACGCCCTTTTTATATTAAGCCATCGATATACATATACATTGCATTAGTTAAAATTAATAAATTAAATTAAAAAAACAACAAGAAAAAAAAAACAAACACCATTTCTATTATATAAATGTATTTTTATTAAATACTTTACACAAACAATTCATACACACATTAAAATATAGAAAAAATTAAATTCATAATATCACTACTAACATTTATACATACACGTATGTGTGTATGTATACATGAGTATTTATATAGTCTGTTTTAACTCTTCTGAAATATTTATACAACAAACAAAACCTAAATACACTTTTCATAGAAAAAAAAAATATTAACCCCATAACTATATATGTATGTATGTACATACATATCTTTAAACACACACACACATACATAGAATAATAAATACTATTGTCTACAATTTAATATTTAATGAACACATCATGATAATGTAGTATTAAAGTATTGAACAAAAAAAATTATATAGATTTAAAACAACAGCAACAAGTAAATAACATAGTTATTAAATAAAATTTAAACATTTTAATATTAAATCTAAAAAATAGTTATTCAAACGAATACTTTAACTTTAATATTTTTAATTACATTTTAAATGTAAAAAAAAGAATCAATAAAAGACATGATTATATAAAAATAAATTAAAAAATAATTGAACAGTTTTGTTTTTCAAATAACTTGTACTACTGGAATTATAATGGGATAGTAAGTATCTTTTCTCTAAAAACAAAAAGGAAAACCGCTTTATTCAAACGCTTTGAATGTTATAATACCCTTTACCATATCCTAGCGTAACCTACACACAAAGGATAACCTATGGTTACATGATCACGACGGTCATATTACAGTTCCTATAACAATATTTGGCTGTCGAAAACAAGTAATAGTTATTTTTGTTTCATTTAATCACATATTTTGTCACAATAAACAGGAATTTGTTTGAATTGTATTATTTAATGTTTACTTTTCGCAAAAATTTCAAAATTGTTGTCATATAAAAATAGTATGATTTAAAAAATTATTTGGCAAAAATAACATTGTATTCAAAATTACCCGTAAACAACGGATTTCCTGCAAACATAAACATAATCCATCTACCATAAACCATAGGAACAAACCCTAAAAATTTCATCGAATTCGGTTAACCGTTCGTGAGTAATAAAGTCACAACGCACTTGCAACAATTTTTTATATATAAAGATTACAAATAATCAATAAATAATAATCATTTAATAAGAATTTGAGTTTAACTGTTCTTCTTCTTGCTAAATAAATTTTTATTATTTTAAAAGTTTCATATGGGTATTTCCATGTCATCGTACGTGACATTTGTACTCCTATAAAGTGGAGTAATTTTTGCAATAGTAAAAGTAACTGAAACAAAATTAGATCTTTATCTTCCATTCAAAGGGTGCTTTATTTAAAAAAATTAATTATATTCGAATCATTGTTGTTGTTGAACCATAAAAGAAACGACAAGTTAATTTTTATTTGTAAATTGTGCCACGATAATTTTATTGTTCTGTTCTGTTTCACTATTATTTCGACAATGATGATAATCTTAAAACTAAAGTTGTTTGAAGCTACTGAATTTAAAGAGGAATGCAAAGAATGCAATCCCGTTATATTTCAATGAGTTTGCTTAAAACTATGATGTGCAAAAAAAACAAGTGTATATATACATACATACATATGTATATAAATAAGTACATATGAGATATGAAAAAGGGCAACAAGATATTTAAATTAATGTTTTGATTAGAATAATGTTTATGAGTTTAAATTGTTGAATTAAAACTAGACAAATAAATGAATTAAACTAAAACTAAAGAGAAATTGTTTCCCAATAGTATTCTCACTAAACATACTGCCCCCATTGAAAGGCACTTTCAATCCGCTTCGGTAGGTATGGGTGCTATTTTATGTATTGGACGTCTTATGATTCCCTTTGTGGTTTTAAGGTCAATCACTCTGACTTTACCATCTCGACCAGGAATTACCTTGCACACCCTAGCTAGAAGCCACTGCTGAGGCGGAATGTTATCTTCATGAATTATTACAAGTGTATCTTCTTTTATGTTTTCGCAAGTCTTGAACCATTTACATCTTTGTTGTAGATTTAGTACATAATCGCGGACCCAATGTAGCCAAAACTGTTGTTTAAGATATGTCACAAATTGGTAGCGTTTTAGGTAGGTCACGTTTTTGTAGTTGTTCAAATTTTCGTCTGGTAGGGCCATTAAGGAGCAACCAATTAGCATGTGAGCAGGAGTTAGGGCTTCACCGTCATTCGGATCATCTGATCTGGGTGCCAGTGGACGAGAATTCAAAATGGCTTCGACTTCGATGAGGATTGTTTGGAACTCTTCATATGTTAGGTTGGCTCGAGATATGTTTTTAACGAGAAGTGTTTTTGTAGATTTGACAGCAGATTCCCACAGACCACCAAAGTGGGGGGAACGTGGTGGGATGAACAAAAATCTGAAGCCAGTTACCGTGCTGTAGTCCATCAGCTGCCTTACATTAGCCTCATTAAAAAAACGCTGTTTAAACTCTTGGAGCCTAGTGTTGGCGCCAACAAAATTGGTTGCGTTATCACAATAAAGTCTTTGAGGGATTCCACGACGACCTATAAATCTTTTAAGACATAAAAGAAAGGTGTTAGTCGAAAGATCTGACACTAGTTCAATATGGATAGCTTTGGATGTAAAGCAAACAAAAATAGCTACATATGTTTTATAAGGCTGTTTTCCTCTAATGCGATAAGAGGTGTAGAAAGGTCCACAAAAGTCGACGCCTGAGACGAGAAATGGCCGCTGAGCCTTTAGGCGATCTGCAGGAAGATTACCCATGAGTTGTTGTAATAATCGAGGATTGTATTTAAAGCAATGGACGCAATTTCGAACAACTTTTCTTACAAGCTCCCTTGCGTTGATTACCCATATTTGTTGGCGAAGAATTCCAAGAAGTGCTTTTGGACCAGCATGCAGATGTTTGCGATGGAGATACTCGATGAAAATTTTGGTGAAACGATGATCCTTTGGTAGAAGGGCTGGAAATTTTGTGTCGTACGATAATGGTGCATTTGCTAGCCGACCACCCACACGAACGATGATCAAATACGTATTGCAGCACTGAATTTTATCTAAAAATGGAGCCAGCTTTTGAAAACTGGGTTGCAAATTTTCTCCTTTGTTGAGTAGCTCAATTTGTTCCTTAAATTTTGATTGTTGTATGTTATAAACGATTCTCCAAAACGATGATTGTTGCTCTTCAGCGGTGATAAACAAATTTCGCTGCATTTTGTCAAATACACGATGAATATAGGCGACGATACGAATAATGCGAAGATACGAAGAATGACGAGATATTAACTGATCGATGATTGACTCAGTGATGATGGTAGTTTTAAATAAAGATTTCCTCATTTCTTGTTGGGGAAGTTCCATAACTTCAATACTACCTTTTGGCCAATTTATTTTTTGTTGTAAAAGAAATTGAGGGCCTGTAAACCATATTGTGTTATTTAAATCAGAAGCAAAACAGCCTCGCGAAACCACATCTGCAGGGTTTTGTTTCGAAGGCACATGCATCCAGGGGATTTTGTGAGTCAAATTTTGTATTTCAGATACTCTGTTGGCAACAAAGCATACATATGACGACGAGTGATTATTAAGCCAGTTTAGCACGATTTTTGAATCGGACCAGAAGAAAATGCGATATGCAAATGAATCAAGCTTATGTTTTATTTTGTCCCAAGTTCGGCTAAGCAATAAAGCAGCGCAAAGTTCTAGACGAGGTAAGGACTGATGAACTAGTGGAGCTACTTTCGATTTTGCTATGAGCAAGGTAGATTTAAATTCAGCTTTATTAGTCACATAGATACAGCATCCATATGCTAACTGAGAGGCATCCGCAAAACCATGAATATCAATTTGAGTTTTCGGAGATGTGCCTGTAAATCTAGGGATTTCAATTTTGTTGATATGTGGAAAATCATTTTCAATTAGTCGCCACCGGCTCAACAAACTTTCATTGAGTGGTTCGTCCCAATCTATTTTTTGTTTCCACAACTCCTGAATAAAAATCTTGCAAGAAATTACAATAGGACTGAGTAGACCTAAAACATCGAAGATTTTTGCTATAGCTGACAAAACAGATCTTTTTGTTGGGATTTCGATAACTGCTAAATCAAAACGAAAGCAAAAAACATCATTCTTGGGCTTCCATGACATCCCAAGTGCCTTGGTGATGTATTCGTCGTTTGTTTTTAAGTGAAGCTCACCGTCACACGAAGCTATATTTGGGCAGTTTGAGTTCCATTTCGATAGTTTTAGCCCGGCCTTTTGTAAGACTTCGATGACTTCACATTTTTTTGCTAGAAGCTCAGGAAAGCTATCTGCCCCCGTGAGTAAATCATCAACGTAGAGATCTTGTTTAAGAGTTTTACAACCAATTGGAAATTCATTTTGGTAAGAATCGGCGATAAAAAACAAACTTCTTACAGCGAGAAAAGGAGCAGCTGACGTACCATACGTAACAGTGTTCAGTTGATACAATTTGATTGGCTCATTTACGTCTTTTCTCCATAAGATTAGCTGAAAATTGCGGTCTCTTTTGTCCATCAAGAACTGTCGGTACATTTTACAGATGTCAGCTGATAGGGCCAGTTTATTTAAACAAACAAAATTGTTATAATAAGCTCCTGTTGAATCGTTGGACCGACCATTAGAGCTTCATTCAACGAGATGTTAGATGATGTGCGACACGATGCGTCAAAGACCACTCTAAGTTTCGTTGTGGTACTTTGAGGACGCAAAACTGGATGATGAGGAATTACGTAATGCGGGGAATCTAAAAGATTAAAAGTTGCGGGTGACATGTGACCAAGCTTAATGTACTCGTCCATGAAATCGAAATACATCTGTCGTAAATTATCATCCTTTAAAAGCCGTTTTTCTAAATATAGAAAACGCCTTCGAGCTACTGTAATTGAGCTACCAAGTTCTCTTATAGAATTTTTGAATGGTAAACGTACCTGAACCCTTCCATTAGAATCGAAAATTGTGTTTTTAATAAAGTGTTCTTCACAATGTTGTTCCTCTTCAGTAAGATTGGAAGTACTTGAATTAAATTCTTCAACTTCCCAGAACGCTTTCAATAACGAGTCGAGATTATCGATTTTTGTTATAATATTACACGATAAGGCTTGATGTGAACGTTGACTATTTATGCTGCCACCAATGACCCAGCCTAGCGATGTGTTTATGAGGGAAGGGAGTCCATTTCCAAGAGAAATTTTACCGTCAAGAAGTAAATCAAAGAAAATTTCAGAACTAATAAGCATATCAATACGTTGAGGAACGTTAAATTGCGGATCTGCTAATTCGAGGCAAGTAGGAATATTCCAATTTTCTACTTTGATTTGTTCTGATGGGTGTTGTGATGAAATAGATTTTGTGACAAAAAAAAACGTTGTCCACTCAAAGTCATTAATACGAGATTTTATTGTAGCTGTTACCATGTATTTCAATTGTGTTCGTATGTCAGAAACACCAGAAATTTCTTGATATGATTTATTTTGTTTTAGACGAAGACGGGTTGTAGCTTCTTGCGTGATCAGATTCACTTCTGAACAAGAGTCCAATAAAGCTCGAAGAGGTTGTAAACAACCGAAAGAATCCTTTACAAAAATAATAGCTGTTGGAAGCAGATTTATACGACGACTACGTGTTACAAATGAAGTTTTTGTTAAATGAATTGACGATGTATTGGTGTGTGGTAAGAACGATTGGTCTGACGATGAAGGTGATGGTTGAAAAGATGAGGGATGCGGTTGTTTGAATGATAAATTGAAGGAAGTATCATTTTGAGGTGAAGGCATGGGATTTGAATTCGATGAACGAGAAAATTTATTTGACTCATTTTTTGTTTGAAAACTTGGATTGTGTAAGGTGGTATGGTGCGATATTCGGCAAGTACGACAGCGAGATTTCGATTGACATTGAGAGACTACATGACCTGTTCTTAGGCAATTTATGCACAACTTGGAGCTTTTAACGAAATCGAAACGTCGATTTATGGGCAACGACAAATAAGTGGAACAACTACCGGTTAAATGTTCTTTACTTTTACAGTATTCGCAAAGAATGGTTGAGATAATAAATGATGATCCTGATCGCTTAGAAATTGGCTTAGATTTGTTTTCACGAGGTTGAAAAGAGTTTAGTTCTGCAGTGCGACTCTCTAGAAACTGGCAACGACGACTTAAAATTGAATAGCACTGATCCCATGATGGGAGAGACGTAAAATCTTGTTTTTCGTCATAAATCTTTTTTGACTCGTCATCGACTTTCGACAAAACAATATGAATAATTATAGCGTTCATAACATCGACTTCTGAACCCAGTGAGAGCATTGAACTACGAAGGGCTGAAACGTTGTCAAGAATTGAACGCAACATTAAGGGGTTTGGTTTAGACATGGGTCCAATCGAAAACAATGAATTAATATTATCGATGAACATTAACGTTTTGTTGTCGTATCGTTCAATTAAATGATCCAAAGCCTTTTGGTAATTCGACTCGATCACTTGAAAAGGTTCTATTACCGCTAATGCTTGACCAAATAAACAATTGAGCAAATAATTGAATTTATCAATAACAGGAATGTTAGATTCATTATGCACTAATGTTTTAAATGTGCTTATAAATCGTGAAAATTCCGAATATTTTCCGTCAAATTTAGGTAATTTTAGTTGAGGTAAACGATTTTGATGAGATACAAAGGATTGAGAGGAATTAAAAAAACTTTGTTCAATATCACCAGAACTACGTTTTTGATTCATTAGACTAACTAATGGAGCCTTGGCAGAAATAAAGAGTTCTTCTAAATCTGATCGAGCCATATCAGAATCATCCAACTTCTCTATTTGTGTTTGAATATAATTTATTTGTTTGAAGTATGATTCTAAAATCTGTAGTCGACACTCCAAAATTGTATATTCTGATGAGACACCATCCTTGTCGGTTTTCCCCTTTAATTGTGAAATATTTCTTTTCATTGTTGTGCGCTGTGACTTTAAAGAAGCGAGAGTATTTCCCCCCATATCGGTTTTCTCAGTGCTCATTTTGCAATAAATGATGTTTATGTAGTATTAAATTAAGTAAAGTTGATGAAAATTCAATAAAGTTCCACAAAATCGATAACTCGCAGAAAAGGTACCAAGTGTTTTCAAGTAGGGCCAACACTGATCACAAGTGCCAACACTGGTTGATAAATTCAATACCAACTAGAATGTTTGCTTGTATGTATGTACATACGATGTACCGAAAAGACAAAATTATGAGTGCAAACTATGTAAGAGAATTTATATTTCACTTTGTTTATGTATGATGGCCTTGATGCACATTCTTTAATAGTAGTCCAGCGAAGAGAAATTAATGTTGATGTCAAACAAGCAATAAACTGCAGCAGAGGATGGTGGCTAGCAAATGTACTGCGACGACGAAGTTAGCGATGACGATGGTTGTTGTTAAACGAACTGCGGCTATGTGGTGACTGCACAAACGACGACAATGATGATGTTAATGACGACGACGATGTGTTTGGTTTGATTTTATGTAAAATAAAATATTTTATTTTACCACACAAATATTCCAATTGAAATTAATTTGATTTCTTTTAATGTTTTTTATTCTTTTTAATTATTAACTTTTTAGTCCTGTCACGGTCGCCAATTTTTATGTTGAACCATAAAAGAAACGACAAGTTAATTTTTATTTGTAAATTGTGCCACGATAATTTTATTGTTCAGGGTATCAATTCTCGTTCTATGAAACTATGAAATGAAAAGTTTTTGTGTGTAATATCATATGGTGCCACCATACCCTTTGCTATACAAAAACTTTTTCATTTCACAGTTTCACAGAACGAGAATTGATACCCTGTTCTGTTTCACTATTATTTCGACAATGATGATAATCTTAAAACTAAAGTTGTTTGAAGCTACTGAATTTAAAGAGGAATGCAAAGAATGCAATCCCGTTATATTTCAATGAGTTTGCTTAAAACTATGATGTGCAAAAAAAACAAGTGTATATATACATACATACATATGTATATAAATAAGTACATATGAGATATGAAAAAGGGCAACAAGATATTTAAATTAATGTTTTGATTAGAATAATGTTTATGAGTTTAAATTGTTGAATTAAAACTAGACAAATAAATGAATTAAACTAAAACTAAAGAGAAATTGTTTCCCAATAGTATTCTCACTAAACAGTTGTCTAACTATAACTATTAAAGGAAGTGATTTTGAGGTATATATGGTAATATAAAAAAAATCTGCGAATCTTGGGAGGTATTTTTTTTTTTTAATTTCTTACACTTAACCAAATAATTTTCATTTAAAATCCATTATACTTAATTGAAAAAAATTTGTAAATGATTTTATAATAAATTTAATTTAATACCGTTCGTACGTGACAGAGTTTTCTCTAATAGTGTTCTTAGGTTATAAAATGTATATTAAGTTAAGAAAAAAAAATTATAAATTAGGTGCTTTTATTATAATCTTGCGACTGTTCAAATACGAATGACGATGACAAATAATGTTTTTTTACTACGTACGTGACATTTAAATAACATCCAAGGCAAGTCAAAGAAAATACTGCTAATTGGACTCTATATTTTTTTTCTTATGGATCTTGTTAATTGTTGTTACCATAATTTTAAAGAATATTTACAATTACAATTTATTTTTACAATTTAGTCGCTAAAAAAATAGTTGATTGCAATTCTTTAAAATAAGTCAAAGAGATAATCAGATTAAACTCTTATTATTGCTCTTAAAATAATTTAATAAGCTCTCAATACCTGCGCATAATAAAATTTAAGGGTTTTTTTTTATCATAAACTTGTATATTGAAAAACTTTCAAGAGTTTTTATTTTTACCGTCGTGGTTGACATATTTATGGAAATGTCCATATTAAAAAAAAAAAATAGACAAAAATTTTGAAAAAATTGGAGAAACCTTAACATCAACAAGAAAATGTGAAAAAAATATTGATATAAAAATTGCAATAATATGCCACAGAAAAAAAAAGGTTGTCGGTTTTAACTGTAGTCATATATATGATTATTGCATGCAACTTTATTTAAACATAATAATGATAACTAACAACCATTATATGTTTTAACCACAATCATACAATTCGATCATAATATGTTGCTCTTAGATTATGATTTTTCCTTTCGTGTAGGTTTTAGATTTAATTTTGTACGCCATTCTGTTTTATTATCTCCAACGCCTTTTTTGATTTTGAATTTTTAAAACATATTTTACTAGTCAAGCTTTTTCATCTGATATTCATATTGATAGGGTTAAGGAAAAAATAATTCGCCATATATTTTCGAAGCCATTCTGGATTTTACACTATTAAATATTTTACTGTATTCTACTACTAGTCAAACAGTTGTTTTATTTTTTGAGCTTGACATCAGTTTTTTTTATAAAAAAGAAATTACTAAGCTATTAAGCTTAAAATAACTAAATTGATATTGTGTTAACTAAAAAAAAAACGACGAAGATATTTAAATAATATTTAAAGAAATGGGAGCACATAAAATTAATCAAAAGGCAAAATGAGTTGCAGCAGTCATTACAACAATTTCAAATCTAACGAAGAATTTAGAAGAAATATTAATAGGTATAAAACTATTAGGGACAAAATAGTTAAATATCAAGGCAGCTTCAACTTTTTTAATTCGATGCTGCAGCACAGGCATAATTCGAAATTCATGATGCATTTCCAAACATTTTTCGAAATTACCGCCCTAAAAAGCAGCGGTATAGATTTAATGCAGACTTAACGGAATGCATTTTTGTTTCCGAACATAACGAACTCTACTAAAAATATTTTTAATCTTTTTGAGGGAAATATTATGTAAATTTCTTCGATCTTTTTATATTAATATATTGTTTTTATTTCCTCGAGCTAAAGATCACTTTTTTTTATAAAAATTATTATTTTATTTTTAAAAATAATAATTTTTATAAAAAAAGTGATTTTTAGCTCGAAGAAATAAAAACAATATATTTTTGAGGGAAACTCATACCAAAAATTCAGAGATCAATTTCAAGACACTTAAGCACAATTTCTGCAAAAAAAGATTTTCATTTTGGCTATAAAATAGGAGCATGAATTAATAAAGCAAGTTTCTTAAGAAATGGATTATATTACTAATAATTTAAGATGCTTTTTAGCAAGGGATGCTTTCCACCAAGATATCTGTTGCTTGGAGCTAAAAGGGCCAATGTCAAAATATTTACTTTTGAGAAAATTGGAATTGAACTTTAACCTTTATAGATGCTTTCTGGGTTAAGTATGACTTTAGCTGTTTTACCATAATGAAAAAGAGCAAGAAAACAAAACTAATGCAATGATTAACTCAAAAGAACAAAAAAAAGACATTGGCCCAGATAAAAAAGATACATAAGAAAAAATTTGGTTGTTTAACTGAATAACATAAAGAAGGACTAGATATAAGACTAAATAGAAAATGGTTTGTGAACGAATACGACGTTAAAATTTCGACTGAGGTACAGTAGGTTCTTTTTAGGAAAGAACCATGCACTATCAGTTAAAAAGGATAACTTCCCAATCACGAATGGTATTGCAGATGGTGAGGATTTTATACAGACACTGACAAAAAACGAATAGGGACAAATTTTTATTAGATAAAGGTAATATGACTGAAAAATTTTTAAGGCGTAAAAAGGACCTACTTATTTTAAATGCAAAGAAGGATAATACTAGAGTGGCGATAAAACAGTGTGATTTTGATTTGAGAATGGAAAACATTATTACCACATACCGATTACTAGACAAGGATCCAACAACAAAATAACAAACCATAAATAATAGTTTATTTGAAGATCTTTTTAAATTGAAGATTATTACATCATTAGAAAAGAACTTAGATTATATGGTATACCGAAAATTCACAAGACACAAATTTCTTTGAAATTAATATTTTCTTTTGTTACCGTTTTCTAAACCCAGAGATTTCTCAAATGTTTTAAGTTGAACTTTAAAACATTTGGTGTCCACTTAAAAACCATTCATTGCTAACTGTGTCAATTCGGAGTTGCCAATTGATACAAATCACTTGGACAAGTTTTTCCGCTTATCGATAAAGACTTTGGCGGAAATTACATTTTCAAATTACAGGAAAGTCGATGTAAAATCTGTGCCAGTGAATTCTGGGTATATAAAGAGATTATATCCTACAGCATCCTCGATTTGTTTACTCGCTGCTGCAGCAGCTGCTGTACTTAGGGCAAAACTGGCTAAAGGTAAATCGAAACTACCGCATTACTATCGTAAGCCAGCTGTTGATATATAGGCCGATGACAAGAAAATTGGATCGGATCACAATAAGGTGGCTGTATTTGTCAACTGAGCGCTGCCAAGATTAGTGACAACATTTGTCAATAATGGTTGTGTCGTGGCTGCTAAGGCAGCTTAATTTTGTGCAGTCATGGTAGGTAGGTAGGTTAGGCTGGTGCAAAATAACCCTCACCCAGAGACCAATACGGCTTATTATACAGTCATAGAAGGTAGAAGTCCAGCGTCCTCATCAGCATTATTTTTAAAGTCTGCTTTCTACGCAAAACAAAAAGACAATTTTGACAACAAAACCTGTGTATGTGTCACTTTCATTATAACCAAACCAAGCATTGTCTGTTTTTCTTTTATTCTCTGTAACTGTCTGTAATCTGAACATCCACTCAAATGTACATTAAAGCATAAATATTAGCATTATTCTCTATATCGACAAACATTTATTCGCTACTAGCGTAAATTGAATAAAAATCAAAAAGCCATAAATTTTCAAGTGTATTTCACATTGCCTGACTGCCTGCCAACTGTGGTACCATAAAAATGTAAAAGCTCTATCATCAGCATGGGCATTTGACTTTTGGTTTACAGAAGCATCGTAAGTACAAGTACAAGTGTAATAAAAAAAAACTAAAACTCTTAAATAAGTATATTTTATGTGTAATAAAGTTATAATAATCATAAATGAATATGGGATAAAATAAATGCCAAACATTAAAGATAAAACATGTTTTGAATTATACAAACCAATGCAAATCTACTTAAGTTGTTTAAGAGAGTTTGCAAGCGTGTATCTACATGGAATAAGTAAGCATAGGTTTAGATAAAAAATCATTGTAAGCTGATTAGCAAAGAGGAAGAGATATTTGCAAGTAATATGATTTTAAATGCTAAGCAAAATTAATAGGCAACAAAACTATAATAATCGCAATTACGTTGCGGACTATCAAAAGCAAGATCTTCAGCTACTTTCTTGGAAAAGCCGAGTACATTTGGCGTGGCCTGGGGACATATAAAGCAGTCAAGCTTACATGGTCCTCTTTCAATATCACGCGTTAATTGCAGCTTACGACTCGTGGTCGATGAGACATGTGGTGGTTGCTGCCGGTATTAATGGGTTATTAAATGTTAGGGTAAAATGCAAGCCGACTCAAACTTCTCGCGAATAACAATTGTCGAAGCTGTATAGATTTGGAGATGGAAATGGGTTTTCACCTTTTCTGCGAATGTTCTGCCGGGCTGACAGAATTCTAGGCAAACAGCTACTGGAAAACCTCCCTGAAACATCTGCGGTCAGATCGAACAATTTGCTGAGATAATTTACGGCTACGAAGTGGATTTAGTAACCCACCGAGACCAATTTTAGAAAACACCAAATTTAGCGAGTGATGTCGTTTTGTAACATTGGAAAATGTGCACAAACGATTAGAGGGTATTATCATATCACGTGGAGATGATATAAACTGGGCATCGAAGTTGCGCAAATAGACCCAGTACAACTTTTTTTCCAAAGTTTTTCAAGTCGCAAGTCTATGCATATAATGATGAGCCCTACTGTTTTTTTTTCATGCCACTGTTTTTTTCTACCACAAACATTAATATATTTCAGCTCCAGGAACATTTTCTAACACGTTGTTACTATTTTTTTTAACTCCTAGAAAAACGAAAAGGCGTTAAACAAAAGGGATTTACTAGCGGAATGTAATGGACTCTGAAAAGCTTAATCCATGATGGCTGCCACTACAAAATGTTATAAGGTAAATTTGTAAATGGGCCTACTCAATATGGGCACCAAATAAAAGGGCATGGCGATTTGAGTACAGTTAACTATGAATACGGTTCTTTCTCCTTTAGCCCCACATTATTGGTATCAAATGAAAGGGCCTATGTTTCTTTACTTGATACTTTGCTATTGTTGTAATGTTTTCACTAGATATTATTAACAAATTAATGTGGCTAAATTCGAAAACCAGTTTTCAAAACAACGAATAAGAAACAAATGTAAATGCCAATACCACTAAAATTAAATCAAAGCATCTCGAAAGGCAAATAATAGCTTTATTACTAATAACAATACCATCATTGTAATCATGGTCTATTGTCAAAGCCAATAACACGTTATGTTGTTTGTATTGTAACATAATTTGTTTCGATTTTTTGTTTGTCAGTCACACATTCAATCATTCATTTATTCACTTATTCAACTGTCCAAAACCATCCAAAAGTCGTAGAAAGCAATGCTGGCAAAACAGCAACAAAATACAAAGTTAATCCATTTGTATGCATAGTAAAGAGAACGTGTATGCACATGTACAGGAGTCTGTGTAAATGATTTATATAAATCTAAGTCCCTGTTGCAGATGAGACATGATTTGCATGTATTTGTACCATTAACGTCTCTCTGAAACAAAAAAATGAAAATGAAGTAGTACTGCAACCTATTTAATTTATTTCGATGGAAGGCAAGCGGAACAGAAGGAAGACTGTGTTACTTTCAAAGCCAAAGAATATACAGTATAGAGCACTTTTTTGAAATTTTTGAATAATTCAAGTACGAATTCTTTATTCAGCCGTTCCGAATCTGATAATACCCTTCACAATCATACAGATAGGTATTATGACCATATCTTAGCTCATCCTAGATTTTAGATTTCATTTATATGTAATTTTTTTTTAATTCCGAAGCCATCATTAATTTTGGATTTTACCATAGTTATTCTACTGTTCAAGAACTTTCATTTCATACCCATATTGATGGGGTTAAAAAAATTTCTGCTATTTTTTTTTCGGACGCCATCAACGATTTTGCACTTTTTTTAATAGTTCATGTTATTCTTCTGGTCAAGCCCATTTATTTGATATCAAAATTGTGGGAGTTTAAGGGGACAAAGTCGTAACTACTATATTTGACTCATATGTATATCCACCATTTAATCCAGGACGCCATCTTGGATTTTTACTATTTTTTTGGTTAACTGTATTTAATTGATATCAATATTGGAAGGATCATAGGGATACATTTTATAAAACCGTTTATGACCCATACAAAAATTTATTGACCGCCATTTCGGAGTAGCGGCCTTCACAGGTTTTAAGTTTTTATCGTGATTTATTTTACGCAAGCCAAGTCCTTTGATTTTATACCCATATTGGCTCTCTAGGTTGTATGAAGACTAAAAAAAATTAATCTTAGTTAGTAGGATTTTAAAGAGACACCGAAGTATTTGTAATTTGGTACTCATATCTCAGTTAGTTTCAAAGCGACTTGTAATTTTTTTTCTTCAGAAATAATTTGTGAGACCACATTTTATAATTTGGTATCATCAACGAATGCAAAAATTATTTAGGTTCGTGCATGAAAAATTAGAAATATATACAAAAAAATACCAATAATTTTTGCTGATTAGTGACCGATTTGTCCAAATTTGTTGACGAGTATTTTTTGAGGTTTTTTTACAAGCGTGTCTATTATCCTAAGGCTGAAAAGCATTAATTTTTGTGCTTAAAATAAGAGGAAAAAACGTGTTTATTTGGTCATGTCTTACCAAATATTTCTAGTCTTGTCAATGTCGGAGGACTTCAAAAAATTGATTTCAACCCACTCACGGACATACATAAAAACATAAAAAAAATGTTTTAAATAGTTCTGCTAGAATTATCGAAATATCTTCTTGGAAAAGTTAATTGAATTTTTGCGAACTTTAAATTTCTGATATTAGGGTGGTACATAATGAAGGTAGGAACTAAGATTTGGTGACTTTTAAAGCAAAACATTGGTCTCCTTTAGACAAAAACATATTACACTTAAAGATTCGATTGTTATTAGTGAAGATATAACGAAAAAGGGTATCTTTGGTTCGGCAAAAAAAAACTCGAAACTGCCTTGTAACTTTCTAATACTTTCTAATGCTCGGCGCACAATTGGGACGAACGACGAATTTCGCCCAACACGACGAATTCGTCGGTAAAAATTCACTGTGTAAATTTGTCGTGTGAAGAACAATAACGTCGAAAAAGTAACATTTTTTATAAAGTTGATAAAATTGTTTAAAAATAATCAAAGAATTAAAATTTTTGTGAAACTCAACAAAATAAAAAATATAAATTCTGTCATAGTAAAAACTTTTTTAGGTATAAATAAACGTTTACACAGAATGTGCTGGGTACGTGCAGTAAATAATAAAAATTTTGTTTTTGTATAACAGCTAAAAGTGTGACCATATGAAAAAAAAAATCCCTAAATAAACTTAAAACTTACAAAAACACAAATAAAAACAAATTCTTGTAGTTAACATTTTTATATTTATTTTAAATGTTTTAAAATAAAAAATAAAACAATTATTAAAGTAAAAACTAAATTTATTTTCTTAAAAAATTGAGCAGTAAAACCAAACATAAAACAAATGGTCACCTTGTACAAATTTGTTCGTCGTTCGCTGGCCTAAGAAATAAATCTATTGCAGAGTTCGCCGTGTATAGCGAACTTCGACTGACGCTACAATTGTATGCATTTTCATATACATAAATGTGTTTCATTTTTGATGACGAATATTCGCGACGAAAAATTTGTCGTTCGTCCCAATTGTGCGCCTAGCATAATTGGTGGTGTATGGCGAACTTTTCTTTTTAGTTACACCCTAATGTATACCCTTATACTCTTTGCAAAGTGTACAATTATTTTGAAAATATATTTTTTATACACATCTAAGAAACAAACTAGTTTATTTAATTAAAATGAATATTAGTGTAAAAATTAAAAGCTTTTGTGACTTACCCTCAAGCATTTATAGGCCGATTAAGCTAAGTTTCTATAACAAAAAATTATCCCAAATAAATCTGATTTATTATAGCATAAGAGTTCAGGGTGCACCTGAGAGATTTCAAAATTTCAACTAACACATGGACAGACGGACATGACAAAATCACTATTCGCTAATATGATATTGTTAAAAGAATTAAAAAAGCTTTATTATTTTGTATTTCATTCATTGGACCGTAGTGGTAAAATTTTACTTTTCCGAATTTTACTGTTCGAATTATCTAAAGAAATTCAGCATCCAATTGACCACATTTAACTGTCTCTGGTTATTTTCTGTGGGCTAACCTCAAAGCTACAGAAGAACTAAAACACACCATTAAAGCTAAGATCAGTATAAAAGAGCCTGAAATTTTCATTCTGTTATGCAACACACCTGCTTAAAAGCCCAATTGCGCCTCAATGAAAATGGTGGTCATCTCTCTGATATTACTTTTCGTTATTAAAATTTATATTATACAAACGGAATAGTTTCCTTAAAAAAATATTACAAGCAAAAAAGTTATTCAACTTTTACAAGCAGGTATTACTTTCGACCCAAAAAGAAAATCACAATAAAAATAAAATATATTCATGAAAAATAAATCACATCAAATGCACAATACTGTATATACATTTTTCAACTATTCATACGACTGATTTGCAATTTTAGTAAACAAAATTGAAAGAAACTGAAATAAATGTTTGTCATTTTTATCTTTATTTCTTTAAATTTATAGCATTTACCAATTTTTTGTTTTGTTTTCTTTCGGTTTTCCTAGCCAATTCATTTCACTTGATATATGTATTGGAGTCTTTTAAGTGTCTCATAGTCAGCTGTCAATTTTATTGAATAAATATTTCGCTTTGTGCTTCTCCTTCTCTCTTTCATTGTTTTAAAATTGAGGATTTGATGATGATGATGACGATTGTGTATTTTTCACTTAACAAAGGCCAGATGAGTGTTTTTGATTGTAGTGTTTGCAATAATTGAAAATAAATGTTGTTTTATGTTTTACTGGGGCAATTGATGATGAATGATTAAATGAAGTGGTATGTTAAGAGCAACTGTCTTAAAATTAAAATTAACGCACTTGATAGTAATTATTTAGGGCAAATAAAAAGTTTAAAGAGAGACCCACTAATCGAAAACAATTACAACTGAAAGCACTTAGAAAGTGTGTCAGAAAAAACTTATACTTATATAAAGTTAAATAGAACTTTCAACCCAACCTGGCCTAATATAAATAAAACTTAAGCCTGTCAATATAAAAATGTTCAAAAATACCTAAATTTATTTAATATTGTACAAATTTATTAAGCATTTAAATATTGGTTTATTATTCCGTATTTATAAATTTATTCACTTTTTCCGAAAATACTCCAATTAAAGAATTTATAGTTGCCTTCGTTACCTTTGGACATGTCCCAATTTTATATAACTCCCTATTTAAAAGAGCCGAATACCTTTCCATACGCCAAGGTCTAGAACAGTTGGTTGGATTTGCCTACTGTAGTTCAAAATTGAGATTATTGTTTAAATAACTCTCAAGGGCCTTTTTTTATTATATCACATGATGCTAAAACGAGTCAGAAATATGAAAACACTCCGTGTTGTTTTAAGATAAGTAAACGTGTATGTTCGTGATCGATAAGTTCTAAAACTACTGGACCGATTTTGACCAAATTTTATATGCATGCTCTATGTGCCTATGTGAGGATAGTTTCTGTGTAGTTTGAAATTCGTCCGACAGATGGCGCAATATTTAGTTTTTTTTGTGTTTTTGCACCGTAACTCAAGAACTACTGGACCGATTTTCACCAAACTTTATATGCATGCTGATGACTGATTTTGATTTTCTTTGAGAGGCAGCTCAAAATAATAGAAAAATTTGGGGCCAGCCCGCGGACCGGGCCCAGCTAGTATACATATATTTCTATGTTTGTCGTGCGTAATGTCACAAATGATTGACTTTTTTGTCACTACTGCAAATGGCTGGCCAATGGAATTTCGTTTTGTTTTTTTAGTCCTCGTCCATTAACCACTGAAAAACTTGATCTGGAAGATGTTGAAGGTATGCCGGTACATAAGTTTCATCATTGAACAGACAGTTTTTACAAAAAGTTTATGTCAATATTTTTGCTCATTCTTTGGCTTCGTTACTGCATTGCGATCTCGAACTTTTTGCACGTTATACGACTTCAACCCATAATTAGGCTTTGCTTTGTGCATAAAAGAATCAAAGCTTTTACGTTAAAGTAAGTTCTCAAGTTTCTAAAATATGTAAAATCAGAGCCGGAGTTCCACAAGGCAGTGTACTTGGACCAATTTTTTACACATTATTCACATCAGACATGCCTGTTACTGACAACGTAATAATTGCAACTTATGCAGATGACACTGCAGTATTAGCTTCCGATAGTTGTCCAACCAACGCTTCAAACCTTCTGCAAAGGCAACTATGTGCTATTCAAATATGGCTTAACAAATGGAGAATTAAGGTCAACACTGAAAAGTCCTTACATGTTACCTTTTCGTTACGACGATGCAACTGCCCAGCTGTAATGCTAAATAATAGTCCAATTCCCCAAAGTGACTGCGTTAAATATCTAGGAATACACATAGACAGGAAATTAACGTGGAAGACACATATTAGAGCTAAAAAACAGCAATTAAATGTTAAAACCAAAAGACTCTATTGGTTACTAGGACCAAAATCACAGCAAAGCTTTGAAAGTAAAGTGATAATTTACAAAACAATGCTAAAACCAATTCGGACGTATGGGATACAGCTATGGGGAACAGCCAGTAGTTCCAATGTTGAAATACTACAAAGATTCCAATCAAAGACTCTACGGATGATTGTAAAAGCCCCATGGTTTGTATCTAATAACACAATTCACAACGATCTATATACCCCAAAAGTAATAGACGAAATAAGAAGATATACAGCAAACTTTTTGGAAAGGCTAAGTCATCATATCAACCCATTAGCTGTAGCGCTTCTTGATGATACTGCGGAAGTCAGAAGACTTAAAAGACATCACATATTTGACTTGCCATACAGGAGTTAAATGTATATATGTATATGTATTTAGAAATTTGGAATACACACGTTTTGTATAATTAAAAAGATTCATAATGTTACTATAGCTATTGGCTTTTACTAATAGGTATTTTGTTTTTCTCATTGGAGTTCAACATATCGTGTGATTTTTGTTAATTTTATCCAATTTACTTATTGTCCTTACATGGATAGATTGTAAATAAAAATGTTAAATAAAAAAAAAATCTTACTGATTCAGGTTGGCTTTAATTTTTAAGTCTTTCTTATACTGTTATGGGTCATAAAACAGTGTGACGATGACCCTTCCTTTATTCGATTTTATTTAGTTTTAATTATTTTTTACATGTTTTTGTTTGGCTGTCAATTTTTAACAGAAACAAAAGTTGAAAACGAGTTATTTAAAAGAGATATCTGACATATTTTAAAAAGCTGCGATCATACAAAAAAGTTATAACTTGTTTGGCCAAGGAAAAGTCCAGGCTAAAAGAGTGTGTATAACTTTTTACTGACCCACTCTTTAGTTACAGTTTATATACAAATATATCAATATATCGGAGCTAAATTTACCAAATACTGTCTAGCGAATATTGGTTGTCATTAATGCACTTAAAGTTAATTTCTACGACTTAAACGATTTAAAATACAATAAGAAAATATTATACCCCTCATTACTCCACCAGATAGTTAAAACCTAATACGATCAAATCATAAACTATATCTCTTATACATACCAAGTTGCTTTTGAAGCCGAAATAAGTTTTGGACATTTTTATACAGTACCCAATAAAAACGTGACATACGCAGAAGACATAAATAATCAGTTTCTTAATCAAAATTTTAACACGAAAACCTGTTAAAATTACTTTTAAAGTTGTTTCTTACATGTATGCGTAAACGTAAGTAAATAGTATTTGTGATTCGGCTACATATAGCACTACTTTTTATTTTATTTTAAATATTTTTTATCTAATAGCTGTGTAAGCCCGAACATTAACATAACTCTACTATAACAGGTAACGTATGAGTAATATTTAGTAAATCCCCTTTAAATAAATAATAATCATACGTCGAGTGGTACAATATAGCAAGTTTTTAATATCATCATCATTTCTGTAGCCAAATGCCATTTTATGAAAATAAACCGAAAATACGAGTTTTACAGACAAACTACATTCAAATAATATCAAAAATTTTACTATCAAAATGAAAACACTTTTATGTACATAAACTTGAAATAAAAAAGGAATCCTATTCAAAGGCCAAAGACAACTAAGAAAAATTTGATAACTGTGAGTACAAATACAAACACTTTTATATATACAAGTGCTTGCATGTGTGTGTATGTATGTGTGTAGTACATAATCTATAGAAAAGTTAGACGGAGCGATGGACGAACAAGCAACATATTCAGTGAAAAGTATAATAAACTACTTCTGTAAGCAGCATCATCTGCTTTTTGGTTCTGTATATATTACTTTCATTCATTTATTCAATTCAATTTATTTCATTCTTTCTGTTTGCAAATTTTCAAATTTTTGCATGTGGCTCAAATACTTTTTCTACTTGTTTTTTTTTACGGCAAAAAAAAACCCATTTCATTTTTCTACTTCTTAAATTTTCAACTCGAAACTCATACTGATAAATTTTTATTTTTGCACACATTCATAACATACAGACATCCATACACTTGCAGTTTTATCTGTAAAAAAAAACAACAACAACTAGAATTACTGTTACTGCTGTATGCCACATGATTTGTAAAGGGATTTGTTGAGATGCATATTTGCCCGTCTGACTGCAGAATGTTTTCAGCTTTTTTTGTTAAATGCATTGTAGAAAATTCTCGCAAATTTTTGTAAATTTTCACATAATTTTATATAATTTTTTGTTTTTTCTTTAATTTTATTTTCTATTTTGTTTTACTGGTATTTAAAGTCCATGAACTAGAAAGAGGGAAAATTGCAAATGCATTTTGCTAAGAGGATGTTGTTGATGATGACGATGATGTTTGAAATTAAATGCTTATTGATTTTTGAAACAAAATATGATGATAGAGTACAAATTGCAGAAAAGAAAATCTAATTAAAGTAAAAACTAGAGTGCAATTGACTTATTTTGTTAATAAGTTTTCTATTGTTAATAATTGTATATGTATATGTGAGAATTGACTTGCAAAAAAAAAATTATAATAATATTTAAAATGAGAAATATGTTTTAGCAACTGTCGTAAAGCTTATTTATTCGTATCTATGTAATAGAAGCCAATCAGTGTACCATGGGTGCAATAGGTCTGATAGTTGTCCAACTGCAAGAGGTGTGCCACAGGGCTTTATACTAGGCCCATTATTGCTTATTTTGTATTCAAATGATTTACCCACCCGACTCAGGTTTTGTGGAGTGCATATGTATGCAGATAATGTACAACTTTTTATAAGTTGTTAACCATTTGATATCAATAATTGCATTACTAAAATTAACCAGGATCTTGACAGTATTAAATGCAAAGAAGTCAAAGGCTATGATAATTGGTAAAACTGATTCCCTAATAAATATTTTGCCACCAATTCTGATTGGAGATTCCATAATTAGAATATACGAAACTGCTAAGAATTTATGTATAGTTTTCAATAAGAAATTAGACTGGTCTAATCACATAAATTCTGTATGCGGGAGAACCTATGCCATGTAAAGAAATCTATGGATGTTACTTGCCAAGACCTATCTTTTGCCAACCCTTTTGTATGGAGTTGAACTTTTCGCTAGCTGTGACGCTTTTAGTATGAGAAGGCTAAATGTAGCGCACAATAATATTGCCAGATATGTGTTTTGGACGAAGTAGGCGGAGCAGAATCTCGCAATACTCAAGACAGATATGTAGTATGACTTTTGATAGATATTTTTAAGGATACTCAGCTAAGAGTAGTTAAGTTCAAAGTTTAATGATTTCCGGTAACTTTTGAATTAATAAAAAAATATTTGGTTAGATTAGAATTTCTTCTTTAATAAATAAATATAATATAATAAAATATAATATAAATATAATAAATAAATGGAGCGCACAACATGCCAACTGGGCATAAGTGTATACCTATCATGGGTTTGGGCTTTGAGTGCCCGTTTGAGTTTACCGTTGAAGGTATCTAAACACATTTGTTGCGTTCTATCTTATAGTTATTTTATTATATACTTATTCAGGCAGCCGAATACTGTTTTTTTAAATTAAATGTAACAATTTAATGTAATTCTTTGGTAAACTTTATTAAATTTTTGTTATTCAGCCAGCAAAATAATCCTTTAAATAAAAATTTAATTTTATACAATTGAATTTTTAGCAGCATTTTCAAATTTACATTAGGGAAAAATTTGGAAAGAAAAAAATTTCAACAATTATTATATTTTAACGCAATATCTAAAACATTAATTTATATTTTTTTAGTTTTCTTATATAAAGCTGGCTGAAAAAAATCCTCAAAAAATATATACCTTTTTGTGTAGTATTTTTTGTAATCAGCAAATCAAAATTTATTGATTAAATAGAATTCCTAAGTAAATTCAGCTAAAAGTTTTAAACTTTTAAACATTTAAATTTAAATTTACTTTATTCGAAAGATAATCTTCTGACTTTAAATATGACTTTTGCCATATGACCGCCACGACTGGTTGAGACGTAATTTTATCAAGAGGTCCAATTTTCGATGACATTTTTGGTCGTATATAAGCAATAAAATGGCGAATATTCGTCGTCAGCCTTTTCTTACTTATCGGCTTTGAGTTGCAAGTTCACATATCCCCACAAAAAATAGTGTAGCGGCGTTAAATCGCACTATCTTGGAGGCCAATTCACGAGTTCTAAACGTGAAACTTTGCCAAACGGTTCCTTAAAGAAATCAATTAGGGTATGACACACACAGCATTGTCTGTAGGTCTGACCAGCATCGTTTTTAAAGAAGTAAGGACCAATGATTCTACCAGCCCATTAAGAACACACCAAACAGTCAGTTTATCTGAATGTAACGGTGTCTCAACATACACTTGAGGACTATCATCACTCCAAATACGGAAGTGTTGTTTATTGACTTACCCAGTCAAATAAAATATGCAAATAAAAAACAATGTTGCGGTAATAATAATCTAAGTAAGAGTACCATACTATGATTGAATTGTATGATTATGGTTAAAATATGTGATGGTTGGCAGTTATCATTATTATGTCAAATTAAAGTATCATGCAATAATCATATTATGACGTAAAATTAAGCGGACAATCTTTGCTATTTTCTAAAGCAAATTATCGTTTTTTGCAATTAGAGATATTTTTTCTGTTTTACCCTTTTAATTGCAATTGTTTCTGCTTATAATTTTTAACATTTTGTGGTTTATTTTTACTATGTCTTTAATTTTTTAAAAATTCTTGTATATTTTTTTCACATGTCAAACTCATAAAATATTAAATTTTTATTCAACAAAAAGAATAATAGTTGAAAACAAACTATTATTAAAAAAGAATCATAGCTTGATTGCCTTGTAATCATACTGTTGTTTCATGGTAATTTTTGATGCTTTTGAAAATACTTTTTTTTGTGAATGCATCGTACTGTTTTTGTCGTAACAATTTTGCAAATCATACTATTTTTAAAGGATAACCATATCGAAGTTTTTATGTAAAGTAAACATTAAATGATAAAATTCAAACGAATATTTGATAATCGTAGAAAAATAAATGATAAAACAAAATTAAAATAACTATTATTTGTTTTCAATGTTGTAACTATAGTTTTTCTTTGCGTAAAGTGAGCTTCATCGCTAGATAAAATTCACTTATGAAAATCGAGTCCAATGCCAATCTCATTTTGGGCCCATTTAACGAATCTATGTCTTGATATTTGAAATACTTCAGACTATTCATAGTTAAATACTAATCCAAACTGAACATAAATCACTTGACAGCTGACAAAATGGCCAGTCAAAAGTGTTGCTAACTTAAAGTTATATGCCTCTACAAAAAACACTTGTTAGATTATATATAGACTAATGTTAAAGTTATAGCACAGTTAGCATCAGCATACGTGGAAAGGTAGGTAGGTAGGAAAGGGGAATGCTGGAAACAAGAGCCTCCTTCAACACCCACACTCGAAGACCAATATGATCCATTCTGTTACCCTTTATATAATTAAGATAGAGGATTGATTAGAAAGAGAGAGAGAGAGAGAGAGAGAGAGAGGGTTGCTAAAGATATAGGTAATGAAAATAAGAAATAGTTAGTAGGAAAAGTTGACTTTGAATAAAAATGCTCGGAGAAATTATAACAAGTCATAGTGCTAAGCTCAATCTTCCTTTTAATACCGGTTGCCATTATTTACATAAGTATAATGACCACATAGCAGCGTATAAGAGATTTCTTATTTAATGTTACGCACCATTTTTGGAGTTTTTACATATTTAGTAAAGTGTGTTCTAATAGTCAAGCCCTTTTATTTCAAAATCCTTATTGATAGGGTAATGAATAAAATTATCCGCAATAATGTATCAGACGCCATCTTGGATATTATATTTTATTTCTTTCATACTGTATTCTATTGGTCAAGCCCATTCATTTGATACTAATATTGGGGGTGAAAAACACGCAACTAAAGTAGTGTCCTGGTTTCAATTTAAATTAAAAAATTACTTCCTGTATTTATGTAAATTATCTGTGATATACTGTGTTATTAACTTTTACATCGAGTTTAATTCTTGTTTTCTTTCCCAAGAACAAAAAAACTTCATGTATTTATTTCAGTCAACCAGTTAACCACCCAACCGGCCTTAAAAGCATTCTATCGGAATGTAACAACTTAGGTTTGAAAACACTATGATTTTTTTAAAAAAATATTCTCTCTTATTATATTTTACACAATTATAATTATCATCACCGGCAACGGCATCGTTGCTGTACACAAGCAGACAAACATTTTTAATTTTATTTTTGTCATTAAAAGTAAAAATAAATACAAAATATAAACATGTCTATCTTTACGTACATCTGTCTGTCTGTTGGTCTGTTCTCTTTCTACAACTACTACTTAACATAAATATTTTGTTTTATATAAAAATCTAGCTACATAGACACACATACAACACACCTACACAATCTAGCAAAATAATGCAAATGCACACATTTGAACAGATACAAGCATATTGTGAAAAAATACAATAAAAAGATGTGATAATGTAAATTTTATTATTTTTTTTTCAAGACTTTGTAAGAAAATGGAAGACTGCTAGTAAAGTAAAAATAAAATGTATGATGAATGTGTGTGATTTTATTTTTTATTTTTTTAAGCAACTATTAACAGTGGTCATAAAGTTGGTTACAAATTGTGCAGGAAATTTTAAACCATTAACTTGTTATACAATATTACGAACAGAAATTTAAACCGTTCATCAAGGATAATGTTCTCTCAGTTGTAACAACTTACTTACTTACTTACAAGCAAAAACGTAACAAATTTGTTTTAGGTCTGCTGTCTAAAAGCAGCTCGTGTTTATTTTTATGGAATCTTAAAACTTATACTGCACATAAAACGTAAAATTGATTTTGTTTAATTTGTTTTCTTATTACTTTGGAAACCCAAGAAACATGCAAAATGTTTTAAAAGTACAAAAATTCCTATTGAGTGTTTTTAATACTTTTCTAGGTCTCTTAAACTTAAAACTTTTGAAAAAACTTAAACTTATTATAATATATATTTTTTCATCTCTTTTGCATGAAAATAGTTTGAATATTTAAATATTATTCAAAAAAAAAAAAAAAAAAAGAAAAAACTTGCGAGCTAGTTGGAATCAAAATGATGCAGAAACTTCAAAAGTTTCATCAACAACTCTCGCCAAATTGTATTTTATACCATGAAAGTGTGTGTTTGTGCAAACACTTTAGATTTTTCAATGTTGCATAATGATTTTTTTTTAATTTTTAAGAAAATTTAAAATTTTTTTTTTAATTTTTTTGTAAAACCTTATTATCATTAGATTGAAAAAATCACACACATACACGCATAAGAAAGAAAAATTATGAGTGCATTTTTTGCTGCTGAGTCTTAAAGTAGGTAAATTAGAAATAAAATAGAAAATGGGGTTACGTGTAAGTGAGTGAATGTTTCTTGATTTAAGGGCATTAAAATATAAGTTTGTTGTCCGCTAATTAAGTTTTAGCCTTTGGCAGTTATTTTATGTTTTTTATGTTGAAAAATGGAACCATACTTTGTTACCATCAGCCTGTATTAACATTGACTTTATTTTACAGGTTTTTATTTTTTTTGTCAGTTGTGCTATTTTTTCAGATGTTCTATTTTTTTAACGATAATTTTTGTAAATATTGTAGCAGACAACAAGAAGAATTTCTGAAAATAATAAATAAAGTTCATTGAAAAAAGTTCATTGTCCTATGTACAAGAGCGGATATTTAAAGAGAAGACATAGAAGAGACTATATACATATAATACCACAGATAAAACTTTATTAAGAACAATACTACCAGCGATGCCACAATCATAAATATTTCACAACCAAATAAGGCAAATAATACCCATAATTAGGAATTATTTTGATTTTATGTTATTTGTTTTTTTTTATTTTCTTCCATATTTAAATGCAAAAAAAACTAAATAGAATTATTGTCAGTATATATGTAAGCGATTCTTTTTAGAGATCGACAAATTTAAAATTCATACTGTGTGAGAAAAACAAAATGTAAGAAGTTGTCAAAACAAAGTTTTGGCAGACGAGACATAATGGGAATCATTTTGATTTTTGCACAATTCTTTTGATTGCATAACATTGTTAATTGTTTTTGGAACTCAAGCTTATTTTTAAATTTCATTTTATCAAACTAAGCAGTGAAAAAATTCTTTCTGCAGCAGCTTAACTATGTGACAAAGACATTAAGTTTTGAACAAAATAAATAAGTTCTTGGAAACACTTTTCGTTCATTGCATTTTTATGTTTGGACACTTTATCTCAAAATTCAACAATACTTATATCACTGTCTAAAATAATATTGGAAAATCTTAATATTTTTCATTGGGATAAAAATTTTTCTTCATTACCATTATTAACAAAGGTTCCAAACTTATCACTGAACTACTTAAACTTTATTTGGTGCAATTATCTCAAGATTTTTAAAATCTTTTCATGAAACATCCAAGCGTTTTAGAATTTCCTTTAAAACTTCAATATAAAACTGTTGTATATCTTTTTTTTAATTTTATGTTTTTGCAAGCTTGATAGGCTACTTTCTTGCACACTTGCTACTTCATTGCAATGTGAAACATATATATTTTAAAGTGCGATTTAAAAAATTAGCATATCAAATACATAATGTATATACATATTGAAATTTTCATGAGAAGTACCCAAATTAAAAAAAGTACACAACTACACATCAGAAAAAAAAACAATTTTGGTTAAAAGTAACCAAAATGGCAACGCTGAATACATTCTGGGAGAGACTAAAATTTAGACTTGTAATGAAGATTATAAAATAAACTAAAAAAAGTTAGACCAAATTTAAAGGACGGAGCATATTGCCACGAAAATTATTTTTTTGAAAACCAGAAAAAAATAGTAACAAGATGCTAATATAAATTCAGCAAAATAATTTCCATACTAGATAAAAACAAGTAACAGTGCTATATTCGGCCGTGCCGAATCTTATATACCCTTCACAACGTGTAGTCATGCAAAAACAATTGTTTGTATCACTATTCATCTCATATAAAATACGTATGTATGTACATGTAAAAAACATACCAAAAAAAAATTAAAAAAAAAATATATTAAAAATAAAATAATAATAAAAAAAATTACAAAAAAAAAATTGTTTAGAACACATGTGACATATAATGCAACTGCATAATTGCAAAAATTGCTTTAGCGACATCTGTGGATCTGTAGCTAAAGGCAACCATTAATTACTTGTGGTAATGACGTGCAAAAAGAATACAGGAAAAACAGATGTTGGTAAATTTCGTACTAACTCAGTGTTATATGAAAGACATGAATAAATTAGAACAAATAATTCTATGTTTCTGATCAAAAGAGTGCTGATCATGAAACCGTAGCTGGTTTCGAAAATGCATTCCACTCAGCTAGTATCGGATAACTAACTTTTCCTAGATATTCTGTCATTATCACATAGAACTTATAGCCTAATATAAAATATAATACAAATTAAAAAGAAAAGTTCAAATGTAATATTTACTTTAAAAATATAAAAAAAATATAATAAATGAATATTTTCGATCCTTTTAATTTATATAAGCAGTTGTTTCTTGTATTGAGCTTGAGATCACTTTCTTTTATAAAAAATAGTTATAATTTTATTTTCCGATATTTCGCTACCACATTGGGTAGCTTCTTCAGGGAAAGTTTTTACAATTTTTTAACAATTAACAATTAAAATATTAGAATTGTTAATTGTTAAAAAATTGTAAAAGAAATGTATCTCAAGCTCAATACAAGAAACAACTGCTTATATAAATTAAAAAAAAAAATTTTAAAAATATTAAAATAAATTTTAAAAAATTTTTTAAACATTTTTTTAAAAAAAAATTAAAAAAAAATTAAAAAAAAATATATAAATAATATATTAAATAAAATTAAATAAAATTTTTTTGGCTCAGCTGGAATCCGATGCCACGTTTATTTTAACCAATATGTATGTAGGTTGTTGTTGTAATTGTGAAAAAAACGAAGTGGTCGTGGTTTTTTGCTCATATCTCAGAAAGTTATGGGGCGATTGTGCTGAATTTCAATGGCGATTCATTCCTAGATATATCCAAGAGATTGATACCATATACAGATCTGAGGAACTTATAGTTGCTTCTAAAAGTTGATTTCAACCAACACACGGGCAGACGGACAGACGGTCAGGGCTTAATCGACTCCTCTATTCATAAGCTTTCAGAAAATATATACTTTATTGGGTCGGAAATGAAAAATGTAGAAATTACAAACGGAATGACAAACCTATATATACCCTTGTGCACCACAGGTGAAGGGTATAAAAACTATAGTTTAAAAGAAAAATACTAGAACTCACAGACTCTTAACTAGTCAAACTATTGCATATAATCGAAAAAGTTTTAAAAAGTTCAAAAAAAAGAAGCTAAAAGTTCAAAAAACTAAAAAATTGGAAAAAAATTAGAAAAATTGGAGAAAGCTAAAGCTTAGTATTTAAAAAAGAATAATTAATCACGATTTCAAAGCGTTTGCATTACATAGGGTTTCTTTTGAGCCCGTTAATATGAAAGTAAACGTAAACTCTTATACTCCGTTCACTTTTTGTCATTTATTGGCAGTATACTCTGGCACAACATCATCTGATAGTTTGATGATAAAACAAATTTCCAAATTTACCTAAAAAAATAGTCATCCATTTGTTATTCTTATGATGCACACAATTGCCTCATAAGGGGTCTCACCCCTCTTTAGACGATACCGCACCATAATCACTTATTTGTATACTGTTCACCTGCGGTGCCCAAGAGTATATATAGCTTTTTCATTCCATTTGTAATTTCTAAAATATTCATTTCCGATCCAAAAAGGAAAAATTTTTCGTCCGTCCATCCATCTGTCCGTTTGTTGGTTGAAATCAACTTTTAGAAGCAATCATATTTAGCACAGAATCTTTTGAAAATATCCAGAACGAATTTCTATTGAAATCTAGAAATCCCATAGGTTTTTGAGATATAAGCAAATTAACGCGTCTGCATCTGTCTCTTTTCCATATTTTTACAAAAAAAAAAATAACAATTTTCAACTCTAGAATAATTAATTATACCTTTGTTACTATTTATAGATACGATATGGCCCTAGAGATATTTGTGAAAAATTTTAAACAAATAGATGATTAATCGGTAAAGTTATCAGACAAAGAATTTTTGGAAAAATATATATTCACAAAATTTACAAACGAAAATGCAATTTTTCAGCTTTTAAAAATTCGAAAGAGTCAATATTGTTATTAAATTAAAGGATTTAATTAGCGCAATAGAATACGCTACTAAAAATTAAGATCCATGATAACTGCCACTACAAAATTGCGGACGATATGTTTAAATATAAGTCAAATATGGTATTAATTTTAAAATTAAATTTAATATCGGTATCAAATGAAATAGTCTGACCAGTAAAATGCAGCAAACTATGGATATATGTCGCAAATATAGTAATAACTGCTTTGTTCCTTTCAAACCTCACAATATCGGTATCAAATAAAAGGGCTTGACCAGTAGAATTTAGTGATTTATTTATCATTAAACAAATTTTAAAATTCAAAATGGCGCGTTAAACAAAATGACTCCATTAATAAGGCTATCAGATGAAAGAGCTTGACTAGTATAATACAGTTAATTATGTAAAAATTCAAAATAAAAGATGACGTCGGAAAAAATAAAGCAAAATGGCATATGAAATTAAGTCTAAGCTAAACTACGACGTGACCATTATACATATGAGCATGATGTTGAAGGGTATTTTCAGATTCGACACGGCCGAATATAGCACTCTTAGGTTAGGTAGAACAGGCAGCTGTTGTGCAGCTCACTTGGGTCCATTATATTGATCCCTTTGTGATACCAGAATAGAAAAGTAAGAATAGAATAAAAAAGAGAGAAGAGAGGCAGACAAGTCCAGATTCTTTGGCGGGAAACGAAAACGCAACCCCCAAACTAGCAGACAAGCACACTACCGACTAGTCCACCGAGGCACCCTAATATATGTAGCACTCTTACTTGTTTTGATTTTAAATTTTAATGACATTGATTAGATACCCCTCGATTATTCTTTTACGGCCTCATGAAGTCGTTGGTTAATTCATAAAAACCACCAACAACTAACGCTATGTAGACCAATGCTGTCCAAAACTCTCAATAAATGAAATGCGTCTGTATTGGATATGATAATATTGCCCAGCAAACACAAAACTAAGCATTACAAATGTAATGAATTTTACTTTTAAAAGCAAAATAGAAATGATGTTTAAAAAAAGTTAATAAAATTAAATACAATTTTTAATTTACAATTAAAACTTAAAAAATTAAGTGTATTTACGCATTATAAATTAAGTTTTCCAAATTTAAGGTTTCGTAACAATTTCTTATTAACAAAATATGTTTTAAATTGGAAGAACTTAATTTATTTCTCTGCTTGGAACAAATAAATTTTAAGTCGGTAAGGTTTTTTTGCTCAAGAAAAAACATTTTCCTTTTTTCCTCTTTTCATTTATTTATTTCATTGTGAAAATGTTTTCTTTGTTTTAAATGTTTGGTAACATAAAATGCATTGCATGTTACCAAAAGCATTTTTAATGACAAAACAAAAATTTTTGTCTTGCATTATACTATTTTGTTTGCTGGTTTATTTTGAAATTAAATCAAAGCTGAAAAAAAGCGTAAGCATCCGCACATGTGCACTCGTTAACACTCAATTAACGACTGAAATCAAACTGAAACAGAAGAGAACAAGTGTCGGTGTGAGTTTTTTTTATTGTTTTTGTAGCACAATTGTGCACAGAAAATGAAGATTAGGACAGCATTGATGTAGACCAACATTGTCTCTGTTATTCGTGACATACAGCCAGCATTACTCGAAAAAGTGGCCCATAATTGGACGTAAAGAATGTGCTTCGTCAAGAACGGCCGTGATGTCCTTATGCCCGTAATAATTTTAAGAGGTTAATGACATCTATTGCTTTTTCGAAAAATACACTTCCGATAAAAATGAAAAATGAAAAGAAATGCTTTGCTTTCTTCTCAGACAAATGGACTTTGCCGCTGTAACAAGAAAATTTGCCGGATAGCTGTTACCTTTTAGAAGGCACATTTATTTCTAATCTTACATGCATGTTATTTACATATTTGAGCTATGATTGTTTAAATTAAATTAAAGTAAAGTTTTAATAAGATAAAAAGAGGATCAAAAGGATCTACAGATGCTTTGTTTGCATCTTACCACGCATCAAGACTGTACGGAATCTATTTGGCATTGTCGTAAACATTAAAGGCTTATCTCCTACCTTCAATTCGTATTATCGTGGCTCAAAACAAATTGGGACAGATGTTTATTTTAAATAGATTTTACTTCACATTACATTTCGTACTTCTAATTCCGATCGTCTTTTGTTATGTCTCAGCTTTTCTTGCCATTTTATTTTATACCACAAATCTATGCATATTTTAAGATGATGATTTATATTTAATTACACACAAAGTTTACGGAAGAGGTAATTATTATATGTCTATCAAAGTATGCATATATAACGATATATATATTTTAAAGAGAAATGTGTTTATCAATCCTTTAAAAAATCTACAGTCGCTTCATTTTGGTTTTACCTTTTTTATAAACGAAAAAACCTTAACGAATGACTGTTTGATCTAGTTTTTTTACACTTATCACATAACCATACGTATCTTGTTTATAAGCCACAGCTATTATCCTCGATTTGGGGATTCCTTTAGTAACATGCAGCTCAACTAAAATAATCCCGTAACACGGAGATTAGTTTATTATTAATTCAAACATTTTGTAAACGTTCACTGTGTGTAAAGTTTAAATTTTTTTTAACAGATTTCCCGCTGACAAATAAGTTAAAAGTATGTTTTTATTACAACAAAAAATAAAAACAAATTTGTTCTTTCAGCTTAAATGATCAGACAGAATTCTGACATAACGTAATTTTCTCTACAAATTAATATCAACAAGATAAAAAATAACAAGCCAACGACTTTATTAAATCTTTAATATTTTCTCTTTTTTTTAGTTTTAGGTTTCTTTTTTCCTGCAATTTCAAGCACCGCTTTTTAAAAGACTTGGCGAAAAATCGTTTTTCTCTACACCATTTATTACGACGCAGACAAACGTTAACATGGCCCCAAGTGTTAAAGCGAGTTAAAAGTCTTACCATTACAATTTAATTTTATCAACACCTTAACACACACATGTGCGTACATAAACTCCCAACAAACAAAAACGCGTTATGAAACAGCTTGTAATTAACGTGCTACCACATGCCTTAGGTTGAAAAAATTGTTTTGAATATTACTGTGAAAGGTTTAATAACAATTCTTAATTAAAGGATAGTGAACCCTAGCGTTCTCCTAGTGCACACAAAATGCACTCACTACTACACACATATTTTGGAACTACACACATATTTTGGAACTACCCTGAAAAAATTGTTTTGAATATTACTGTGAAAGGTTTAATAACAATTCTTAATTAAAGGATAGTGAACCCTAGCGTTCTCCTAGTGCACACAAAATGCACTCACTACTACACACATATTTTGGAACTACCTCTCCTTATGATGAAGACTCCTTATGATAGAATAAAGATTACGACTTCCCGTGCCAATGACGATACTCAAATTGTGCTCGTATTGATAACCAATTTTGAAGTGCCAATAATTTTGATGGCACGGTTGAAATCTCTTTTACAATTAACGTACATTTTCGCAAGAAATTGTGAATTTCACATATAAGAAGAACTAACGAACCATGTTGGTACTCCAATTTCACGCAAGCTGCGTTCCTTTCGGTTAATAACTTTAAAGAGCAGAATTGTTTTTATAATCAGTGATGTCAATCCATACATTATGAATACCGAATACCAAGAAAGATGGATGAAGCAATTTGGTATTTATAAATTTTAAATAAGTAAAGCGAAAATAAAGATTTATGTATATTAGCAATATTTTGCATTTAATTTTTTGATCTACAGAGTGCTTTCTATAGAGGTATAGAATTTTAAGTTGTCAACACTTTTCTCATTGGCGCCATTTTGTCAAGTAATTTATGTTTAGTTTAGTTTAGTTTAGTTTAGCATTTCAACATGAATAGAGTGACGCATGAATAACAAAGAGTAGATTCTGTAAATGGGACAAATACGATTGCTGTTGATCTCAATTTTCCTAAGCGAATTTCGTTTAGCAATGTAGCTTACTTTTGCTTGAATAGATAAATCAATAAGCAAAACTGCTGTATTTGGAGTGATGACAACTTTCAAGTGCATATTGAGACACCGTTACATCCGGAAAAACTGACAGTTTGGTGTGCTTTATGGGCTGGTGGTCAGAACGTTACAGATACTGGTAACCGCTATAGAGCCAAGAATACATACTTCTTCGTTTATCACAAGAACAATCATGATGTGTAGGAGCTGTGGACAGAGCAAAATGTCACACAGCCCGTTCCACAAATTACTTTATTGGAAGGTTACGTTTAGTAACCTCATAGTTTCACGTTTTTAACCGCATAGTTTCACGTTTCGGAGCCGTAAATTGGCCTCTAAGATTGTGCTATTTAACGTCGCTAAACTTTTTCTGTGGCGATATGTGAAGTCGCTATACAACGCCGATAAGCCTGAAACGATAGAGCACTTGGACGACAACATTATTGCCCACATACGGCATTATTGCCTATATACGGCCACAAATGTGGCGAAAATAAAACTAGGACCCCCCAGATAAGACTACGTCCGAGTCAGCCGTGGCGATCATATGCCAGAACTCATATTTAAATTGTAATAACAAAAGATTACTTTTCAAGTAAATTAAATTTCATGTCAATTTAAAACAATCATCTTTGTTTTATTCCATTTCAACAACACCTACTATGAGTCACATACGTCATCTAATGGAAAATCATGAGCATGTCATGATTTCCATCATTTTTGCTGAAGCCTGGTTTAAGTATTTATAGAATAATATATTTAAAAATACCGCTTATCTTAACAAGATTGCACTCGTCACAAAAAACATGAGGATTAAAACATTAAACAAATAAAGTGACATCAAATACACACTTACAAAGGCACAAAACAAAAAGATAAATAAGAACAAAACTTTAGTGAGCATTAAATAAAACAAAAAAATGAAGACTTTAACAATTAGTGGGACATCATACACACAAGAACTTCAAAAATTGTTGTCCAGATAAATCTTTCTCAATTTTGGTCATACAAAATTAAAGAAAATTGTTATAAAATTGTGACAAGCTTACAAGCTTTAGTTCAATTACATTTCAATTCTGAGTTGGTTTGTTGGGCTGAAAACTACCTTCAACACCTAAAACAACAGTCTCCAAACACATTTTGAAAAATAAAAAAACTCGTAAAAATATTAAAAAGGAATAGAACAGAGAATACAACATTGTAATCTTTCTAATACGGTGTGCAAATTGCATCAGATACAAAGATGTTTTAATGTGACTAAACTTGTATTTTTTTTCTCATTTTCTTAACATTTTGTAGTTGTAGCCTACAAGTTGTGGGAAACCGGAAGAAATAATTAAAAACTTTTTTGCTTCGATTTTATTTTTAACATTCCGTATTAAATTTACTTTTCATGAAATAGATTAAATTTCTTGGGGGCCAAGAGACAAAAAGTTTGCAAAATAAGAAACTGCAGCAATTACATCTTTAGGTTGTTGTTCAAGTATGTACGTATGAATGAATGTGTGTATGTTTTAATTGAAACCAAAAATCAATTTTATCTTGGCAATGTATTTTTCGTCTTCTTTCTTGGCAACGGTATTCTATATTGCTAAGATGATTTTTAAAAAGTATAAAATTACACAATTTAATTAACAACTACGAGCTGATTGTGTTAGTTTTTTGGTTTGTTAGTGGTCAATTAAATGCACAATAATAAATGGCATAAACTTTTTAGTGGAATGAACAAATGAGAGAAGGGAAACAATTCTATTTACTGTAGATTTTTACCTCACAGAAAGTTACGATACTTGTTTGATAAATAGTATTATGTTTAATTTATGTGAAAAATATTGTCAACTAATTCGCGACATAATGATACAAATCTAAAAATTTCTACTCAGGAATTGTTTTTGGTTTGTTGTCATAAGTCCGAGATTCACAGGACTCCAAAGAAAAAAATCGCATTATCTTGATGGCCAGTTGACATAAGAATTTCTTGAGATAATTTGCTGTTGAAACCATTGCTGGAATCGTTTCATACGCGGTGAGACAGGTGGCGCTCTACCATGGCGTACAGATTCATGCCGTGCTGTTAAAGCCACAACAACTCCGTTATCATCCTCCTGCAATGAATTCCGTTTACAGTCAATTCAATTCGGCCTCATCTTTAAAAAAAAATCGCAATAACGAAACCTCACCAAAGCCCGCAGTTGCTCGTTTTGAGTGCAATTGGTTTCAACAGATTGCATTAAGATTTTCTGCGCCACAAATTCGAAAAATGTTTGTTATAGACGTTTAGAGGTTATTTGTAAAAAGTGTCTAATAATTGTGTTGTTATCCTTGCTATGTTGTTTATGATGGTATGCTTAGCCACACCAGTTATACTTCATCCGAGCACTGTTTAAGGTGTTCGATCAGAAGGATCTTAATAAACACACTACACTGTGTCTACGAAGCCATTTAAATAGAAATGCGTTTCCTCCGAGAAAATTACTTTTTTCGAAAAATTAGCATTGATTTTACTTTGCTCTATTATCTATAAAGCTGCTTTAAAATTCGGAGTAAGCTGATTTTGTACGCTGGAGGCGTTCTGTCCAAATTCAATGCGAAGTGCTAAGTGAAATTTGAAGATGTTGAAAACGATGCCGATGAAGATGATTGAGGTTTTTAGCAACACTCTCGTTTACAAAAAACCATTTATTAACGGACCTACCGGTATGTGGACCACAGGATATAGGAAATCAGGAACACTGGGATACTTTATTACTACACCGTTTACCAAAATTTATTACCCTCTCAGAAATGGATGACTGACAGTAACACATACAAAATGTCTCGACTAACACATTTGCAAAAATTTTATATTGAAGTGATATGCATGAGTGAAACAACTCTGTATGTCGCAAAATTTCATTTGAATTCTTTACATCAAAAGCAACTGAAAGACTCAATTGACAATTGATTTGAAACGTGTATGGGGTGCTTTATTCATAAAAGTTATTAAAGGCTTATAAAGAGTTTATCAAAAAAATTTTCTATGGCCCATACCTAAACAAGAGCGTTAAGCGTCAAGCATTGCAATTTTGCATGTATTTTGTTATTGTAACAAAAACAAAACACATGTAAAACTCCAACGCTTGACGCTCAACGCTCTTGTTTAGGTATAGGGGTATGGAAATTTGACTTATAAACCTCTTATAATGCTCTTTTAATTTTTATTAATTAGACCGTTATAATTCCAAGGTAAGAGAGATATACAACATAACACGTACACAAAATATAGAAACTTTGATCTACTTAGTGATATTCAGCACTAGTATCAGTCATATGATCGGTCAAATAACTGTCACTATTCTTGTAGGCTAATGTTCCATCTCATCATCAATCACGAACGCCGCATCTATGAAAACATTAAAAAAAATGCCTCGTTTTTCAGTCAATATATTTTTTGTTTGTGTAAAATTTGGTACAACCTGTATTATTATTTATATTGTTTTCACCTAATCTCTTTTTACATCTTTGCTCTTTTGATGTTGCTACACGTGTAGTATTGACTTACGCGTGCAGGATATTAACAGCATAAAAAGGCTTAATGCTGATTTGTTTTATCTTGCTGCTCTAATATTGTATTTTCTATTGATAATATTTCTCATTTGAATGTTTTTCTTTTTAAGTTGAATGTCATTTATGTCAACCAAAAATG
This sequence comes from Phyto melanocephala, assembly GCA_941918925.1. NCBI lineage: Eukaryota > Metazoa > Arthropoda > Insecta > Diptera > Rhinophoridae > Phyto > Phyto melanocephala. Next base: position 127,886,717 of record OW799234.1, on the reverse strand, counting down.
TCATAAAAATAAAAATTAAATGTTATATTGAATAAAGAACAAATCAAAAGAAAAACAGCAGAACAAATATTCGATTTAATACAGATTCCTAAAATACTTTTGAATACCTCCATACACACACACATAAAGTTTTCTTATGTTGAAATATGCGTGTGTGCCTGAGCGTGTGCATGAATATATTTTTTATGTTAATATGTAAATAAAATTCTAATAATAATAATGTTTAACATTTATGTGTGCGATTTGTAAAAATACCTGAATAAACATAGAAATATTTATTAGTACAGAATGGGATAAAGACTCCATTAAGCGAATTTAAGAATTCTTAGAATTATTCTTAAAAAAAAAAAAATTTTACGACTTAAAACTTTTTCAACATTAATAATTATGCACCGCTTTTTCTTTATTTCATGTAAAGTGCTGTTTTGTCCTTTGTTAGCAATGAAACAAACAGCCCAAAACAAACTTAATTTTGTTAAATGGCAAAATTTTCCTTAATAGGCTGTCTCAAGAATCTTACAGGCTTTTTGCCCTCTTCAAAATTTATTTAAAAAAAAAATTTTTTTAAACTTTCCCACTACAATAAATATACATATTCTTTTAGTAGCTTGTGCCCGCGACTTCGTCTGCATAGTTATCGGGTTAGAATTTATCCAAGCACACAAACATTCAAAATTATTATACCTATTAGTAGGATTATTAATTTGAAAATATAAAAGAAAAGTCAAAACTTTCAACAAAAATAAAAATTTTACAACACAAACAACCCATATAGGCTGTGAAATGATGAGTTTGCAAACAACTTCGCCTGGTTATCGGGATAAAAAGTAGCCTATGTGTTAATCTAGGTTGTTATCTATCTATGTGCCGAATTTTTTTTTAGTTCCGATCAGCCGTTTTTGCGTGATTGAGTAACAAATATCAAAACATACAAACATTCACATTTATTATATTAGTAGGATTTATTTCCTGTGAAGAGCTGTAGTGCGACTCACTAACTTATTTTAACGATAATCGTATTGTTAAAAACAGTTAACGACAATTTTATCGATTTCGGTATTCAGTAACATATTTTAACGACAGTTGTTATTGTTATCTAAACGACAATAATTTTTTGTTTGTTTATTTTATCGACAAAAATGTGAACTTTATACCCGACTCAAAAAACACTTGTTTAAGTCTCAAAAATGGCGCGACTACCTGTATGTTAGTGGTGAATTTATTTAGACACTTTTTATGACAAAGATGCCGCTTTAATGTTACAGTTGTCGAGTATCATTAAATAGTATTTACTAAATTGCAAAATCGATAGTTCAAACAATAACAAGTGTCGACTAATTTAACGATTGTCGGATCGGTAAAAGTTAGTGAATCGCACCACTGCACAGTGGTCCAAATTCTCTTCCTAGCCGGAAGAAAGTAATTTTTTATATTATTTCGAAATTAAATATTTTTTGTTTGATAATATGTTGACAAGTGCCCACAAACCATAACGGTACATTTTGTATTTATTTAACTTCTGTTTCAGGTTTGCTTTCTTGTTTTAAACACAGGTAATTGCTGTTTTGTTTTTCTAGTAATAGATCAGTTGATATTTAGTACCGCAATTAAAGTTGTCGTGAAAAAATAAAAACAAAATTTTTAAAATATTTTTTTGCTTAAATTAATTTAACAAAGGTAGGAACAAATTTAACTATTTTCATATTTCAAATAAAATGTTTTGTTTAAAAAAAGGCATTTTTGTACGTGTGTGTCTTATATGTAAACATTTTTTTCAATGTCCAAATTCAATTAGACTTTTAAATGGGAATTTATAAAACTTTAATTCTATTATTTGTGTTTTAGCAATCTGTATGATTGTAGCTTGTCAATTTTTTTAAAATTAGCTGCCAGTTTTTGCCTAAATGATTTTTATTTGGTTTACAGTTTAAAATGTCCATTACTAAGAGGGAACTATTTGATGCTTGGTATAGTGAAAAACAACATAATAAAACCCTTAATACTGTTGTATCATATGTTTTTGCTAAGATCGGGCTTCAGAATAATGAAACGTATAGGTATTGCAAACAAGTCAAGCAATCTTCTTGAATGATTGTGTGGTTTCTGGTTAAGAAGTGGGCCAATTGAACAATGCTAGTTTTTGAGATTACAAATAAATATTGGTTTGACGGGAATTTTGTGATTCCAATTAAGCCTTCTTTAGCATATCAGGATGACGGATTACTAGATCGGCCGTCGACTTCAAGCTATGACAGACCTTCTAAAGAATTCTTAGATAAAAGTGAGAGAGCAAAGCGAAAGAAAGTTGCACCTTTATTGGAGACTTGATCGCAAGAAGAACTGACCTTTGCTGCTTTATAAGTCTGGAAAAAGAAATACTGCGGGCATTGAGCTTTTCTCCAAAAGTACCAATACCATACACAAATGAGGACGCATTAATTTTGTATATGGATGGTGGATACACAAGAGCATTGGAATCTCGAAACAAAGACTTCCGAAATATACAAGAAAGTCACACTCGAAAAATGTCTCGCGTGCATGCTGTTTTTCACTATTTCGTTTTGTCTTCAGATCCTCTTATTTATTCTTTTTCAACAAAAGCTTCTACTTATCCCCGCAGTACAGAGCCTTTGGGCGAAAAAGTTATTGCGTTACTTTCAGATGCTTCTACACCAGAGTCGTTCCTCGATTCAGAAACTGAATTAGATTAAAGCAAAAATATTGTCTTTTCAATTTGTTGTATTTGTTCGCCACATGCCGTTGTTTCTTGAATAATTTTTACTTGTCTTCAATTTGCCTTTACATTTCACTTGCCTTCAACATTTTGAATATTTAGATTAAATATATATTCATATTTCATTAAATTGAAAGCATTATTTCTTTCTATAGCTCCTATTAATTAATGTAGATTAAACTTTATAATAAATATTCGAAACTTTAGATAAATAAATAAATAATGTTTTACATAGATACAGGTATATTATTTGTTTTTATTTGAAAAACAAATTTTCATGTCAACGAGGCTTTTCAAAAGCGAGTTATGACTTTGTTCCGGCTAGGTGGAGAATTTGGACCACTGTGCACTGGTTTGTCTGAAAATTTGCCGAAACAAACGAAATTTTTTTAAATAGCAATTTTTTTCCTTACACTGGTTGTTCATAAAACCATAGAGTTTTTAAATTCCTTGCTAAATGTTCAATAAGTAATACACAGGTAAAACAATATTAGGCAGTTAAGAAATTTATACAACAGCGACAGCTATGAAATATTGGGCGAAAAATTCATATAAATCAACACATCACTTTCAACTGAATATCTTGTTACAACGCAAAATACACTCTAAGTAGTAAAAGCATTTTCCATCTAAATCAAGTTTTGCATAAGCATTGAGAAACCCTTTATTTAGATTTAAAATAAATTTTTTGTCACATACTTTTTTGCCGTTTTTTTTTTTTTTTTAACAGAACAATAATAAAATGTTTGTACTTGGTGTAAGTTCTTATTTTTAATTTTGGTTTGACAAAGTCTATATTTGTTTATTTATTTTCAATGGTATTATATCGTTCTATTTGTCAGGAATTTGTTGTATTTATTTCTGTTCTGTTTTTATACCGTTCACCTGTGGTAACAAAGGCATAAATGGATTCGTTATTCCGTTTGCAATTTCTTTCATATTCATTTCCGACCCCATACAAAATAGTATATATGTAAGTATATACTGCGACCGTCTGTCTGATCATTTACAGAGACATGTAAGTGCCATCACTATTTTGAAAATATTGGGAAAGGAATCGTTAATGAAACTCAGCACAATCTTCCCATAATTTTCTGAGATAAAATAAATACGACTGACTTTGTTTTCTCCCATAATTTTACAAAAAAAAATTTAATTACTTTTGTGAAAACTGATAAACGAAAATCAATTTTTTCCACTGCTAGATAACCGAAATGGTCCACATATATAGATATTAAATAAAAGGGCTTGATTAGCAAACAAAATGGCGGATACTTTTTTTAATCCTTTTATTATTGGTATCAACTAAAAGTTCTTGAATAGTAGAATACATTTAACTTTGTAAAAATGTAAAATCAAAGATGGCGTCGTGATGGGTATTTTCAGACTCGGCACAGCCGAATATAGCGCTCTTGTTTTTTTTTTTTTGTTTAACAATAACCACTAGAGCATGATAAACAAGTTGTTTATTTCGTGGGAAATACTTTGAATTTTTGCAAATATTTTTAATGCTAAAACAAAACAAACAAAACAAAAACATTCTGCAAACAGCGAAAGGAATTTGTAGGGATTTTATGTTGTTGTAGGTAGATAAGGCCAAATTTTTTATTTTTTATTTTTTTTTGTTTTCAAAAATTATTTTATTTTACAGAATATTTATTAAATTACTGTTCTAAAAGAAAGATGCAAATATATGTTTTTAAATAAAAGAACTCCAATCAATTTTTTATCGCTGCATTTTTTGCTGTCCAAAATCAATTTAACATTTATAATTAACTAGCTAATACCCGGTGTGCTTCGCCACCCCCATCGTAATGAAATAAGAATTTTATAGTTCAAAAATATATTTATTTTGCAAGTGCCACGCCTACTATTACTAAGTCAACCATTTCTTATATAAATAATCATATAGACGTCAAAGTGTCTCTTGCAAAATTTGGGTACCTCTAACTATTATCGCTTCCCAGATATACGAATTTTTTTATTTAATTCATATGACAGGTGCCACGCCCACTATTACTAAAGCATCCATTTCTTATCAAAATAGCCATAAAGATGTCAAAGCTTCTCGTGCAAAATTTGGGTACTCTAACTGTTATCGCTTCCCGAATATACGAATTTTAGTATTCAATTGCTATGAGAGCTGCCACGCCCACTATTTCTAATGTACCCATTTTTTCCAGAAATGTTTATTTGGGTGTCAAAGTTGCTCTTGCAAAATTTTAGTACTCTAATCAATGTCGTTTTCCAAATATACGAAATTTAGTATTTAATTCATGTGGCCACGTCTACTATTGAAAGTCCGCCCATTTTCTACCCAAATGTTCGTGTGGATGTCAAAATTTACCGTACTTAATTTGAAGACTATAGCTGCATTAACTTTCGTGATATATAATATTAAGTACTAATTCTTTAATAGGGCGTGGCACCCCGCCCACTTACAACTTCAAACCAAAGTATAGCCTATAGTTCCTTCCAGACATACAGAAAGATTCTGTGAAAATTTCAAGGAAATCGGTCCAGCCGTTTAACCGTCTATTAAGCACAATCAAACATACAAACACACATTGATTTTTATATATATAGATATAAAATTTTACAAAATAAAATATCATATGTTTTCAAAGATCGGTACAAATTTGTCCTCAACTGTTATACAATACTTCTTCCTATAAGAAATCAACTAAACGTGCATAAAACTGAATGACTAATGTCTTTTGCCGAAATCGTAATATAGATTGGATACAAACAATTTTGTATTTTTTCTAAAGTGTTGGCTATTATTGACTTAGTCTTACTTATTTTGTTTCTTTTTTTTTTTTTTTGTAATAATTATCTCAAATTATTCCAAACAAGTCAGTATATTCAGCCGTGCCGAATCTGAAAATACTCTGTACCATCATGTACACATCGTAGTTTAGCTTAGATTTCAGATTTCATGGTTTATGTCATTTCTTTATTATGATTTTATATGTTTACATATTTATCTATACTCTATAAGTCAAGCCTTTTTATTTGATACCCATATCATTCCTTTCTGCTATCCAAAAGCTGAAAAAATCTATTTTCATTAGTAAATTTTAGGATACTGAAAATATTGAATTTTGGTGGTAAAAATATGGAAAAGAACAGAGACAGTCGTATTTGTTTGCTAATAACTCAGAAAGTTATAAGGCGATCGTGCTGAATTTCAATAGCGACTCAATCCAGGATATTTGCAAAAGATTGACATCACAAACAGACCTGAGTTAGAAGTGGGGATAGACGGAATTAGCTCAATCGACTTCCCTAGTGATAAGCTTTCAGAAAATATATATGTACTTTGAAAATTGGAAATTAATATTGTAAAAATTACAAACAGAATGACAAAGCTATATATACCCTTGGCAACACAGGTGAAGGGTATAAAAATAATATTTATACAAAACATTATAAAAACTTCTTATTACTTATTTCTCAAGCAGGTAGTTAAAGCCATCAAGTTAATCTTCAACATTTGTTGCTGTTCCTCTGTATTTTTTTTTTTAGCAAACTAGTATGGGTGACCCAAATGTTGTACGTCAACAAAATGAACTTCTACACGAACAAGCATTTGTACAAAAACAAAAACTTACACATTCACTTGGAAGCACAAACATACAATAGGTATAATCCCTGAGAGCAAACGGAAGTTAAATTTATAATACTTGTAATTAAATAGCTACTATTTTCTAACTACTGTTTAGATAACAAATTTCAACATACAATGAACAAGTGATAACTTTAACTAATTTTTACCAAGGCACTTAACGTTTTCGATCGTCTTCAAGTTATTGGCAGTTATTGAAGGAAATAACACATTTATTCAGTAGTAGGAATGATACTGATAAATGTCAAATAAGGATTAAGCAAATGCCGCACAACATGCCAATGGGGTTTATATTATTTTTTATTTTTTCATTATTATATATTTTATTAATGTTTAATAACAAAAAAGATATTTATCAATATTGGTTTCACTTTGCATATGATATACCAAAAAAAAAAGAAAGAAAAACCAAAACTAAATAGAAACTTTTCGTTTGAAGAATCTTTATAAGGTAAAATGAATTTTAAAGGAAGTAACCGTTATTTATTTTTGTTTAATGTTTTCTGGTGGATTATTTTTAACAAAGCTTTTACTTTAAGATTTCCTAACAGACTTAGTTAATTTTTAACGACCATCTCATTTTAAGATCATTGAGAGCTCCTGCAGCTTCCTTTTGGTTAATTTTAATTTGAGGCTGATATAAAATTGTATCGCCATCGTCCGCATCATGCTCTGAGGATTGGTGTTCCAGTGCTCCACGGTGCAAAATACAGAAGCCTATAATAAAACTAACCTAGGAATTCAGCGCTTTAACAAGTCTCAAAAGAGTTTCTTCTAACTGTCATAGTTCTGGTGGAGAAATATTTCCTCTTGAAACACTTAACTTAATATTGTCATCGTAGTCTATCGTTGGTTCAAAAGTACATTTAAATTTTTTTCCCATTTTCTGTATAAAAGTTTTTTGTGCAATGCGACTCCATGCAAAATCAAGAAGAATTATATGTCCCACACAGTCCGTAGCACTTTTCTACAATGATAACACATATGCTTTATCAGGCAGCTGCTTTCAGTACAACCCGGACTCACAAAAATAGAAATGCTTCATTTTTGGTCTTAAATTTTCTTTAAACATGTAAACAAGTTTAAAAGAGAACACCGAACCTCTGCTTGAATTTTTGAAGCTTTAACTTTCCGCTTCAGTTCGCTTACCGGCATTTTTAGTCTTTCAATCATTCAATCATTTATAAAGAGTTTTTTTAGAAGCACGTAATATTTTACAATAAAAAATATTATCGAAACGACTTGCTTATTTCCTTTTTTTTTCTTTTTCTTTTTAATTGAACAAACCTGAAACCTGGGGCCTGAATAAATGCGCTACAAGGAGGCTTCAAACATTCACCAACCGTTGTCTACGCCATATCATCAGATGCTTCTGGCCAAACACGATCAGCAACTCTGAGCTGCTCCACAAAACAAAACAGATACCAATCCACCAAGACATCTTAAGGCGAAAATTTGGATGGATCGGCCACAAGCTCAGATCAACAAATACAATCGCAAACGCCGCTCTGACGTATAATCCACAAGGTTGCCGTCGACGAGGACGCCCAAAGACAACCTGGCGTGCAACAACGCTAAATCAACTATCTTTAGCACAATGTACATGGAATGATGCTGTGCAAATAGCTCCCAATCGATGGAAATCTCTAATTTAGGCCGTTTGCTCCCAAGCTGCAATGGAACAAACGCAACATCATATTTTCTTAATTACCCACTGACACTAACATTTTTGCAACAATTCAAAAATATATACATAAATATTTTGTCTTTCAAAGACAACACTTTCGGTTTTTTTAATAAATATAAATTTGAAATAATGACAAACCGATTGCTTTTATGGTAAAATTTCTATAAGGAAAAGATAGCAGCTCGTTAGTTAGTACACAGTTTAATATTATGCATAACGCCGGTAATCTTTAAGTAGCGATATTAAATAACAACAAACAGGTCAATGTATACATACGGGTTCAATAAAAAAAAATAATCTAACATAAATAAAGAGGTAAACTATAATTCAGGGATTTCTAAATAAAAAATAAATAAAACAGTTTAGAAAAGTAAGGAAAAATAAAAAACTGTGTTCATGTTTTAGAAGTATCACACTTTGTTTACATTTAAGAATAATTTGTATAAAAACAAATTTGTTCACGTTACTGAAACGATTACCTTTTCGGTTTTTTAACATTTTCGCGATAACTTTTCGATTCGATAACTTTTAAATTTCTCCCAAGATGCTTTAGTATCCTTAATTCGAACAGTACTTATTTAGCAGAACTAAATTCCAGCACATTCCAACTCGAGTAAGACTTTTGTAGAACGTGGAACACACATTCATACTCACAAAGAGATATGTTAAAAAATACAGGCATAAGTACATACATGTATGCATATACTTAAGTAGTATTTGCTTTATTAATGTTTCCATGCAGTTATGTGTGTAAAAGAGTATGTTCGTGTGAGAAAAAAAAATACTTGTTCATGTCTCTATATAACTGTAATGACAATTAGCTGTCTAAAGAGAATTGTAATAGAAAAAATAATAAACACTCACACACTCACACGCCTACTCGCAAATTTGTGCTAATCTCACACTTCTCATTTAAATATGGACGTTGGCAGAACAAAGTAGCAGGAAAAAAACAACAACAAAAAACACAAAAAATTTTGATTAAACAAAACAAATAAAATAAACGAGAAAAACCACACATATTCATTCGTCATGTTTATAAAAATGAAAGTATAAAGTGAAGTAGAATTCAAAAAACACATTCTCTGTTATGCATTAATGTAGAGCAAATTACTAACATGTATAGACAAAAGAATACAAAAACGAATAACATGGCGAAAAATAAAAGAAAATACAGTTTGTTCAACAAAAAATTTGCAACAAAATGTGCTTTGTATCACAGTAAAAACATTATACGAATGATGTGACAAATATAATGAATGTTTTTGTTTTTACTTTACATAAACAAACAAGGCACTCACTCGTAGCTCTTTTGTAGCAATAATACAAATGGCAAAAAAGAAAAAAAAATCACTGAAAAAGTTATTCTTGAAGCAAAGCTGATACGCAAATTAGTAAAGGGTGTAAATGGTATTCAAATAGAAACGAAATAAATATATTGTTGTTTTACACGAGATTTAAAAAATATTTAAATGTAATAGTTTTACCATTGCATGTACTATATGCGCATAAAAAAGGGCTTTAAGTGAATCCGTTTTTTTACTTTCGTAATATCCAATGGTACAGATCTATATATATAAAAGTGAATCTGTGTGTGTGTGTGTGTGTGTGTGTGTGTGTGTGTGTGTGTTAGCTATAGACTCCGAAACTGTAAAACCGATCGGACTCAAACTTTGGCAAGTTGTTGGACACATACCAGGGAGTGTTTATGGGTGGAAAAAAGTGGGCGGGGCCACGCCCATAAAAATTAGTTATCAGTTTTAGCTCCTTGCACTTGACGGATTTTTCTGAAACTTTGCACACATATTGAGCTGTCATGACTAAATAATTTCGTGATAAGAAAAGTGGGCGGGGCCACGCCCCTAAAAAAGTTTTAATATTGAGGTACTTGCACTGGACCGATTTTTCTGAAACTTTGCACACATATTAAGCTGTCATGACTTTATAATTTCGTGATTTAAAAAGTGGGCGGGGCCACGCCCATTAAAAATTAGTTATCAGTTTTAGCTACTTGCACTGGACCGAATTTTCTGAAACTTTGCACACATATTGAGCTGTCATTACCTTATGATTTCGTGAATAGAAAAGTGGGCAGGGCCACGCCCATAAAAAAAAGTTATAATTTTGAGGTAGTTGCACTGGACCGATTTTTCTGAAACTTTGCACACATACTGAGCTGTCATGACTTTACAATTTCGTGATTAGAAAAGTGGGCAGTGCCACGCCTATAAAAAAAAGGTATCATTTTGAAGTACTTGCACTGGACCGATTTTTCTGAAACTTTGCACACATATTGACTTTACAATTTCGTGATTAGAAAAGTGGGCAGGGCCACGCCCATTAAAAAATTATAATTTTTAGGTTTTTTTACTTGATATTCAATTAAAATTAAGAATGCATTTTGATTCATTAAGGGGCGTAGCAATGCGCGCCGGGTTTGGCTAGTACAATATATAGTTGAAAAATGTTGTCCTAACAAAAAAAAAAAAAAAAAAAAAACTTTAATAAGTGTTTCCTCGGAACGGAATCAATTATAATACAGATATATTTTAAAAATCCTCAGACTGGCGTTGACAACAACGAACTACAAGTATGTCCAAAAGTTAATAATTTTCTTATAAAACTTGGCCCTTGCATTTGTTAAAAATTACCTCCATTTTTGATTTCTCTGTTATTTAAAAATCAAGTCTTGCAGTTGTCTAAAAGATGCAACAAATTGCTTTTCATTTCAATATTTTAGGAAATATTTGCAGGTTCTGTTTGGGTCTTATTCCTTAGACAGTTACACATTGATTTTTCAGTCCTTTTAGGAATACTTATTGCAAAAATTAATATTTAAATTTTATTCAGGCTTCAGTTCTTTTAAAATGTGCTATTATTTTTATTCAGATATTTTATTGTAATAATAAAAGAAAAATCTGAAAAAGTATATTTTTGCCGGCACTACCCGAGTAAAATGCATTTATGAAACCACTAAGTGTCGACAAAAAAAATTATTTTTCAGATTACTCTTTTATTATCACAATGAAAAAATTTAAATGTTAGTTTAGAACAAAAAATTTGACAATAAGAATTAAAATCTTCAGACAATGACTGACAACCAGCTTCAGCAATGATGTCTTAAAGTTAATGAGAATTTTTGGAAACTTCATAAATAAAAAATATATAATTGTTTGGTTCAAAATTTCCCCAGTACGGTCTAGAAAGTATATACTATAAATAGTATACAAAATCAATATCACTTTAATTTTATAAAAAAGAAAAAAAATTAAATTTTTCGGGATAAAAAATATAGCAAAAAATACCAGTCGCATATATGCACTGATAAATCAGGTGTGTAGCTCAGTAAAAAACAAGTAAGAGTGATATATTCGGAGCTGGCGAATCTGCTACTACGCTATTTTTTTTTATTATTTCCGACGCCATCTTTGATTTGACTTTCTACATAGTTAACTGTATTTTACAAGTCAAACAATTTCATTTGAAAGCCATACTGATGGGGTTAAAAAGTTCCACAATTTTGTTACAGACATGATGGATTTGACACTTATTTATTTATTTATTTTTATTACAATACAAATCAAATTATATTCTAACTTAATTAACCGACCTGAGTTACAATGACCATTTGCCCGTTGTAGTGAAACAGACGAGAGTCTCTGGCGGAAATCTAATCCGCAACCCCCAGATTAGCAGACTAGTACACTACTTACTAGTCCACCGGGGCACCCAAAAGAAATTGTAATCTTATTTATTTAACTATATTTGACTCATATATTCGCTATTTAATCAGGGACCCTATCTTGAATTTATATGTTCTTATAGCTAACTGTACTTTACAAGTCAAGCTCTTATATTTTTTATCTTTATTGGGCCTCTCGTTGGTTAAGAAACTGAAAAAAGTAATTTTCGTTTGAAAAGTTAGGAATTTAAGTTGTACATATTCGGGTGCTTATATCTCAGTTAGTTAAAACCGATTTGTAAGTTTTTCGCAGATACAATTTTTCGGATCACGCTTATAACTTGGTGTCTTTAACGCGTCTAATTAAAAATATATATGTTTTACAAAATAGTTTTTGGCTATAACAAGAGGCATATCGTATTTATAAATAGCCATAAGCGTGCCTATAAATAATTCTAGGACTGAAAAATTTAAATTTTTGTGGAGAAAATAACCGAAAAATATTTGGCAGTCGTGTTTATTTGCTCATGTCTCAGAAAGTTATGAGGCGATGTTAGGCTGATTTTCAATATCAATCTGCTTACAAATATTTCTGATTTCTGATATGACATACGGGACCTGGTAACGTCAGAGAGCTTCACAAAACTGATTTTAACATACACATGGATAAACGGAAAATGTTCAATCAACTCTCCTATTCATAAGCTTTCAGAAAATATACTTTATGAGGTCGGAAAAGAGTATTGTAAATATTTCACACGGAATAACAAACATATATATTACTCTACACTCTTTGTGAAGGGTATTATTACCATTTTTTTGCAAATATTTCTAAAAGTTTATAACTACCAACGCGACTGTGGTGATTTCAACTAACTCATGTACAGACAGATAGAGGGACATCGCTTGATCCACTCTCCTATTTATAAGGTTTCTAATTTTTGGAACTTTGATGCATCAAAAACAAATATTGTAGAAATTACAAACCAAATGGCAAAACAATATATACTTTTACCACCCATGGTGAAGTGTGTCAAAAAAAAATTAAAAAACAACGTTTTATAATCCATTTTTGCAAACACACTAAGTTAGCAATTCAATAATATTAACTTTCACGTCACGGTAAGTCTTCATTAATGTTAACGCTTGACAACCTTTAAGTTCAATAAACTTTCTCGCACAAAAAAAAAATCAGCTCACGAAACATGAAGCAGAATTAAACACAATTAAAATACAAAAGTAATATTTTTACACGAAAGCCATAAAATAGATAATGTTAAAAGTAAGAGTTGTACGATGTAGAAAATTTACATAGAAATATTAAAAATAAACGACGAAAATATTAATTTTTACATCTTTGATGTATTTATAAGACATTACAAAAAACGTAGAAAAAATGTTGTTGTGTTGTACAAAATATTAGCAAAGAAGTTATGAACAAAACTTGTACTCACACTCATACAATACAAATATTAAATAGAATTTAATTTAATGCAGGAGAATAGTTTATCTTTTTTATTGTATGAAAAATTTGATATTCTGGCATTTCATCACTGTTCATTCACAGGCTTTAAGGCCTTTTTAATAAACTAAATATATGTTTTATAATTTTAAATGCATTTAAACAAGATTTGAGTTATTCCAAGGCCAACTCAGACAGGTGATATTATCAATCCAGCTTATTGGGATGTATATTGCCAAAGTTTGTTGAATCCGTCTTGATTTCATTTATTAATGCAGAGATGGAATATGAGAATTTGATTTTGGTCTTAAACAATTAATTTAAATGTACTTTTTTGATAAATGAACCAAATTTATGTATATATTCTTTTTTTAATCAAATCAAATCAGAAAACATCCCCTAAAAAGTTTCTTTGTTGTATCCATGGTACAATTATCTGGTAGCCTCACTAAAACAACTGATTATTTTTTTCTCCACCTTAAGGTTTAACTAAGATGTCAAGTTTTGTTTATGTATGTGTATATATTGTGTACGTATATATTCTACCGCCAAAAAAACACGCACACAAATTTGCTTTTTGACATTTAAGTCGTCGTTTTCCAGCAACAAAATACATTTAGGATTTTGTTGTTGCAGAACTGAGGCTACCTGATGATTGTACCATGGTTGTATCAATTCGCCATATACCTGCATATACCTGTATAAATATGCCTTGAGTTATTTAAGTACATTAATTTAATGCTGGAACCACTGACAAAAAATTTCCGTTTTTGGCTAGAAGATTTTGCGCTATTTCAAATTATCAGGGAGATGGGAATATACAAGCAGTATAGCAGTGTGTAATAAAAATTAATAATTGTTTCAAAAGATATTGGCGTTCGGCACAATGTAAAGGGGACCGCTTTTTAAGCACATATGCTAAATGGCTGAAGGGAACTGTGGCAATACCAGTATTTGGCGATTCATCTTCAGACCGACCACAAAAAAAGTTTAATGAAGCAAATGATAGCGGAACAAAATGATGCGGCTGAGTTAGTAATAAACATAATGCGATCTCCAAGATAAAATTTAAACACTGTCAGCAATAATGTGTATACAAAAAAAAAAAAAATCATAAAAAATTGTATCCTAGTGTAACTGAGAAATTTTCGAAAGTGAAACTGCAATCAACTGTCAATTTTTTGCTCTTTTGAGTTAATCATTGCATTAGATTAGTTTTCTTGCTCTATTTCATTATGGTAAAACAGCTAAAGTCATAATTAATCCTGAACAGCTTCAGAAATAAAATGCTGGCCAATGTCACTATGAAAGCATATATAAAAGTCAAAGTTCAATTCCAATTTTCTTAAAAGTAAATATTTTGACATTGGCCGTTTTAGTTCCAAGCCACAGATACATAAATAACGATATTTAAAGAAAAGTGAATTGAAATTAAACGTATGATGCTCACACACATGAAAGTCTGCAATGCTACAATGAGGTGTTTCATTAGAGGTTAAACTTCAAAAGATTTAAGCACATTGTGGAAAAATTTTTCTGAAAACCCAGATGCTTTGAATTTTGGATTATCAACTTTACATTAACGCATACGCTTTTTGGATTAAATACTTTTTTTGTCTTGTAAAAATACACTTTAACAGTGGCAAGTAAAGAGCAATAACATGAAGCTCTTGGGTAAGAAAGATAATCATCCAAAAGAGGCTTAAGAAGGAGATGGGGTAACTTGTAGCTATTCGAAAACCAGAATATGGCAATGCGACAAGATTTTTTTTCCTGCAACTGTTTCGAAAACTACTGGCATAAACAAAGAACTATTCAAACGTCTGCATATAAAGAATAACTAGCGGACACCGGCTTAATATTAAACATTTTAGTTAATAAAATAAAAACATAATACAGCCGAATATGTGCAGCTATAAAATTAAAATCTCATGAGTCTAATGATGCAAAAGATTCTATTTCATGGCGGTACTAAAGCCAATTGGACAATTATCAGTAGAATTTGCTGAGATTAGAAATAAGCAGCACTTCGGATTATATCGTACGTATTACTCGAGAAAATGCAGCAGAATCGATATAAATCGAGAAGTTTTAAAAATAAACAGAACCCCCAAAAATCTGTCAGTAATTTTATCTTAATAAACCTAAAACTATAGAAAAACTGAAGCTTTTAAACCAAAAAAACATGCTTAATAATTTTGACTTTTTGAAAGAATTAAATAAACAACAATAAGAAAAATAATATTTATGCTAATTTAATATTTTATAATTTCACGTAACATTTAATATGAAAAAAAAATTAAATATAAGTATAACAAGATTTTGCATTTGTTTCATAAATATTCCCCCTTTGCATTCATACTTGAATTAATGTTCCCTTCACTATTTTTAGCCCCCGGCAGTAATTGATACTTTGTTTATAATTCTTAATTGTCAGTGATAAACTCAATGCCGTAAAGTACAACAAATTAAATTAACAACTTTCTAAACCCTCTTTGGTACTCTATTTGGTGTATTTTTCTCTGTCTCTAATCTACTTTGTCGTTGGCAATTAGTTGCACTTAGTTTACATTCACTTCCATCTGTATCATTTTCAAGCCCTCACAATATTTCATGTTGACTGCAATGAACTTTAAATACGCTTTATACTTTTTAATCTGTGTCTTTAGGAGATTTAAAATGAGACAAATTAAAGCTGACACAAAATAGCAGAGCTTTAAAAGTATGAAATTAATGAAAAGTTTAAATAAAATTTACTTAAAATTAATGTTCGAACTGGTGTTATTCTTATACCTAATATCAGGTTAGATTGAACAGAGGAGCATTAAAAGTCTAAGTATGCTCTTGATAAAATAAAATTCCCCTACTAGAGCCATATTTTGAAATTCATCTAATTCATCGAGATATCCAGTTTGAATTCGTTAACTTATTCCATGTGCGGCACAATGCTAAAGTTCTTGGTGCCTAATACGCCCAAAGGCGTGACATTAAAATTAACAAAGTCTCATCCTTTACTTCACATGCTCTACAATGTCATTTTTTTGACGCGATCATCGAGCTAGATGAATTCTCTGCTCCTACTAACCTACTTAACTAGTTAATCTTTTAATTCTACTCAGTTTGAGAATCTTCTTCGATTTTACATAATTTAGGTCACCCATAGTATATTCGCCACCTTAACGTTAGCAGCATTTTGCCACTTTCTCACGTGTTCCCCATCGCTCATACTTTAAATTCCTTTTTTAAACCTCTGAAACAGCTTAGCATTTTCCAAGGTTTTCGATTGTGCCGTGATGGCATAAACGTTCACAATTCGAAGTATTAATACTTAATTTTAAAAATCCCACATTAAAAGTGACGAACTAAAATGAATTTAATAAAAATACCCACAAATATATTAAGTTCTGTCCAAGGACTTTTTGGTGAAAGTAAACAAATAAATTTCCCTTTTCACTGAAAGAATCGTTGTCCTTTAAAAGTGTGTTAATTTTATCTGTTCAACCTTCCCTAAAATTCTCTTATTTGTTTTAGCGTAAATAGTATATTTAATACAAAATGACAACCACTTATGCAAACTTTTCAATGAGGTCGTTCAAAAAGTAAAACTCTATATAAAGGTGTTAGTGTGTATTACAGGGTGTAACAAAAATCAACTTTTAATGGACATGAATAATTCGCAACAATCATTAATACAAACCAAATGTAATACTACAAAGTGATCTATTTATATTTTTTGTAATTTGGTTATTTTACGAGACTTTAAAGGATTTAAAATGGAAAATATTTTTTATATAAAAATATTTTATTTTACATCATTATGTGCTCCACAAGGAAATAGTATGAACAAATTTTTTTTAGTTCGCCGAAACAAAAACAAGTTAGAGCTCTATTTTCAGCCATGCCGAATCTGAAAACAAAATAGCCCAGCCTAGATTTCATATTTCATAGTATACGCAATTTTTGTTTTTAATTTTAACGGCATCTGTGATCTTAAATTTCTACATAGTTAACTGTTTTCTACTAGTCAAACACTGTAATTTGATACCCATATTGATGGGCGTCATTTTGTTAAACACGCCATCTTGGATTTTACACTTTTATAATAGTTTACTGTATTATAATGGTCAAGCCCTTTCATTTGATACCAATATTGTGGGGTTAAAGGAGACAAAGCCGTAACTTCTTTACTTGACTTGTGTATTCGCCTTTTAATATAGGACGCCATTTTGGATTCTTAGTTTTTTATAAATAACTACATTTTATTGGTCAAGCCCCTTGATTTGATACCCATATTAATTCTGTCAGAGTTATATAAACTGAAAAAAACTGAAAAATTTTAGGTAAAATACCGAAGCAATTTTTTTTTGGGGTGCTTATATCTCAGTTAGTTTCAAACCGATTTATGAGTCTCTCCATAAAATAACTTTGAGACCACGGCTTATAATTTGTTGTCTTCAACGTGTCTAAAAATGATTTAGGAGATTGAAAAATTTTAAAAATATTTTAAAAAGATTTATTTTTTTCCAAATAATTTTTACCTATAACTTTGCCGGTCTAAAATTTTTCACGAATGTATCTTAAGACATATCATGTCTATAAACAGTCACAAGTGTGCCTATAAATTATCCTCGGGCTGAAACATTTTGATTTTTGTGGTGAAAATGGGGGAAAAAAGAGAATAAGTTATTTTTATCGGCTTAAATATAAGAAAGTTATCAGGTGATTATGCTGATTTTCAATACCGACCTGCTCCGAAATATTTCCGATATTTTCCTCAAACTCGTTTATTAAGAAACTTCAGAAATAATGTTTGCTTATGAATTTTCACCACCTGTATTAAATCCATCCTCCTTTATGGATGTGAAACCTGCGGCCTGAATACATGCGCTTCAAGGAGGTTCCAAACATTCGCCAACCGTTGTCTACGCCGTATCATCAGATGCTTCTGTCCAAACACGATCAGCAACTCTGAGCTGCTCCACAAAACAAAACAGCTACCAATCCACCAAGACATTTAAGACGAAAATTTGGATGGATCGGCCACACGCTCAGATCAACAAATACAATCGCAAAAGCCGCTCTGACGTATAATCTACAAGGTTCCCGTCGATGAGGACGCCCAAATACAACCTGGCGTACAACAACGCTAAATCAACTATCTTTAGCACAATGTACATGGAATGAAGCGGTTCAAATAGCTCCCGATCGCAATCGATGGAAATCTCTAATTGAAGTCGTTTTCTCCCAAGCTGGAAAATAGCGGAACATCATCATGAATTTTTACCACTTGTCTTGTTTTAGCAATATGGAATGTTAAAATTTTCACAGGACACTTTTTTGTGTTGGCGAATCAAAAGAAAAAAAAACGCATATGATACCAATATTGATAAAAAATATTAAAATATTTTTATTTCAAAAATATTGTATACTAGCCTGTGCCCGCGACTTCGTCTACGTAGTTATCGGCACGAAAGGTAGCCTAATAATATTATGATTCAGGTTGCTATTTATATCTGTGGTTTTCATGGGCAACCGCATATGTTCATTTTATACGATTTTGAGTTAATAATGCCATATTGCTTGGTTTTAGACGGCCTTTACTTGGTTTTAAAAATTTCCCAAATAAGATGAACCCATTTCGATTATTTTAATGGCATAACAACGTAACTTCTATATACATATATTCAAAAATCGTTCAGCACTAACACGGTTTTGTAGCACTCCTGAAAAATTTGATTTTAAGACATACGTGGTTGCCCATGAAAACCACAGATATATGTGTGGCAAACTTCATTTAAATCGGTTTAGTCATTTTTTTCGTGATTAAGTAAAAGTATTAAAACGTATAAACATACACACATTCATATTTCTATTTAAAAATTTCTTAAATAAGATGGACCCAGTGAAATAAAACATAATGCAAATATTTAAGAACAAATACTTCTACAGACGACGTTGGATGATTTAATTCTTTTTCGCCAGTACGTGTAAATTTTGGACACTCGAAACCTTTGAACACCAGACTAACTAAATACTAAGAAAAAATAATTTCGGGTAATTTCGCGTAATTCCGCGAATTCGCCTAATTTTTGTGATAAAAGGTAGCCTATGTGTGATCTAGGTTGTTGTCTGTCTGTGTGACATCCTTATTATATTTAGTAGATTTGGAATAGTAGGATTTTGTATCATTCAAAAATTCCTATAAAAACCACAAAATGTACGAAAATTAAGAACTGTGTACAGAGTTAAACTTCACTTCTTTTGTAGAATAATAGGAATATAAAATTTTTCAAATGTTGTTACACAGTGCCATTGCATACAGCAAGATACAAATGTGTTGTTGGTCAGTATGTGGGTATTAATGTGTTTATGCAATTTAAAATAAAGCTTTTAAATGGCAGTGACATTGTTACTAAAACAAATTATTGTTTACTTTAATACAAATAATACCGCTGAATTATGCCAGTTAACTTCTTTATACTTGTAGAACATTGCTTATTATAGAGACCGGCTATATTACCAACCCTTTGCAAATTGCAGAAGGCGCATTTGTTAATTAACTGACAATCTGCTTCAGGTTGAACATTTTGCTTTTACTTTTTAATTTTTCTAGCAAATTACTCCTACTTTAAAAGAATTTATTTCATATTATTTAAAGTTGGGTTGGGTGGCCTGGTGTACGAATTAGTGGTGTGCTAGTCTGGTGGTTGAGGATTCGACTCAGAAACTCGTGTCTGCTCCACTACAACTAGTAATGGTTTTCGTTACTTGGATAGAACATAATTTTTAACCGTATTGTAATAAAATAACAAAAATAAAACTTAAGATAATAATACTAATACTGGGTGAGCCAAAAACACCATTGGCTTTAAAAATTTAATACCATTTTCGTTTATAAATTTTTTTGATACATATTTGTTTTTTCAGATGGTGACTTTTGGCCCACCCTGTACTATTTTAATATATTCAGCTGTACAACAACATTGATAACAACAATAAAGTCCCTGTGAGTAGTATACTAAGTATAATGGTGTAAAATTCATCTGTACATTTTTTCTAGACTTATTTCGCTCATTCTAAATGCTAATTATTACTGTTTGAAGGGTTTAAAAAACATTTTAGGCAAAACGTTCGTTTTAAAAATATTATTTCTTAACCAATTGCTGTTGCTTCCGGTGTCCTGCACGCAGGGAAGTCATTTAGGCTTGGTGTATTCTTAATTCTTGATAACTTTTTTTTTATGGGCGTGGCACTGCCCACTATTCTAATCACGAAATTGTAAAGTCATGACAGCTCAATACGTGTTCAAAATTTCAGAAAAATCAGTCCAGTGCAAGTACCTCAAAATTAAAACTTTATTTTATGGGCGTGGCCCTGCGAAATTGTATAGTCATGACAGCTCGATATGTGTGCAATGTTGCAGAAAAATTGGTCAAATGCAAGTAGCTAAAAATGATAACTAATTTTTTATGGGCGTGGTCCCGCCCACTTTTGCACCCTTAAATACTCCCTGTAATGTGTAAAACAACTTGCCAAAGTTTGAGTCCGATCGGTTTTACAGTTTCGGAGTCTATAGCTAAGACACACACACACACAAAGTTTCACTTTTATATATAGATTTCTCTGTTACTGTTAACAAAGCATATGCTGTACTTAAATTTATAAAACGGTGCACGAAGGAATTTATATATATTTATTAACCTCAATTGTAGCAATTGTATACTTTTTTGTTAAAGTCTCTACTAGAGTATTTAATAATTTGGGATCAATCGTACTTACAATAATGGAATTAAATTTATGCAAAAACAATTCCTGTTATTTTGTTTTCGATGCCTACTGTGGAATCTTTAAAATCCGCCGCCATAAACTTGTGGACCTTCTCTTATAAAGCTAAGTATCAACGTTAAACGAACGATGCTAAAATTCACATTTTTTCTCAATTTAAAAAATGGAAATATATGCACCGATTTCTTGATTACCTAGTGTGAAAATAGAGTTGATGAAGAAGTTTTTACTAACCGATGCCTGTGCAATAAACTTAAGATCTGGTGTTTTTTTCTTCAGTTCACAAGGCAAAAAGATATCAACACCCAAGTCAGAAGGTGCAAATATAACTGGATGGGTCACACGCTCAGAAAGCCTTATGACGAAATCTTTCCTGCAGCACTAGAGTGGAATTCACATATTTACTATTTAAAATTCTGTAGTCCATTGACTTAAATCTATATAAATAAAAATCAAATGTTTGTCATAATTAAACTAAAGATTATACGAAAAGAAACATGGACCACGCCCACTTTTTTTAACTTTTAACCGATTTGTCTGATTTTTTTTAAATAATCCATGAAGCTTAAGAATGGTTCTTGCGGACATTTTTTCGTAAAATTATAAATAGGTGGGGCCCCTATCTCCCATAAAAAATAAGCAGATTGTTTAAGAGTTTTCAAAATTCATTTTTCGTCGAGTATTATAATAAAAATTTGCTTAGTTGAGATTAAAATGAGCTGAAAAAAAACAATGGGCGTGGCTACTTCAATATGAAGAAATTACATTTTATGAAATATCTAGAAAATTATTACATCTATAATCCTAAAAATTTGTGTATTTTACTTGTACTTTTTTGTCTTATTCCAAGCAAAAGTTCGATACGATCAGAGAAGTGAAAGTGATACCCCCCTCCTATATACAAAAAATTCTTTATATGATTTTTTTAGGAATAGTAAATGTCATTCTCCAACCCTTTTAAAGCACATTTTAATAAAAATTTTACAATTCAATCCAATAGTTGGATAGAATTAAATGAGGGGACATGGTAGTCACCATACAAAGAAAATATATTTAATGGCATATCAGCGAAACTAAAATTGTTACAGGCTTTTAATTCAGTGTAATTGGTTACGATATTAGTTGACTTTTATAGGCGTAAAACCGATATGATCAGACTAGAGGACGTGTTGGACAATTACCAAAAAATACAATCAATGTCATTTTTGGAAAACTGCCATCTCTATTTGGTTTAAAGTAAGTCTGATCTAATTTTGATAAAAATTTCGTTATTGGCAACAAATAAGGTAAGGATCGAAGAATGGGAAGTGATGACCACATGAGAATAAAATACTTTTTTTGGACAATTTGTAGCGATACTAGCACAATATACTACAGGGTAATTTACACATAAACAATTTAGTACTGCAGGGTAATTATACTTATACTTTCTTGTGTAAACCGTAATATGAATCCTGCTGTGTTTGTATAAATAAATGTATGGGAATTCCACCAAATAGTAAATGCATTTAGGAATGATCACATTACTTGAATATGTCTGGCAAACGTCTGGCTTAGCGATACTTCATAATATCAAGTGCCTATACGTAATGATCGTTGCCGCTTTGGGCAACAATATTAACACACACACACTAAAGGAGCTAATACACGGCACGTTTTTTACATCTGACTTGTCAAATTCTCCACTGCTAATACAAACATGTCGTGTGTTACCTTTAAAACATTACTTCTGTAAAAAAACATGTGTTAAGACATCTGACAAAATTTTAATTAGAGCGCGCTCTATTTTCTTCTCTCAAAACATGTGACATCAGCCGTTGGGAGAAATATCTGCTGCTGCAAAGCAGTCAGCGTAAAAGTACAATTTTGACAGACATGTAGATTTACATATGTCTCACATATTTTAAAATCAGATGTAAAAAACATGCCGTGTATTATAGCCTTAAGCGGTACTAACATGTGTATGTAGTGCAGTATCGGCACGCTTCATGTTACTTTAATATTTTGTATTTTTCCCACGACATACTAGTGTGGAACTGAACATTAATACATATTAATTTAATTATAATAAATAAATAAAATAAGTACTAACCAACACTAATGACTACTAGACTAGCCGTAAGAATCTCAAATGTTATATATAAGCGAGTAGTTTTAAGAACACAATTTAATCAATAATTCTTTGTATAGCTAACAAATGGTGGTAGATAATATAGTTGTTAGGGCCAGCAAACGTTCCGGGTTCTGATAATAAATAAATAAATGACAAACATACAAAATTTTTATTCATATTGCAGAAAGTGCTTATTAACATTTTGATCTTGTTATAATTGGTAATTCTTAATAAATCAAAACACATTGATAAGTATTTGTTGAATGATGAAAAAAAATTTTAAATAAATTTCCAGATTTTTATTTACAGTAGAGTGCTATTTATGATGCCCGTTACTGTAAGTTGTTATAAAGGGTCCGCCAACCAACTTTTTTTTCAACTAGTGCTTATTTCGTGAGTGGTAACACTTAGCTCATGTCTGATTTGACAGGTAATTAGTTTTATCCTTCCGCTGAACAACGCTGGGAACTATTGCGACATTACTTTGGCCGATTTTGACAAAAATCGTATCATCTTTTTAGATGAAACTCATTTTGATCTTGGTGGGTATGTAAAAAGCAAAATTGTCGCATTTGGGGCACAGAAAACCCGCACGCATACATTGAAAAGCCGATACACCCAAAACGAGTCACTGTTTGGTGCGGATTTTGGTCCAGAGGCATAATTGGGTCATTTTTTTTCGAAAATGAACAAGGAGTGGCCGTAATCAATGGCGATCGTTATCAGGCCATGTTGAACGAATTTTTGTTCACAAAAATTTAAGAGGAGGATATTGGCAACATTTGGTTTCAACAGAACGGCGCTACGTGCCACACAGCCGAAGCAACATTTTTTTATAGCATTTAAAAAAAAAGTTATTTGGCGGACCCTTTATTTGCTTTAGATTTCCCCAAGTTGTTTGTCGTTTGCTATATCATCAATTTTTAAATGCCTGCATAATGTAACATAATATTACACTCCTACAATGATTTACATCTACTTAACAGAAAAAAAACACACACTCAGGTACTATTTCATTCCTTCTATTCATTCATACTATGGCTGGAAACTATCTAGTCCCCTAACGAACTATCGATGAATATTTATAAAAGAGTACATAAATATTTGGTTTTCTGTCTATTTACCATTATTCTCCTGATGTTGTTATTTAACGATTGATACAAAAATCAATCATTTATTGTTTTGTGTATTCTTCACAATTTTCTTTTTTTTTAGCGATTTACCTTCCGGGTTCAGGCGTTGCGAGTAATAGACAATAAGAAAGAGAAGAAAAGTTTATTGAACTCTAACGCATTTATTGTGGCTTTATAATTTTATAGAAATTTTTTTCTGGACTTTTTCTTCTTCTGTTTCATTGTGTGTTTTTGCCGTGCTGTTACTTGTGCTACAAGTGTCAACTATTTCAAAATGTTTTGAAATATTGTAAATTAATTGTTGCTTTATGCTTATTGTCATTAGTTTCTTAGAGTTTCATTTTCGCTAAACGAAGAGTGGGCGTAAAGTGTTGTTGTTAAGTGTTCAATGTTGATAACACTGTGCATGAAATTGACACTTTTTTTTCGTGACAAGCTGGGCACCTAGCGTTTTAACATAATTCGGGTACGCTAAATCCAGTGGTGCCCTCGGTTTTTTAAGATTGGCTCTGGTTTTCGAGATATACCGTTATTTCGAAAATGGAGGAGGTTGCACCACATATGTTCGCGTAACTCAAAAACGCTTTAGCTTATTCCAAAAACTTAAAAAACCGAAATTCCGCAATAAAATGTCCTTTAAGAAAAGTAAAACTTCTTTCTAATATCCGTAGTCGTTTTAGAAAAATAATTGTTTTTTTGAAAAAAAAATTAATTTTTTTATCAAAATTTCGAAATTTTTGTTCTTTAAAAATTCATAAAAAATTAAAAAATGCAGCTAGGCTTCTAATTTTTTGCAAACATATAAAAAACAAAGCTGCTAACAAAACATCTGTTAGCAACTTTTGATTTTATTTACAAAAGTCGACAAATTTTAATTAATTTAAGAATTTCATAAAACGCAATATTTGTATGGGAGCCCCCCTAAGGGATGGTGATAAAGGGAAAGTATAATTTAAGAAAATGTTAAGAACAAAAAACAATGAAGGTCGGTCATACATTTTATCCCCCTAGGAGTGAATCCTAGGCCTTAGAAACAAATGTTGGGAATGAAAAATAAAGTTGCGCAGGTGCAAAATAAGCTATTTGTGATTAAAGTCTGTCTACAACTTTTGATTTTTTCAGAAAAGATGAAATTTTTGAATTTTTTATATAACCAAACTAAAAATTTTTTGTTGTTAAGTAGTTTTTATTTAGAAATTTATTCTTCTTCCTCCTGCAGATTCCAACAAATATCCCCTAATAGCGAATCAAGTTGTTTGCCGCTATACCAGTGTTCGAGCCTGGCTGTTACTTGGTGAAATCTCTCGCCATGTTCATCAGACTCGGCTGGTGATTGTTCATTAAATTTTTCGGCATTGCAATGCAAAAAATGTATTTTCAATGACATTCTAACGTTTAAGTTTTTAAATGCGGTTAGCATATTTTTGATTAAAATTCGCCAGTTTTCAGACCGATGATTTCCTAATACATTTTCTATTACTGATTTCACACATATCATTCAATGCAACCTCAAATTGATGGTCCTTCATAAGACGGCGAATGTCCGGTCCATTAAGAATTCCTGTAAAATAGAAACATTATGAAATGAAATATAAATCTAATTTAATAAAGTAGTTAGAGTTCATACCTTCTTTTACTTTCATGCCGCTTAATCGTGGAAAAATTCGGTGCAATTCGGTAAAAGCAATACCATCTGGGCTCAATGCTTTTATAAAATTTTTTACAATACCCAGTTTGATGTGGAGTGGAGGAAGCAAAATCTTTTCCATGGGCACAATTGGTAATTCAATAACATTGTTTCTATGCAATCTGCTTTCCTCACAAAAAGCCCAATCCCGTGTATTGTACTGGTCGCCATCGAAAAGCGTATTCCATAAGCACATGAAGCACATATTTTTAGTATAGCCCAATTGCATGCCTCTTAAAAGAGCTACCACTTTTAAATCTGCGCATTTTTTTCACTCGTGGTCTTTATATTTAATTAAACGAATTATTTTTTTCATTGATGCGTATGTCTCTTTAGTATTTGTGCTAAGTGCTATCGGAATAGGACTTTTTAAATTAGTGACATGTAGCAAAACTGCTTTTAAGCTACTTTTGGAAGAATCAATGAATAAGCGCCAATCTCCAGGATTATATTAATTTTGCATCGTTAAAACCAATCCGCGGATGTCAGTACAATACGCAATAGAATTATTCTCAATAGATTTAAAAAAAGTCGTAAATCGTCTATGGCGATTGATAGCCCCGTATGTTTGTACACCTGGTGCTAAAATATTAGCTCGTTTTAACTCTTTTGCCAAGAGAATGCTCTGTCTTTGAGATAATTTTAGACGCCGTACCATTATATCCAGACGATCTTGCGTGATTTCATTGTGACTGCATGGAACCTTGATGCATGACGGTTGATACATTGAAGTAGCTGGTCTATTCGCTTCAACAGAATGAATTATTGAGGAAATATGTTCTGTTGGTATATGGCTACCCGGAACAGTAATTTCATCAGAATGTGGCAGCGGAAATCGAGCATATGCTGTTTCAGTATAAGACATATAAGTCATTTTTCTTCTGTTTATACCCGCTGTATAATTTATGCACGCATAACACTCCAAATCATTGGAACACCAAATGGCATGGCATCTCCATTTTTTCCCCGCTTATTTAAATGGTAAATGCAGTGTGTACACACTATTGATGGTGTCCAACTCTTACCATATATAACCCTTAAAGAAAAATATGATTCATACAAGGTACTTGTTTTAGTAGTGATTTTACGGCACTTGGTATATTTTTATATTTCCCACACACATAACAAAAGAAATTAAACTTTTTACACGGCCCGATCTTAGATATTTCAATATATGAGGAACTCTTATTTATACTGTAATTGTTTTAATCAAAGTACTAGTCGCATGTTTTGTAAAAAAAAAGCCAGGACGAATAATATTTCTATCGTTTCCAGGTGTAGATTTTATTGCCAATAACTTGAAATCACAGGTAATTCAAAAATACTATGTTTAAATTTTTAATTCCAAGAACCATGCCAAATACCGTTGCACAATGCAAAATGAATGTAATCCTGGAGATTGGCGCCTATTCATTGATTCTTCCAAAAGTAGCTTAAAAGCAGTTTTGCTACATGTCACTAATTTAAAATTTTTTTATACGCGTAGAACCCTAGCCTTAAATTTTGCACCTGCAGCGCCTGAGATACCCCTAAACTGGCCAAATGTATGACCAGCGCAACTTTATTTTTCATTCCCAACATTTGTTTCTAAGGCCTAGGATTCACTCCTAGGGGGATAAAATGTATGACCGACCTTCATTGTTTTTTGTTCTTAACATTTTCTTAAATTATACTTTCCCTTTATCACCATCCCTTAGGGGGGCTCCCATACAAATATTGCGTTTTATGAAATTCTTAAATTAATTAAAATTTGTCGACTTTTGTAAATAAAATCAAAAGTTGCTAACAGATGTTTTGTTAGCAGCTTTGTTTTTTATATGTTTGCAAAAAATTAGAAGCCTAGCTGCATTTTTTAATTTTTTATGAATTTTTAAAGAACAAAAATTTCGAAATTTTGATAAAAAAATTAATTTTTTTTTTCAAAAAAACAATTATTTTTCTAAAACGACTACGGATATTAGAAAGAAGTTTTACTTTTCTTAAAGGAAATTTTATTGCGGAATTTCGGTTTTTAAAGTTTTTGGAATAAGCTAAAGCGTTTTTGAGTTACGCGAACATATGTGGTGCAACCTCCTCCATTTTCGATATAACGGTATATCTCGAAAACCAGAGCCAATCTGAAAAAACCGAGAGCACCACTGGATTTAGCGTACCCGAATTATGTTAAAACGCTAGGTGCCCGGCTTGTCTTTTTTTTCAACTAGCACAGTGTAATTAAACAATAGATATTGACATTCTGCAATAAATATGTATGTCGGGAAAGAAACTATTCGAAAAATTGTTATTGATTTTGCTTTCGTTTAATTATGAGGAAATTTGCTGTTACTTATACAGCTTAAATAGCAATTTAGATTTTTTTCATTTTTAGCTAAGTAACACATATACACTAATAATAGACTTTTTTCCGCATTCATTTGTCTTTAATGAAATTTGCTGTAATAAACCTTAAATAGAAGTTCAGATTTATTTTGCGTTGCTAGTTAAGTATGAATGTATGTATGTATGAAGATGTATGCATGTAAACACTAATAATGAATCCTTATAAAGAGCCTAAATTAGTTATCGACTTTTAAAAGTTTAATTAAGTTTCCTCCGGCTTGTGTCTTCTTATACTTTCTGTAGTAGTTTTTGATGATTTTTTCAATGTTTTGGGTGGCTGCCGTCTAAGACGTCTTTTATCTTTTGTATCCTGTGTTGTTTTCATTATTTTTTTTTTCTTTGCAACATATCAATTTATCTCTGTATCGCATTCACATGCGTAAAAATTATGTAGACGTTCCGTTTAATAGAGAGATAAACAGATATTCTGTCCTTTAGCATGTCTAAACAAACATCTTGAGGGTATTCAACCGGAAAAAACTTGTCATGTTTATTCATTTTATTTTAATGTTAAACAAACAGTCTTCTTTAAAGGAATTCTTTGCTGTATGCGTAACTATGTTTTCTTTTCCTTGTAAAAGGAAATATGTGTAAGTAGACGATAGACGAAGTATTGGAATTAATCAAATATGTAGATTTACCTCCTGTTCTTATAAAAAATAAAAATATTTACGTTCGTAAATTTATTTTCAAAACAACAAAAAATTTTTTAAATTTGTTATTGTTTTTATTATAAAATTACGAACGAAAAATATTTTATAACAGAAAGTTGGTCGAAAAAGATTAGTATTAAAGATTCTTCATAAAAATTTTTTTTTTTAATTTTTTATAAAAAAAAATCTTATTATAAAATTTTTTTGATAATTATCTTAAAATCATCATAATATGTGTATCAAACGATTTAAAAAAATATTGTAACAATAAATCTCAAATTTATAGAAAATTTTCTGAATTTTTTTTCCAAGTGTAAAAATTTTTAATCTGCTCAACACAGAAACAAGTCCATGTTACTTTTATATTTTTATTGTTTGTACTAGCTGAAAAAGAAATACTTTGCTAGTCTCAAGACCAGCAGATCCAATAACTTCAAATTAAAAACAAAGAAAAATAAACAACAAAAACATGTTTTAAACGAGAGCAGTGTTGCCACCAGTGATCGGCTTTGAGTCGTTTTTTCGACATTCTAAGTGAGCCACAAAGTGCGTATAAATCATTGAAAATTAACTGAGCTGACGTACGCATGCCCACAACAACGTGAACACACAATGAACATAAGTACTACTTCGTACTTATATTTATAGCGTCCCATATTTATATGATTTGCAAGACTACTCACGTTGATTCATATTTTTAAGAAACTACTTATCTTCATAGAATGAAGCAAGTTGACTCACAACAAAAACATACTGCCTGTTCAACGATGTCGAAAGAAAACGCAAGCGAAATTTCATTCGTACAAATACGTTGAAAACAAAAACAAATTTTTAGTTTTTGTTGTTGTTTTCAATATATTTGTACGAATGAAATTTCGCTTGGGTTTTCTTTCGACATCGTTGAACAGGCACATAAACAGCTCTCATTTGTATGAAGAAAAAACAATGTTGCCAGGTCGGAGAGTCCAAGATATTTTTTGACCGCCAGAAAATTTTCAATGTTACAATGTGTAATATACAATTTTTGCAAGTATCACTATTTAATTATGGCCTTTAGGGTAGGTTTTGGTTGGCTTCTATAATAAGAGGTAAACAATAACAGTTATTTTGTGTTTTTTTATTTTAATGTTTAAATTTTTTTGGGAGCAAATTAAAAAAATTGCGTTCTTGGGTGCTCACTTATATTTGAAAGATAATACGCAAAAACAAAATCTCTTAAACAGACATCAAAGCAAGCACTTAATTTTTGCCTGTTGTTTTTGTATTATTTTGTTAAATTTAAATTGTCTATTTTTTTAACAATCCACAATTATTATGGTGAATGCCAAATTGTTATCTGGCAAGGCTTGTTAAAACACACAACTTCATAATGACTACGCGAGTCATACGTGCTTTTGGTCGTCTTTTTATCCTGCATAAACGACAATAGCAATCAAGTCATACATGTTGATGAATATGAATACTGTAAGTACATTTCATTTTAAAGAGCGTATAAGTAGTAAAGAGTTTTCAGTAAGTTTGAATGCGTATAAATCAACGAAAAAATTAATAATGACTCAAGTTCACTTACTTCATTAGTATTCGTTGCAGATCTCTGGTTTCCACAACCAAAAAAAGTTTTACAACCAAAATGTAACCAAATGAGGAAAAAATAATAAAAATTAATAATTATTTTGATTTTGTTAAATTTGTTTTTTTATTTTATTTCATATTTTAATGCAAAGAACTAAATAAAATTTAAAATATTTATAAAGCTATTTTTTTTGAGATCGACATATTTAAAATTCATACTATGTTGAGAAAAAGAAAATTTAAGAAGTTTCTAAAACAAAGCTTTGGCAGACCAGACATAATGGGAATCATTTTGATTTTTGCACAATTCTTTTGATTGTATAACATTGTTAATTGTTTGGAACTTAAGGTTATTTCTAAATTTTCTTCTATCAAACTAAGCAGTGAAAAAATTCTTTCTGCAGCAGCTAAACTATGTGACAAAGACATTAAGTTTCGAACTAAATAAATAAGTTCTTTGAAACACTTTTCGTTCATTGCATTTTTATGTTTGGACACTTTATCTCAAAACTCAACAATACTTATATCACTGTCTAAAATAATATTGGAAAATCTTAATAGTTTCCATTGGGATAAAATCTTTTCTTCATTACCCCCTGTTAAATTTGGGAACGATTATAACAAAGGTTCCAAACTCATCTCTAGACTACTTAAAACTTTATTTGGTGCAATTATCTTAAGATTTTTAAAATCTTTTCTTGAAAAATCGAAGCGCTTTAGAATTTCCTTTAAAAGTTCAATATAAAACTGTTGTATATCTTTTTTTGATTTTATGTTTTTGCCAGCTTGATAGGCTACTTTCTTGCATACTTGCTACTTCATTGCAATGAGAAACATACATACTTTAAAGTGCGATTTGAAAAATTAGCATATCAAATACATAATGTATGTATATACATATTGAAATTTTCGTGAGAAGTAACCAAAATCAAAAAAAAAATACACATCTACACATCAGAAAAAAAAATAACAACCAATTTTGGTTAAAAGTAACCAAAACGGCAAGGCTAAAAGAGAGTTCAAATTGCTACTGTCCCTGGAATGTGTACAACAACTTGCCAAAGTTTGAGTCCGATCGGCTTTACGGTTTCGGAGTCTATAGCTAACACACACACAGAGACAGAGTTTCACTTTTATAAATGTAGATGTGAACATATCGTTAGTAGGGTTTTCTTTTAAGCTTCTATTTCAGCGCAATGAATATGAGAAAAATGTATTGAAAAGGTGTCCTAAGTGTCGTATTGTTACAATGCTATAATTTCTGATTTGCTAATAAATAAAAAGTTTTTTATTGTTTATTGTAAAAATTTTTAAATCTTAGAAAAAAAAATACCATGACATTATGACAAACGACACTAAGGGCACCTTGTGTGTTTTGTAGATTAAAAAAAAATTTTTTTTTAATTTGACGATTTTTTACCCACACCATCCGGCAACTATGATTGCACTACATTTATTCACGTTACGATAAGTGAGGTTATTAAATGTATTAAGTCTTTACGGAAAATTAAACATTTTACATACTAGTCAAGTCATTTCAAATAATTTTAAATTAAATTCAAAATAAAGCTTTAAAAACATATATTTTTAATTATATGTTTTTAATCATTTGGTCAGCTGTTTTTGTTGTGCAAATTTTTTTAAGATTACTTTGCACTGATTTTTAGAAGTGCACATTCGTTCAAGAGAAGCAAAATGCAGTTAAATATATTTTGTTGTCTTGCAAAAGAAATATTTTTGTTAAACCAAGAGTAAAATCCACTGAAATGTTTTTTTTTTTGTATCAAAACTTCTTTTAAATTCTATAATTATAGAATTGGTTTATAAAGCATTTTTTTTATATTTATATTATCAAATGTGTCTCAGTTTTCAACAAAAGCTTTATTAAACGAAATTAAAAAAATAAGTTGCAAACACTTTGTAATTGGTGGAGTATACTAAAGACTCGGCACAGCACGATGTTAATTGTGATATTTTTGGTCAGTATAAACGACCAAAAGTGTCCATTATCGGAAGAAATTGGCAAAAATTTCCACAAATTGGTTGTGTAGGAAAAATTAAAACACCTGTGCATGCTCGGCATATTTGTTCTGCGAAAACATCGCTGTTTCTCGCGATAGTGTAGCAGAAGAGCCGTTAACCTCGACTCGTTGACGTGACCAACATTGAACATCTCATGAACATCACTCATGCGAATTTTGAATAAAAAATTTAAATTATCACGCTCACTAGGGTTCAAATAACTCAAGAGCTGAAGCCTACTGACCATTTGATTACGACAAATAGTTCGTTGAACAGATAGAAGTGAATGTTAACTTTACAAAGAAAATTATCTTCAGCGTCGCCGTACACTTTCACTTCAGTGGATTCGTTAACAAGCAGAATTGACGCATTTTGGGCAAATGTGAATCCACGAGTGATTATTGAAAAGCCGATGCATCCACAAAGAATAACTGTTTGGTGTGGTTTACGGGCCGTACTTCTTCGAAAATGAGGTCATCCAAGAAATTACTATGAATGGTTTTTGCTAAACAATCACGTACTTCTTTTAGCCAGATTTTGATGACAGGGACTTGGACAATATGTGCTTTCAATAGTATAGTATCATTTGCCATATAGGTAACGAAAAAATATCTCTTTTGCGCAAGAATTTCAATGGCCTTGCTCTCTCATGTTAATTGGCAGCCACGGAAATGTGATTTGACATCGTTGGACTTCTTTCTTTGGGGATATTTAAAGAAAAACTGTACGTCAATAAGCCAAAAACAATTTAGAAGCTAAAGGATGAGATAATTCTGCACATTAACGATACTGAACCTTAATTATGTCTAAATGGACCACCGGATAGAAGTATGCCACCAAAGCCATGGCGAGCATTTGGCCGATATTTTGTTTTATAATCTTTTATCACAAGAAAGAAAAAATATTAAAATAATTCTCTGAAAACTTTTTGTGTTATTAACAATTAACATCGTGCGTTTTGGTTAGAACACCCTGTACATGCACATAGTTATATACTTATGTACATCTACATCTATCACATTCACTTTTTTACTCATAAGCCAGAATGTATTAATAAATTTAATTTCGTGCTCAGTATTTTTCCTTTATTGTGTGCTTTTTTTAGTTTCTGTGTGCGAAAGTACAGTAGTTGTCCTTTTTTCCTTTGACATCAAATAACAGTAATTGAAGTGGAAGTGATTACGAGGCAAAACGCAACAACTCAACAGTGTGTAAAAAGCTTATCTAGCGAATCAACAATTGTTGGCTTCAAAAACATTAATTTTTGTACTTGTGTAATTCTCTATTTGGATATGGGCCAGAATTGTTTGTGGTTTTTTAATAACAACTCAACAATGTTTCCAAACTGCGGAATTTAGAACAATTTCTTTTTTACATTTTTGTATGTGGTCTACTTGACTAGAAACTATGTAATATAAACTCTCAATAGTTCTGAGAGAATCCAATACAGTACACGAACATTATATTATTCTTTTATAAAAATCACAT
Organism: Phyto melanocephala; assembly: GCA_941918925.1. Classification (NCBI taxonomy): domain Eukaryota; kingdom Metazoa; phylum Arthropoda; class Insecta; order Diptera; family Rhinophoridae; genus Phyto; species Phyto melanocephala. The sequence goes on along the minus strand of OW799234.1, from coordinate 127,852,692 downwards.
TAAAATTTACAGATAATTTATTTATTTACTCACTTTGACTTTTACGGGAGCTTGATTTGGGAATGGTGTTGGTTTTTATTATTTTATTATTTTCTTTTACTCTTTTTGTGCAGAAGATTTTAGTTTTATATTGTTCTTATCCGTGTTGGTTTTCCGTTATTAACATTGAATGTTATTGTTCTTTCTTCTCTCATGCTTTTCTTCTATCCGGTATTTGTGACTTTAATATTGCGTGAAATGTTTGAGTTTTAATGGCGTAGTTAAAAGTTCATTTTTAAATTAAAAGACTGACTGACTGACTAACGCACTTGAATGCAATTGATAATTGTTTAGAGATTGTAGAAATTTTATGAGAATTGGGTGAAATAATATTTGTGCTGAAAGTAGTAGTAAGCAAGAAAAGGGTTTTTTAGAGACTTAAAGATAAACAATAACAATCTTATTCAAATAAAAATAAAAAAATTAAAACTATTTAGAAAATAAAAAATACTTGAATTACGGTCTTTTAAAAAAATATATTTAAATGAAATTTAAACTTTTATAAACATTTGGTTGTTAATATATGTCACTAAAGAGAAAATATTTGGAGAAAAGATTAAGTAGCATGTTTTTAAAAATTAAACAAAATCGACCCTAGCTTAAGGCTAATTTTAACATTCATTGCTTTGTAAATCGATAAAATTGTCATATTTGAGGTTTAGACAACCAACATATGCTTGTTGAAAGGCAATGTGTTATTATATCGACCCCGCGAAATTATCATATGTTACGTTTTTTTAGAATTCGACCTTTTTATGCAAATTGTTTCTACATCCATCTGCGGATAGTTATGGAAATAACACTGTGTACAATTTGTCGTATGTAGCAGTGTTATCCATGTTTTTATTTATTTAAATGTAATAAAAACGCTATTTTCGCTATTTACGATATTTTCGCGCACAGGGGTCGATGTGGTAAAGATGTTTTGCTACAGACATTGTATACTTTTAATGTTCTGAAGATACCCATTGAAAAACAGTAATAAAAAACTATACAAAATCTTGTGTACAACAAATTATATTCCGTGGGCGGTCTAAAAACAATCTGAGCAAAGCTTAGCCGAACTTACACGCATATATACGCTACTTGTGAACGCATCACCAAAGCCCCATTTCGGGAATTTGGTTTACTTCTTTTAATAACCTGATATCTCATCTCACTATACATTTGTGTCATTCCTCATTCGTACACATTGTATCGACAAAATTACCAAATAGCGCTTATTGAATCGCTTACTTTGAGCACTTACGACAGTGCTTCTAAAAGGCAAGATTTTTGTATCCGATTTTCCACTTTATGGGTCTATTTTTTGCAATTAATAGGCGCTTAATATCTCAACCAGAAACAGCTTAATTATGCCTTTCCCTACTGAAAAAGGTATCAGTCTGTAGGAGAGAATTGTAAAGAACAAAATATTATTGAAATAAATTCGACTCTTTTTTCGGGCGCTGAAATTCTAAGCAGTACAGAATACATACTTTGTTATGCTTACGTATCCAAACAATTTAAGCATTTCCATTCATGCAATACAGTAAAGGAATAAAGACTGCACTGTTTAAAGCATTAATAAAAAAGTTTGGTGGTTGGCATGAGAATAAATTTATTTGCGGCTGTTGGTGACTTATAATATTTTGCTTGAATTTTCGATAACTGACCATAAGAATTTGGCACCTCTTACATCTTTAAGTTTCATCTTAAAAGTATTATCATGGAACAATATTTTACCGTTAGATTGCCTGACCAATAACAATACGGCACATGTCAAACTGGTTACGCACAAAAAGAAGATGAGAAAACAAAAATTCCCTGCAAGCAAGTTTTTGTCTAAATTCTCTATTGTACCAAATTTTATTTGAATTTTTTTTTAACATTTTAAAATTAAAAATTTATTAACATAAGATTTTGAAATTTTATGTTACTAACATTAAAATAAATAAATACATAACACCTCACTATCACACTACATCTCTAAACTAACAACAATATTTACAATTTACTATTTTTTTTTAATTTGTTACATAAAATAAAGCATTAAAGAAAAATTTTATTTTCAATTGTTCATTGTTTAATAAATGTTGTTTAAATTTTATATTTTAAACATGTCTTTCTAAATTTTCTTTAGTTTTACGAACAGTTACTAAGTTATAGTTAGAGAATCATTTTCATTCTTTTAAGATAGTATGGTTGGGAGGGTATTCGAATAAGAGAAAATGACACCATCTTCTGTTTGACTTAACTTTCATTTTTTTATTTTTATTTTTGCTAGTTATTATTAAAGTTTAGCTACCTTTTTAAATTTTATAAAATGATTCTTAGCCTATCTCTTAGCGAGTCAAGAACACCACGGCGGAAGAATAGGTAGCGAAAGTCTAATGAGAGGTAGGGCAAAGCAGTTTGGATCGTTAGCAAAGTCTTAAACTGAATTAATTTTATATGTATGTGTATTAAATTTAAATAGTTATTTTTCTCAAAATTTTCCAAAAATAATTCTGGTGGGCATTGCACTCTTCAAAATAGTCTAGTTACGCCCATCCCTGCAAGTGTTTACATCTCAGCCTTTCATTAATATTTGATATTTTGCCAAGCGATTAGTGTATTAGATTATCTTATCCAGTAAATGAGTGATCTCATTAGGGAACGACAAAAAATACATTGTACTTAGTCTATCATAGGAACAAATATTTAGTGGGTATAGTTACTGTACATGGCAACATTTACGTTGCTATTAGGAAGGTTTATTCGATAAAGGTTAATATATTGAGTTCTGCTTATTGATTTATTGATTTTTTTGTTTTTAAACTTAAATAGTATTTAATTAAGCATTTAACAGTTAAGTCGGCAGCCAAAATTAGGCAAGACAGTCGGCGGTGGCACTTTTGTACCAAAACTTTTTGGTGGCGTGGAAATCCTGGTCAACGATACTCAATATTACGAAATGATAGCAGAATTTGCTTGCTTAATTCAATAATATTGATGTGGATGACAAATTTTCACAGAGCCTTTCACAATCCCATACATCTCGTGCAACAATTCATTAACTGCATGAGAGATTTCGTAGTTTTGAATTTTCTTGCATTAGTAATAAATTACCGGTACATTAGAGGAAGACCAAAATTCTACTAAAATTTATCCAAAATTGTCATTGGATACTAATTTCGCAATATTCTCTTCCATACATACTTAAATTACAATTAAAAAATATGTTTTTCCATTAAAATTAGAATTTATTGTTAACTGGTGTGTGCCTGCAACTTCATATAAATACTGATCGGGATGAAAGGAAGCCTATGTTTTAATCTAGGATGTTATCACTCTGTTTGCCAAATTTCATTTAGTTCCGTTTAGTCGTTTTTGCGTGATTGCGTAACAAAGTTCCACATTTGTTATATTTGTAGGAAGTAGGATTTCGGAACACACTTAACTTCTTCTGTTCTATTCAAACATGCTTTTTTTTCCTATTTTCGGTTTATTTAATAAATTGTTTTCACCAATTTTATTTCGTCCTTAAAAAAATTTATTTGGATCATTGTTACCACCAGAAACCATAAATGTGTTTTACACAAAACAATTACAAATTCACACATTAAATGCAATTTAAAAAAACTACTGACACAAACAAAAGTTCACAACACATTTGTGTTTTAAAAACAAACATTTGCTATTTATAATTTATAGTTTTTAATTATCATGTCGTTTTATTTACACAATGATTTATCTTTTATGGAATTTAAATAAAAAAGAAACAATGAAAAAAGGACATGCAATAGAGGATAAGGAAGAGCCCAAAATAGTTTAGATTTATGTGTAAATAAAACTAAAATATGATTTGAATTTAATTATACTTAATGGGCGTAGTGGCAGAAATTATATACAATTAATTTATAATATTAGTTTTTTTAGGATTAGGACTTTTTGCAACATAATGATTAAATAGCCACATATCAGTGGTGGAAATTTAAAAAGTCAAACTTGACTAAAAGCGTATACTGAAACTAGAAAATATACTAGAATAAAATTCAAATCTTTGGCAGTTGTTTTTTTATACTCTTTAGATGAGCGTGTAAAAGCGTTCATAAGTATGTCATTACATTTGAAAAGTATATATTGCGCACCCTTCAAGATAAAGGAATTGATTAGGCTAAATCCGTCTGAAGTCTGACTGTGTGTGTATGTTGAAATCAACTTTTTGAAGCCTCCATATATATTTCAGACTCTTGAATGGTATCAATGCATCAGATATGCTTTCGTGTATTTTGCTATTGAAACTCAGATAAGTAGCTACCATACAGGCAAAAAGAGTACTGATGATGAAATCATAGCTAGTTTAGAAAATGCGGCTAGTGTCAAATTTCTCTTTTATTATCACAATAAAATTTGTTTTATCAAAATAAAAGAAAATTTAAAATGAATTCAAGCTTGAATAAAATTAAAATATTACTCATACTTAATTTAACTGTATGTTTTACGTTATCTTTAAATTAAACATAAACCAACGATTGTAAATGACAAACTGTCATTTATAGTAAAATTTACACAAACGGAAATGAGAAAAACGATTGAAAGAATAAAAATTCAGCATAAAATCTTTCTCGAAATTTCTTTGAATCGATCGCCCAAGTAGAGTTTTCAAACCCACCTCCTCTTGTTTATGATGGCATTAGTAACTGAATGTGTTTGTCGTCGTTGTTTCGTTATTGTTTTTGTTTATTTGCTTTTTATGACAGCAAATGAAAACATAAAACCATTTAAATTAGACTACTTTAAATTACACAAAATAAACTTTGAGATTTTAACAGATTTTATGTCAATGTGAATGAAATTCTAAATGACAGCTGGGATGGGAGGTTGGATCTTTTTATTCCGAAAACACTAAGAGCATCGGAATGGATTAAAAAAATTATATCGTCAAAATAAGCACCACGGATTCTAGAAATCAAATTTTCGGTGACTATGCGAAATAGAACTGATTAAACTTGAACCATGTCTGAAGTTTGGTTAGGCTTATTTAAGTAAGCCTGCAACTGCAAAATCCTCTCTATATATCTAGCCATATACTTAATCATATAAGCGAGTATTTATTGCTCGCGTTATGGTACGTAGCACCGTTGCACACGCCATTGTGACATCATTAAAACCATTTTCAAAGAAGTAAAAACTTATAATGCCTCTAAGCAAAAATCAACACCATAAATTTACTATTTACTGGTGCATTGCCACATTGAGGGTCATTTTTCGTTCTATTAAACTGTTAAATGTAATGCTTTGGTACAGTCAAAGAAAGGTATCATGGAAGGATATGATATATGATATGATATGCAAAAAAATTTCATTTTATATTTTTACAGAACAAAAATTGACAACCAGGTCAATCATACGTTAAGTAAGGTCACCCCACATACAGCAATTTTTTTCTAATACGTAGCCATCGCTTTTAAAAATGTACATCGTCGCCAAAAATTATTTTGATGGCAGTGAGATTTTGTGCGGCTGTAACCCTAAAATCCGCAAAAGTACACCAAGGAATCTCACTCTTATGAACAGCGGAAATGAACTCGTTCGATCTTAAAAAAATCATCTTTAAAGGCCCAACGAAAGATACCCCTTTTCCAGATATAGTTGTATCATTAAGACACAAGTCGCTGCTCAAAGGTTTTTTGAACAAATTGTTAAATAACAAAAACAACATGATACACACTTCGTTTGTTTAAATTATATCATTTAATGTTAACTTTTCGCAATAGATTCGATAAGATTGTACTTTAAAAATAGTATGATTAAAAAAGTTATTATGATAAAAATAGTATGGTTTCTCGCTAAAATAACATTATATTCAAAAGCATTTAAAATTGCAAATAATCATTAAATAATAGGTGAAACAATAGTATGATTGCAAAGCAAAGCTTAGGTTTTTTTTAATAATAATTTAATTCCAAGTGTTCATTGCATTGAACGATAGAATGGAAATGCGGATATTATTTTTTAAGGAGTATGTCATCCAGATGTCTTTCATCGAGTTGAACACACTGTTCAAATCGGAGCCTTGTGTTCTGCGCCACACGCTGTAGTAAACTTGGTTCAATTGAACCAATTTCTCGACGAATATTTTCCTTTAAAGCCACAAGAGATTGGGGATTGCCATTATAAACCCTCTCATGAGGTAGGCTCATAAAAGAATCCCTGGCAGTTAGATCGGGTGATCTCGGTGGCCATGGGATGTCCCGAAAATGAATGATCAGTTTTTGAGAAAAACTTTCCCAAATCAAATTCATCGAAGCTTTGGCTGTGTGCAGTCGCCCCATCCTGTTTAAACCACGTATGTGAAGAGTACGATGGATAAGCTCGCAGGTTTGGCAAAAAAATTCCGTAATCAGGCATCGATAACTTTCACCGTTGACATTCGTCGCCTGGCCTCGAGAATTTTGGAAGAAAAAATGGTCCAATTATCTCATGCGTGGATAAGGCACACCAAACCGTTACCCTGGGCAATGCAATGGTTTTTGATGTTTCAATCGAGGTTTGCGGGTTCTTGGAGACTAGACAGTTTTGCTTGTTGACGTGGCCGTTTAAGTGAAAATGAGCCTCGTCGCTCCAAAAAAAAAGGGATTTACAGTACGAAAATGCTACAACATCTATTCATAAAAATTGTTCCGTAAATACAAGTCACTTTCTTTCAGTTCTTGAACGATTTGAATTTTAAAAGGATGGAACTTCAGATCCTTTTTTAAAATTTCATGAATAATCGCTCTTGGAAGTCCAAGTGAGGCTGCTCTTTTCCATATTGAAAGTCGCGAATTTTTATGAAATCTGCTTTCAACCAGTTCGATGTTTTAGGGAGTCCTTGAAGATCGACTAGGCCCTGGCCGTGGGACATTCATAGCCAAAGCAGCTGCGCGGAATCTCTGCTCCCACGAACGAATTAAACTTACACTCGCTCAATCACGTATTCGCCGAATACCGAACTTTATACAAAATTGTCGACGAGCAATTACCTAAGAATCATTACTTCTCAAAAATCTCTCCGCACAGCGAAAGTGCGATGCTCACTCGACCACTGCGAAATCGTAACCACCTTCCCTTCGCACTATTCATTATTTTTTTATTAATCGTATTTTAAAATATAAATTTGCCACCCGAAACCCTGTACAAATAATATAACTAACGGCAAGAGACAATAATTTGCCGCAGAATAAAGCAAAGATTGTCCATATCAACTGTAGTTGTGTACTTATATGGTTATTGCATGATACTCTAATCAAACATAATAATAATAATTGACAATCATTTTACGTTTCAATCACAATCATACAATTCAATCATAGTATGTTGTTCTTCTTTGCGTGTAGTCTTATTAGAAATACTTTTTTAAACCTTATGGCTTATAAACCTAAAAAAAATAAAATCTTTTTAAAATCTATTTTAAAATATACTTACAACACATTATTATTATTATTATTTTATTTAATACATTTTTTGTACAAAACCTACTTTTTAAAAATTCTTCACCTTGAAAACATGTCTACATAAAAATTTGATATTTTGCGAATTTTTTTCTTACAAAGAAGTCAAACGATTCATAACACAGTGAGACACAGTGCGACACAGCATGAAAAAATTCATTTCACCATATGACGTACAGTTTTACCTCCCATTAATTGACACGTGTAAACGAAAAGGCAAAAATATTTTATGTTACCAGAAAGAAAATTCTGTTTTTTGCTTTTTTGAACTTTCGAAATAAATAAAATAAAAATAATTTGAGTATAAAATAACATAAAATAAGATAAAATAGCCCAGCAAAAAATTTAACGTTGTGCGAAGTGAATTACATTTTCTGAATTAAATAGAAATAGAGCAAAAGGATTCATTCTGCAGGCCTCCTAAAATGCAAAAAAAAAATTGTCAATAATTATGTGCTTGGAAATGACTGCATATAAAGAAACACTATACTGGAAAATAGCATGTGTGTTGCATGAGATTTTTTACATGAATCTGAATAGTTTTTCCATGCTGATTTTAAAAGTATATGCCGTTTTCATGTAGCAGCTCTAGTTTTGGAGTTATGAAGTGACAGGATTTTTCATTGAAAATGCACATAGTTTAAGTTTAAAAAATTGTTTAAATATTCTTTCTTTTCTAAATAAAATTTCCTTTCTTTGGATTTTCTAGAGTGAGATGTTATATGAGTACTACTTTGAATGCTCCAACAATAATCAGCCATCATATGATTATTGCTTAGGTCACTGAGATTTTCAGGAAAATATTCTAGATGGCTGTGAAGGTAGTGATGCTTAATACTCATGTTGCATCGAAGCCGCTGGAAGTGTATCAGCAACTGTTCAACGTGCTGAATGTAGCCGTCACATTTCCTATTATTGCCCAAAAACTACCTCATTACCCAAACAAACTCTTCCCATGCATGTTTCTCGGATGCCGTTTTAGAAAGTCCAAGGTCCCTGATGCAGTCATTTATATCATTTTGATTTAGTGGTCGGGGAATACCGTAGCAATCAAAATCACTGTCGCTACCACTGTCGTTGTTTTAGGTTTGTCCGCTGCACTGGTCTGAATTTTGCAAAGATTTACATGGGTGCTGTGACTGGTCTTTTAGCAGATTTTAAGTTTGGATATATCCACTTAAAGCAATTTGTATAGTTTACTCCTATGATTTTCGTTACACAGAAATAACAGTCGTCATGATTCACGCCAAATCATAGGAGCTTTGCACTTAAAAGTGGGTCTTTTTTTGTTTGCCCGCAGTCGCAAAGATTCAATATATGTTTTTCAGACTAAACTTGGTATCCAAGGTTTCGCGTTTGACGGCAACGGAAACCCAAAGTAGTCCAAGTATGCCTTTTTCACAAAGTCCGACACATTGAAACGAAATTTTTGGAACATTTATTCTCCATAAACAACACAAAAACAATCAAGATTATTTTAACACGTCCTTCTTAAGGAAGACATAAATACTGAAATTTATAAAGGAACTTGTTAAGTTACACCGCTATTGTTATAAATTATGGACTACTTATGTAAATATCGATTTGAAATCAGCGCACATAAATTAGTAAACAACAGTAGAAAAACTTTATGCAACAAAAAAAGTGTTATTTTGTTTTTTTTTTTTTGTGTTATTAATTCGTGAAAATTTTGTTCCTTTTCACCTAGTATTAACGAGTACTTATTCGAATGGCGTGCAGATTCCTCATCATAATAACCATTAAAAATCATCCATATTTTTTTGTCATGTTTTTTGTCATGTTTATATTAATAAACTGAATACGATAATAACTCCACTGGGATGTGATTTTTAAAATTATAAACTTACGTCAACATTTTTTTACTTACATTTTGTAAACATTCGACCAACGATATACACATGTAGTGCAGTGTAGTGCACATGTGCATTTTAAAATTTTTGCAAATAAAGGGTGGTTAAATTTTAAGGGCCGGTGTTGAATGTGAATCACACCTAGGGTTTGGGAACCGGGAATTCCCGGGAATGAACCACTTATTATTCCCGGAAAAATTTTGCTCTTATTCCCAGGAAAACGGGAAATAAAAAATATGTAGAATATTAGGAAATATATTTAATTTTATTTTTAATTTCTTATCTGTTTTGGTAAATTTAAAGAATATTTGAATAAAAAGTAGGGTTTTTAATTTGTTAGCGTTTTTTGTTTGTTAAGTATTTACAACTTTTCTCAAATACGAATATGTAACAGAAAAACAAACATCGTCGGTCAAAAATATTTCACGCCAAAGTTAACGACTTTCTGGAATTATTTTTAATAAGTGCTTATAAATTTCAGGTGAATTAATTATATACATACATAATTAGTTGTTTTCTTGTATATAAATGTTTTTTATAACAACCGTAAATCCAGCAGTAGTTTCCGTGGTTCATTTTTATAAATATAATCGTATGTAAAAATTGTGTTTAAAAGTGGTCACAGAATTTGTAAGTATAATTTTTTTTATTTATGATTGAATTTTTCTAATAATACTTTTTTATAAAATTCACTTTGTTTACAAGCAATATGTCTGAAGTCTGGAACTATTTTCAAAAAGTAGACAACGCAGCACAATGTAATATTTTCCCGAAAAGGTTAATGTCCAAGGGCGGTAGTACTAGTGGTCTCATACGGCACCTTCTTTTGGTTCATAAAATAAAATTTGAAAACGATTCTTCAACACCTGCACCAAGTGAAAAAATAATTCCACCATTAAAAGTTTTTTAGACACCCAAACATTACCAGAAATTGTTTCAAAATTGGCAGCAGTCGATAGAATATCTATTCGAACAATTACACAAAGTTCTTTTATTCCTCAAAGTTTTTTCCAGTAAAATATGACGTTACCAAAATGAAACTGATGTTAAAAACATTGTAATAAAATATTACAACGCCGTTAAAAATACGATGGTGAAAACAATATCGAGTCAAATTTGTGACAATTTGTGGTTTGCTCTTGTATTAGACGAGTGGAGTAGTGTTGCCCAAAAAAAGTATCTGTTTACATGGCAATAATTATTTTTATACTTTGGGTTAAGTTTATATTTCCGGAAGATGTAATGCTGGCACAATAAGGACTCTAATGGAAAATAAACTACTACTAAAACAATGAATTATTAACCAAATCGTGATGTTAAAGTTAACAAACATTATTTATTTTAAAAGAAATATTATTTTCGGGAATCCCGGGAATTCCCGGGAAGACGATTTTTTTATTCCCGTTTCCCGGGAAAGTAAAAAGACCGGGAAATCCCAAACCCTAATCACACCTAAACGTCAAGTTTTTTTTTTGCATTTAATTTGACATTTCTCATTTTCAGACCAACTCAGTTGGAACCATAAATAAAATAAAAATTAATTATCAGTAAAGCTACACAATTGAGCAACGCGTTAGAGTTATTCAGTCTTCTTATGAATATGGGCGTTCAAATCAAAATGAATTTCGTGCACTTCCTGATTCTTTTGGTCAACATAATCGTTCAAATTTGTCCACAATCGGGAGAATTGTGAAAAATATTTAAATTTCAGCAAAACAGGTCTGTATAAAATGTGAAAATATCTGTTAATGCCTTCTCAAATTGTTGAATGGAAAACACTGCTGTTTTTAGCGAAAGTGTGGCAAAAGAGCAGTCAACCTTAACTTATCATCGTGCCCACCAATTGAACATCAACATTTTCATTGAAAATTTGGACCATCGGATGGAGGTGTGCTGCCGAGGTCGCGGTGGCCATATGGCCGCTATTTTGTTCTATACATAATTGGATCATAACAATATTTTCATAATAAAAAGAAATGACAATAATTTCTTAAAAAATTTGTGTTTTATTAAAAATCAATATCGGCCCTTAAATTATAATTATTCTAGTGTTTCAAAACCCTTTTTGATTGGAGCTTAAGGAAGTACCTATTCACCCCAAAGACAAATTTTCTTCAGAAAAGGTTAAAATCTAAGCACCGCTACGATAAAGTCATTATACTTATTATTATCATTTTTGTCACGGCCGAAAAACTCTTTTAAAGACCTTTTGCATAAAAAATTTTGTAGGACATTAAATAAAGAATAAAAATATACAACAATTTTTAGGAGTTTTATTCAGAATTATATTGTCAATGATATTTGGAGATACAATTAACAGGTCTGTTTCATGCCTTTAATTTGGCAATAGATCTATCTTTAATAAGATTCAAATTTTGTGCAAAAATTTTAATGTATAAATAAAAAAGAGGACAGAAAAATATAATATTTTTTGTTTCCATAAAATAAAGCGGCATTACTTTGCTATTATGTTGCATATTTCAGCTAAAAATACAAACAATGGCTTGAGGATTAACATCACTTCAAACTGGGCTTCATTTGACGACCGATTACTTTGTCGAATTTAACTATGATTTTGAAAATAAATTTGAACAATGAGTAAGTTGAATCATGATCCTGGCCTTAAAACAGCCGGCAAATGTTAAATCAGCTGCCGTAGAAAAAAAGGGCTGCTATTTTAAAGTTTTCCGCTTCTAAAACAAAACACTCTTTACAAGTTGTAACTATTTCTGTAAGTGATTAGTTTAATTTTTTTTTTACATTTTGAACAATGTCCTAAATTATATATTTTTTTTTTAAATATTTATTTAAAAAATGTTTTTGCCAAATTGCGTATTTATAGAAAATCTACAGTAAATTAATTTTTATCAGTTTCTTTTCTGAGAAGTATCTTGAACATTCCCATTTCTGTCACATCCGTTCATTGTTAAATTTATTTTAAATTTGTTTTATTTTTATCTACGTTGTCAAGTTTTATGAATAGATTTGTTTATGAATTTCCTTTTACATACACATATGAAATGTTTGTAAAAACAAAAAATTTTTTTTTAAGTTTGCGTAAAAGAAAAAGCCAATTAAAAATGTTCCTCTCTTGGCAAAAGCTTAAACACATCCATGCCAGCAGATGAACACACCCACATGCAAGCAGATATGATATTACAAAAATGTGATTATGTATGTATGACAACATGTGCCTGTGTAATCGTGTCTGTGTGGGAGGGTGTGTAAACAATTTAAAATTAATAAATCTGTTTATTGGTGTAGAAATGTAAAGAAAACTATTTTTAAAAATCTTCATTCACATAAACAAAATGCTGCAATTCATAGCACACTCAAACAAGCCTTTATGTTGTTTTAATTACTATTTCAGCAACAAAAATAACAGCAGACACTTAAATGTACAAAAATTTTAAACATTATTGCTGTATTCACAAGAAGTCCTTAGTGTTTTAATGTCAAATTTTCCCAAAAATTTCAAAATAAATGTTCTTTAATTGTTAATTGTCAAGTTTTTAAATCGTTTTTGAATTTTTAAAAATTGTAACATTATGACAACACTACACACTTGTTAATTCACCATCTATAAATCTTAAAAAAAATTTGAAGAAAGATTTTAAAATTTTGACATTTTTATTTAACAATAGCATTTCAAAACATTTCATACTTAATGTCTGTATAACTATGAGATAAAATGTAAAGAAATATAAATAAAAGTCTATCTGCCACAAAGGAAATACAGATGATTTTGCAAAAAAAATAAGGAATAAATTTGACATTTAAACAAATTTCATTTCATGTTCATATCGAAAAACTTTTATTAGAAAATTTATTATTCATATATGTACATATTTGTATACCCTTCATCTGTGGTGCCTAGGATATTAAAGGGTGGTTAAATTTTAAGGGCCGATGTTGAATATGAACCACACCTAAACGTTAAGTTTTTGTCTGCATTTTATTTCACACTAGCCAAACCCGGCGCGCGTTGCTATGCCCCTTCATGAATCGAAATTCATTTTAAATTTTAATTGAATATCAAGTGCAAAAACCTAAAAATTATAATTTTTTTTATGGGCGTGGCACTGCCCACTTTTCTAATCACGAAATTGTAAAGTCATAACAGCTCAATATGTGTGCAAAGTTTCAGAAATATCGGACCGGTGCAAGTTCCTAAAAATTATAATTGCTTTTATGGGCGTGGCGCTGCCCACTTTTCTAATCACGAAATTGTAAAGTCATAACACCTCAATATGTGTGAAAAGTTTCAGGAAAATCGGTCTGGTGCAAGTACCTCAAAATTATAACCTTTTTTTATGGGCGTGGCCCTGCCCACTTTTCTAATCACGAAATTATATGGTTATGATAGCTTAGTATGTGTGCAAAGTTTCAGAAAAATCGGTCCAGTGCAAGTACCTCAAAATTAAAACTTTTTTGGGGGCGTGGCCCCGCCCACTTTTCTTATCACGAAATTATTTAGTCATGACAGCTCGATATGTGTGCAAAGTTTCAGAAAAATCGGTCAAGTGCAAGTAGCTAAAACTGATAACTAATTTTTATGGGCGTGGCCCCGCCCACTTTTTTCCACCCATAAACACTCCCTGGTATGTGTCCAAAAACTTGCCAAAGTTTGAGTCCGATCGGTTTTACAGTTTCGGAGTCTATAGCTAACACACACACACACACACAGAGTTTCACTTTCTTATATATATATATTTCTCAATTTCAGATTAACTCAATTTGAACCATGAAAGAAAGAGGCTTATTATGAAAATGGGCGTTAAAATCAAATGCATTTCGTAAACTTCCTGATTCTTTTAGTCAACATAATTGTTCAAATTCGTCCACAACCTTGAGAATTGTGAAAAATATTTAAATTTCAGCAAAACAGGTCTTCACGAAAGGTGAAAACATCTGTGAATGCCTTCTTAGTTCGTTAAACGGAAGCCACTGCTGTTTTTCGCGATACTGTAGCAAAAAAGCAGTCAACCTCGACTCATCATCGTGGCCAACAATTGATCATCCGCATTGTCTTTAAAAATTTGAATCATCGGATGGAGGTGTGACGCCGAAGTCGCGTCGGCCATTTGGCCGATATTTTGTTCCATACATATTTGAACCATACCAAATTTATAATAATAAAAAGAAATTATTGTCATTTCTTTCCTAAATAATTTGTGTTTTATTCAAAATCAACATCGGCCCTTAAAATTTAACCCCCCTTTATACAGCTTTGTCATTCTATTTGTAGTTTCAACAATATTCATGTCCGATCCCATAAAATATATATTTTCTTAAAGCTTATGAATAGGAGAGTTGTGTGAATAACGTGTGTTGCTTGAAATCATCTTTTTTCCTAAAACTTCCCTAAATATAAATCAAAAAAGCATGACTGCCTATTTTTTCCCCATATTTTTTTCACAAAAATTAACCCCTTTAGCTCCAGTTTAATTTATCGATACACTTCTTATTACTAGAGATATGACATACCTCTAGGGCTATTTTGAACAAACCGGCACTTATCGCCAAGGTTATAGGCAAAAATTATTTTGAAAAATAGACAACCACGTTGCAGTGATCTTATAGGCTGGTCAGTACCAACATTCTATTGAATAACTGAGCAGACAAAATTATTAGAAAAAATAATAAGTTGTGACAACAACAAAAGCTTTCATTGCCTTCAGACTGTTAGTTAAAAGCAAAAAAAAATTATAAATGAAAAAAAGGGATAATAAAAACGTGAAGAATACCAAAAAAAATTAAAAAGGTTTAAGTTGTGGTAAATTTTGTTCACACTCACTATGACAGTAAATATGAATAGAAATGCTATGTTTGATTTAAGTTTCCATTTCAACAAAACTTGTGAATTAAATATATCCGTTTTACATCCAACGCTAAACATTTCGATCAAAGAGTGCTGATGATGAAACCGTAGCTGGTGTCGAAAATGCATTTCACCCGGCTAGTGTAGGAATAAAACTTACTTTTTCAGCTTATTATTCCATTATCACAAATAGAAAAAGAGATTACTCTTCGTTAAGAAGATTAAAAAATAAATGAACACAAACCAGAAATAAATAAAGAAATATTGTCTCTATTTTTTTTTTAATAGATAAAGTTTCTCAAGCTTCTAATTTATTTTTGGATACGCTAGTTGCACCAAATTACATGCCCTTGTCTCGAATATAATTTCTTAGAAAAACTGCCAAATCAATTCCAAAAAAACTAAGATGTTAGCAGGAAAATACAACTGCCTCGGTGTTTTCCGAAAATTTATAAACGAATTTATATTTTTTTCAGGATCCTCACACGTGTAGTCATGCAATAACAGTAGTTTGTATTACCATTCATCCCATATGAAATACGTACACACATATAAAAAACATACATATATAAAAACAACCTATTGTAAAATTATAACTTTACGTATGTATGTATGATCAAAAAAAATAAAAAAAAAAAATAAAAAAAAAAAATAAAAAATAAATTAAAAAAAAAATTAAAAAAAAAATTAAAAAAAAAATTTTTTTAAAAATAATTAGTATATATATAATAAATATAAAACAAAAAAAAAATAAAAAAAAAATTAAAAATATAAATCATATATTAAATAAGAAATAAATAAAAAAAATTTTTTTGGCTCAGCTGGGATTCGATGCCACGTTTTCTCTAACCAGTATACACGTTTGTATGTATGTATGTTGTTGTTGTTGTAATGTTGTTTTTGTGAAACAGTTGTTTATGTTTCTGATTTTCAATACCGATCTACTCCCGAATATTTCTGATATTTTGATCCTCACCCGGGTCCAAGTGATGTCGGGGGGCTTCAAAAAGTTGATTTCAACATACACACGTCTGACCGTCTGTCCGTGAGATTATACCTATGTACATGATGGTAAAGGGTATTATCAGATTCAGCACGGCCGAATATAACACTCTTACTTGTTTTTCATTGTATTCAGTAGTATTTACAATATCATTATGGAGAAATATACGCAAGAACAACGTCTACTAATTATTCAGATTTATTATCAAAATAATCGTTCTCCAATTGCAACTTTTAGTGCGCATTTGCCATTTTTTGATCGTAATAATCGTTCAAGTGTGCTCGATATTCGTCCACAAAAATCCACAAATTATTCATGTAAAACCATTACATTCAGTCACAGTTTGGTGTAGTTTTTAGTCTGATGGAATCATCAGTAATTCTTTCGAAATGAAGCTGATAACACCGTTACTGTCAATGGAGAGCGGTATAGATCGATGGTAACCAACTTTTTATGGCCGAAATTGAAAAAAGTTATTGTTGACAATATTTGGATCCAACAAGACAAGTTTACGTGCCACACAGCAAATGCAACAATTTAATTATTGCGAGAAAAATTTGACTATTTCAAGAAATTGTGATAATAAATGGCCTCCAAGAAGTTGTGATTTAACACCATTAAATTATTTTTTGTGGGGTTATTTGAAATCATTGGTCTTTCGAAACCAGACTCTCTCCTTGCTTTATAAGTCAATATTGAACGTGCCATTCATGACAAACGACTTTATTAAGTGGAAAAAGTGTTTGAAAAGTGAAGAAGTCATGTAGGCCATTTAAATGACGTTTTATTTTGAACCTTATTGTATCGATTGTACTTCACAATAAATAAAAAACTTTTGAATTTTCTTAACAGTAAGGGCCATTATTACAATTTGCCGTTAGTTAAAGGCAGGATTTTGTCGGACCGATAAATTGCTTTGCATTATAAATCCCTAATTTATTATCTTTCTATTCGTTAAATATTATAATTATTAATAATAATAATAACAATAAAAAATGGAAGTTGTCCCTAAGTTGGCCCTAAGTGTGTGTTTTTTAAAGAAATCATATGACTCTTATTGGAAAACCTTTTATAAATATATTAAAATGAAAAATATTGTCAAAATATGTAACAAGTGTCTTAAATGAATACTTTTTGAGCAGTGTTTCAAAAATTATGTTTGACAGCTGACAATGTTAAACTTTTTTAATGCTCCCTGTTTTTTTTTAGGATTCAAAAGCTTACTTCACAAAAACAAAAAAAAAATAATTCATAAAAAATCATATTTTCTTAAGCATCATTAAGAATGATAAATGATTTCGTTAGCAATATTTTAAATTTCGAAGGCAAATTTGTATGTTCCTCCTTCCATGTTCAAATTTATATTAAAATTTATTTTAAATTTTGCTAATTATGAAAACAATTGTAATCGTTCTTTCTTTTCTTTTGTTATTTTTACAGACGTTTGAAATATTTGGCCTCTTGAAAGCGAGCAAGTATTTTACGTTTTAATATCATATTTATTATGTTTTTATTTGGTGACAACTGATGTGCTATTAACATGATAAATTACATGAATTAAGTGCGGCAAGAAAAAAATAATGTACAACACATGCACGCATAACAGAAATATGAAAAAAATCTTAAAATAAGGAAGTGCACATCAGGTACGTTGACATTTGTTTGGCAGTTATTCTAATGAAGGCCATTGTTACTAAAATATTTTGTAATATACGCTAACGCCGATTTCTTTGACGTACATTGTTTGCATTTCGTTAGTAATTTGTGCAATATTTATTTCCGAGTTTGTTCATTTCACATATGTATAAAGGGTGGTTAAATTTTAAGGGCCGATGTTAAATGTGAACCACACCTAAACGTCAAGTTTTTGTCTGCATTTCATTTGACATTTCTCAATCTTAGACTAATACAACTAGAACCATGAAATATACACAATCGAGTAACGCGACTCACCATCGTGGCGGCCATTTGGCGGATATTTTGTCTCAACCATAATTGAACCATACCAATATTATCATAATAAAAAGAAATGACAATAATTTCCTAAACAATTTGTGTTTTAATCAAAATCAACATCGGCCCTTAAAATTTAACTACCCTTTATTTACCAAGTCTGTAGATATAATAGTTGTTTAATTGATTTATGTTTATCTGTGAGTATGCTGAGATATGATTTGGCTGTAGAGCTATTCGTGAAAAATACTGGACAAATCGTTCACTAATCGGCAAAGTTGTATGAAACAAATGTGTTTTTTTTATACCCTTTACACAGTGAAAAAGGGTATATATAGGTTTGTCATTCCGTGTGAAATTTCTACAATTTTCATTTCCGACCCCATAAAGTATATATTTTCTGAAAGCTTATGAATAGGGGAGTGGATTAAGCTCTGTCAGTATGTCCGTGTGTATGTTGAAATCAACTTTTTGAAGCCTGCCGAAGTTGCTTGGACCCGGGTGAGGTATTAAAATATCAGAAATATTCGGGAGTAGATCGGTATTGAAAATCAGAAACATCGGTACATAAACAATTTAAATATGAGCCAAAACCCACAACCACCTCGATTTTTTTTCACAAAAACAGCATTACAACAACACATACGTACATACAAACGTGTATACTGGTTAGAGAAAACGTGGCATCGAATCCCAGCTGAGCAAAAAAAAAAATTTTTTTATTTTTTTTTATTTTTTTTAAATTTTTTTTTATTTTTTTTAAATTTTTTTTTTATTTTTTTTTTATTTTATATTTAATATATTATTTATTTATATTTTTATTTTTAATTTTTAATTTTTTTTTTTAATTTTTTTTATTTTTGTTTGTTTTATATTTATTATATATATTTTAATTATTTTTTTTTTAAATTTTTTTTTTTTAAAGATTCGGCACGGCCGAATATAGCGCTCTTACTTGTTTTTTTAATATAGTAGTCTCGAAAGCTATTGCTGACAAAAACTGATAAATCGATAAGAAACAGAGCACTAAAATTCAACTGTTGGGTTTTTTTTTATTTACAGACGAAAACCGATTTTCAGCTTCTGGACAAGATATATAAGTGAAATTGATATGAAAAGAAAGGCCTTGACTAACAGAATGTAATATACTTTAACAAAAATTAAATTCAAAATGACCGCCATTACAAAATGGTGTACAATAAATTTTTATATCGGTCAAATGTAAAAAATTAAAAATGGTATATGAAGAAGTTAAAATTCAAGATGGCGCCCGAAATAAAATGGCAGATAAAAGGGTTAAATGTAGTACTTTCCATTTAGTCCCCATCAACCTCAACAATAGGTATCAAATGAATGGGCTTGAGCAGAAGAATACAGTAAGCTAAGAAGTAGTTAAAACTCAAGACGGCGTCCTAAATAAAATGGTGGATATGCGGATCAAATGTAGTACTTACGACTTAGTCTCCATCAATCCCAACAATATGACACCAAATGAAAGGAATTGACTAGTAGAGTACAGTTAAATTTTAAAATCAAATATGGCGTCGAAAATAATAAAACAAAATTGCATGTAACATTTAATCTGAAATCAAGTCTAATTGCATGTAACATTAAAGCTGAAACCACGTCTAAGGTACTTTATGGTTACTATACCTCCGTATAGTATTATTGATAAAAAAATAATATAAATGCATTTCTGTGACAACTTTTAAGTATAAAAGTAAAACAACAACAATTTCCTCATTCTCTACACGCAAAGAAAAACCATGGTTACGGCATGATCACGAAGGTCATATTATTTTTTCTAAAACAATATTTGGTTGTCGAAAACAAGTAATAGTTATTTTTGTTTCATTTCATCATATATTTTGTCACGAAAATCATGCATTTGTTTGAATTGTATCATTTAATGATTACTTTTCGTAAAAATTTCAAAATGGTTATCATTTCAAAATAGTATGATTTAAAAAAAAGGATGCGACAAAAATAACATTATATTTAAAAGCATTAAACATTACAAATAATCATTGAATAATAAGTGAGACAACAGTATGATTACAAAATAATCAAGCTATGATTTTTTTTAATAATAATTTGATTTCAATTGTTCTTCTTCTTGCTGAATAAATTTTTATTATTTTAAAAGTTTAAAATGTCAAAAAAAGGAACAAAAATTTTGAAAAATTGAAGAAAATTTAAAAATAAACGAGAAAATGTAAAAAAATATTGGTAAAAAAATTGCAATTAAATTGGTAAGTACAATCAATATGTGTATGTTACAGCAAAAGACAATAATTTGCCGTAACAAAGCAAAGATTGTCGATTTCAATTGTAGCCATGTATATGATTATTGAATGATATTTCAATTAAACATAATAATGATAACTGGTAACCATTATTATTTTAAACATAATCATACAATTCAATCATAGTATGTTGCTCTTCGATTATGGTTACCACAACCATATTTTTTCTTTGCGTGTAAATATATTTAAAAAAATCTATTACAATTAATAAAAGTCAACACAAAATTATAGGTTTAATTAATAATGTTTTACAGAAAGCATTTTCAACCTATTATCGCTACGGAATACCGTCTTGTTAAATTTAGCTCAAAATCGGTTGGTAAAGCTGTTTTAAGTTTTTTTTTTTATAAATACAGCTGTCACTGTTTCAACACAATACATTATTCAATTCAATGCGCACAAAAGATAAACAAGAAGAAGGAGAAAAACTTACACTTAAAGAAAATTTGTGATAATTGTTATTATCATTGTTAATATTGTTTTTGTTAAATGATAATGGCAGTTACAGTTAAAGCAACAACTACAATAAAAATCTGAAAATAATAACAACATAAACATTGAAAAACATTAATAATTAACAATTGTCTTAAAGGTATAAATATTGTTTTCTATTGTTGTTACAATTTTAATTGTTTGTATTTATGAGGAAATCACAATGATAAATCGTATTTATAGCACATTTTACAAACAAAGGAAACCAAGAGTTACTGCCTGTTCAACGATGTCGAAAGAAAACACAAGCGAACTTTCATTCGTACAAATACGTTGAAAACAAAAACAAATTTTTAGTTTTTGTTGTTGTTTTCAATATATTTGTACGAATGAAAGTTCGCTTGTGTTTTCTTTCGACATCGTTGAACAGGCAGTTAGTATTCAATTTTAGAGGCATTGGTGTGTGTGTGTGCGTATGTTTTCAGTAGAAAATGCAAATCAAACCACTTTTGGAAAAAAATATTTTAATAGAAACGCAAAATTTCTGTCATATTTCAATAACTTAAGTTATAGTTTTTTCAACCATCGATGGTGACTGAGAACATTTCAATGCTTTGCGTAATAATTTGTGTTGAATAAAATTTAAATGGTTACAAACATAATATTTGAAAACTGGGGCCGAATTACGGCATTCGATCATGATCGAAATTTTATTCTAACGATCGAGTGCGCTGTGCTTTA
This sequence comes from Phyto melanocephala, assembly GCA_941918925.1. Classification (NCBI taxonomy): domain Eukaryota; kingdom Metazoa; phylum Arthropoda; class Insecta; order Diptera; family Rhinophoridae; genus Phyto; species Phyto melanocephala. The sequence continues at coordinate 127,831,069 of OW799234.1, read as the reverse complement.
GGTATAGAGATTCTAATAAGAATTTTACAATTTCGATCACGTTCGAATGGCGTAATTTGGCCCCTGTTGATATTAAGTAAAAGGGCAAATTATGTCAATCAAACGTAATCGAAATTTTAAAATCCTTATTATTGTAGAATCCAGAAAAGTTTTCAAATTTAGACTCTAAATTTAGTAGCATCTGATGATATTTTTCTTAACTCAGGTTAAAAAAAAAAAAATAATTTTAATGCAAAGCCATTTACGGCTCAAATGTCCAATTTAGATATTGTCCTTAATAAAATTTTAAATAAATATGTTACCTCTTAAAACCGTTTTGAGTCAATTTGTGTGCAAGGTTTTATCACAAAACTATTAAAGATTTATTTGGAAGACTGAAATTAATTTAAGCATTTTAAACATTCTGATGCAATATATAAAGACAATATATTATATAGGGAGGGTCAATTATATATATATCATACTAGCGGACCCGGCGAACTTCGCCTCGCCCCAACTTTAAGCCTTCAGACAAACTTTAGAGTAATAACACAACACAAATATTAAGGTTTTCAATGTGATTTATTTGAATGGAATCAGTAGAGAGCGATTTGATGAACAATGTTTTTCGATTTGTTTTCCGACGCAAAAACAAATAACAGGGAAATTCAAGATTAATCCCACAGACTTTTAGTGATTGGCGTTACGACACTTGTCAGATTGTCCAAAGTCTAAGTCAACATATACTGCATCTATCGGATTTTGGCTGAGAACTTTCTATTTTTTCATTTTAAAAGCCATTAAGGAATAATTTCACGCACAACTTCAAACAAAAACTCAAATTTCCAAAAAAAAATTAGTATTTAAATCTGCTTCTTATTACTTTAACGCAAGGAGCATTTTAACGTCAGCACTTCGACATTTTAACATCAGCACTTCGGCCTCTGGAGCACTGATTTGTTGCTTAGTTCAAGGTTTTGAAATTTTCCTCGAATCAGTAGACCACATTTAATTTGCACTGCGGAAAATATTGCACGTGTAAAGCAAAGTGTTTACGAAACACCAAAAACATCTACCAGAAGGCGTTTTTCGCAGCTATGAATGGCTTGTATGTGATTACGACGCATTTAAAAAAAACATTTACTATTATTCCCATATGAACTGCAATTGGTTCAAGAAAATCGGCAACGTATAAAATTCGCAGTTAAATTCCAACAGTTGACCAGAAAATAAATCAACTTTATTAAAAGTCTGTTTATGAATGAAGACTCATTTTTATTTGAATCGCTTTGTTAACGAGCAGATCTCTAGGCCCTCAAAGTCAATTGCACCCTAGTAGGTATACAGTATAGTATGGAATTAAATCTCATTGACGTATCTAGACCATTATGGGGGTACAATGCTCCCCCTCATAATAATTTGTGCTTCCCTGTAATTTGGAAAAATTAACTATTTAAATTGAATATACAATTAATAAAACTCAGATTAAGATTTTGCACCAGAAAATTTTTTTAAATTTTTGCCATTTGAAGAAAATTTTGTAGCTACGCCAATGGCCCTACTTTTTCGAAAATTCTATAACCAAAAAAAGAAACCGGTATCGGTTTATGATAGAACACTTTTTACGTCCTGCTTTTGAAAACAGACCTGAGATGTGGTTTCAGCAGGATGAAGTCAATGCCCAAACTACCCGACACAAATGTTGGAGGTCGAGGACGTATGGCCATGCGAGTATATTGGCCACGCTGCCTTCGAGCGTGAATCAACCCTCTGACTACATTACGCCCTACATGGATTTTGATGGGGCGTTCAGGGTTCTTATTCCCTCCAGGAGAGAGTGGAATGGGGGTCGCCTTTTGGGGAGTTTTGACACCAGGATCTATACTGACGGTTCGAGGATGGAATGTGGTGTTGGATCTGGTGTCTTCTCTGATGGACCGGAGATTGAACTCTCCTTCCGTCTTCCGGATGATTGCAGCGTTTTTCAGGCGGAAGTACTCGCTATCAGGGAAGCATGTAGGATACTGAATGACGGGAATATCCACGGGAGCATTGGTATATTTGTCGACAGTCAGGCGGCACTCTTGTCACTCAGGTCATACATTATTACGTCTAAATTAGTTGGCCAATGTAGAAAGGAACTGTCAAGGCTTGGTCAGCGGGCTGACGTTACTCTAGTTTGGATTCCTGCGCATAAAGGCCACTATGGTAACGAGCGTGCTGATGAGCTAGCCAGGGGAGGATCTGCTCTGGATATCTCTAATGCAATTGCAGTTGCAATCCCGTTGGGGACTATTAAGAGCAGAATCTCCAGACACTTTCTCCGGAAGGCTGATAACAGGTGGCGTGGGCTGAGCACGTGTAAGGTGGCACGGCTTACGTGGCCCTCTTTTGATGCACGACGTACATTGCAACTTACCAGTCGGAGTCGGAGGGACATATCGAGGTTGCTGGCGGTATTGACGGGTCACTGGATGTTAGGCAAACATGCAAGTCGGCTCGGACTCCCATCGAACGACCATTGTCGCAGTTGTCTGGATAGAGAGAAGGAGGAATCGGTTTTCCACTTTCTCTGCGAATGTCCTGCACTGGCGGCTAAGAGACACAGATTTCTGGGCGAACATATACTAGATGGCCTCTCTGCGATATCTGAAGTTGGACTGAATTATCTACTGAGATATCTCAGGGCCACGGGGTGGATCTAGTACCCTTACTCTTGGATTTTATTCTGAGATACACTAGAAGCTGACGAGTGATGTGGTCCTGTCAAAACGGAGTCATACAGACTCTACTTGACTGTTGGCGTGCAGCGAACTACCACGATAACCAACCATAACCAACCAACCCGACACAAAATGGCACTTTTAATACAAATTTTTTTGAGGGCGAATAGTTTACAGAAATTTTTAAATTAATTGGCCAACGCGTTCTGAAAGATTTTTTATGTGTTATTTAAAGAAACAAACCAATATTGTTGCAGAAACTCGAGCGCTAAAGCCACAAATTTTTAAAGATGTTATGGAAACTGCTTTACAACAAGCCTACCATTGTGAAGCTAAAAACAGGTTTCATTATGATATTATTTAGCACACTTAGTGTAAAAAAAAATTCATTTTGTAAATTTCATAATCTAAAAAAATATATAAACGAAAACGCTGTTAAATTCTTAGACCCTATGGTGACTTTTGGTTTACCCTGTGAAAGATTTTACATGAAAAAGTTATCATTTAACAATTATTAAGAAAACTAATAAATCAAACAAAAAGACAAAAGATTTCCATACATAAATAAATTTTCAAAAAAAAAAAAAATTAAATTATGGTAAATTTAAAGAAATTAATATTTTTTCCAAGGAAACTTGAATTTTTAATGCCAAATTATTTTATTTATGTTACGATACTAAAAAAAAAGCATATTACCAAATTCTTTACTTTATTTTTTTAATACTTTAAAAAATTTTTAAAAAAAAAAAAAAATAAACCACCAAAAAAACATTTCAATTAAATATATGTCAGTAAATAAATGTAGTATTTAAAGTAGCAGTGCAATATCATCTAATTGTTCTCGAGAGAGTGTAATAAATAAATGTAAGTCAACTTTGTTACTTGTAATTTGTATTTAATTACGCTTAATCTTTACCAAGAACAAGCAATCCTCTAAAGCTTTTATGTTACATCCTACTTCTCATGAATATATTTAGGTTAATGTCGATAAAAAAACACTAAATAATTTTTTTAACAGCACAATGGGATTATAAAATAAAATAAAATAAAAGAGCAAAACTACTTTTAATTACACATATTCTAGAAATTATTCGAAAAGTTTATATTGAATTTAACATTCATATGATCGCTTTGAGAGCATATCTCCCGCTGTGATGTTAATGGATTGTATGATTTATTCTGTGAGGCTTTCATAAATCGTAGTTACATGCTTGACTGATTCCCCCAAACCCCAAAGGTTTTATTGCCAAAACTTAACAAAAATCTCCTTGTAATTCTTATTTAGTTAAAGTAATCATTAGAATAGGTGATACAATTTTTCGTCAAAGAACGGGACTCGGTAAGAGCTGAATATCGCGCCTTTCTTTTGTTTGTTAAAAGTACCTTACGAAGTCCGATCGTCATCTGTTGCGTATTCGTAACCGTTCGTTACACAACATGATTACAAACAGCATATATCTGTGGTTTTCATGGGCAACCGCGTATGTTCATTTTATTCGATTTTGAGGTAATAGTGCCATATTGCTTGGTTTTAAACGGCCTTTACTTGGTTTGAAAGATTTATAAAAAAAGATGGACCCATTCCTATTATTTTAATGGCATAACAACGTAACTTCTAAATATATTCAAAAATCGTTCACCACTAACACGGTTTTGTAGCTCTCCTGAAAAATTTGATTTTAAGACAACCACGTGCCCATGAAAACCACAGATATTTCATATACCACTTATATTCGGTCAGAGTTTCTAACAGATTACTATCGATTAATAGTTATTTTACGAATTATATATTGCCTGTGTTTCTAAAATATTATTTGTACTCGTAACCCGATTGTTACCGGTTAATACTTAAAGTCCGATTGCAAAATAAATATGTATAATAAGTAGTTAGCGTAGATATCACACATTCCATGCTTTTCCCAAACACAGAGGTATTTCATTGTTCCTAGAATAGATAGTGGCGGAAATCTCACACGTACAATAAAGATCAAGACGCCGAGGCACACACGACACCTTAGCTAAATTAAATTTGACTTACATTAGGCCAGATGATATAAGCTACGTTTCATAATATCTGTATAAATAAAGCTATTTTCGAAAGAAAATCTAAATTCAGAGTATATTTAATATAAAAGGAAAGCAGAACTTTTATACGAACCCTGACCAGCTTAGTTATATCATGACTGCCTTCATATAAAGCCGAATAAATGCAGGCTAAAATTTTATAATCCATCAGCATACATAAGCTTTTCAAATAGAAAATTGTTTCGATAACACCTCATTGTATAAAAAGGGTGATTTTTTAGCTATTATCTTTTTGGCAACACTGGTTTAAACAGCTGACGCACGTTTCGTGTTTTGTTTCACTGTCAAAAATCTTCAGTTTGGTCTATAATTTAACCATGAATCATCTTACAAACGAACAACGCTTGCAAATTATTGAATTTTATTATGAAAATGCGTGCTCTGTTAAAAAAATTCATTGCGCGCTTCTTATCAAAAAATTGTGTTCAGCGACGAAGCTCATTTTTGGCTTAATGGGTACGCTAATAAGCAGAATTGTCGATTTTGGAGTGAATATCAGCCAGAAGCATTGCAAGAGCTACCAATGCATCCAGAAAAAGTCACAGTTTGGTACGGTTTATGGGCTGGTGGCATCATTGGACCGTACTTCTTCAAAGATGATGCGAATCGTTATGTAACTGTGAATGGTGAGCGCTACCGTGAGATGATATCAAACTTTTTTTTGCCCAAAATGCAAGAACTTGACTTGCATGACATATGGTTTCAACAAGACGGTGCCACATGCCACACAGCTCGCTTAACAATGGACTTATTGAGAGGCGAGCTCAGTGAACATTTTCTTTCACGTTCGGAACCGGTCAATTGGCCGCCTAGTTCGTGCGATTTAACGCCTTTAGACTATTTTTTGAGGGGCTATGTTAAAGCTCATGTCTATACACACATGCCCGCTTCAATTGACGCATTGGAAGACAACATTGAAGCATTTATTCATGAGATACCGGCCGAAATGTTGGAAGGAGTATGCCAAAATTGGACTAAGCGAATAGGCCATTTGAGGCGCAGTCACGGTCAACATTTGCATGAAATAATCTTCAAACATTAAATTATATGGACCGTACTGTCGTTTCAAATAAAGATCTTATGCATTTTTCTGAATTTTATGTGTTTTCTTTTAACTTTTCTATAGCTCTTAAAAAAGCACGCTTTATTTTGACAGGGCGTTTTCAATTCTAATTGCCTCCAGGAGTGAGCAGGATAGGGGTAGGATAACAAGCTTCAATATCATAATCTATACAGACGGTTCAAAGATTGGCTGACGAACTAGGGATAGAGCTCTCTTTCCGCCTTTCGAATGAATGTAGCGTACTTTAAGCTGCTGAAATGTTCACTATCTGAGAGGTATGTAAATAGGAATTAAATGACAATAATGTTCACAGTCAGACGGCAGTCTTTTGGCTCAGGTCTTACACCTCCACGTCTAAATTAGTCGATTAATACAGGAAAGAGTTGTCAAGACTTGATCTACTGACCGACGTTATTTAGTTTGGGTTTTTATGCATAGAGGGCACTACGGTAACGAGCGTGTGTATAAGCTATCCAGAAGGAGATCTGCTTTGTATATCTCTAACGCAAAGACAATCACAATCCCGTTGGATACTAACAAAAGCAAGATCTCCAGACAATTTATACACTTTATTGGAAAAGTCAAGAAAAGAAAAGATGGTGTGGACTGGGAAAATGTAGAGTGGCCAAGCTTTGGTGGCCCTCTTCTGATATCAGACGAACATCGCAACTTTAGAGTTGTGGTCAGAAGAACATTTCGAGGTTGCTGGTGTTATTGATGGATCACTGGATATTAAGGAAGCATGTAAGCCGACTCAAGCTTGCCTCGAATGACCATTGTCGCAACTGTTTCAATTTGAAGGAGAAATCTACCTTTTCTGCAAATGTTGTGTCAAGAGACTTAGACTTGATAACATCTCTGAGATATCTAAGGTCAGACTGAACTATATGCTAAGATGCTGCTATGAAGTGGATCTAATAGTGACCCGCTTTTAGACCGAGACATCAATTTGGACGAGTGATGTGGTTTTGTCAAAACAGTGTCATACAGACTCCACCAACCAATAGCAACAGATCGTTTTATTAAATTCCAGCATCAACCTGACTTTATTGGAAAATCATTTTAAATGTTAAGTATTTTTTAGGTTTTTTTTTGTTTTAAACGAAATATTTAATTTATAAAAATTTTTGGTTAAACTTTAACTTGCTTCCCCATGGTGCCTTATAAGAAACCTCTTAATACTATTATCAATTATATTTTACCAACATATATGTATGTAAACTGATGTTGCATTTAGATCATATTTTCTTTTTTTTTATTTAAAAGCAACAAAATTTTAAATCATTTATTCCATTACACAGATATTTATTCATTCATTTATTTGCTGCTTCAACATTTTTTCTGTGGTTTTTTATACTTCCTAATTAAAATAATAAACATAAACCAAACTTTTTTACCAACTTCATTAAGGGAATATTTTTATAAGTACATGCTCATACAATGAATGAGTGAATGAAGTAATGTGTTAATAGGTCACAGTTCAGAACACAAAAGGAGTAAAACTATCTTTTCTGGTCACACTACTTTGATTAAAACATTAAAAATTAAACATTTATCACATACTTTCTAAATACTTAAAGCTATGTTAGATTTTATACTCGAAGTTTTCCGTCGAATCATTATCTGTGCTAGTGGAGTAACATCTAGCAATTGAAAAATCATAAAAACTAACCTTAAACCATGTTGACTCTTTCAAGTGTCTGGCATTGTATTAAAAAGTTTACGAGACTATAAAATGTTGTAACAAAAAATAAGGAAGAACCGAGAACGACACTAAATGTGAAAGTAGAAATGATGCTAAAGTAATTTTTTTTTTATATTCTATAAAAGGAATGAAAATATAATAAAAGGAACTCTGTTAAAGTATTGAGATAGAGCAAGTTTATACAGTGCTTTACAAAGGTCATCGGTTGTAGTAAATGTGAGTGGAGAATTTGATATATATTCTTTTATTATTTCTGTTTTTTTTTAGAGTATAATTAAAAATGCAACAGGTTTAATTCCACTTTAAAACAAAGGAAATAAAAATAAAAAGCATTTTGTAGCAATTTAAATAAAGCACTTCACGTATGAGTAAAAATTAATTTGTTACCATTAATATTGCGTATGCGAGGGTCGTACTTTTTAAACAACGTAAAAGTTGTCAACTTTTTTTTTCGTTTCAAAAAATTTGACAGAACAATAACGGGGATCAAATTAGCATTTAGTAAATATTTTTTTTTATATATATTTAAAAAATTCAAAATATCAAATCTTTGACAATGTTAAAAAATTCGTATCTAATTTCGGAAATAAGAACTATATTTTTTTGAAACTACTTGTTGTACAAATTTTAGCTTACCACCCTACCAAAAACAGCTAAATCTTGTCTTCTCTTTATGCTTAAAAAAGGTAGCAGCACGCAAAGAAGAAATAAAAAATATTGCTACTGAAATAAGTTTGTCTTCTTTATCCTACTTCTGACATAATAATAAAGCAGTACTGAAGACATACTTTGTTAGGCTATCGTAAGCAAACAATTTAAGCATTTAATTTTATTTTATACTCAACTATAAAATAAAGTATGTAGTTTGCACTGCACTGAAAAAATGTTTTGTGCGATTTTAATTTTATTTAATTCTCTTATGTTTGTCTTATGAACTGGCTGTAGCTTCCTTATTTTTATAAAGTGATACGAAATCGGGAAATAGTTATTTTACTAGAATCTCAAAAGTATGCTACAAAGTATGAATTGTTCAAAATTTCAATGTAGCTATAAGTAGTTGTAAACACGCCAGCCATATTTTCCGATATATTGGCATTTTTGCCTTAAAATGATCAGTGCCAATTTTGCTTCATATATGCCATTTTTTTATAATTATTTAATACACGGTTACTTCATTTGTTTTATTATAATTTAATTATTTTGGGCAACACAGGAACACTTGCTACATTCAAAAGAGAGAATTTCAAAAAAAACAGCGTTATCTACTGAAGAGTTTATAAAACTTATATGCAATGCTTTTATAATATATGAATACAAAGAATTTTTTTAAATTTGATAAGGTGTATTTGGGATTTTTAGCTAAAGGGTAAATATCAGAATCAAAGCTTTACAAAACCAAACTTTTTTCTATTCAAGTAGTAGGAAATTGGTCTATAAGCACAACTATTAAAAATAGGCTTTTAATAAAGCCTAGTACTATATGAAGCAAAGAATTTCAAATACCCATTGGGGTAATCATTTTACACTCAAGAAAACGTATTCTTCTTGTGCAGGGTTGCTGGGCAATTGCAGAGGACGTGTTCTACGGTCTCATCATCCATATCGCAAAACCTGCACGTCACTACATTCGACCTGCCGGACAATTATCTTAGGTCTTTTCTGTCTAGGGAGAGAAGTTCCCTAGATTTTGATCATGAGAGGTAAACGTACCTCTTAGCCTGACGTTGACCCTGAGCTATTCGCCAGTGAGAAGCAAACTCAGCGTCAAAGAGGTAACATAAAGGTACACCGAAAAAGGCTACGGACCAATCATTCTACGGCTCAACTCACAGTTTGCAAGGCAGTCGGTACGTTCATGACCCGGAATCCAAGAATTGTAACCTAGTTGTGAATGCCAAAGCAATTATGGACGTCAATACCTTTCAGCATCAAAGCTGAGCTGACACCATAAGCCGTAAGAGCTTTTAAAGCCGCTTGGCTTTGAAAAAATGTGGGTTTCACTTACATTTCGTCCTGAAATATCCACGGGTATTTGCCCATAGGCATGACCCTTTGAAGCCCTGGACCAAAAAAACTAAAAATCGGAGATCGCGGGATAGTGTCCTTAACCCGTTTGTGAAAACCCAAATCAGATTTCTTATAATCTTCATATGTCCCACAAGATCGCCACATATCCGCCTACTAACCTCCTGAAGTCATAGAGCACTAAGCGAGCATTATGCATAACAGACAAATGCAGCTGTGGCAACCCAAGCAATTAACTGCAATTTATTTGTGGAACATGTAGTTTTATTTTTTTATTTATACTTTTGTTTATTGTTTCAGTTAATTCTAAATTAAAATTAAGTGTAAATAATGTCGATTTTTTTTTATTTTTTTGAAAATATGACTACTTTTTTTATCAAAATCATCTGGCACCCCTGGTTGTAAAATAAAATCTAAATTAGACTAAAGAAAATTAAACAAAAGCAAATAGAAATTAATCAATAATAATGATTAAACTTATGAAATTTAAATCTAATCAAGCTATTTTGTAACAATTAATACAGTGCTGTCTGGGTAGAGTGAACCCCCGATGCTATGAATACATCGTTAGAGTGAACACCAGAATGTTTACATTGACTACTCTGTAGAGTGAACACTCATTAACCTCTATAGAGTGAACATACTTTATAGTGAGTTTTTAGGTTTAGCGAAGGAGAAAAACAATGAAAAAGAGTATACAAATTAAAGAGAACATAAAATAATGGTAAAAAGTCGACAAGATACTCTCACAAATACGCATTCTATGAAGTGTTAATTTATTTAAGTCTGCGCGCATGATCTATTAAGGTCGTGTCAATAGCACAGAATATATATAGTCTGTGGTCAATAGGTCAATAAAGAACAGAGCGTCAAATGCTGGGCAAGACGACGTCGTCACATTTAAAATATCAGATCATGAATACAATGGCAAAACACCAGTAAACACAAATCCGATATCAGCTGCTGAAGCCATTAAGGTTTTTGATAAGGGTATCGAATGTGCTGAGGCTAGTACAACAAATTTCGAGAATATACAAGATCTACATTGCCTTCGCGATCAAGCTGTGCAAATATCGGTAAACAAACCAAAGGAACAAACAACTATTACTAAATTTTTCCAGTCATAAATTTAAACTTTAGTATTACATTGAAATAAATAAAATTTATAACCTAACGAGCTGCCAAACATTTTCCAACAGCAGTTCTGTGTTGTTGTTTTATATAACCAATATTTTTTACCTACATTTTCATCCTGTTCCCAATTTACAGAGCCTTTTGCCTTGCTTTTCCATTTTTATAGAAAATTATATTGTTCATTTATTTTTTTTTTTATTTATTTCTCAATTTTAAAAATTGTTAGTATGGATCGAAAAACAAAAAATGTCAAAATCAGGGATGATATACAAAAAATGGTTGCATTTTTGAGGCGTATCATGCAATTTCAGAGCTGATTTCTTTCTTATGAACAAACTCTGTGCCAACGAGCTGCCAAGCTTAATCGGCATTCTAGTTAGCAGCTCGTTGTACGTGCTGTTTAAACTCTGGCTAACTTTTTGTTATGAATAAGGCCGTATAAATGTATTTAAAATAAATAAATTAGTTTTTTAAACAAAAAAAAATCAACCTTGATTTAGTGAACAACCTGGGTATAGTAAAATCGCTCTGCATAAATTATTTCAGTCTACCCAGACAGCACTGTATTTATTGTAATTCAGTTAATTTGTTTACGTTAATTTTCTTAATAATAAACTTTCTAAAACATTTTTAAATTAAATTAAATTTTAAATATAGAGTTTCGAAATATATCCGAGTGCAATACATTTTTGAAACCAGCAACGATTTCATCATCAACACTCTTTATCGGTATACTCATATGTAATTTGAAACAACTATTTATGTAACAATTTAATGATATTAGAAAATGGGAAGCATAGCATTTATGTAAACCCCAATAGTCTTGTTTTCGATCAAAAAATATTGACACACTTTTAAATTGTAATTAAAGAACGGTATAAATGTAAAAAAAAATCGTACACAAATACATACAGCATTTTGTTTATAAGCTTAATCTTTATGCTATTCAGGATATTAAGGAATATTTCCCCCAAAAAAAATAACTTTAAGAACTTGCTATGACAGAGTAACCACTGAATGTAAGTAGTTTAAGTATGTATTTTAATTGCCTTTAACATGATTCTACAAGCTTTAAAAAAAAAACCAATTGGTTTAACATTATTTGTGAACATGAATAGAAATAAGTAAATATGTGTGTGTTAAATTATACAAACATATTTACACACATACTAATAAATAAAAAAGGAAACACACATTCATTTACACATAATTTTGTATGGTATAATTGTAGTTCAAAAAACTATCACAACATAAAATCTCATACAATTGCGTCCTTCTTCAAACAGTACTTTGTTACAGATAAGCATATTGGAAAAATAATTGAGGTGTTCCTAATTAAAAAGTTCCATAAGACATGTATAAACAAGTTATAATCAAAACCTTATAGGATATGATTTCATTCATGTTAATTTAATTAATTCAGACAGTTCATGGATTATTTGTTTGTAACGTGCTGATTCTTTGCTTAAGTAAGGAAGTGGGTAAACAACCATTCATTTAAATATTTCACTATTAAACATTTCTTTATTACGCATATGCTTTAATAAAGCACTTAATAGAAATTTATTCAAAAAATTTAATTTTCAATAACTCTGCCTCGTATAACGCGACATCGACGCTAAGCAGATGTCGAATTCTCCTTCGACAAGCCTAAAAAAGTACAGTTAGCTGCAAAAACACACACAAAATCGGGCATAAGTAAAATGTATTTCTTAATTTATTTTTTAACTCAACCCAGCGTTTACAGCTAACAATTCTTTAATCACATATTGTTCCAGTTTGATCTTTTGTTTAAAATGAATTGTCATAACTATTGTCGATCGCCAACATCACAGAGGGAATGAAGACAGCATTTCTTTATTGTCATGACAGCAGCGTAATTTAAAAACAAAAATTATAAAAAGTTTTGTTAGACAATGGGCCAATTCAAAGTGGTTGCATATCAGTCGTATTTGTACTATTTCATATTATTTTATGCATGCTTAAAATTTTTGTTAGTAATTTCCATACAAAAAAAATAATATGACTTTACACATTTGTTTCCTATGTATAAGAAATTGTTTATGTTATACTTTTAACCATACTGTCTCTCAGAGAGAATTTCTTCGCTTCTCACCTCTCAGAGAGAATATTTTCTATTTTCTTCTTTCCTGTATACATACAATTTTTAACAGCGTCATCTCTTTGTCTTCTTTCTTGTATTAAATACATAAGTTGTTAACAAAAGGTGTTCAAAGTCACTAGTCATATTAATATGAATTATATGATATAGTACAATATGAGAGTCAACTTTGAATTGGCCCAATATGTGTTACACTTTAAATATTTTTTTGGAAAAATCTAAAGGGTTGTTATATTTTTGACAGCTCTGTTTTCACTTTTATTTAATTTTGACACTTCAGCATTACTTATAGCTTGTTGCTCTTGCTAAGGATTTTCTTTTACTTTATGTTTATGCAAAGAAATAACAAGGTTATGACATGATCACGACGATCATATTATATTATTTAAAATAATATATGGTTATCGAAAACATTTAATAATAGTTATTTTTTTTTTATTTTTTTTTTGTTTGATCATTTATTTTGATATGCAGCTGCTGTTGTACAATCAAGTCATCCTGTGAGAACATATCCGTCTATCAGGCAGATATGCTTAGTTTATTAAATGCGTCGGATCACCTGTTGGACTGCCGAATGTAAGGGAACTTGATAACAAGCAGGTTATAAATGTATGCGGCAAATAGATATAAACTCATCATTGGCGCTTTAAAGGTCAATAGGTGTGATTCTACAAATGAGCTGATGCTGATGTGAGTTAAGGGACGCGTGGGCATAGCTAGGAATGATGCTGCAGAAGAACTTCAAAAAGGGGATCTTCGGCGACATTCTGTCGATTAGAATTCAAAATTTCTCTAGTTGATGGATTGGTGCTGGCAAAAGTCTGTTTCAACTCTATAAACCTGCAAAGGTGGATGGTGATGTAGGCATGCTCGTATGGTGCAAAAAAAGTACGTAAAAAAAATAAAAAAAATCCAATATGAACTTTCAAAAAATAGCAAAAGCTCTATATGTTCACTGTTTCAAAAACCATTTAATAGTATACAGACAGTATACAACTTTCGGGTGAAGATTTTTAAGGGGCTGACAAAAAAAACAAACAAACTTCCCCAAGAAGTTTCTTGAGTGGCAAACCATTTGCAGATGTGGCAAAAAAGCTAATAATTTGTGACACAACAAACATAGAAATATATATTACGGAGTGTCTACAAAAACGTCTTTTAACATAATTAAAACATAACAAAGTGCCTTCATATTTCTAGCCTGATTAAGCATCACGTCGCTATGGAAAAAAGTTCTTGAGTGGTATTCAAACAATAATATCAATTTTGTACCATAAGAGGCAAATCCATCCAATTGTCCACAACTTCAGCCTATGGAAAGGTATCGGGCTCTTATAAGAAGAAATATGAAACACAAAAAAGGTATCCCCAGACATGTTAGGTTTTAAGCGTAAATGGATCACCTCATCCAAACAAAAAGTTAACGAAAGCAACCATAAAATCTTTAATGGGAACATTTTCGGAAAAAATTGATTAATTTATAACTACCGAGTAATAAGCCAATATTTTAATGTTTAATTAATTTGAACAATATTTGAAAAAATAAACGTTAAAGTTTTATTTAACTTATTACGAGTATAATTTTTTCTGACTCAAACGTTAGAATGCGAATGTCCAGTATTGGCAGGCGGAATATTAAAGACCACGAGCAAGCACACATTAAGTGTGAATGCTATGAGAGACCTCAATGGGATGTTTTTAAGCGAATAAAGTCATTGTAAAGATAATGAAACATATATGTATGTATGTATGTACGCATTTAATATTAATGAAATGAATGTTGATACAATTGGTATTGCACAGCTACACTTTGTAAAGGGTGTATAAGATTCGGCACGGCCGAATATAGCACTCTTACTTGTTTTTTTTTAAATTTTTATTGCTTTAAAAGTTTCAAATGTGAAAAAATATATCGTCGTTCTTAAATTATTGTGTTCTATAGGTATATGTTTTATGTGTCACATAGAACACAATAACTTGTGAACGACGATATGTAAAAAAATTGTTGAAAATAAATAAAGAAATTATAAAAGTAAACGATAAAATCTAAAAAAAAATTGCTTATTATTGAAATTCAATCATAATATTACGATGACTACAACCATGTTTTTATATTTGCGTTTTTGCATTGGTCTACATTTTAATTAAGTATTAACAAAAAAATTTTTAATGTTTAGTATTTCTTATAATCTGCATTTTTTTTTTACATTGTCAACTTAATATACACAAAGTAAAAAAGAAATAAATTACAGTTTATGTTAACAAATGATTGCTATCTAATGTATGCTAATACCTCATAAAATATGACATTAGCTAAAATTTTGAAAAATAATACAAAGAAAATTGCTTAAAGCAATAAATAAAAGAAGACACCGCACCACTGTTAAATATCAAGGCATTTAAAACAAGTAAGAGCGCTATATTCGGCCGTGCCGAATCTTATATACCCTTCACAACGTGTAGTCATGCAATAACAGTAGTTTGTATCACCATTCATCCCATATGAAATACATACGAACATACATACATATAAAAACATACATATATAAAAACATCCCATTGTAAAATTATAAATTTACGTATGTATGTTAAAAAAAAAATAAAAAAAATTTAAAAAAAATATTTAAAATATATACGTATAATAAATATAAAACAAAAAAAAATTTAAAAAAATATTAAAAAAAAATAATAAAAATATAAATAATATATTAAATAAAAAATTAAATAAAAAAAAAAATTTAAAAAAAAAATATAAAAAATATAAAAAAAATTTTTTTTGGTTCAGCTGGGATTCAATGCCACGTTTTATCTAACCAGTATACACGTTTGTATGTATGTAAGTATGTTGTTGTTGGAATGTTGTTTTTGTGAAAAAAAATCGAGGTGGTCGTGGGTTTTTTCTCATATCTCAGTTGTTTATGTACCGCTGTTTCTGATTTTCAATACCGATCTACTCCCGAATATTTCTGATATTTTAATACCTCACCCGGGTCCAAGCGATATCAGGGGGCTTCAAAAAGTTGATTTCAACATACACACGGACAGACGGTCAGACGGACAGACTGACAGAGCTTAATTGACTCCCCTATTCATAAGCTTTCAGAAAATATAAACTTTAGGGGAAATAAAAATTGTACAAATTTCACACGGAATGACAAACCTATATATACCCTTTTTCACTGTATGAAGGGTATAAAAAGAACTCAATGTCATAAAGAATTATATTAAATCTGAAATATGATTCCTTTAAAACAAACCCAATGACATGCTAAACATTTATTGTTGGTACACACATTTTCCATAATCTATTGCTTAATCGTTATTACTGTTATGTTTGGTTTACCTCGAAAAATACATAAGTATGAGTGTAAGTGAGAGTAAGTTCCTGTATATGTATGTCTTATATACATTTTGACAAACTCGTCTGGAAAAGCAAAAGAAGGAGGATATGCAAACAAACAAAAAAATTATATTATACAGACATCAGCATTAAGGTTAATGTGAATATTTAACCATCCTAACACTCATACACTTGCAAAGCCACTAATATACTAAAATACAATTAAAAGCATGCAGCATGCTAACAAATGAAAGTTTGATTTACATGTTATCTAAACGTAACTATTTTTTATCCACTTTACGTTATTTAAAAGTTTTGCTAGTTGGCTTTTCTAGCAATAACACAGATTTAATTCTTTTGTATGTTTTTGGTCTAACCAATGTTAAAAATAAAGCCATTAGTTTTTTTTATCAAAATTTTTAATTATAAAAAATATAATTGACACGCTTTAAGTATTTACCCAAAATCTTCACCAAATACAAATCGTTCAATAGATCCCTTGTATACCCTTTACCTGCAGTGCCAAGGTAATATACAGCTTTTTCCATAGTATTCATTACCGACCATATAAAGGAGATATTCTCTAAAAGTTTATAAATAGGGAGTCAATAGGGTAATGTCCATCTGTCCATCCCACATAATGCACAGACTTGTCTTTAAATAGTATCAATCGCCCAATAACTTTCTGAGATTTTAGCAAATAAACACGACTGCCCGTGTTTTTTCCATATTTTTACCACGAAAATTAATATTTTGCAACACGTATGTTACTATTTTTAAATATTATATACGACTAGCGCTATTTTTAAAAAATTTCGAATAAAAAATTGATCACTAATCGGCAAAGTTATAGGCGAAAAAGTTTAAAAATTATATATATACTAGCTGACCCGGCAAACGTTGTTTTGCCATATAAATTATTTCTAGATAATATTTTTTTAGTTTAATAATAATCACTTACTTACTTTGAGTAAATTAAAAAATAAAAACCATGTCTTCTACGGTATGCAGCTGAGGTGATTCATAAATTGACGCTTGAGTCACCCTAAATATTTAGGAGAATAAAAAATAAATGTTGACCGATTCTTAAAAGTTTATTTCTGCATTTGCTGGACTACAAGTGTACAATTTTAAGAAAAATACTAAACTATATCGATGAAAATACATAATTTAAAAAAAGTGGGCGTGGTAAAAAAAAAGTATCCTTTTAATTATACCAGAGTCTTAGTTATACTATGTGAAAATTTCAAGAAGATCGGTCCAGGAGTATGGCCTACCTGAGGGGGCGTGAAAAAAGGCTTTGCGTTGAGGGGTATGAAACATAGATGTTGGCCGATTCTCAGACCTTCCCTATATGCACACAAAATTTCATGAAAATCGGTCTAGCCATTTCGGAGGAGTTTAATAACAAGCACCGCGACAAGAGAATTTTATACATTAGAAGATGTAATAAAATACAATATAACAATATATTAAAATTTCTAATTAATTTCGTGGCACACTTAGGTCACGAAATTATAAGCCGTCGTTTCAAAAATTAATTCTAAGAAGAACTAGTTAATCGCTTTGAAACTAAGTAAGATATAAGCACCAAACTATAACTATTTCGGTTTGTTTTTAAAATTTAAAAACCAAAATCGTTTTTAGCTTGTAAACATATTGTATCAAATAAAAGAACTGGACTGGCAAAATATAACACACTATAAAAAGTTTAAAATCCCTGATGGCCGCCAATACGAAATGGCGAACAATAAATTTCAATATGGGCCACATCTAGTAATTAAAAATAGAGTAAATACGAATTTGTCCCCGTAAACCCCAACAATATTGGTGTTAAATTAAAGGACTTGACCAGTAGAGTACTGTGAACTATGAAAAAGCTTAAAATCGTAAACAAAATGGTGGATTAATTTTTTTTCTTGACCCCATCAATATGGGTGTCAAATTGATTAATAGAATACAGTTCACTCTGTAAAAATTTAATAAATTTTAAATTTTAAATTTCAAAGTTGGCGTAAAATACTACACTATACCAATGTAAATGAAGGCTATCGTCAGATTCGTCACGGCCATATATAACACTTTTACTTGTTATAATAGAAATTCTTTGTTGGGTATATATAGTTGTAATCTTTTTAAGTACAACATAATAAAATCAACATTATGGCACCACATTAATTTACGTGCATTAGTTTGTGTTTGTTTTCAGATTGGTATTTTTTATTCTACAATTTAAAAAAGTTTCTTATTATAAATATAACAAATAAAAATTTAGGTGTCAACAATTATTAGGCGACATTTTGTCTGCTTAAAATAAAAAGACATTTTAACTTTGACAGTTGTGTTTTAACATTGGGGATTCGTTTGTCATTTGAATACACAATGTAATGTTTAAACAATTGTTTAGTCAGAACGTTTAGAAACAAAAATGTTTGTGTAATCTTTTATTGTGTTTTTGTGGAAAAAAGTTGTTTTCAAACATTTTTCCAATACATGTTTACGAGCACACTTTTCGCATAGATATAAATGTAAAATTTTCTTCCTTTAACTTATTTAACTTATTTTCCTAAGGCATTTTTTATGTAATTGTTTTTGTTACTAAATAAACATTGAAGATTGTTGTTGTTTGTTTGTTTTTTTTTCTTTTTTTTTTTAAGCTAAGAAGCATAATCTTAAAATCTTATATCGCTGTTAAGGTTTTATTTAAATTTGTTCAGGGATTTTTTTTTTAAGATAAAGTCTAAACTGTTGTTAGTCTTTCTTAGGGTATGCTTTATGCACAAGCACAAAAAAGCTCTAATCTTTTATTTTAACAAAAAAAACGAAAATTATATTATTGACTCAATCTACCGTTTGTTGTTTACGAAGAGTCCTTTATACTTTTTGACCCTTAAAACTTAAAACATAAGAACTTTTTTATAAAAAGTCTACACCTTTGGTAGATAAGGTAAGATAAGGCCCCAAGACTTAGTAAAATGACATAACAATATTGTAGTTGTGCTGACTCATGGTAAAACAATTAGTTATTATTTAACAAATTTTAATTTTCTTTTGAAATTTCTTTTTGCACTATTAGGATCTGAGAGCATTAAGACAAATACATTAGGACTTGTATTGTATAAAATATTCTAGTACTTTTTCCGCTTTTTTTCCGTTGTGTAGAACAAAAAATGTTTTAAGAAAAAATTCTTTGGAATTTTTTTTTTCTAATATTTCGTTGTTAATAATTTGTTCATTTTGGTACTAAGGACTGCGTTTAAAAAATTATCCCTCATATTTTTTTAAAAATCATTCAAATTAAAAAAGTTTAGTTTATAATGCTTTGAATTTAATGTTTTTGTGTTTTCACACGTCAGGTTTTAAAGCAAAATTTGATTTTAACGTTAAGAGCAATAATTAGAAACATCCTAAAACCTTTTTTGATTTGGTTTTAAGTAGATGCTATTAAATACAACCTCGTTGTTTTAGTGCTACCAAGTTAACATTAAAAATTGTTGATAATTTTAGATGGCGCTCAATAAAAATAGAGTTAAACAATTGAAATAAAATAAACAAAAACTATGGATAAAGCAATTCAGTATTTATAAATTTCAAATAAGTAAAAATAAAGATTTATGTATGTATGCTTAGCAATGAATTTGTGTTTTATTCTTTTGATTTGTTATATTAAAAGGAAAATTCTAACTTAGCAACTGTGGGCCAAATACGTCATCCAACGGTTATGAATAGGGGAGTCGATTAAGCTCTGTCAGTCTGTCAGTCTGTCCATCTGTCCGTCTGTCCGCCTGTCCGCCTGTCCGTCTGACCGTCTGTCCGTGTGTATGTTGAAATCAACTTTTTAAAGCCCCCCGATATCGCTTGGACCCAAGTGAGGTATTAAAATATTCGGGAGAAAACGTGGCATCGAATCCCAGCTGAGCCAAAAAAATTTTTTTTTATATTTTTTTTTTATATTTTTTTTTTAATTTTTTTTTTATTTTTTTTTTATTTTTTATTTAAGATATTATTAATATTTTTATTATTATTTTTTTATTTTTTTTTAATTTTTTTTTTTTATATTTATTATATATATTTTAAATTTTTTTTTTAATTTCTTTTTTTAATTTTTTTTTTAAATTTTTTTTTAAATTTTTTTTTAAATTTTTTAAAAAATTTTTTTTTTAAATTTTTTTAAATTTTTGTTTTATAATTTTAAAATGGGTTGTTTTTATATATGTATGTATGCTTTTTATATGATTGTACTTATTTCATATGGGATGAATGGTGATACAAACTACTGTTATTGCATGACTACACGTTGTGAAGGGTATATAAGATTCGGCACGGCCGAATATATGAAGGTATAAGTCGACTTGCGGATACTGAACCTGTGTGGGATACCCTGGCTGTATGGTTTTAAAACCTTGCCATTAAAATTAAAAACTAATAATAATAAGTAACTTGGATCAATAGTCCCTAATCTCAAAAATCTAGATAACATAAACGTAAAACATATAAAAAGTACGATACAAATGGAGAAAATTGCCTTTTGGGTCGCCCATATAATTTCCAACTCAACTTGGATCGAAAGTCTTTAATGTCAAAATTCTTGATTTATAAACTTGGAAAATACTAAAAGTGCGATATAAATTAGAAAAAGAACCTTTTTGGGTTTCCCATATCAATGTACAAGTTCCTAGTTCAAAAACAATTATGTTCTTAAAAGTATTAAACTGTTTTTTCCGAATTTTACCAGTTATAAATGTGATTCAAGTTTCACTAAATTAACATCATTTTTTTATGTCTAGTAAAACCCTTATTACAAGTTTTATCCAGATTGGAAAAATAATAAGAAGTCATATATATTTTTTCGTATTTTTTTCTTTTTCCCCCAGAAGTTTCCAAAATATTGTACCTAAATAATTATCAATTTACTATTAGACGATAATAATCACTTCATGTCCTATTGTTGAATAAAAAATTTTTTTCAAAAAGCGAAAAAGAGAGACAATTTTTACCCCTTATACATGCGAACTTAAAAAAGTTCCAAAATTCTATTAAAAGTTTTTCGCAGAGTAACAAACACAATTTATTTTTCTCTTCTATGTGTTTGTGTTTAGGAGTTACATATTATACAAAATATAGTTTTTACCCGTTTTTGCCCTTTAGGCCTTGATAATTCAAAAAAGAGCCAGACACCTGTCAGCTTTGTTTGAGTAGATTACAAAACCTTTTCAAATTATTCTATAGCTCTTTTAGTCAAGCAGATAAAAGATTACCGATTTTACTCTTTTTTTGTCCACTGTTCAAATCACGTTCCTCTAGCTGTTTACGTTTGGGCTGTGCGATGATGAATCAGTCAGTTAGTCGCGTTAATCTAAATATAATATGATCAGCTTTTGTAGCCTACTTTTATATATATTAATAAATTTTCTATAAATGTAATTTAAACTTGTAATTTTGTAATATATTGCATGTCAATTTTTTACAACATTCATTAGTTTCATGACTACTAAACATTTAATGTGTTAACTGTACAACACCATTAAACATAGCAACCGTAATAGAAATAGGTAACAAGTTTATTATTTTGCATTTCCTATTCTTCACTATATATTGTAAATAGGATTTATCCTGTTGTCATATTTATTACTCCTACCCTGTGCGCTCGATTTTATATTGCTAAGCTATTTATACAACTGGAAATTCAATTACATGTAGATTTTAACAATAATAAAAATTTAATTAAAATATTTATAAATAAAAATGCAGTTGGTGTTCTACTCTTCTTTATACAATTCAACTAATTTTTTATTTGTTTTTGTATTTAAATACTTTTTTCTACATTCAAGTCGGCAATGTATAAAAACAATTACAATAGATGGAATAAACAATGGCAGATAACAGGATAAACTAAACTTAACTAATTTAAAAATATAAAAAAACGGTTGTAAAAAATTATTAACGACAATATGAGACTTTACAGGGGATGTTTAAGGTGGTAAACAGCAATAAGACCTGGCTCCAAAGTTTATGCAGGCAGTCAGTCAGACAAACAGGAGAACATAAGAGTAACGCTAACTCAGAGACTGAGTTAAATTCAGTCGGTTTACTGAGAGTTTCGTTTAAGATTTTTTTTATTAAAGTTTTAGCTCAAATGCACAATATCCCAGCAAAAAAAAATTAGAAGTAGTGCAAAGCGAATTACATTTTCAAGACTTCTAAATCAATTGTGTAAAAGCATTCATTCTAAATGACTTCCTATTCCAAGAGGAAACTGATGATGGCAACGACCCAGTCAATCCTTTTGTATGGGTGCGAAATCTGGGCTGATGCTTTAAGGGCAAAGTATAGAAGAAAGATGCTGGCTGATGTACAACGCACCTCTGCTCTGAGAGTAGCCTCGGCATATCGTACAGTATCGGAACCAGCAATACTCGTTATAAGTGGCTGTGTCCCTATTGACTTACTGGCCGAGGAAAGAAGAGATCTTTGGAAAGATCGAAGGCTTATTGAAAGAACGAACAGAGAATCGGAAACAACAAGACGAACGCATACCATGCGAAGGTGGCAAGACAGATGGGACAGCGAATCTCGAGGTAGATGGACAGCAAGGCTGATAACAGACCTTGATAAATGGGTAAACAGAAAGCATGGCGAAATAAATTATTTCGTGACACAGATGCTTTCTGGACATGGATACTTTCTATATTACCTACACAGAATGGGAAAGGTAAACACAGGAACCTGTATGTATGGAGACAACTGCATAGACGATGCAGAGCACACTTTCTTCAAGTGTGAGAGATGGAGTGTGGAACGACACAACTTAGAGGAAACCGTAGGGGAAATATCCCCAGAAAATATCGTGGATCTCATGATAGAAAATGGGACTAAATGGGAACACGTGGCAGCATATGTTGAAAGGCTACTACGCGCGAAAAAGCGGGACCTAGACGTAGGCATAACGACGGCTGTTCGATAAAAACAGAAGAGGAGCCCCGCCCTGAAGTAATGCGAAAGCGGTCCCAGGGTGGAGAACGGCTCGAAAAAGGGGGGTTTTTAGTGGATGCAAGCTCCACATACCAGAACTGTGACGACAGTATCTGAGATGCGTCAGGCATTTTCCTCCCTTCCCGAAAAAAAAAAATAAAATGACTTCCTAAATGTGAAATAATTGGTCATAATTGGTGTGTTTAAAAATGAATGTAACATCATGCTAAATATCTTAAAGAATTCATGTAAACAAACAAATTCAACTCATGAAACATCTGATGCTTCTCATCAAATATGCATGAGTTCTATGGACTTACTAAAAAGGAGTGAAGTTCATTAATGTATTCATGTAAACACATGATCTCCAATGACACGCTAATGTTGAAATCATTAGTGTTTTCACCTAAATTTAATCACTTCGTCACCAGTTGAACCCCTGCAAATCCACTTCTTTGTCATAAATTTTTTTGCTGGGATCGTTTCAGCTATTTTGTAAAATATATGAATTGTTTATTTAATGGCTGCCAAAACTGTTACATATCAAAAAAAAAAAAAAACTAGGTTTGGTATGGGAAATATCCTTTGTAGGTTGTAGGGCATACAAATTTAAAGAAATTGTTATTCATCTTTATACTTTTTATTAAATAATTCCCAGCAAAAATATCTATGACAAAAAAGTGAAGTTGCAGGGGTTCAACTGGTGACGAAGTGATTAAATTTAAGTGAAAACACTAATGATTTTAACATTAGCGCGTCATTGGCGATCATGTGTTTACATGAATATATTAATGAACTGCACTCCATTCTAATTAGTGCATGGAACTCATGCATATTTGGTGAAAAGCATCGGATATTTCATGAGTTGAATTTGTTTGTTTACATAAATTCTTTAAGATATTTTGCATGATGTTGCATTCAATTTTAAGCGCATCATTTATGACAAATTATTTAGCAGTTAAGAAGTCATTTAGAATTAATGCTTTTACACAATTGATGTAATTCGCTTTGCACTACTTCCAAATTTTTTTGCTGGGTTGTTACGTTTATTGATAACGCATGATCTCAAGAACCATAAAAACTTTTAAGCTTAAATGTTTACTGTTGTTCTTTTGGTTTCAATAAGTGTCGATAGACGAATTATTAACAAAAACCTTATTTACAACTTTTGTATCAAGAAGAAAGTCAGAAATTTCTTATATTTTAGATAGAACGTTGTTGAATATTTTATTGTACATAAACGGTGTTTTTTTATAGATGAATAGAACTTTGAAATGGAATAGAACAAAGTTGAATTTTTTGAATTTACAAAAAAGATAATATTCTGGCAATACAATTTAAGTATGACTTCTGGCACACAATCGCCACGGATGGCTCGGAGATAGTAATCTAGAGGTCCAATTTTCGGTGACTATCTCCAACATGTGTGGCTGTATATCTGTATATCGACAATAACGATGCGAATGTCCACCAGCCCATTAAGCACACCGAACAGTCAGCTTTTTTTGATGTAACGGTGTCTCAACATACCCTTGAAGATTATCATCCCTCCAAATATGGCATTTTTGTTTATTGATTATTATTATTATTTATTATTATTTATTTGATTCAAACAAAAGTGAACTTCATGGCTAAAGAAAATTCGCTTATGAAAATTGATATCAACAGCAATCTTGTCTTAGTCCCATTCACAGAATCTACTCTTTGTTATTTAACGTCACTCCATTCATTTTGAAATGCCAAACCAAACGAAACATAATCACTTGACAGCTGACAAAATGGCCGCTATTTTTATTCTGATATTTTGTAATATTTTTAATAGTAAGTTTAAAATTTTTTTATATCTATATGTATGTATGGGTTTAGGTCAAAAACCAAAAAAAAAAAAATAAAACGAAATAGAATCATAAAAAAGATTTAAACTTAATTGAAATAAAAAATGGAATATACATATTTATACTCTAACACTTAAGAATTTTTTTGTCTTTGATTGACATTTACAACAATTACAAGCCTCGAAAGATTTTTTAAACATAAGGTTAAAAAACTTTTGAGAAGATTTGGGGGCAAATTACGGCATTCGAACGTAATCGAAATTTGAAAATTCTTATTAGATTCTCTATACCTGAAGCACAGTGAACTCAATCGTTCGAGTAAAATTTCGATCGTGATCGAATGCCGTAATTTGGCCCTTATTCTCGTTGTACGAGTTTGTTTCATGCAATTAGGATAAGTAATTTAGAAATTATATATTTATTACCATTTACTGTGCGTGGTATCAGTACATTTAACTTTGTTATACAAGTTTTGTTGTTGTCTTAATACACATACATAAATACTATTCATTATATACATATTAACTAACGGTTCTACTTTAGCCCTGACAGGAGATGAGAAAAAATTTAATAATAATAAAAAAATAAAAAAGTGACAAAACAAATTGTCATATTTAAATTCAATTAAAATGCTAATTGGACTTTAAAAACAAAAGCAAAAAACATTATCAGGCGAAATATAAAAAAAAAACAAATAACTGAATTATAAATGGCATAAACAGGACCATAATTTACATGTATAAAGGACAAAATATATAAAAAATTTACAAATTATTAAAGCTGCTTGTTTTAAAGAAGTTTTTAACAAAGACGAAAAAAAATTAAGAATAAAAAAACGGACAAATGAAAAAAAAATCTAATAAATCGTACATTTTACTTGAACATAAAGCTCATGCGGATGGATTGAAGATTGGAGACTGAACAGGAATGGATTTATATGACATAGGCCGAAACAGAGGTAAATACTAGTATCCACCAGATCATAGTACTGTTTTCGAAGACTGAGGTTGTTGCAATTATTGAAGGCTTCAACTAACTAACTCCCACATTTACCAGTAGGTCGTGTTATTAGCTCTCATTAAGATTAATTCATTGATTCGCATGTTACCGAATTGTTAAAAAACAAGTAAGAGTGTTATATTCGGCCGTGCCGAATCTTATATACCTTTCACAACGTGTAGTCATGCAATAACAATAGTCTATATCACCACTCATCTCATATGAAATTCGAACATACATATACAAAACATACATATGTATATAAAAACATCCCATTGTAAAATTATAAATTTACGTTAGTATGTTTAACAAAAAAAACATAAAAAAAAATACAAACAAAATTAAAAAAAAAATCAAAAAAAAAAATTTTAAAAAAAACAAGTAAAAGTATTATATTCGGCCGTGCCGAATCTTATATACCCTTCACAACGTTTAGTCATGCAATAACAGTAGTTTGTATCACCATCCATCCCATATGAAATACGTACATACATATAAAAAACATACATGTATAAAAACATCCCATTGTAAAATTATAAATTTACGTATGTATGTTAAAAAAAAAAAAAAAAATATAAAAAAAAAAAATTTTTAAAATTAAAAAAAAACAAGTAACAGTGCTATATTCGGCCGTGCCGAATCTTATATACCCTTCACAACGTGTAGTCATGCAATAACAACTGTTTGTATCACCATTCATCCCATATAAAATACGTGCATACGTACACGTTAGAATAAATGTGGCATCGAATCCCAGCTGAGCCAAAAAAATTTTATTTTATTTTATTTTATTTAATATATTATTTATATTTTATTATTTTTTTTTATATTTTTTTTAAATTTTTTTAAAAAATTTTTTTAGAAAAATTTTTAAAAAATTTTTTTTTTTAATTTTTTTTTAATTTTTTCTTTTTTAGTTTTTTTTATTATTTTTTTCTTATTTTTAATATTTTTTTTTTGTAATTTTTTTTTGGTATGTTTTTCACATGTATGTATTTATGTTGTTGTTGTAATTGTGAAAAAAACGAGGTGGTCGTGGTTTTTTGCTCATATCTCAGAAAGTTATGGGGCGATTGTGCTGAATTTCAATAGCGATTCATTCCTGGATATTTCCAAGAGATTGATACCATATACAGATCTGAGGAACATATAGTTGCTTCTAAAAGTTGATTTCAACCAACACACGGACAGACGGGCAGACGGATAGACGGACAGACGGTCAGGGCTTAATCGACTCCTCTATTCATAAGCTTTCAGAAAATATATACTTTATGGGGTCGGAAATGAAAATTGTAGAAATTTCACACGGAGTGACAAACCTATATATACCCTTTTTATACCCTTCACACAGTGAAAAAGGGTATATATAGGTTTGTCATTCCGTGTGAAATTTCTACAATTTTCATTTCCGACCACATAAAGTATATATTTTCTGAAAGCTTATGAATAGGGGAGTCGATTAAGCTCTGTCAGTCTGTCCGTCTGTCCGTGTGTATGTTGAAATCAACTTTTTGAAGCCCCCCGACATCGCTTGGACCCTGGTGAGGTATTAAAACATCAGAAATATTCGGGAGTAGAACGGTATTGAAAATCAGAAACATCGGTTCATAAACAACTGAGATATGAGCGAAAACCCACGACCACCTCGATTTTTTTTTCACAAAAACAATATTACAACAACAACATACATACATACAAACGTGTATACTGGTTAGAGAAAACGTGGCATCGAATCCCAGCTGAGCCAAAAAAAAATTTTTTTTTTTATTTTTTTTTTGTTTTATATATATTATACATATTTTAATTATTTTTTTTTAAATTTTTTTTTTTAATGCTTTTTAAAAAAATTTTTTTTTTTTTTTAACATACATACGTAAATTTATAATTTTACAATGGGATGTTTTGATATATGTATGTTTTTTATATGTATGTACGTATTTCATATCGGATGGATGGTGTTACAAACTACTGTTACTGCATGACTACACGTTGTGAAGGGTATATAAGATTCGGCACGGCCGAATATAGCGCTCTTTCTTGTTCACTGTGTGAAGGGTATAAAAACACAGAAACTTTGTAAAAGTAAATGAAATAAAATGTATTTATAGGTGGTCCAACCAAAAGTTTTAATTTAAGTATACTTTTATTAGCATTTTGATATGTATGTCGTCGGCCCACAAACAGCACTAAACATTGGCAGCTTTTGGAAATGCTGTATGATGGCGTACTCATTTAACAAAAAATAAGTTTCGTCGCTAAAGACAAATTTCCTATAGAAAAATGGATATTGCAGCAGCTGTATTTTTTATAGTTTGATAAACAAAACCCAATTGCTGACTGTTACGACTAATATACATAAACATATTACGATTTTTATTAGCACTGGGCGACTCTTTGCGTACGAGTTGATGGCTTAACATCCAGTTAAGCCATCCGTGTGTTAAGTAAATCGATTAAGGGCCGTTAACAATAAAAAAATTAACCTACAGTTAACACTAAACTCAAAATTTAAACCTTGGTTAGCCAAAAGCTATTAACACAAAGTTCAGTTATCTTATAACTTTTAGATTATTTTGCCAAATTTCAGTTAAATTTAACCGAGTACTACTTGACGTTTAAGTTCTTAACTGTAAGAAAATATTTGATGTTTGAATTTAAATATATTATACTTTTGCTATTTTTAAACAATTGAAAGATGCCTCTACGATTAAAAAGATTTACACGTTTGTATAATTTATATAAAGTATATATTATTAATATTATAGTATGAAAAGAAAATATAACCACAGAAGTTGAATGGATCATTTTAATTTATCAGAGTTTTTCATGAGATATCGTTTATCCAAGGGAATTGTAAAATTTATAGTAAAAATTATTTTAAAATATATTCAATATTTAATAAATTTATTAGCAGATGGGTGCACATTAAGAATTTGTATTCATGTATACATTTTTTCTTCTTTTTGAAATTCATTAATAATAATTGATAACTACAAGTTAGCTAACTCTTGCCTATTGTTACCGAACATTTTTAATTTATAGTTAAAACTTCAGTTTAAGCTTACTGAAAGTTAGTTAAATTTTACGTTAAATTTATTTAACTGAATGTTATGTTAATAGGCCTAAGACAACTTTAAATGGACATAATTTAAAAAATGCTTTTCTCATACAGCAAGAATTTTGATTAAAAAAAAACTAAGTGATTTAGAACCGTTATGTGTTTATGGTGAAATGGAAAAACTTATTAAGATACCTTACTGAGAATTGCCATATGTCACAAACCTATTCTTACACTGAAAATCCCCAATAAGAAATAAGGGTGCTTGTATATACGCACAGACGAGAAAAAAAATAGCTTCAAAGATTAAAATTAGGAAAAATCAGAAGAGAACTTATTAACTTATGTGTATAATATTTAATATTTATGCAAATTTCATCGAATTATAATAAAAACTATAAGTTTACATTGTACAACTTCACGCTATTCAAATTATTCCTATTCGAATGTTGTATTATTACTAAACAAATACCAACGATTTTATGCGTTCTGCTCTAGTTAATTTACTCTTAAAAGGAGTAATAGCAGCCCGTCAGGTTATATTTTAATCGCATAAAAGTGAGGTTAAAACAATTAAACGTGTATGAATGGTAATCAGTCAGGTTACACAACAATACAATTTTAATTAATTACAATAATACGAACGCAAAGTAAATAACATTACATGTACTATACAATATACATACATACATATGTACTTACATAAGTAATTTTAACTAATTGAAATTTGCTTGTTTATATTTATTAAATAATTGAATGTTCTACTATTAATTAAAATTAAGTCATAATCAGTCTAAATATTCATAATCTACATATGCATAGTGTTATCGTTTGAATTAATTTTTTACATATCTACCTTCACATTCATAATTAATTTTTAAATTTAAAATGGGTTTAAAAATCTCATTTTGTGTGACTATTTTCGGCTTTATGCATAATAACAAACACTGTGCTTACTAACAAGCTGCTAACTTTTTTATTGAAAAATGTCTTCAAGGGAAAGATAGCAGCTCATTAATTAACACACAGTTGTTATTGTGCATCATGCCGTTTGTCTTTTAAACCTGCAGTTTTATAATTTAAAAAAGTTAACTATGTAGAAGGAGGGCCACTTAAAATTTTAATTTTTAACTACCACTTACTTTAGACTTTGAAAGATATAAAAACAATAATTTTTTAATTTTCAGGAATACTTATGTGTAACATTTGCAAAGTTAGACGCTATACGCTCGAACAAAATTGGGAAATATAAAAAACTTACTATCAAAGTAATGAGTCTTTAACGCAAACTGTAAAAATTTTACGTGGTAAATGTTTGAAAATAGATCAACCTATAGTTCAGATTGTGCGTCAATTTGTAAAACGAGTTAAATAAAAATGGATTGTTATTGGAAAAAGCAACCTGTGTACGTTCTCATCCATTGCATTCAATCGAAAACTTTGCTAATGTGACTGAGAAGTGCCAGAACATCTATCAACGTCGACTCGCCATTGTTTTCAGGAACTGAACATTTCTCGCATTTCTTTAAGAAGATTTTTGCATTAAGACCTCGGTATGAAGGCTTGTAAAGTTCAATTGGTGCAACAACTAAAGCTTAATGACCATTCTATGAGTTTTTGCTTCGCCCAATGGGCTAAAGATTTATTGGGAGGAGATACAAAATTTTACCGAAAAATTGTCTTTTCAGATGAAGATCATTTTCATCTCGGTGGCTAAAAAAAAACCCACACGTGCAGCCACACGAGTTTAGTGTGAATTTAAGTCTGGCGGCATTATTGGGTAATTTTTCTTCGAAAATGAGTAAGGAGCCGCCTTTACCGTCAATGGTAAACATTACCGTGTCACGCTCAGAGAATTTTTGTTTCCAAAAATGCGACATGAAAACAAAACCATCGATTTTTTACGCAATATTTTTTTAAATCGAATTAGCCGAAATCGTGATGTCAATTGACCGCCTCAGAGCTTTGATTTGAGACCATTGGATTATTTTCTGTGGGAACCCATTAATGATAAATGTTACGCAAGCCATCCAGAGATAATTGAAGCGTTAAAACATGAAATCGAAGTTTTCATTAAAGAGATTCGAGCCGAATCAATCGTAAATGTACTGAAGAATTGGACTGATCGGTCAGGAGACTGCCAGTAGTGGTAGTCATTTCAATGATATTATTTTCCATTCTTAAATTACAAAATTCCATCTTTTTAATGAACTAGAAATTCTAAAATCTAATCAGTATTTTTAATAGCCGATTCAAATTTTAAATGACCCACCCTGTATATAAGGGCGTTTGCTATAACTTTTTATGTAAGCTTGTAATTAATACATATATGTATGTATGTATGTATGTATTTATGTATGTTTGTATATAACTCTTTTACTAGCCCTATCAATAAAATATAGTAAAAAAAATAAAAAAAATTTTAGATTCTAGAAGACAAAAAAAACGAACATTTCTTCTTTAATTCCAATAAAATGCTACAACTACAAACAAAAAAAGTTAGACAAATATTTTTTTTTTAAATTTTAATATTTCTCTTACTATTTTAAAAATAAGTTAAGGCACTATCTTAATGTGAAACAATTTTTAAATTCAGACGAAAAATACATTTTTGGCTACTTTTTTCAACATTTTTTGCTCGAGGTGACCAACAATAAGGCCACGCCTACTAACTCCCACTTATACCGTTAAAGTAGGCGTAGTCAAAAAAAGTATCCTATTAATCATACCAGAGTCTTAGTTATATTATATAAACATTTTAAGAAGATCGGTTCAGCAGTCTGACCTACCTGAGAGCGAGAGAAAAAAGGCGTGGCGTTGAGGGGTATGAAACCTAGATGTTGACCGATTCTCAGACCTACCCGATATCCACACAAAATGTAATTTCTTCCAAAATAAAAATTTTTTTCAACAAATAAAGATTTATCTTCGAAATTTTCTAGAATCACTGGTCATAGCAAAGTTAAGTCATTTATTCATATTAATATTTTGAAAGAAAAAAACTTTGTACATTAACATTTTAATATACCGTTAAATCGTACAATTTAATTTTGCAGTGTTTATTAAAAAAAATTTATTTTTGAATTAACGTAAAATCTGTTCAAATACATAGATTTCTAAAAATGTGAAACTAAAATAAGTTTGAAGTTTTGTTGTTAGAATTGGTTTAAAACTGTTCGTTATTTCCTATTCTAAATGCCAAAAGTGCTAAAACGGGCAGGTAAAAATCCAAAAATGTAGTTTTTAAGGCAATGTGGCAGCCATGACTATATTTAAATTGCATACTTCGGTATTTTTCCAAAAACTTATATGGTCGTATAATAATGTCACATTTTTTTTAAATCGTTGCTATTAACTTTGTATGTAAATCAGATATGTATCTACATGAAGTTTACTTATAGTTTTTTTTATACCCATAATTACTGAATAATTGAAAAAATTAAAAATAATATAAACTTGAAAGCCAGAGTTAGAATCTTGTAAAATATTGTATTTAAAATAAAAATGTTTAAAAAATGTGTTTTACATACTCACCTATTGAAATTGTCTGTTAAATGATTTGATGAATATAATACAAAAATTCTTGAGGTCTTGAGTTTTCTGAATTAGGTATTGAAATCTTGATATTGTTAGCTTTTTGAAAAATTGGTTTGATCATTGTGCTTTCTTTATTTATAATTTTCTTTTTCTTTTATTTAAGTAAATAAACACTATTTTGTGCTTGAACGAAGCTAAATTACAAGAAAAACAAAAAAATAAAACAAAAAATAAATTAATAATAAGTACAAATATATTATTTAAGTTATAATAATTAAGTCTTAAAGTTAAGAAACATACATACTGTTCAGGTTAAACAAATTTCAAATTAATAGAATTTTTTTTAAATTATTACTATAAAGATTAATAGAGTTTTCAACGTTCTGTTGGCTAAATTCACTAAATTGTTGTTTAGTACAAATTTAAGCTTTAAAAAAAAAGAAATTCACGTATGCTATTAAACTAAAACTAGTTAAAATGTATATTTCAAACATTTTTATAATTAAATAAAAAAAACAAAACATTTTGAAATCTGTATTGTATTTGATTTTTTATGTAAAATGTATGTATATTATACATACAACATATGTTGTTCTTTATTCGTTTCCTAAACTATTTAAAAGACAATTTTCTTATATAAATTTAAACTTATAATAAAAAACAATAGGGATATTCGTTGAAACTACTACCCTTAAATTGTTTAAATATAGCAACAAACAAACAAACATTGTAAATCATTTTTTGATTTTGTAATTAAGTTTTAAGAACTATGTCAAAAATAAGTGAAGAATCAAAATATATGTCAAAATTTTTTAAGTAAATTTAAGTTAAAGATGTATACAAGGCATTTAGCAGATTAAACGAATGACCCTTATAATTTTGTATAATCAATTTGTCTTAAAAAATTTTAACTGTATAATAAAAAAATAACAAAACATTAGACCAATCAGTCGTTTATCTTTAAAACATGCCATCAGAATGAGCTATGGGTATTAGGATTATTAGAAATATTACAAAATTACGTGAAACTAATTTCCAGTCATTAGGTACTGCAAATGGCAATAAAATTTGTGTAATACGATGTACCTCATGGGAAGCACATACAAATATAAACGAAGTTATAATCATATTAAGAGTAGGAAAACCTGGTAGTAAAACTAAAACACCATGGCGATCAGCTGCCAGCCATATGTGATATTGGCAGATAAAAAGCTCTAAAGAAATTCGACCAAACCAGGCAAAAAATGTGGAATAACGAGTACGTAACATACCCGATATGTTTCGTAAAATAATATAACCCACTATGGGTATAAAGACTATATAGGAGTGGATTTCCTCACAGTTTTGTTCATTACGACATAAAAATGAGAAGGCTGTATAGAAGCCTACTCCCAATAAAGCCAAAATAGTGACTGTTATAGAAGTTCTTCGGGAAAAGAGATTTCCATGGTTGTTATCGTCGAAAATGCTATATTTTTGTGCTATATGAAAACAGGCAGAAGCTATTATGCCAAACATGACCGTATAACGATCTAATTTCCATTGATACCACCATTCGTGTATGTCATCGTCTGTGGTGACAAAGAGGGCCTTCCATGGCCGTGTCACAAAAATTCGTTCAAAAAACACCTCCGACATAAAGAGAATGGTGACGACACTAAAACAACCCACAAATTTACCAACTAAATACAGATAATGCAAGGGATTCGACTCCACCGATTGGGCAGTTACACGCGGCGGTAGCGAAAGTAGAAAATATACAACACACATCCAAAATGACATTAGAGGCACAAAGTAATAAAACTGATAGGGACGATTCATGCAAAAGCACAAAATGACTGTCATAAAGTTTAAACGAAATATAACTTGAAAAAATCTTACAAAACCCGAATTTCCAGTTTGCCACACATAGGAGAAATGGGTATAGCCTGTGTGAAACAAGTAGCCACTTAATAATAGCTTAATATGCATATGAATAGGTAGCACTCTGTGAGCACCAGTCATGTAATATATTAGAACCACTAACAAAATCCAGCCTCTTAGCTCATCTGATTGATCACGATTGAGGATTTTGGTAAATTTTGAATCTTCGGTAAAGAAGAGACCAAGAGCAAAGACATAACCTACCGGTATCCAAAAGCTGAATTCAGAATAGTATTTATTTTCTTTCATAAAGAAATTTGTACGATCACACAGATAGAAATAGGCCATAATAATACCCAACATGGCCATGGCCACTATAGGTGTAGTGTAGTCCATGCCGGCTAAACTTAAAGATGAAGAACCATTCGAGGTGGACGCTGTCATGGGAGTTGTGTGCAGATCATGACGTTGAGATTGTAAAGGTGTATACAAAGTATGGCCTCGCAAATGTAGAATCCAACGTCTTACAAATATGCCGCATGTTAGAATTATGCTAAAAAGGTACAAAATTAATTTGAATTAAAACTTGTTTTCGTGTTTTTAATAATCAGATTTTCAGATTACAGTGTATTTTAAAAAGGTTGCTCTATTTTTTACTTTGAAAACTAAAGACTTTTCTAAATTATTGATTAAAAACTGCAAACAATTTTGCAATAAATAAATTTCCTTTAAATTACAAAATAATTTATTAACTTACCAGACACCAAATACGGCATATGTTACAATCTGCAATAGTGTATATGGTTCAGCACTACTACAGCAACTGCCATCATTGTAGTTCATATAATCATTACAATACATATTCAACATTAACTGTACATAGTGACGCAGACCCAAGGGACACAATTTATAACCACTGACCGCACTATCAACCAAACCGTTAGAAATATGCCAGGCTGATTCCCAAATCGTAGCATCCGTATAACGAAATACCGTACGCGCAACACGATTTAAACGATCAATATCTTCATTTTTTACCAACTTCCACATATCCGGTAATTTTTCCTCATTCACTCGATCTTGTAATTTCCACAAAACTTTAGATTTTTGCGATACTAAATGATCAAACTGAACCACGAGACGCGTTAAGTTGTTGGCGTATTGTTTTAAAAGTTCTTCGGTCACATTGCCGCCCAAAAAATTGCGATGTGTAAAACCAATAACGAAAACCGATCGTACTTCTTTTGTATCTTCAAACTTTGTAAAAGATTCGATCAAAAAGTCGTTAACTTCATTGGCGAAAATGTACGTTGCTCGCATGTTTAGCTTACGATCTTCAAATTCGGTATCGATTGGTGGTTGTAGCAGCATTGAACCATTGTCATCATCACTGGGATGTAAATGATTTATAAATTGTTTGTACAATTGATGAATTGAATAGTCACCGATAAAAACAAAATGATTTTTATAGCTCCAAAAGGCTAAATAACGTAAACAGCGGCGAGTGTCACTAGATGAAATAGAGAAAACAAAAAAAGGAGAAATTCATTTTTAAGTTTTAATACAGTATAATTTTAATTTTAAATATGCGTAAACAGCAATCGACATCAAATTGTTATCGTTCTCTGAAACTAAGCATTCGTTTTTGAAAAGATTTTCTTTGAGTTAAATATATGTGCTGCTACCGGGCGGCCGCGGTGTCCATTTAAATGATAATTTCTTTTGTAAATGTTCAAAGGAAAGAACTGAACTGTAGTACGTCCAATTTTTACTTATGAATTTATAGTATAGAAGACTGGAATATGCACATATATATTATGCGAGAATTCTGGGCGGACTGCTCTTGATCTTGAACTAACCTTTTGATATCAAACTTTTTTGTTATAAGTCATAGCAACCCATTAGCTGAGGTCGGAAGGAAATCTCGATGTTACTGGATGTTAGAGAAACATGCAAGCCGATTCAGACTTTCCTCGTCCGACCATTGTCGTAGTTGTTTGGATTTAGTGAAAGAGGAATCGACTTTCCTCCTTCCCTGCGAATATCCTACCCTAGGAATCCTAGGTAAATATATACGGGATAACCTCACTGAGATCTCTGAGATCGGACTGAACGATCACCAATCAAACAATCCAGAAAGAGAGTAGAAAAAGCTATTTTTTATCTACGGATTTTGACAGCTGAAATAATAAACTGACGGAACAAGACTAACCGATGAATAATAATGCCTTGGTTTTTCAATTATTTAATTATTTAAAGTTGTTTATAAAATTTATATATTATTGGCAGATGTATCGGTAGAAAGTAAACAAGCAAAATGAACAAAAAAAATATATGGAAAATTCATGATACCAATTTTTACTTAAAAAAAAATTAATTTAACAAAAATATTTTATTAATAAAAAAATGTTTTTACAAAGTTAAACATGTATTTGGTCATGTACTCCGATATGAATTCAAAATGTATGTAGGTATACTCACTTTATGTTAAAATCTAGGTATCAAAGGAGTCGTCATAGATTTTGTTTAATAACTCACATTTTAAAATGCTTGTTCATATGTATTTAGTAAATTAAACAGAAACACACTGTTCAACAAAATGAATCATTAATACATGAATGAACGGATTTGAGTAGAGATAAGCCTAATGGTTAAAATAGACGTGGCATAACCATACATGACGGCTGTTTGAACCAAACTTATGGGCAACAATGTGTTTGATTGCAGGTGACTGTCGCCATAACCATAGACACCAATTGAATTTTGGTTTCTTATGGAATTATGGTTATGGCACGACTAATTTAAGCTTTAATGCAAAACCATTTTACTGATTTGAATGAAACAAAGATTAATTTTTTGCTCACTGAAATCAGTTTAATAAAGCCTCCATATACCTTTGATGATATTCATGCATACGGCAGGAAGTCTTTACCATCTGCGTGGTAAGGTATAACAAAGAAAATTGTTATAAATAAAGAATATATTTGAGATTAAATAATTATAATGTATCGCTAATAAGATATTCAAATGAAATTTTATATTTTTTCGATACACTAAAACAACAAAAAAATTTTTCAAGATACCCGCATAAATATCACAAAAATATCAATGGAACTTCGTAAATAATTTCAACAATTATCAAAAGAACTTACGTTTGTGTGTACTTGTGCATCATACAACCATACGGTTGCCACTCATTATCACCCTTAAAACGTCCATTCGACAGTAGCCATTGGCAGGAGTCACTTCCTGTTAAAGAAAGATAACATTCACATGCAATCATTATCAGTTGCATTGATTTTAAACCAAATTAATCACTTACCATATTGCCAGTTAAGTATGCCATGATATACTATAAAGCCAATGACAATAAATAAGGCCAACTTCTTGAAATTATTTGCATTTAATTGCTGAATTAAATATTCTGCCTTTGAATTGCTGTTGCTGATAGAAGCTGTTATAGCATCTGCACCATTTTGTAATGCACCCAATTCAAACTCTTCGCTCATTTCCGTTTTATATTTATATTATTTTTTTTATTTAGTTTTTTATTTTAGTACATACTCAAAATATTTGAAACCTTGCAATATATAAAACAAAATACACTTTTCAAGTTTGATGCACTCACGTTTGTTTTTACACCCTTTCTACATTTTTATAATATTTGTAATCAAAACAAAAAGCGTAATAAAAACCGGTGTGTACGAAATTGTGTGAAAAGAGCAAAGTGTTGCATTTTTATATTACAGTTTGTTTATGAAAAAAGTACATACAAATTTTAAATTTTATTGTGTGTTTTATACAATAAGTCATTGTGCACATTATAAAACATTTGTTGCGTAACTTTCGTGTTTTTTGAGAGTGATAAGAAGAATGGAAAAGACACAAAGTTAGTTTTGCTATTGATTATTTGTAATTTGTTAAAGATAGGATAAGAGTTGAAAGCGAGGTATTAAAAAAGACATGTTTTGTATTTTTTATGATTACTTCATAATTTTCTACACGCATTTGGCTATTCAGATTTACTGATAAAACGTAAAACAAACATAAAAAGTCATGATTTGAACCATAACGATTGTTGAGGAGTTTTGGAAAGTCATGTTATCGAGGAGTTGAACTCATTGTGACAGCAAAAATAAAATGCAAGAATACTGAATTTCTGTTTGCCAACAAATTATTTTATTCCAAAAGCTTCAGACAAGTGCAAAAGAGAATAACGAAAATATTGACTTTCAATTTCGTTATTGTAAAAGGATGCTCTAGACAATTGAAATATATTTGCCATTAGCAAAAATCGCTTAATAATCATCATTGCGTTTTTTTAGTTACCCAGCAAAATAAAATATCATGTAGAAATGGTAGAAATAAATTTGTTTGTGTAACTACAAACGTAAAACTTTTATTTTTGTATTTAATTATTTGAGCCTAAGGTCATGCAACAGTTTTATTTTTTATAAAAAACAATATTAAACAATGTTTTATTTTCTTCAATATTTCGCTACTCCTTCGTGTAGCATCTTCAGGAAATATTTACTGTTGCATGACCTTAGGCTCAAATAATTAAATACAAAAATTAAAAAAAAGAGGTCAAATAAAGTATAGAATTATTGTAAAACTTTTATATTACAATCCCCACAAGGCGAATTTAATTATCAGGTGGTGGTAATTCTACAACAAATACAACATTAAAAAAACAACACGGATTTTTATGGTTGCTTTCGACCGTTGATGTGTCAAAAACCACATGGTTTTTGTTTGTGTTTTTTTGCACGGGAAAGAGTAATCTTTGTAAATATAAATAATATTTGACAACTCAACCATCTCTTATGCAAATAAAAAAAGTAGATCAGCTGCGTTGTCAACACCACCTGATAATGAATACGCCTTGAATCCCCACTTTTTTTTGGTGTAATTTTTAAGAAATGTTTTATATTCTAAAAGATGTATTCAAAAGCTTTCTTATGATACCATTTCCCATATATGTTAAGAAATGTAGTAAAAATCCAATACACATAAATATATATTATTGTGTAAATATGTTTATATTATTTGATTTATAAGTTACGAAAATGTTTCACTTTGCTCTACATCCAATTAATTGCTGGGTTATTTAATTGTTTACATATTGTGACAAAAAAAAGGCGTAAAATATTCCTAACTTAGTATAAGGTTTGTTATTTTGTTTTTGGAAAAGAAGTTTACCTAAAACTAATTTCGTTAAAAGTTAAAAAGAAGAAATTACAAATGCATGATTTATTTAAGATATTGGATAAGTTAAAAACCGAAACAGCCATGGAATATTGCGATGAATTTGATGGCATCAAATCTATCATGGAATATTGCAATAAGCATGTTAAACCCTTTAACAAATTACATTTTCGTGGAGGTGAGCCCAAAAATACTAATTAATTAAAAATATGTCAATTTAATCAATCTATATTCAAACTAAAGGTAACGAGTCGTTTATTAGTGAATTAGTTAGACGTCTGCAACATTATTTTGTAGAACGAGAATTGGTGGACAATGAGAGCAAAAAACCTTTACAAGAAAAGGAAAAATTACGCAAATTAAGAAAAATTTTAATGTTTCTAATGTTTAATACGGATGCGACATATAAGTACAATTTAAAAGATGATCCTGAGGTGGTTCATGTACTGGAAATTTGTCCTCTAATGCCTAAGTTTTTGTGCGTCACTTTGGTGTGGGAGTTGTACTTGGATCAATTCTTCACTAAAATGTTGGCAAATGCTCCGTGCTGGTTCACTTTTCAATATTTTGAACCAGCCACCGATTCTCTGAAGTACATAGACGATGCCTTTGAAGTTTTAGCTAAAGTTGTACAGTTACTGAAAAGCATTTTAATATCAATAACACGTTCCGAACTTAGGGCAATGGACAATGTGGATACGCGTATTATACATAATAAAATGTATGATTATGCCATGAATTTATTACGTTTATTTTACACTCCCGATTCGGATAAATTCAACAATTTTACCAAAAAACAGTCGTATAAGTATTCTGGTTTGGCTTTAAAACATTTACTGGAATTGGTTCTCTTCGCATTCGACGTTTATGAAAATGCCGAAAATGCTAATCCTGTCGAAGATTGGCAGGAATATAATATTTGCAACCAGTTACTCCAGAAACAAGAAGTTGGCAAAGAATCAAAATATTTAAAGGAGCAACAATTAAAAATTATAACGGCCCTGCTAAATGCATTACAAACCCAGGTAATGTTGGTAAAAATAGACATTTTCATATACTGGGTAGAGATTGATTTGAACGAAAAAGTAAACCTGCAAGAAGTTATTGGAACAATGGCGTACAGGGTGGGTGAACGAATGATTAGCAACCACAAATTCGGTCACGATGTACAACAGCAACTAAAGGTGATTGAAATACGACCTAAAACGTTAGATGAGATAATATGCAACGCCACAATCGGTGATATATTAAATGCCCTCGATAATCTACAATTAGATTATATCATTAAAAAAGCATGGTTTAGTGAATTGCTCAATCGAACGGTGGCTTTGGGAAATGAGGAATGTTTACAGTCTATTATGCAAAATATAAAGTTAATGAACGTTGAACATTGTTTGCAAATATTGGACTTTATAAAATTAGAAATCATGCGCAATTATCAAGAAAATCAAGATGAAACTCAACCTGATAATGAACTAAATCTTGAAACTATGGACATAGATCCTGAGGACTATGAACAAATAAGTGAATTAATTCTTAAGGCATTAGAAAACTATAATACCGAACAATTGTTGGTAATATTAAATTACCAAAGCAAACTATACGGCTTTAATACATCCCTATTTTCAAAAACAGATATTTCGTCAAAGATTACAGAATTTCTCAACAAATACAACGGCGAAAATTCTACATTTGATATTCAACAATTTCTCACATTATGTTTTGAAAATGCCCAACTGGCTTGGCAAAAATTCTTTGATATGGCCTGTCTTAATCTGACCCATGTCAGCAACTATTGTACAACGGTGAAATTATGTAAGCCTTGGTCGAATAATTTTTTTATACCTCATCTCTTGGCGGCTTTTAATGAACCGTCTTGTCTGGAGCAACGCTACTTTCCCGCACTGTTGTGTGAAATCTATTTTACCCTATACTACCCAGACAATAAAACAGAGTTTCTTAAGAAAATTATACACAGACAAGTAAATCATTATTTGGATCAGCAGCAATTTGATCATTTGTTGCCTTTGGTCAAGTGTCTAAATTTAATTGGTTCCTATGGTGAATCTCAATCAAATAAACCATTGAATTTTGGTGAAATAACTGCTCCCGTTTTACTGATGGCCGCTCAGATAATGGATAAGGCCAGGTGGGATTTAATTACATATTCAGATGTTCGAGATGAAATTGTACACGAATGTATACAATTTATACAAAAGACATCAAAAAAATTTTTACCAAATGCTACGGAAAAGGGTAAGCATTTTTTCGTCACCTGTCACTTGGTCTTATTCTGTACTATAATAACTTTTATGCATTTCTAGACCGCAAATGGATAACTAAAGTCATAAAGGATTCCTACAAGCCACTTACTCAGTATTATTTTCAAAAATATTCTTTAACCCCCGATCAAATACCCATAGAATTTGATCGATTTTTAATACGTCTCGATATTGAAGACAAATCCGAATCTGAAATGTTTCTAATCATAGTAAGTATAAACTAGACATGTTATTTCAATGTTAATTAACTTCCTTTACAATAATTTCCACAGAACTATGTCCGTTGCACGATGAAAGAAACTGAGTGGTTAGCACGCAGTGAACGTCTTTTACCTCATATTTCTGATGTTATGATTATATTAAGTGGTGTCGTCAGTGAGACAGAAAATCCTAATTCTGTTAACAATTATCGTCATTGCTTGTCAAACTATGCGAATATAGTTAAAAAATTTCTGTTGCCGCAAATCGAAGATGACAATAAGAAAATTGAAAAATTAGAAACTAAAGTATTGAAAATCATTTCCTCAGCACCGGAACAAATATACGAAGAAACCTTTATGAATTTTGAATCATTACTGCTGGATATTATGAAAAAATGTGGCCAACCTTTGGAGGAAAATATATCAAAAAATATACGTAAATTTGTAGAGAATATGAAGGATTGTAGTGCAAAGCAAATATTTTTGGAAAAATTTCAAGGTCTCACAACGGAGATTGCATAGAGTTATATATACCATCAGTATAGACAAAAAAAATCAACAAAATTTTATTGTATTTCTTTTTTTTACTTTTTAATGAATTTAAAAGTTGTTTTACTTTTATAATAAAATATTGAAGTAGTTTTTTTGTTACATACATTAAAAATTATTTTTTAATGCTTTTAATACTGTCAGGAACAGACGTTTAAAAGCAATCCATACATCAAAGCCTAAATTATATTAAACGCCTTCTAAAAACAGGAAGTGTATAAAAGTGTTATTATCATATGTGTTACTCTAGGATGCCATCTATCTGTGTTGCGAATTTCATTTAATTCGATTTTCTAGAAATCCTTTGACTTTCGTTTTGCAAAAATAGCAGTCGTTTATGTGATTTTTTAGCTCCCTCCAGATCATTGGCTAAGTAAACCGTAATGAGTTTTAAGTCTCTTCCAACCAGGGTACACTTATACAAGGTGGCGGTGCAAGCCCAGCTGACTATTTTTTTGTGTTCTGGAGAATGTCAAAATAGGTACATACTTAAAAAAATTATTTCAACTTCGGAAATTGTCAAACTCCATACATTAAAAAAGAGAGACAAAAATTGCTCTCCTTTACGCTATCACCTTATGTAATTACACCATGCTTCCAACCAACCTGCCAGAGCTACTGCACATGTTTTTCAACATACATATATTTGGGATCAAACTTTCCATTCATCGACTATTTCAAACCCAAAATAATGATAGTAACCCTTTTTTATTTAGGGCGTCATCTTTTTGCTTATATTCATTAAAAACAGTTATATATTTTAGCATCGTTAAAAAATCAATAAAAATAAGGAAGAAAAATTTACTTACCAAAAATTCAATGAAAACTAGGAAATAACTTTTGTTTTTATATATAGATGTACATATGTACGTCCATAGTTTACTTATAATTACAATACAGTCACTGCACTTGAACATGCCAGTTATATCATGGTGTGATTACCCTGAGTTATATGATATCATGATATTTATATGATGCAAGTGTTTATGTATGTAGGTATAGAAAATTTATATGTAAT
Source organism: Phyto melanocephala (assembly GCA_941918925.1). Lineage (NCBI taxonomy): Eukaryota > Metazoa > Arthropoda > Insecta > Diptera > Rhinophoridae > Phyto > Phyto melanocephala. The sequence goes on along the minus strand of OW799234.1, from coordinate 127,787,372 downwards.
ACATATGTTCTAATTTATCTGGTCCGAAAAAGTTGCGTAATATATGTATGTTGTAGTTTTGTACCTGAACTGCTAAATGCAAGTACATACATATGTTGCGCATAAATGTGTTTCATTATGTTTGTCAAAGGAGGTACATGCACTTAATTGTGGATAAAACCAACATTTCTGCACCGATTTTTATCATTTATGGCTCATTTTATTCCCATATACATATCCTTCTGAATAAGGACAAAAGTGTAATATATTTGCGTTTTAAGTTTTTAACGAGTTTTTAAAGACAAAAAACAAAATAGGTATTTTCATTAAAAATATTATTTTTCACACCAATTTCTGAATAACTCCGAAACAGTTGAAAATGGAATAAAATTATGTAAGGTTGACTTAAAGGTAATATTATCTTGCATCTTTTGTCTTCTTATTCAAATCGAAAAAACCGTTAAGGAGTTATTTTAAAATAAATAGCGTAGTCGCCTTGTTAAGAGGAAAATATTAGCCACGCCCATAAAAAAAAAAATCTGCACTCGATACGCAAAAACTAAAAGCGGATATGAACTAAAAAATAATTAAGATCACTGTATTCCACATATTTATGTTCATAGACCAATTTTTTCTCAGACCAGTGTTATAAATTTAAATAAACTTGAAAATTTTTTTTTGTGATATAGGTACTTAGGTTTTTATTACTATGTAATATTTTTATTTGGCCTATTTGGTTTATACTACTTTGTGGAAACGAATAAATAAATAAATAATACATTACATAAATTTGGCTAATTCACAAGAGGATCCTAAGTGTCATATTCTCATAATATTCCAAAAATTTTAAAAGTATGTATTGCTTATTGTAAAATTCTTTGAACTTTTTAACATTTTTTTAAATTATGTCAAGACCACACACTTAGGACACCTTGTTTGTGAATTAGTCAATTGTGTTATACATTTTTGAACGTGATTTTAATTTTTATTTTTACAGTGTTTGATTAAATGTAACACTGTTGCTTTAAAAAAATTTCAGACCAAACACTTCCAATTTTTATATTCTTTTTTATTTACGGCAAAGATTTTAAATTTGTATGATGCCATATGAAATGAAGTAATTTTGATTTAGATTTTTTAAAAGTATTCTTTATAAGCATGACGTAAATGATGGTTAGTTTCTTAAAAATTCTTTTCTTTTTAAATATTTTTTTTCATCTTTTAAAAAAAGAGTGAACTTTAGAATAAATAACTATATATATATCTCGGTATGTTAATCTGGCAACGCTGTGATGACGCATGCGAATTTGCCAAAAATAAGTTAAGGAAAAAGGAAACCTGAAGAAAAAATTCATGTAAAAAACGTAAAACGGATTAGAGCAAATTGGAAAAAAATTTGTTTGTGCGTTTAGGCAAATAAGAAATATATTTTCAGTAATAAATAATAATTTTTAAAACCTAGTGTTAAACCTTTTAATCCTATAAAAAGTGTGTTATAAAAACAAAAGCTTAAGGCAACGAGTTCACAAAATTTTTTTTTTGTTAATTCGAAGCACAAAAAGTTCCGTGCAGTCATCATACGCAGCGAATAAAAACGAAAGAAAAAGGAGCAAAGACTAGTAAACTGAATATTTGCAAATTTCAGTTTTTTTGTCTTTATTAAAAAAGAGTTTTAGAACAAAATCTTAATATGGCCCAACTCACTGAGGCCCAGCTTAGAGCCAGGCTAATTATAGACCCACCAAACGAGTTACGCTTTGTTGGTAAGTGAAAAAGGCAAGAATATGCAATAAGAAAAACAAGGAAGTCTAAAATATAAAACCTCAAGATTAAAATAAGGAGTCCCAACGCCATGAAAAATAAAAATTTCATAAACAGCGTGCCATTATTAATTATTGAATAAAAAGCAAAGTAAATTATTTCGCTTCAAAATATGTGTCCGCATACATTTTGTACTGCGCTCTTCCAATTATCGCAGACGGATGACACACACACCGTTAATACGTGCGTGTTGTTTTGGCTATATATTTTGCTTTTGATTCATTTTATTTTTGTCTAGATCTAAAACATTAATTTTATTCACTAGGTTAGAAGGGCGTATTTTTTTATAATCATTAGCAAAAACTTTCGCTTTTATTTATTTTTAACTTAAATCTGTTTAAATGTGTTTTTTTTTCTATTATGTTTATTTTGTTACTTAGAATAGCATTGAACATTGTGTCCAGAAAAATACATGTAAATTGTCTTCCTGGGGATCAATTTTAGTTCTGTCAAACTGTGAAGTGAAATCTTCATATAAAGAGACTAAGGTTAGTATTTAATAGGGTTGTTAGGTTCCTGTACTCTGTCAGATTTGGTAAGCATACATCATCGTTTGTTTTGAAGTTTTTAGGATTTTCTTTTATGGAATTTATAAATTTTAGAAATATTTTACACTTTTATAAGTTATATAAGTTGCAGATACCTAAATATGTAGTTAAGTTTTTAGGTTTTGTAGATCTAATAGAAAAATACAGTTGATCATACCAAGGTTGACCTCAATTTTGGAAGGATCTTTTTGTGTGAGAGTGGCACGAACTTATAATAGGTTATCGAACACGCGAGTTGTCTGAAAAAAGTACTTAATTGAATGACCATTCTCTATCTATTTACATATTTCAATCTTAGTCTTAAGTTTATATTTATATTATATTTTCTGTGCAATTTTCTTGTCATTATATTTTTAATTCCTTTGTACATATTTATATTTAAATTAATACAATATATTTTTTTTATAGCTTAAGTAAAGCATTGTAATTTTTTTTTGTAGAAGTTTGTAGCCGATTATGGCCTAGAGGATTGGTCGCCAGAAAATAAATAAATAAAAAAAAAAAAAAACAAATAACTATAAATTATAAATTAGTTTAAACAAAAATTTCGTCAATAAAAAAAATAAATAAGTTATGTATATCTGTGTCGATATTAGAAAATGTTCAACTTTGAATCATCAAAGCAAAATCTTAAAATGATTAGTTAGCACTAACTAGCGACTTCCTAGGTATGTGCATAAAACAATTTTGGTGATACATATCAAGTAAAAAAATTTTCAAATTATTTTTTAAACTTCTGTTTGTTTGAGCTTTCCTGAATAATTTAAATCTATATATGTATGTATCGTTGTTCGTAAATTATTGTGTTCTATGTAACATATAAAAGCTATACATATAGAACACAAAAATTTACGAACGACGATACGTATATAAATCAATGCCACTTTTCGTTGTAATTTTGTAACTCAAGAACGGGCTCACCTATCCGAACCAAATGTTTAGGCTTTATTCTGACTATTTAGTAGATGGTTTACGTGAAGTTTGCACTAAATCTGTCTAGTGGTTTACGGGTAAAAAAGGATAAAATCGATAACTCAGTATCTCCGGGCTTAATAAAGATATCACAAAAATTCAGAAAGAACCAAAGGGACTGTTAAAATAACTGGATAGGGTCCGGTACTTTTTGGAAATTTTGAGTTTTAAGGGGATAAAAACTGAATTTTGGTACTTTTTGAAAAAAGTAAAAACGTAGTTTTACTCTTCTTAAAACAATCTATAATTAAATTTTGTACTTTTTCGAAATTTTGGAATATAGGTGGAAAAGGGCTAAAAACGGGTAAAATCGGTAATATTGTATCTTCGGACCTAATGCATGTAGCACAAAAATTCAAAAATATCCCAGAAGGCTAATATTTTTTTTTAAATAAATGAATTTGCTGTTCCAATTAAATTTTTTTACGTAGCGAATCACGCACTAGGTTTTTTTAAAAATCGTTTGTCTCAAAAAATAAAAATATATATTATACCTATACAGTGTTTGACATATATTAAGCACACGACCTGTACCGTATACTTTATTTAAGTTTTCTATTTTAGCCCTCGACATAAATATATTATTTTTTGTCATACACATCGACATCTTTTTACTTTTTCTAGTTGCATTTAAAAAAAGTAGCCACCATTTAGTTGTAAAAAACATGCATATATTAGTTAGCTTGTTTCGTTAGAAGGATCTCGGAAGATTGTTTGAAATTCTTTAAAATACCAAAGGGTAAATAAAACATCTGAAGCATTTCTAAGAAACTCTTAATTAAGACCGAAATATATTTGTTAGTAATAGAACAAATAGTCTTAGTCTCAACGGATATAAAATAATTGATTTGTATCTCAAAATATGCCTCTTAATTTTATAAAAGAACGTTTCTGCTCACCTTAATGTTGAAATAAGACATGCCATGACCATAAATATTTGGTTTCTTATGGCTATAGCATATATATGGCACGTCTAACTTAAGCATAAGTTCACTAAATTGAACGAAAACAAGCTGATTTCATATGTGAAAAATATTTTGGAGTGATGAGTCGAAATTCACCCGATTTTGTTCTGATAGAAAGAAACATGTTCAAACCGGGAATTCAATATCATATTATTATACAATGAAAACTAAAAAGCTAAGTAAAGGTAGTATAATGGTATGGATAGGTTTTATTATGGGGATCCAATTTTTAAGTTCAATAAAAAAATGGGTCAGCATTTCAATTTCAATTTTTATACAAACAATTTTTGGAACATTAGCTAATACATTTTGCTAATGAAAATTTGTGTATTAAAGTAATTTTTATGCGCCATAATGATCATAGGCACACTTCTAGGCTAGTTAATAATTATTTAGGGATGTTTTGCCTTGGCCAGCTCAAACTCTGGATTTTAACCCAACCAAAACCTTTGAAATAATGTTAATAAAAAAGATAAATTGAGTAAAACTAAAAATCTACATGAATTTTTTTTCTGTTATGTTCTTTTGTAAAGATAATGCCAAAAAGATTAGACCAGGTTATAAACAAAAAGGATAGACAACCAAATATTAAATAAAAGCCAAAAACAGTAGAAGTTTTTATCGTTTTGAATGGTTTGCTAATTTAAAGATCAATTTTCATGTAGATGTAGATGGTCCTTCCATTAGTTCAAGTTTTTGCATACTTTTTCTAGCGTTTTGGCCAGTCTCTTAATAATGACAGCTAACTGTTATGTTGTCTTCCAGGGTTAGAATTGTGGCTGTAAAGTCTCTGAGCAAGATAGACTTCATTGTTGTGCACAAAAAAACTTGTAGTGGATAGCGATTTTTATTGACACTGGCCAATACTACAGCATAATTCTCCTCTATTCGCACTTGTTGCATACGGTTTGGTGTAAATAAAGTGAAATTGGTACGTTTTTGGTTTGGGCACATGTCACGATTCTTTTTTACATTAAAAAACCATACAGAAAAAATAACTCTTAAATTCTATCTATTGTAATTTTTATCATTTATAAATTTATTGTTACTTGCTTATTAAATTATATTAATGCATCTGTGTTATTGCTTTTGAATGATAACAGTATCACTATTTTTTGTGCTTATTGCTCTTGATCTTTTTATACCCTTGACCATTGGTGGTAAGGGCAAATATAATATACAAAATAAATAGATTAGCATTTTTTAAAGTTTAACGTTAAACTAAAAATTATTATAATTTTTTAATTAATAATAATAAAATATCAATTCTTTTAAGTCCTCTTAGGTGAATTTAGCTAAAATAAATTGTTTAATTTCACGAAGATATTTATTTTAGCTCTTTGATAATAATTTTCAAAAGAGAAAAGTTTCTGAAAACCTCCATAAGGCGTGGATGATCCAGTAGGAACTAGAAAATTCGATGGAGCGATGAAAACAAAAATTAATTTTGGTTAATATGAAACACAAAAATTCAATTAAAACCTTAATAATTGGCTTGTGTAAACATTGTATATGTAAAATTTAAGACATGTTACAATACAATTCTTACTTTTTATTTTTTCTTATTACATTTTGAGGTTAAAGTATTTGCTAGTGATTTGTTATTGTTGGTGTAGAATGGATATGACACCTTTTTAAACATTTACATACATGGTTGTTTGTATATAAGTAAACTTCATAAACTTGGTTTATGTGTGACGTATGACTGCTGCTGCTGCTGCGTTTACTTTCTTTACTTTGTTGTTTTATGCTTTTCTAAGATTTGAATTTAAAAAGTTTATTTGTGTTTGTGTGTGTTTTTTATTATTTTGTTGCAAGGCTTATTTATTCATCAGGTAATTGCAGTTCGAAAATAACTTTTTTGTTTATATTAAATGAGCGAAAAGAGAAAATTGTTTTTTTATCTATAGACTTTGACAGCTGAAATTTAAAATATGTGAAAAAAAATAATCAGCTGACGAATTAAGACTACCTGATGAATAAATATGCAAGTAAACTAAAATTTAAAAAAAAAATCAATATACATACATATGTACAAATACTACATAATACGCACTTTTAATTTTCAATGCAATAGGTCAATTCAAACCAAGACTTACATATATTGTGTAATATGTCGTATATTTCATTTTTCTTTTAATATTAAATTAAATTTTTTTTTGGATTTAAATCCACAAATTTTCACAGAAACCTAAACCAATGATATGCAATTGGTAAAAATACACACCTTAACATAAGAAAAGTACACCCACAAGTTTTATTATTTATTTATTTTTATTCGTTGTAATATAAAAAGCCACTCTAGTCCAATTAAGTTTAAACCTACATTTATATACTGGGCCAATTCAAAGTGGTTGCATATCAATCATATTTGTACTATTTCATATTATTTTATGCACGCATAAAATTTTTGTAAGTAATACAAAGAAAATAATAAGACTTTACACATTTGTTTCCTATGAATAAGAAATTGTTTATGTTATACTTTTAACCATACTGTCTCTCAGAGAGAATTTCTTCGCTTCTCACCTCTCAGAGAGAATATTTTCTATTTTCTTCTTTCCTGTATACATACAATTTTTAACAGCGTCATCTCTTTGTCTTCTTTCTTGTATTAATACATAATTTGTTAACAAAAGGTGTTCAAAGTCACTAGTCATATTAATATGAATTATATGACATAGTACAATATGAGAGTCTACTTTGAATTGGCCCACTGTATTTGCAGCTGTCCTAAATTCAAATGTTTCAAAATATTGATCTCAAAAAATATGATTGTTGCGATCAACTCTACATAACTCGCCGATTTTCAAAATTTTTAATAACAGATCTTTTTAACGGATATCGGAAGGCGGCTTAGACGCAGGATCAAATCAAAGGTACTTTAATAGCGATTTTTCCCGGAAGATAAACCTTCTGCAAGCGTCGACGGACTGTTGGAGCGCTAACCGAATTTTTAATTACAGCATAAATCTGCTTTAAAGGGCTAGAATGTTTTTTTTTTTTAAATTGAGACAATGCAATGGCTAATTAATAGTCGCAGTGGTTTTTCGAGGCCTACCCATTTAAAAAATGTTTTGTTGCATAATTTTTCTCTGCTTTAAATTCGGTTATCAGATTTTATTGAATTTACTTCCAAAAAAAAGATTTTTTGTTGATCTAAAATTAGCATTAGTAGCATTTTATAAAATGAAACATTTTTTTTTATTTACTTAGTTTTTTGTACTTTAAATACTTCTCTTTAAAACACACAATACCAATTTTGGAAAGAAATTCATGTCAAAATAAAAAATGTATGTATTAAAGAGTAGAATGCATATTAAATCTTGGGTCATTTACTTTTAAGTTTTTTTTTTTTTTTTTTGTTATAATTTGTCTTGAGCTTCCTTTTTTTCATACAAAACAAGTAAAGAATTGTCATCGTTTATGCAACACGTCGTATTAAGTTTTTATTTGACTTATTTTTTTTATAATATACACGTATTATAGTATGTTTTCATGTTTTGCTTATTTTCCATTATGTTTTCATATTTTTTCTTCTATGAATTTCATTGTACATATGTATTTATATTTTTATTTTTTTGCACTTGTATTTGTTTTGCAAAATAAAAGAAAAGCACATGGAATAGGTTGTTTTTTTTAACTGTAGCTAACAGTTTTTACTACATTTATGATAATTTTTTGTTGCGTTTGTTTTTTCCTTATCTTAACGTTTTATTACCACAGCCAACTAAATAAAACCCACACCTACTTTACCTATAATTAGGTACAAACAATATTTATTGAAGTGTGTTGTATTACATAAAAATCTATGTACATATGTATATAAAAATTTCCGATATTAGCCAACATACTATGTATTCAGAATAGTGCTAGAGCTAATATGTTTTTTTGAATTGTTAGAGATATGAAGTTGTTTTAGCGATATTTTTCAGTTTGTATGTTTTAAGCCTCCATATGTACTACGTTTTTAATATGAGGTATACAAATATAGATATGTATTGGGAGAGAATTTCGATTTTTGATGATCATTAAAATCAGCCCAAAAACAGCTAAGATATAAGCAGACTTCAAATTTATCTCTGTTGTTAATTATAAAAATATTTTGCAGTAAACTTAAAAATGTCAATTTCGACGAAATCTTGATCCAATTGGTCAATAAACGGTAAAAACAGGCGAAAAACTTATTGCTTTTTTAATATGTTTAATATACTAGCTAAACGGTATTGATTTTGCGAATCCCTGGATTTGGGATTTTAAAATTTTAAATATCGGTTTTTTCGGAACCCCGCGATTTTTAATGGTTTATTATTTATGTGCATGTATAAAAACAGAATTTATTGTAATAATTTTTAATTTATTTTTTTTTTAACAAAATAAAAAACTTAAATAGGAAAATTCTTCCAATTTAAGTTAAGTATTATATACATTACATATTAATATATAATTTAAAGGCAAATATTTATTATAAATAATAGTCAAAGTATAAAAACTGAACAATTTTTTTAATATTTTTTTCAATTACGGGCTTGTGGCCGCGACTTCGTCTGCTTAGTTATCGGGATAAAAGGTAGTCTAAGTATTAACCTAAGTTGTTATACCTTTATACCTGTGGTGCACAAGGGTATATATAGCTTTGTCATTCCGTTTGTAATTTCTACAATTTTCATTTCCGACCCCATAAAGTATATATTTTCTGAAAGCTTATGTATAGAGGAGTCGATTAAGCCCTGACCGGCTGTCCGTGTGTTGGTTGAAACAAACTTTAAGAAGCATCCATATGTTCCTTAGATCTGTGTATGGTATAAATTTTTTTGAAATATCCGGAAATAAATCGCTATTGCAATTCAGCACAATCGCCCCATAACTTTCTAAGATATGAGCAAATAAACACGATAGCCTCTGTTTTTTTTCCAATATTTTTACCACCAAAATTAAAATTTTTCAGCCATGGAATAATTTATAGGTACCTTTGCCAGTATTGGTATATATAATATGCCTCTAGAGATATTTGTGAAAAATTTTGGATAACTGGTGCTCTAATCGGTAAAATTATAGGCAAAAAAAAAATATTCCAAAAATTTACAAACTAAACTCAATTTTTTTTATATTTATCAAATACTAGAAAAGCCCGGCGCGCGTTGCTACGCCCCTTAATGAATAAAAATGCATTCTGAATTTAAATTGAATAATATCAAGTACAAAAAGCTAAAAATTATAACTTTTCTTAATGGGCGTGGCACTGCCCACTTTTCTAATCACGAAATTGCAAAGTCATGACAGCTCAATGTGTGTGCAAAGTTTCAGAAAAATCGGTCAAGTGCAATTAGATAAAATTGATAACTAATTTTTATGGGCGTGGCCCGCCCACTTTTTTTCCACCCATAAACACTTCCTGGAATGTGTACAACAACTTGCCGAAGTTTGAGTTCGATCGATTTTACAGTTTCGGAGTCTATAGCTAACACACACACACACACACAGAGTTTTACTTTTATATATATAGATAATTCATTTTATATTCTTTAGCACTATAGAAAACATACTTGAAAAATAAAGGTTTTTCTGCAAAATTTGCGTTTGTGTTTCGTATTGTTACGATTTTTTGAGGTCGACAAATTTAAATGAACGATGATTCTTTCAAGTTCTTGGTTTTATTTGTTCTTTTGTTCAATTCAAGTTACGCCTTTATATTTACACCTGTACCTTATTTAGCGCAAAAGTTTTTTAATGTCGTTTTTTGTTAAAAAAATTTTTGGCTCCTATTATTATTATTTTTTAATATTTTTATACACTTTAACAGAGAGTGTAAGGGTATATTTAGTCATTCCGTGTGAAATTTCTACAATATTTACTTTTGACCCCGTAAATTATATTGAAACAAAATGAAAATTTTTTTAATCCCATAAATATGGGTGAAAGGGCTTGACTAGTACGATGTGAAGGGTATTGTCAGATTTCTCACGGCTTAATATAGCACTCTTACTTGTTTGTTTAAACATGTTATTTTAATTACACCTACAGTTAAATTATTAAAATGTAAATTTAAGCGATTTGTGAGTTTTAGGTGCCGTATCGATATACATACATATGCCAATAAACTTTTCAAGAATACATTTTTTTGTGAATAAAAATCCTTACCGCTTAATTGCCGTACATAAAGGTTGACATTTTTATACCCTTTACACAGTGGAAAAGGGTATATATAGGTTTGTCATTCCGTGTGAAATTTCTACAATTTTCATTTCCGACCCCATAAAGTATATATTTTCTGAAAGCTTATGTATAGGGAAGTCGATTAAGTTCTGTCAGTCTGTCCGTGTGTATTTGAAGCCCCCCGACATCGCCTGGACCCGGGTAAGGTATTAAAATATCAGAAATACTCGGGAGTAGATCCGTATTGAAAATCAGAAACATCGGTACATAAACAACTGAGATATGTGTTTTTTTTAACACAAAAACAACATACAACAACAACATACATATGTATATACAAACGTGGTATACTGGTTAGAGTAAACGTGTCATCGAACCCCAGCTGAGCCCAAAAAATTTAATTTTTTTTTTATGTTATTTATATTTTTATTATTATTTTTTTAATTTTTTTTTAATATTTTTTTAATTTTTTATTTATTTTTTTTAGATTTTTTATTTTTATATTTTTGATTATTTTAAAAAACAAAAAATTTTGTTTAATTTTTTTTATTTTTGATTTTATATTTATTATTTATATTTTTATAATTATTTTTTTTTTAATTTTTAAAATTTTTTTTTTTTTTTAATTTTTTTAATATATTTTTTTAACACACATACATGCGTACGTAAATTTATAATTTTACAATGGGATGTTTTTATATATGTATGTTTTTTATATGTATGTACGTATTTCTTATGAGATGAATGGTGATTCAAACTATTGTTATTGCGTGACTACACGTTGTGAAGGGTATATAAGATTCGGCACGGCCGAATATATCACTCTTACTTGTCTATATTAGTTTTATATGACGACGAAAAAATTAAAGACATTTATTCACGGCATATGGAATTTTTTTGTCAAACACATTTAGAAATTTTCTGCATTGTTGTAAAATACATTTATTATAAGAAAAGCACTCTTATCTGAATAGTATTTTATTTTCAATAAAAGAAAATTCATTAATTGATTATAAACCTGTTTTCTTTCTTTTCTTTTGAACACACACAAGAATGTAGATAGATACATAGGAGTACGTTACGTACCTGTCGACGTAACTTTAAGTGCCTCTTTTAATCTATTTTTATTGTGTGTTTAATGTATCACACAAATTTTTTTATGTCATAATCAATAATCTTACATTCATATCTTTTAAATAATAATATACATATATATGAACATTACACCGTGCCGGAACACATCGAACATATTCTAATATGAAGTATTTTGTAAGTCAATTTAAATTTTTTTTATTTTATTAATTTTTCTTTATATATTCGGTATTTACAATCGGATCTTAAAGTTGAATATATCGATTTTTTGTACCGAATGACTTGTTTTGCTTTAAGACCAGTGACATAAAGAATAATTTAAAAAGGCGAGCCCTACGTTCGGTAAAAAAATGAGGTCATATTTTATGCAAAACTTTTTAACATCAGTTTAATGATTTTTTCAAAGTTTATTTTTTTGTGTTAGGGTAGTAGATACTACAACAGTCAATCAGAACATTTTTTGGACGATTTGTTTTATTTAGATAAGTGCTATAAGTGATCTGAAAGGATAAACGATTAATTGCTGCTTTATATTCTATAAGTCCAACATGTATGCTAAGTGAAAGGTAATTTTCAATTTTAATTTTAATAAAAACAAGAGAAAAAAATAGATGAACATTTCAAAACATTTAAACTTCATTTTGTTTCTAAAAGATTATTTTAGAAGAAGCAGCTAAAAAGACGCAATTGTTAATTTTTTTTTTTTTAATTGAATAATGTGGTCTTACATATGTTAAGTTGTTAACTACATACACATATATTATTTTATTAATGAAAGTGTATATGTTTATATGCATACATATATGTGACCTTCTCCGAGAGAAGGGACCTAGTGTGTGAAAATAAAGTTTTGAGAAAAACACATTTAAAGTGATCATGAAGGCCGTGGAACTGGTTAGGGGTAACATCAACGCGGGCTCGGAGGTCACTATATATGTGGATAGCCAGGCGGCTCTTAGTGCCGTGAGGGGCTATCATGTGAATTCCGGTCTGGTTGATGACTGTAGGAGAGCTCTACGGGAGATCTTGATGGAGTACAGGTTGAGACTATGCTGGGTGCCAGGTCACTCAAACATTGGCGGGAATGAGATAGCTGATGAGTTGGCGAGACTGGGCTCGGTAATAGTGGATCCTGATAGGATGGAGGCGGTTAGGCCTCCATTAGGTTTCTATTTCGGTAGGATAAGGGAATGGGTTCTGGGCGAGACTAATCGGGACTGGAATAACCGAACGGATTGCAGAGTATCACGGACGCTGTGGCCGATACTCAGCAAATCTGATTCGGATTTGCTTCTGGTCAGGGATAGGGTCTGCGTGAGGACCATGATAGGGATTATTACGGGCCACTGCATGTTGGGTAGGGTGGCGGTAAGAATGGGGCGGAGCCTCTCGGATATGTGTAGACTGTGTGAGGATCCGGAGGAGTTGGAGTCAGTTGAGCACATTCTGTGCCAATGTCCCAGACTGCAAATTGGCAGATTGAGATGGCTAGGTAGTAGATTTCTCCGCGAATTGGGTGATGTCTCGAGCTGTGGACTCGAGAATCTGATAGGATTCGTAATGGGAATGACCTGGCTTCGTGACTTGAGACCGGGAATGGGTCGTTTGTAGGGTTTTGGCTCTCTTTTTTTTGGCTTTAGTTTGTTGTCCACTTCTCACCTTCTTTCTGTCTTCTTTCTTTCTTCCCCCTTCTCTTCTTCTCTCCTCTATCTCTTATTACTTTAAGGCATCACAATGGACCGTATTGGTCTCTGGGTGAGGGTGTGAAGGTTACTTCACACCGGCCTTACTTACCTACCTACCTACCTTGGTGACGTCATGCCTATGTGGTGACGAATTTAAAAAAAAAATTAATGTTTTCCTCATTTTTATTGATATTTCCAAGTTCGTTTTGTACGTTTTTATGGTGTTTTTTTTCAAAAATCTAACTCATTTTATCTTATTATACACCCTTTTAGGTACCAGAATCCACTCTTAAGTCGAAACATGTTTTTCGACACACTAGGTCGCTTTTCCTATAATATTTTAAATCAAAATTCTTAAAAAAATTCCTCTCATGACTGCAGTATGTTTTGTTCGTTTTTTACCTTTGTAAGTTGTTTTGATTTTTATTTATATAGGGCCGTATTCATAAAAAATATTTTAGGTAACCGGTTATTTTTAAATGCTTAACCGAAAACCAGTTTTTTTAAATAACAACTATTTGGAATATCCGAAAACCGGTTTATGAAAAAAGTCTTACAAAAATGTCTAGTAAATACTAGAACGGTATATCTCAGGTAAATGCTCTTTAAAGCAAAACATCATTGATCTGCTCGACACAAAAACATTAATATAAGATATAATGAATTATATAAAAAAGCGGCCCCATATGTTATGCTAAATTTTTTTTCGAAATTATCTTAAACAAGTAAGAGTGCTATATTCGGCTGTGCCGAATCTTATATACCCTTCACAACGTGTAGTCATGCAATAACAGTAGTTTGTATCACCATTCATCCCATATGAAATACGTACATACATATAAAAACCATACATATATAAAAACATCCCACTGTAAAATTATAAATTTACATATGTATGTTAAAAAAAAAAAATTTTTAAAAAATTTAAAAAATTTAAAAAAAAATAATTAAAATATATGTAATAAATATAAAACAAAAAAAAAAAAATTAAAAAAAAAAAATAATAAAAATATAAATAATATATTAAATAAAAAATAAAAATTAAATAAAAAAAAATAAAAAATAAATTTAAAAAAAATATATAAAAAAAATTTTTTTTGGCTCAGCTGGGATTCGATGCCACGTTTTCTCTAACCAGTATACACGTTTGTATGTATGTATGTTTTTTTTGTGGAAAAAAATCGAGGTGGTCGTGGGTTTTCGCTAATATCTCAGTTGTTTACGTACCGATGTTTCTAATTTTCAATACCGATCTACTCCCGAATATTTCTGATATTTTAATACCTCACCCGGGTCCAAGCGACGTCGGGAGGCTTCAAAAAGTTGATTTCAACATACACACGGACAGACTGACAGAGCTTAATCGACTCCCCTATTCATAAGCTTTCAGAAAATATATACTTTATGGGGTCGGAAATTAAAATTGTAGAAATTTCACACGGAATGACAAACCTATCAACATATTTATACCCTTTTTCACTGTGTGAAGGGTATAAAAATACTTAATATTTGAAGATGTATGGTCTATTTTTATACCCTTCACACAGTGAAAAAGGGTATATATAGGTTTGTTTCCTTCTTGTAAGATGGTACACTCTAATGTACATACGTGCATACATACAGTGATGGTCAAAAATTTAGCTCGCTCATATTATTTAAACAACGCTTTAATTCATTTACGAGTATCAATAATTTGAAAAAACTAAAAATATATTATTTATTGGAAACTCAGGAGAGCAAGATTTATTATTTTAGAAAAATTTTTACTAAAGATCCGTAACGTTGTTTCGAAATGGAGGCTAAATTTTTGTTTTTACTGCTTTAATATGTTTTTAAATTTTATTCCAATAATTCCCTAACGGATTTGAACCCGGTGCGTTAGCTACTTAACACTTTTTTTATTTTCCTCTTCTATTTGTATTCATAAAAGTGGCATATTATCATTTGAAAATTGAATCATGTAGTCAGTTAATATTAAAAAAAATGTTGATTATTTTTTCTATATGTTTTAACAATTGGCTCAACAGTGTTCCAAAAAAGGCACATTATGCTTTCGCCACTTTGCTTGAATGTTTTGATTGTGTACTTTAACCTAGGTTGCCAACATGCAAGTGCAAATAAAAGCAAGCAGGGACTGAAAATAACAGTTATTTTGAAATTTTAAAACAAAAAAAGCATATAGAAGTAAATAACGGAAAACGAATTCAAGTATACCATATTGATCCTTATGCATTAATCTATAATAAAATATGTTGCTTTTTAAAATTGTGATTTTTTTTAACAAAAATAAAAGTTTTTTTTTATTTTTTAATTTTTTCGAGCAAATATAACAGTTATTTTGTGCTTTTTATTTTTTTGAAATAAAAATAACCGTTATTTTTTGCTTTTTTTTCGAGCAAAAATAAAAGTTATTTTTGATTTTTATTTTTTTATATTTTAAACATCAGAATTGAGTTTTACTATCATTAGAGCTTCCGAATTGTCCACTGACAAATTGTACTGCAACTTTCCTAGAATCAGTTTGAGTGCTGAAAAGGACCTCTCTACACTAACTTGTGTCGCAGGTACAGAATGCACAACAAAAGCCAGTCTACGTAGCCAGGGAAGTACATATTTTTTACAGTTCCAGTATTCCATCAAGAATGTACATTATAACAGAATTATTATATCGTCTTTGCAAAGTACTTATCTTAAGTCAGTTTAAGGAAAGTGATTGAATTTAGGTAACTTCTATCTTGGGCATCTTTACAGAATCACTAAATACAAAAATTATTACAAAACAACAAACCTTATTGTATAGTTTGTATTTATAATTTATAGTTTGTATTTATATTTTATAATATTTATAATTTTTACCGCATTTAAAAAAATCTATTTAAAGGTCCATTTACTAGTGCAGTTTTAACAACACTAAGGCTTACGAATCCTTCGGATGAAACAATTTTGTTTAAAATTAAAACAACCGCTCCAAAACGTTATTGTGTACGTCCAAATTTTGGTTGCGTTAATCCAAATGATAGTGTTTCTATTGAAAGTGAGTGTATAATAAAAACTATTAAGTAAATATTTAGTATGCAAATTCAAATAATACGAATATTTACTTTTTTTTTTTTTCTTTTTTCAATTTTACGTTATATTTTAATACCTCGTTTACAGTATGCTTGCAACCCTTCAATTTTGATCCTTTCGAAAAGAATAAGCATAAGTTTATGGTGCAAAGTATTGTGAGTCCCTCAAATGAAAGACCACAGGATCCTAACAAATATGTAAATATAGTAAATAATATATATTTTTTTTTAATTTAGTTTATGTTTGTTATTGTCTCTTATAAACATATGTATGTTGATTATAATTTTTTTTGTTTTAAATGTTATTATTATTTCTTTAAAAAAAGTGGAAGGAATTGCCACCAGAACATTTTATGGATGCCAAGTTGAAGTGTGTTTTTGATATGCCAGATGGTGTACGCGAAGCGGCTGCAAACGTTATTAAAACTGTTAAAGCTGCTGAGGCTGCAGTTCCTCAAAAGGTTAAAAACGAAGAAAAAGTAAATATAAAAATAAATGTTGTTTCGTTATCCCATTGGTTTAGTAACTATTAAATTAATATTTTTTTAAAGATCCTTAATCTGGACAACTCAGATCAAACTGAATGGCAGACAAATGAACTCAGACAGTTGCGGGAAGAGAATAGTAATTTGAGAAAAGAGCTGTTAAAAATAAAGGTATGTTGTTAAATATAATTTAATATTTTTTATTTCAACAATGTTTTCCGGAAAAAAAATTATAAATGGGCTGTGAAAAATCTGGAGAAAAAGAAGATTTTTATAAATAATGTTTTTGTTACTTGCTTCATTTTCTTACCATTATATCTGTATTATTTATTATTTATTTTTTAGTTTGTCCATTATATAACATTTATCCCACTATCCTTATACTTTGTAAACAAAGTACAATTTTACCAACTATATAAGTCCGCTACAATTAGTTTTTAAATACATCTTAATTTGGAAACCCCCCTTCCATATGACATAAATTTACTAACATTAATTTTTAACATTATGTTTAAGTTAAACGAATACCGCTCATAGTCATGTTTATGTAACACGAACAAAATTATTTCTGCTTTTTCAAAAGAGACATCAAACTACGTATTCAAGAAATGTCATGCAGACAATAATTTGTTCGAAGCAAATGGATGAATCCATCCATCTTCAATTTTGCATACCTATGACAAAAAAATTTTTTAAATGCTACTGATAATTTTTCTTAAAATTAAAGTAAGAAACTAGTATAATTAAAAAAAAAGTTCGAAAAAATACAAATATAAAATTCAGGCAACTAGTTATTAATTATTTTCTTAAACTTACATTGCAGGAGGAGCTAATCAGAAATCGATCTTCGCCTTCTAAACCGCCAATGGGTGAACCTTATACTCCTGTTATGGCCGAGAATCAGATTCCAATGTTCTATATAGCGATCGCTATTGCTGCTATAATTTTTGGTATTATATTTGGCAAATTTGTACTCTGAACGTCTAACTAGAAAATGCAGAAACAAAAATGAGTGTTACGTTTTTTGTGTTTTGCTATGTTACGAAAGAAAAATAAAATAAGAAAACAAATTTGCAACAAAATTTAAAAAAAAATCATTAAAATTTAAAACAAACTTAAATCGTTAAGAGAAGAGCAGCAATTATTTCCAAACAAAAACATAAAAAACTCGTATAACAAGCAAAACCAATTTACCAAGTTAAGTGTAAAAAACAAAAATCCATTTTTCTTTTCTTTATTTTTAAAATAATATTCTTCATTCATATTTAGTAACACAAAACCTAATTTATTATTAAATAAAAACACACATACATAAGTACTTCAATTGCTTCTTTCATTTTGATTGTAATTCAAGCTCTCTTAAGAAACAACATTATTTATTTAGCTTTCCGATATTGTATTCATTATTTTAAATAAATTTTCCTTAGTCCACTTATAATATTTAGTTTTAGAATTTTTTTGAAACTGCAACAATTGAAACAAAAAACAATCAATGATTTTTTAAAATTAACGTTAAAAAATTCATAACCTTTTATTGCTAATGAAAATCTGTTTACGTTCCACGTTCAATATTAATACTTTCTACCGGCTATTGCAACTTTTAAACAAAATTAAGGAAATATATTATTTAGTCAACTTTTAAATGAAACGTTTTTTTGTTTTTTATTTTCCTATCAAAGGCAATTTTTTATTACATATTGATTAAAAGGCTTATAACACTCCCTTAAAAAAAAAAAAAGTTATTAGGGGCTGGCTTTTATTTTTTCTTATTACATAAATCTAGTTTTATCGATTGTTCTTTGTTTAGTATTAAGTTTATTTTCCTTTTTTAAATCACCAGGGTGTGTTTTATTTAACTGTATTTTTTATCGTATTTAAATTATTAATTTTTGTTTGCATTTTATAATACATACACACATTAATTTTTATTTCATTATTGCTGCTGGACATTAAATAAACAAAATATATAAATAAATAAAAAAAGAAATAAAAGAGAAATATATAAAAAGCTAAAAAAAAGAAATTAATTGCAATTGCAGCAAAAGGCTATCATCGATATATTTAAATATTTTTAAGTGTCTTTGTTGCAATTGCAATTTGTTTATTTTCTACTACTTGTATACATTAAATGTATACATTTTTCATAATTTTTTTTTTAACTGGTCATTTTTCTTTTAAAATAATATTATTAAATAACATAATGTAAAAAAATTCTAAGAACAAATTATATAAATATAAACTCTGTGTAATGTGTAATTTCCATTTAAAGTTGAGTGTTCAACAACTCGAAAACAACATAATGTTTTTCTTTGTTATTTTAATCGTACAAACAAAAATATCAAGCTAAATTATTATTAAAAAACACTAAATTGCAAAAAAAAAGTTGATTTTTAAATAATTATTAGTTTAAAATTGGCGCCGCCGCTCGTCTTTGTTTTCATTTACTGTAACAATATGCTACAAAACAAATGAAAAAAGAAACCGAATTCTTCATGATTTAACTCATAATAATACAGAATACTTAAAAATGTAATCAGAAAAATTTTTCTGTAACTATATACAAAATTTGATGAAGTATAATAAAAACTGAAAAATTAATAATTAATAATAATAAATTGTTTTTTTTTTTCATATAGGAAAATCGTCGAGTTTTTTCACATATAGATGGCTTAATATACGACATTCGATATCGATCGAAATTTCAATCGAACGTGAAAGTTTTTCTTACATTTTGTACCTATTGGATTCTTATTAGAATTCCCTAATTTCCTATCGATATCGAATGCCGTACTTCGGGCCGTTATTTTCGACCATAGCTTACTAAAGTTTTTAAAAAGTGATGTGTTTGTTTATTTACTACAGAATATGTTCAAAACGAAATATCGAGATTTGACCTTTTAACATTACATTAAGTGATCAATAGGAACATTAAGGGCGTTCTTATATTGAAAAATTAGATTTTCTATACGGCGCCACGCAATTAACCAACTTTTAAAAATATCGGATCCGATATTAGTAAATAAATATCGATGTATCGATATTGAGGTATTTAAAATATCGGCGATTAATATCGAAATTTCTTAAACTAAACATTGATATTTTGATATATCGATATATTTTACTCTACCACCAAAAAAAAACACACACACACATTTGCTTTTTGGCATTTCAGTCGTCGTTTTCCACCAACAAAATGCATGTAGAATTTCGTTGTTGCATAACTGAGGCTACCTGATAATTCCCAGTCAGCAATTTTTGAAATTTCTAATCAAATTCGAGTCTTTGAACTCCTCAGCGCGATTAAAAATGCAGAATATGAGCTCATTTTCTGATCGTAAAATATACTTTGTTCGGGAGAAAAGTGTCCCTAGCCGCGACTCTTCTTGATGTTTTATTAATGATTCATTTTTTTAGTCAGCTGAGAGTCATTTTCGATCCCTTTTTTATGTCTATTATAGCCTTATTCGATTCGTTTTCTAGTAATTTATCAGTCTTCTTTCTCTTAATTTGTGAGCCTTTTTCGAGTCATTTATCATGAACACTCACGAGTCTTTTTTGAGTAATTTTTTGGTCGTTTTCTTATTATACCCTTCACCTGTGGTGCATAAGGGTATATATAGCTTTGTCATTCCGTTTGTAATTTCTACAATTTTCATTTCGACCCCATTAAGTATATAAATATTTTCTGAAAGCCTATGAATAGAGGAGTGGATTAAGCCCTGTCCTTCTGTCCGTGTGTTGGTTGAAATCAACTTTAAGAAGCAACTATATGTTCCTCAGATCTGAGTATAGTATCAATTTTTTTGAAATATCCGGGAATGAATCGCTATTGAACTTCAGCATAATCGCCCCATAACTTTCTGAAATATGAGCAAAAAACCACGACCACCTCGTTTTTTTTTCACAATTACAACAACATATATATATATACTGGTTAGATAAACGTGGCATCGAATCCCAGCTGAGCCAAAAAAAAAATGTAATTTAATTTTTTTATTTCATATTTCTTTAATTTTTTGTAATTTTTTTAAGTTTTTTTTTTGTTTTTTAATACATTTTTTGTTTCATTTGTTTTTTTTTTGTAATTTTTTTTTTGTGGAAACATACGTAAACTCAATTTATAATTTTGCAATGGGATGTTTTTCTATATGTATGTTTTTTACATGTATGTACGAATTAAATATGAGATCACTGGTGATACAGACTATTGTTATTGCATGACTACACGTTGTGAAGGGTATATAAGATTCGGCACGGCCGAATATAGCACTCTTACTTGTTTTTTGGTAGTGTTTTTATAGTCATTTATGATTGTTTTTTGAATCATTTATCAGTCGAATTGCTAATCGGATTTGACTCTTTTTCTAGGGTATTACAGTAAATTTTCTTATTCCTACGTTCACACTGACGTAATTTCTAAAAAAAGAACTTGATTTTGTTTATTATTCTTTAACTTTAATATTTATTCTGGAAGTAAATTGTAAGGGAAGGAAACTATTATTGGGTTGTGTTTATAGACCCAATAGTCGTATTTGTATGGAGAGATTTATGAACACTCTGGGAACATATACTGTAACATACGAGGATTTTATTATTACAGGCGACTTTAATTCAAACATTTTAGTAAACTCTGATCTAACGGACAACATGCTCAAACTTGGTCTTAATTCCCCAAACACAAATATTCCTACACATTTTACAAGTACTAACAACACACTTCTTGACCTTTTCTTTGTCAGTGATACTTCGAAAGTATTGCTCTATGACCAATTGTCTGCATCTTGCTTTTCACGTCATGACCTAATTTTCATGACGTTTAATTTTCAGTTGAATGTGAATGAACAATTTGTTAGTTATCGGGACTTTAAAAACATCGACTACGCTAGGTTAGAGGAAGAATATTTTAGTATTGATTGGAGTGTGCTATATAACTTCATTTCTGTTGATGATCAGCTCTTTTTTCTGCAGAACAACCTAAACTACTTATACGATCTTGTGGTTTCCTTAAAGTCGAAGATTTTAAATAGACATAATAAGCCCTGGTTTACTCACGATATAGAACAGGCGATTTATAACAGAGACCTTCTATATGCTCTATGGAAGCGTTTCAAAATCACAGAATCGTATGATGAATATTGTGTATCACGTAGGATAACTAACAGATTAATTAGAAAAGCCAAATCTAACTACTATGATTCAAAGTTCTCTGCTGCCATTGGTTCAAAGAAAACTTGGCAAACAATTCGTGAAATCGGCATTGGCAATTCTCGTAGCCAAGAACCATGTTCTGTCGATGCAAACATCCTAAATAACCAATTTTTAAATATTCCAAATGTTCAACCGATATCGAATTACTATCATTTTTCTAATGATATTTTAAACAATAATTTCAATTTTGCAAACGTAAGTCAATGTGACGTATTATCCAGCCTACTATCAATAAAATCCAATGCAGTTGGTGTCGATGGGTTAGATCCTAGGTTTTTAAAAATTCTTATTCCAAAACTTCTTCCTTTAATAACATTCGTTTTCAATAAAGTGTTTGAAACTAACAATATGCTCACTGATCGTCAATCTGGTTTTCGTAAAAATCACAGTTGTATAACTGCCCTCGTAGATGTTGCTGAGGATATAAGACAACAGATAGACAACGGTAATGTTACCTTTTGCTTTTGCTTTACGGTATTAGTTTTGATGATTATTTAAGAGTGCGTTGTTTACTGTTTATGCATTAAATTATAGGTTCGTTCGAGAACTCACAAATTTGTACGAATTTGTACAAATTTTTACTGCATTTAACGAAATTGCGTTCGTTTACACAAATTTGTAGCAAATGAGAGCACAAATAGAGAGCGAAAAGTGACAGTTCTTGACTGAGTATTTGCAAATTTTTACTACAGGAATTTCTTGCAGTAAGATTTGGCAAAACCAAAAAACATATGATTCAAAAGGTAAACAAACAAAAGTAAGCAAACAAAAAATATACAATTTGTGAAAAAAATATTAAAAAAAGAAAATCCAAACAAAAAAGCAAAATATTATTAAATTTAAATTGTTTGTGATATAAAGTTAGTTAACAATGTCTACAGATGAAAGAATGGAACTGCCTGCATCTGGCGCAGGTACATAGTTCCCATTAAACAACACAATCTTTATTTGCCATCAGCTGTTGATTCAATCTTACGAATTTTTACAAATGTTTGTTCGAGTACTTTTTTGGACAAATTCTCTTTTTGAGAGTAAAATTTTCAATTTACTAAATAATTACTCATTTACTACAAAGTGCAGTAAAAGTACTCGAATGAACCTTATATATACACATCAGCCTGAACATCTCCATGAACGTTAAAATTTTTTAACTCTTGATAGAGGCAAAAGAATTCTAGCGTTTAGTCATCGAACACTGATTTCTAAATACCATTTCTTTATTAATGCTATCAGTCTCTGGAACGGAATCCCCTATAGATCACAAACCATTAGTAACGCACGACAATTCAGAAAATTTATTTTTGGTAATTTCTCACGTTAAATATACATACATATGTACATATATAAATTTTGCTTGTATATTGTTTTATCTTATTATACCCGCCACCAAAAAAATGGTGGGGGTATATTCATTTTGTCATTCCGTTTGTAACACATCGAAATTTCCATTTTAGACCCCATAAAGTATATATATTCTGAATCAGGGTTTGATTTGATGACGATCTAGCTATGTCCGTCCGTCTGTTGAAAGCACGATAGAGGTCGCACCGAAAAAGCTCGGGGGCTCAAACTCTGCCAGAATCTTTCTTATAGACAAGGTTTGTTTGGTATTGAAAATGGGCTAAATCGGAATATTAAGAAGAGAGTTATAGCTCGAAAAGCAAGAGTAGGTCGAAAAAACCGTGTCCTTCGAACATTGAATAAAATGGAATTGTGGTCAAACGCATTAACGTAGACTCATGAAACTTCGAATATATATTTCCCCAAAAATTATCTAAATCTATACATTAGGAGAGGAGTTATCGATCAAAATGTACGAAAATTTATACCGCACAGTGTATTTTTCGGTATATTTAAAAACAAAAACGTCATAAAAGCAACAAAATTGGATGTACGACTCTGAAATTTTGCACACTTTGCTTTTTGGGGAAGGGCTTTTTTGTAACGGAAAATCAATGTGCCACGCCCACTTTTACGCCCACCTCCCATATAACGTTTTACCTAAAATTCATATAATTTCTCTATTAATAAAGATTTTGGAATAATAAAGGGCTATACACCTAAGTCGTACTCACCTAAGTCGTACTCATTCTCAAAAATAACTTTGACACGCCTACTATAACGCCCACTTTTCACGTTATCTACCGTTAATGAAATTTAAAAGCTCATAAAACCGCCAAAATTAGAGGTATGATGATAAAATTTGCTACGTATATCCCCCTAGGCAATGTCATTACTGTGACAGAAAATAAAGTTGCCACGCCCTCTTTAACGCCCACCTCCCATATAACGTTTTACTTAAAATTCATATAATTTCTCTATTAATAAAGATTTTGGAATAATAAAGGGCTATATTGAAACACCTAAGTTGTACTCATTCGCAAAAACAACTGCGACACGCCTACTATAACGCCCATTTTTCATGTTATCTACCGTTAATGAAATTTAAAAGCTCATAAAACCGCCAAAATTAGAGGTATGATGATCAATTGGTTCAATTATGTATTTAACAAAATATCGGATAAATGGCCCCTTGGCGCCACTCCTCTATCTGATGGTCCAAATTTTCAATGACAATGTTGATGCTCAATTGTTGGGCATGATGATGAGTCGAGGTTGACTGCTCTTTTGCCCCACTAACGCAAAAGAACAGCAATGGTTCCCATTCAACGAACTAAGAAGGCATTCACAGATTTTCTAACATTTTATACAGACCAGTTTTGCAGAAATTTAAATATTTTTTACAATTCTCCCGATTGTGGACGAATTTGAACGATTATGTTGATCAAAAGAATTACGAAGTGCACAAAATGCATTTTGATTTGAACGCCCATTTTTATAAAAAACCTGAATAACTTTAAAGCGTTGCTCATTTGCGTATCTTTCTACGGATCAAATTGAGTAAGTTTGAGATTGAGAAATGTCAAGTGAAGTGCAAAAAACAAGTTTAAGGACTAGGTGTAGTTCACCCTCAACATGGGCCCTTAAAATTTAACCACCCTCTACAAAGAAAGTGATACATATTTCATTATAAAGAGATTATTCCATAGCGATTAACAAAATAATAAATATTGTGCTTTAAATGTACACAAAATTGGTGGTGGGTATAAAAGATTCGGCACAGCCGAATATAGTGCTCTTACTTGTTTTATTTGGTTTAATTTATTATTTTTAATTTTTTTTATTTTTTTTATTTTATTATTTTTATTTTTTTTATTTTATATATTATTTATATTTTTATTATTTTTTTTAATTTTTTTTTATTTGTTTTTTGTTTTTTATTATTTTTTTTTGTTTGTTTTATATATATTATTTATATTTTAATTATTTGTTTTAATTTTTTTTTAATTTTTTTATACCCTTCACACAGTGGAAAAGTGTATATATAGGTTTGTCATTCCGTGTGAAATTTCTACAATTTTCATTTCCGACCCCATAAAGTATATATTTTCTGAAAGCTTATGAATAGGGGAGTCGATTAAGCCCTGTCCGTCTGTCCGTGTGTATGTTGAAATCAACTTTTTGAAGCCCCCCGACATAGGTTGGACCCGGGTAAGGTATTAAAATATCAGAAATATTCGGGAGTAGATCGGTATTGAAAATCAGAAACATCGGTACAACTGAGATATGAGCAAAAACCCACGACCACCTCGATTTTTTTTTTCACAAAAACAACATTACAACAACAACATACATACATACAAACGTGTATACTGGTTAGAGAAAACGTGGCATCGAATCCCAACTGAGCAAAAAAAAAATTTTTTTTTAATATTTTTAAAAATTTTTTTTAAATTTTTTTTTTATTTTTTTTTTTTTATTTAATATATTATTTATATTTTTATTATTATTTTTTTTTTAATTTTTTTTTTAATTTTTTTTTTTATTTTTTTTTTATTTTTTTTTTGTTTTATATAGATATATAATAATTTTTATACCCTTCACCTGTGGTGCACAAGGGTATATATAGCTTTGTCATTCCGTTTGTAATTTCTACAATTTTTATTTCCGACCCCATAAAGTATATATTTTCTGAAAGCTTATGAATAGAGGAGTCGATTAAGCCCTGACCGTCTGTCCGTCTGTCCGTCTATCCGTCTGTCCGTCTGTCCGTCTGTCCGTCTGCCCGTCTGTCCGTGTGTTGGTTGAAATCAACTTTTAGAAGCAACTATATGTTCCTCAGATCTGTATATGGTATCAATCTCTTGGAAATATCCAGGAATGAATCGCTATTGAAATTCAGCACAATCGCCCCATAACTTTCTGAGATATGAGCAAAAAACCACGACCACCTCGTTTTTTTTCACAATTACAACAACATACATATATACATACATGTGAAAAACATACCAAACAAAAAAAAATTACAAAAAAAAAATATTAAAAATAAGAAAAAAATAATAAAAAAAACTACAAAAAAAAAATTTTTAAAAAAATTTAAAAAAAAATTTAAAAAAAATTTTTAAAAATTTTTCTAAAAAAAATTTTTTAAATAATTTAAAAAAAATATAAAAAACAATAATAAAATATAAATAATATATTAAATAAAATAAAATTTTTTTGGCTCAGCTGGGATTCGATGCCACATTTATTCTAACGTGTACGTATGCACGTATTTTATATGGGATGAATGGTGATACAAACAATTGTTATTGCATGACTACACGTTGTGAAGGGTATATAAGATTCGGCACGGCCGAATATAGCACTGTTACTTGTTTTTTTTAATTTTTTTTTTTTGTTTTTTTAACATACATACGTGTACGTATTTCATATGGGATGAATGGTGATACAAGCAACTGTTATTGCATGACTACACGTTGTGAAGTGTATATAAGATTCGGCATGGCCGAATATAGCACTCTTACTTGTTTTTTTTAACATACATACATACGTAAATTTATAATTTTACAATGGGATGCTTTTATATATGTATGTACCTGTTTCATATGGGATGAATGGTGATACAAACTACGTTTATTGCATGACTACACGTTGTGAAGGGTATATAAGATTCGGAACGGCAGAATATAGCACTCTTACTTGTTTTCTACTCAGTTGTAACATCGTATTAATTTTCCAAATTAATATCCAAAACATTTGTATATATCGAGTCTGTTAACGTATTGACATCATCTGTTTTTCTCTCATCGTCTTCTCCGGCGCCAAGTTTATTAGAGGAAACAAGTGGTTCTGGCATATCTGGCATAAACAAGTTGTAACAGATTTAAAGTTTATGGCGCAACTCATGTATGCGATACCGTTTTATCTTCTTCAGAATCCGTTAATTTTGTACGTTTGTTTTAAGGCACTAATATTTACTTTTCTTGAGGAGCCACTTTAATTATTTTTACACACAAAGCTTGTGAATCAAATATTTATAAAGCGCCCCTAAAATATGAATAATTAAAACAAAAATGTCTAAAATAATTTCTATTAAGATTTTAATAAAGGTTTCGTTTTACTAAAGAAGAAAAACGTGAATTCAATTTAACTAAAAATTAAATTAATCTCTATAACATGCTTTTATGCATAACATTGTCAAAATTACATATTTTTCAAAATTTTGCTCTTTAACGATTTAAAGTCACTTTTAACAAGTAAGAGCGCTATATTCGGCCGTGCCGAATCTTATATACCCTTCACAACGTGTAGTCATGCAATAACAGTGGTTTGTGTCACCATTCATCCCATATGAAATACGTACATACATATAAAAACATACATATATAAAAACGTCCCATTGTAAAATTAAAAATTCACGTATGTATGTTAAAAAAACAAAAAAAAAAAAAATTTTTTTAAAAATTTAAAAAAAAAAATTTATAAAAAATTTAAAAAAAAAAATTTTAAAAAAAATTTAAAAAAAAATTATTATGTATATAATATATATAAAACCAAAAAAAAAATAAAAAAAAATTAAAAAAAAAAATAATAATAAAAATATAAATAATATATTAAATAAAAAAATAAAAAAAAAAATAAAAAAAAATTAAAAAAAAAAATTAAAAAAAAAATTAAAAAAAATTTTTTTAAAAATTTAAAAAAAAAAAATTTATAAAAATTTTAAAAAAAAAATTTTAAAAAAAATTTAAAAAAAAATTATTATGCCACGTTTTCTCTAACCAGTATACACGTTTGTATGTATGTATGTTGTTGTTGTAATGTTGTTTTTGTGAAAAAAAAATCGAGGTGGTCGTGGGTTTTTGCTCATATCTCAGTTGTTTATGTACCGATGTTTCTGATTTTCAATACCGATCTACTCCCGAATATTTCTGATATTTTAATACCTTACTTGGGTCCAACCTATGTTGGGGGGCTTCAAAAAGTTGATTTCAACATACACACGGACAGACGGTCAGACGGACAGACGGACAGACTGACAGAGCTTAATCGACTCCCCTATTCATAAGCTTTCAGAAAATATATACTTTATAGGGTCGGAAATTAAAATTGTAGAAATTTCACACGGAATGACAAACCTATATATACCCTTTTTCACTGTGTGAAGGGTATAAAAATAGAGTTTTTATTACAAGTCTGTGTAATTTTCAGTTTTTTTTTTGATAATTGCATTACTTCTGCACAATCAACAGCTACTTTGCCTCTCTTAAAAATTTAAGAATTTTGATTTGTGACGTTATATTATTAAATGTGAGAAATATAGTAAAGTTGTTGAATTAATCTATTCTATTAGTCAATTATTTGTTTGTTTTGTTAATTAGTTAGTTAGTTTGTGCAACTTTAAATCTTTGATAGAAAGGAAAAAATAACGTCTTTACAGTTTTTGTAAATTTTTATCGTGCTCACATCACATTCATTAAAAAAATTTATAGATTTTTATAAAAAAAATATATATTTGAATGCAGCTTTAAACAAAAGTGCATTATACATATAAAATTGTTAAACAAATAAAACGCACAAAATACAATTAAAAAATATACTAAAACAAATTTTGTTCAAAAACAACTTCCATCCAAACGACACAATATATCAGAGTAAACGATTTATTGATAATGCATATTTTGCGAATTTGTATTACATTTTAACTATTCACTTTGCCTGGGCATCGGGACAAGCCATTTGATATAGAAACTGAATTAAAGTTCTCGTGGGCCGTCCAGTCATACGATCTTTTAATAAATAAGGTATAGTGCCGAAACGTGTTAACATGCCCACGCCTCGTATGTCTAAGTGTGCCCAATCGACGCAGGGTACAAATTCCTGTTTTATCAAAAAATATATTAGAATTAAAAAAAAAAATATCAACAATTACATATAAAACATAAAATACTTACGTGTAGAATAGCAGCACCTAAACAGCTAGAAGCTGGACCAACACCATTATTACTGATATCGAAACTGATATTGTCTATTATATATTAAAAAAAAAAACAAGCTCTTATATCTTAAATTAAAGGCATCTTTTTAAACATACCTGTAACAAGTTTTTTGTAGTACGTCCACAATGGGAATCGCCACATACGATCACCTGTAAGAGAGCCAGCCTTTTGAAACTGTTTCCAAATGTAATGAGAATTGGAAAATATTCCCGTAGCACCACCACCCAAACCCTTAACAACACCCTTACCTAAAGTAGCAATGTCAACGACCAAACGGGGCTTATAAGTAGTTTGGGCATAAAGTAGGGGATCAGCCATTACTACGACACCAGCCATGTCTGTATCCTATTTTAATAACCAACTTAATTTATAAAAAAAAAATAGACAAATAAAAAAAAACTTACTCTTATAGCCAGTGTTTTACCATTAAGTAGAGTAACAACGTCACCTGGTTTACAAGCCATGCCCGAGGGCATATTTTCACACAAAGGAATGACGGCTGAAATATTAATCGGTAATGAGAGGGCTGCAGCTGCCCGTATTGCAGCCACACATACGGCTGCACCAGCCATAGAACCACGATATTCATCCATATTTTTGCAAGGACGTAAACAGATACCACCGCTGACAAATAAAACTTAAATTTTAGTATGTTTTTCGAAAAAATATATATATATATGTATATATACCAACCTATTAAACGTCATGCCTTTACCCAAGAGTAAAATAGGTTTATCTTCAGGAGATGTCCCACAATAGCTTATTTCTAATAACACTGGAGGTTCACACGATCCTTTGGCTATAGTAAGAAAGGAATTTAAATGTTGCTGTTCTATCCACTCCATTGTACGTATTTCAACCGTGACTCCACACGGACATAAAGCATCAACTGTGGCTTGGGCAAATGTTGTTGGAGTCATTTGGTTTGACGGCGCATCACTTAAACGACGTGCTAAGTTTTGTGCCTCGGCTTTGAAGAGCCCACGAGTCCAGGCATCAACATCTGGAGAATCGTACAATTCCAATTTTGGTACCATAGTACGATTCTTTTTCTGCTTATTGTCATTATAGCGCCATATAGCTAAAGCACTGCCCTCTGCTGCTTGTTCGGGATATTCCATAGAGTCTATAAAAACTTCAGAGCATCCTTGCATTTGTAAAGTACGAGCACCTACTCCAGCAGCTACGCGAGCATTTTCCTTTCAAAAAAACAATGAAAAAATTTTTTTTATAAAAATATATACTTATTGTTAAAAAAAATTTTTTCGCTCCATCGATAAATGTTTTTAAATTAAAAAAGTTGTCAAAAATTTTAAAATATTGGAAAGAAATGTATTTCAAAAGTAAATGATAATGAGTTAGTTAGCTTACCATTCCCTCATCAATCATTTCCAATTCATTAAAACCAACACCTTCACGACCCAAGCCAATAACGGCAACTGAACGATACTCCTGATCAATATTATTAAATACTTTGCCTCTGCCCAATTGGCCTGTAATGTTGCACCTATTTTAAAAGCACAATTATTTTTGTAATTTTTCTTTAAGCCCCTACTATTCAATACTTACTCTTTCATTAATTCGGATACTTTTCCCTGTACACGATCATCGAATTTTTCTCCACTTGTAGTTAGTTTTGGATCTTTATCACCTTCTTTCAAATACACACCAATAACAAGCCCTTTCTGCAATTAAGACAATACATATATTAATGTTATCGTTTACTGTTACATAAATTATTTTCCTACCGTTACACGCGGATCTTCCGTTGATGCATAGTGTCGAGTGGTAAAAATTTGTTTAAGTTTTCTAAATTTTTCTATAGATTTTGTTAACGAAAGTGTTAAACGTAACGGAAACATTATTCTTTGATTAGTCTAATTGATTTATATTTATTTTGCGTATGAAATATTATTTGAGTTAAAAATAGGTTCAAAAATGTAAATTAAATTTTGATTGCTTTTACAGTTTATCCGAAGCCTATTTAAATTAAAATATTTTGATATGTTTAGAGTGGAATAGTGGAAAAATACTATTTAAGCAGTTGTTTTTTGTATTGAGCTTGAGATCACTTTCTTTTATAAAAAACTAGCCAATACCGGCGCGCGTTGCTACGCCCCTTTATGAATTTTAATCGCATTCTAAATTTTAATCGAATATCAAGTGCAAGGCTAAAAACTATAACTTTTTCTTTATGAGCGTGGCACTGCCCACTTTTATAATTACGAAACTGTATAGTCATGACAGCTCAATAAGTGTGCAAAGTTTCAGAAAAATCGGTCCAGAGTAAGTACCTCAAAATGATACCTTTTTTTATGGGCGTGGCACTGCCCACTTTTCTAAATACGAAACTGTATAGTCATGACAACTCAATATGTGTGCAAAGTTTCAAAAAAATCGGTCCAGTGCAAGTACCTCAATATGATACCTTTTTTTTAATGGGCATGGCACTGCCCACTTTTCTAATGACGAAAGTGTAAAGTCATGACAGCTCAGTATGTTTGCAAAGTTTCAGAAAATTCGGTCTAGTGCAAGTAGCTAAAACTGATAACTAATTTTTTATGGGCGTGGCCCGCCCACTTTTTCAATCACGAAATTATAAAGTCATGACAACTCAATATGTGTGCAAGGTTTCATAAAAATCGGTCCAGTGCAAGTACCTCAATATTAAAACTTTTTTAGGGGCGTGGCCCCACCCACTTTTCTTATCACGAAATTATTTAGTCATGACAGCTCGATATGTGTGCAAAGTTTCAGAAAAATCGGTCAAGTGCAAGTAGCTAAAACTGATAACTAATTTTTTATGGGCGTGGCTCCGCCCACTTTTTTTCACCCATAAACACTCCCTGGTATGTGTACAACAACTTACCAAAGTTTGAGCCCGATCGGTTTTACAGTTTCGGGGTCTATAGCTAACACACACACACACACACACACACACAGAGTTTCACTTTTATATATATAGATAGTTATAATTATACCCACCACCAAAAAAATGGTGGGGGTATATTCATTTTGTCATTCCGTTTGTAACACATCGAAATATCCATTTTAGACCCCATAAAGTATATATATTCTGAATCAGGGTTTGATTTGATGACGATCTAGCTATGTCCGTCCGTCTATCCGTCTGTTGAAATCACGATAGAGGTCGCACCGAAAAAGCTAGGGGGCTCAAATTTTGCCAGAATCTTTCTTATAGACAAGGTTTGTTTGGTATTGAAAATGGGCTAAATCGGAATATTAGGAACAGAGTTATAGCTCGAAAAGCAAGAGTAGGTCGAAAAAACCGTGTCCTTCGAACATCGAATAAAATGGAATTATGTCCAAACGCATTAACGTAGACTCTTGAAACTTCGAATATATACTTCCTGAGTAAAAACAATATTTTTCCCCGCAAATTATCTAAATCTATGCATTAGGAGAGGAGTTATCGATCAAAATGTACGAAAATGTATACCGCACAGTGTATTTTTCGGTATATTTAAAAACAAAAACGTCATAAAAGCAACAAAATTGGATGTACGACTCTGAAATTTTGCACACTTTGCTTTTTAGTGAGAGGCTTTTTTGTAACGGAAAATTAAGGTGCCACGCCCACTTTTACGCCCACCTCCCATATAACGTTTTAACTAAAATTCATATAATTTCTCTATTAATAAAGATTTTGGAATAATAAAGGGCTATATTGAAACACCTAAGTTGTACTTATTCGCAAAAACAACTTTGACACGCCTACTATAACGCCCACTTTTGACGTTATCTACCGTTAATGAAATTTAAAAGCTCATAAAACCGCTAAAATTAGAGGTATGATGATACAATTTGCTACGTCTATCCCACTAGGCAATGTCATTACTGTGCCAGAAAATTAAGGTGCCACGCCCACTTTTACGCCCAGCTCCCATATAACGTTTTACCTAAAATTCATATAATTTCTCTATTAATAAAGATTTTGGAATAATAAATGGCTATATTGAAACACCTAAGTTGTACTCATTCGCAAAAACAACTTTGACACGCCTACTACAACGCCCACTTTTCACGTTATCTACCGTTAATGAAATTTAAAAGTAATTGTTGTGCCAAAAAGTTTAGGTGTCACGCCCACTTTAATGCCTACCTCCCATATAACGGTTTATCTTAAATTCATGTAATTTCTCTATTGACAAAGTTTTTGCAAAAATAAAGAACTTTATTGAAATATCTAAGTTGTGTTTATTAGCAGAAACTTTATAAACACGCCTACTTTAACGCCCACTTTCATTGAAAGACTAAATTTACAAAAGCATTTTACTATCATATCGAAGTTATTAATGGTGGTTAAATTTTATGTTGAATTTAAATAAAACACAAATTATTTAGGATATTATTATTATTTTTTTTTTGTATTTATAATATTTGTATGGTTCAATTATGTATTTACCAAAATA
Organism: Phyto melanocephala; assembly: GCA_941918925.1. Lineage (NCBI taxonomy): Eukaryota > Metazoa > Arthropoda > Insecta > Diptera > Rhinophoridae > Phyto > Phyto melanocephala. Next base: position 127,753,617 of record OW799234.1, on the reverse strand, counting down.
TCGGCCAGAGGTTGACTGCTCTTTTGCCACACTATCGCAAAAACCAGCAGTGGTTCCAACTCAACGAACTAGGAAGGCATTCACAGATTTTCTAACATTTTATACAGACCTGTTTTGCAGAAATTTAAATATTTTTTACAATTCTCCCGATTGTAAACGAATTTGAACGATTATGTTGATCAAAAGAATTACGAACTGCACAAAATGCATTTTGATTTAAACGCCCATTTTTATAAAAATCCTGAATAACTTTTAAGCGTTGCTCATTTGCGTATCTTTCCACGGATCAAATTGAGTAAGTTTGAGATTGAGGAATGTCAAGTGAAATGCAGAAAACAAATTTAAAGTCTAGGTGTAGTTCAACTTCAACATGGGCCCTTAAAATTTAACCATCCTCTATAAAGAAAGTGATACATATTTTATTGAAAAAAGATTATTCCATAGCGATTAACAAAATAATAAATATTGTGCTTTAAATGTACACAAAATTGGTGGTGGGTATAAAAGATTCGGCACAGCCGAATATAGTGCTCTTACTTGTTTTATTTTCCGATATTTCGCTACCACATTGGGTAGCTTCTTCAGGGAAAGTTTTTACAATATTTTAACAATTAACAATTAAAATATTAGAATTGTTAAAAAAAAGAAACAAAAAAAATAAAAAAAAAAAATTGTTTTTTGAACAATTCTAATATTTTAATTGTTAAAAAATTGTAAAAACTTTCCCTGAAGAAGCTACCCAATGTGGTAGCGAAATATCGGAAAATAAAATTATAACTATTTTTTATAAAAGAAAGTGATCTCAAGCTCAATACAAAAAACAACTGCTTATATAAATTAAAAAGATCGAAAATATTCATTTATTATATGTGGAAAAATACTTTTACATACTTACATATGTACATATGTATTTATGTACGTATTTTCTTTAAATTGTCTGTATATTGAAAATTTGATACTCTATCTATAGAACATATTTAATAAATTCACAATTTGTTAGAAACTTTAAATAATTTCTTAATTAACAGAAAAATTTCAATATGTTACCTCTTTTAAAAAAAATGTTCATCAATAAAACAAAATTTTTAAAACCTGTGTACATAATATTGTCCATAAATTCTCTATAATTTAATTAATTCTAAAAAAATATATATGTATATATTTATATTTTATTCAAACTTTTACTATATATATATATATATATATATATATATATATATATATATATATATATATATATATATATATATATATAAAGTTCATAGTTTAAAGTTAAAAAAATAACAGGAAATTGCGCAAAATTATTTGTGGCAGCTCTAACAGCCTTCCGTTTGTTTTGTACCAAGGCACATTTATTCATCAGGTACTCTTGATTCGTCAGCTGATTATTTTTTTCAACACTTATTTTAAATTTCAGCTGTCAAAACGCATAAATAAAACACAATTTTCTATTTTTTCTAATTTATTTCAAATGTCAAACTTTATATATAAAAAACATAAACAAAAAAATTCTCTCCGAACTGCAATTACCTGATGAATTAATATGCCTTGGTTTTGTACTAAAAATTTTATATACATTTAAAAAGGTTCCCAGGTTTTTTTTTCATTATATTTTTTGGTTTTTAAGACAACTTTAAAATAAGCCATAGTCCGAAAACGACAAAATAAAAACATAACATAGGTACAATACATAACAATTATACCCTTAAAACGGTAAGAGAAAACGAATTAACAAAAAAAAAATATTTTATTTTGTGTGCGTTAAAGTAGAAACATCAACATGCTATATTTTGTCGTTATTATTAAGTACAAGTAATAAAAAACGTTGCTGATGGTTTAAATAAATAAATTTTATACATTTATTATATTCAATCATCAACTGGCAAACTTTTTATAAAGAAATATCAAAAAAATCATTTCGTAAATTCAAGCACCTTATATAATTAATGATAGGTGTTAATGTGAATTTTTTATATATATTTATATATCTGTAGGCATATTAAACCTATAAAAAATTAATTTATTTTAATAAAAAAAAAATATCCGCGCCTGAGGCACATGCATGCAGTTGTTATTTTCATATAAGTGAATTTAGCAGACTACACTTAACAAGTTACACCCATGTCGTATTAGCTTTTCAAACTTCAAATAATAATATTTAAAAGCGAAATAAATCTTGTTATATATATATTTATATAAATTCATAGTAATAAAACTATATAAAGTTTGACATTGATAGTAAAATGCAAAATGGTCAGCTAATCCGTTACGGCTACCTTGTTAAGTGTACCCTGGAAGTTATCTTTAACCCTTTATCTGGCCATGTAACAGTAATGTCACATACCCTAAAATATGCTGTATATTGCTGTGTTTTATAAATTTTAGTACTTTAGGCGTTGTGACATAACTAGTGCAAACCGTGCACAATAAAAAACAAGTAAAATATAACGGGACAACATTATTATCACATATTTTTCTGTGCCAAAATTTTGTTGCTGAAAATAATTTCAAACTATAACAAGCGTTTAAGTTTTTAGTGCAAAAGTCAGATTCGCGATATACATATTATTTTCTTGGTTAATAGTGAATGCGTAAGTATATAATAAAGTGATTTTTATAAAATACAACTAAAAGCAAACTATATTCAACTTGTATTTGGTTAATTTCTGTTTGTAACATTTATGTCACATTGCCCAGTAATATGCCTTTTTTGTGTTGTTGAAAAAATTTTAGAAATTCTTGAGGAAAGTGAGGATGGACTTGATTTTGACGATGATCCTGAATATTGTGTAGATGTAGAAGACTCAATTTTCGAAGACGTTGCTCATGATCCTGATTATTTAGTAGACGTACAAGACTCCGTTTTCGAATATGTGACTCCATATTTAGAATCTCCAACTTCAGTCGCTTTACCAAAACAAGCAGCAAAAAGTAGGCAATACCAAAAAAAGCGTTATGAGAATATTCTTTGGAAAAAGAAAAACCTAGTTCTGAACGAGAAACAACTACAATACAAATTCAATTGAATCTGATTTACAAGCAAAAAAATTCAAAGGACCACCTCAACATGCTCCACCACCAGCTGTGCGTCAAGACCAGGTTGGTCATTGGCCAGTATGGGCCGAAAAGAGAATACGGTGCAAAATGCCAAATTGCCCAGGCGTGTCACAAACTTTGTGCGAAATCTGTGGTGTTGCATTGTGCTATAACAATAATAATAACTGCTTCCGTGCATTTCATCTATCATAAAATATTAAATACTTTTCAGGCAATGTAACATTTCTGTAACAAACCAGTTTTTTTAAAATTTACAAGTAAAAAATTTTTTTAAAAAATTTTTGACTAAATATGTTTTTTTATTTTAGTAATAGAAATCGAAAAATAACTATTTGCATTTAAAATGTCATGTTGCCCGATAAAGGGTTAAATAAATTAAAAGTTTTAGGATGATTTCTGGCAACGCTGGTGTGTTCTTATCAAATATTTAAGCACGATGGCCACGTTCAAACCATGGTACAATTATCAGGTAGCCTCACTCACTCACTCACTTTAGTTATGAAAATTACAAAAACTCTATTTATATTCTCAGACAGAGTATATTCCATTGTTTACAAAAATAAAAAAATCTTTTCAACCTTTTATATTTTTACAAATTAAAAACAGCTGATTTAGTGTTCTGACAGTTTTACTATTTTACACGCAAAAAAAGTACGGATAAAGTCTGGTAAAAAGAGAAACACAAATTACTCTCTCATGAACTTTCTCATTTAGCCAATTTACCCAATTTTCAACACAAGAAACGCTTTTCGGTAAAATTGGGTGCCCGCGGTAAAGTACGTCGAAAAAACCTATTGTGTACGTATATATTCAACCGCCAAAAAAACACGCACACACATTTGCTTTTTGTCATTTAAGTCGTCGTTTTCCAACAACAAAATACATGTAGAATTTTGGTGTTGCAGAACTGAGGCTAACTGGGGCCGAATTACGGCATTCGATATCGAACGAAATTTTACTCGAACGATCGAGTTCGCTGTGCTTTAGGTATAGAGATTCTAATAAGAATTTTCAAATTTCGATCACGTTCGAATGCCGTAATTCGGCCCCTGATGATTGTACCATAGTTCAAATTGATTTGACAAATAATATGTATGTCAAACCAAGGCGAATTCAATATCAGGTGATGTTAAGAAGCCAGCTGATTGTTTTTTGCTCGTTTTATTTTTACGGCACAATGTCAAAGTTTGTTTACATTTAAATTAATTTTTATGTGCGTTAGCTAAAAATTTATATAAAAGTGGTAATATTTGTGAAAAATAATTGTAAAAATACTAATATTTGTGCAATAACTTATTGAAAAATAAGTAAAATACAATTAATAAGTGGAATAAACAACATTTTTAATGTTTTTAATTCAGAAAATACAAAATTTCCGTTTTGCTTGTCCTATTGATTAAAAGTTGTGAAAATTGTGAAAAATATTAAAAAAAACACAAATATGTGATATAATCTAGCACAAATTTATGTAATAAATTAAAAATACTTATTTATTTTAAAAGTTTTCGCGTAAATTTATGAAAATACAATTTTAATTAAAAATAAACAAAAAAGTTTTTTTATGTTTTGACATTCTCTAGGCCTTTTTGTGTTTGTTGAAGGGATGTTATCACCTGATAGTGAATTCGCCTTGTGTCAAACCATCAATTTTCATTTCATAGCTGTTTTAAAAAAGGAAAGAACGTGTGGTCGCAAAATATTTTTAATATTTACAAAATATTTTTTTTTTTTGAAATATGAATTTTTCTCATCTCTGTTGCTGTATTTCTTGGATTTAACCTGCTATAAAGCAGGCAATCCACAGTATACTTCAATAAATTCAAGCAAAGTCTATTAATAGACCTTGAATTCAAGTATAAATTTGATTTTCTTCCATATTTAACTTAACCACAAAATTTATACCGTACGGTGTGTTCGCTGCGAAAACTGAATAAAAATGCCATTTGACGTTTTTCGCAGCAACACATCAAACTCGCTTCAAATCAAGGCATATTCATAAAGGTATATGCAACGGCGAATTCGCTGTGATGTTCGCTGTCAGACGCCACATATAAAAAATACGCAATAACTTTTATACATGGAGTTTGACTGTAGCATTCCTCATCAGCTGGGCTGATAATTTCACCTGTATGAATTCGTCTTGCTTTAAATCATAGCGCCGGCGGCGGTAGTGAATATCTAAATCAAGGCGAATTCAATAAGGTGAACTCGTCGCTAAAACAACTACAAAGTGATAAAATACAACGTGTATTTTGTTAGTGTAAACGTGGTGTAAACTAACTTAAGCTGTCAAAAAGTTATTTACGAAATCAAAAATAAAAAACACGTTTACATATACATAATAATTTGTATAAAATATTAAAAAGGTGCAATAATGATCCGTACATATACTGTCTGTTGCAGAGAAATTCACTCCACAAATTTCGCTCCACCTATTTCTGGTGGCTTGATCTCTGGGCACATAGAACAAAGTTCCATTGCTCTTCAAATATTTCTTTTTACACAAAGAGCACACACGCATTATTCACAAATAAAAATAGTTTGTTTTATTTAATTTAATTTTATTTTGTTAACGTTTTATTAAATTTTTCACAATTCACAATTTTTTTATCCCTTTTTTTACAATTTTTAAGAGAATTTGCACAATTTTGCACAATTGTAAACAATAAAAAAGTAGAAGCACACACAAAAAAAATTTGACATTTCAATATTAAAAATAGTGATCAGCTGATAAACAGCTGCTTTAATAACTTCACCTGATGTAAATTGGCCTTAAATTCATATTCTGTGGTTTTATAGATGAATTTTCTTTGTGTAACTTACAGTTATGAGTTTGAATTTCATCCACCAATTTCGAACAAAATCCATAAATTAAATTAAAGAAAATACAAAATTAATTTTTTAATTTATAAGGCGAATTGTTCTTCGTTGTCAAAAAAGACAAAGACGTATTTCAATTTGCCTTGATATTGACATTTTACGTACTCCAAAACACTAGCAAAATGCCTGTTGATACAGAATTTAAAATCACATTTCCCTTCCCTGCATTAATAAGGCAAATTCAACCAATTTTGACATAAAGTCTCCCCATCAGCTGGCTGATAATTTCACCCAAGATTTCACCTGTATGAATTGGCCTTGATCTAAATTGTTTTGATTTTCGTCAAACTCACGTGAACATATACGTGTGAGATTTTGTTCACTAACAGAATCAAAAAAAACTGAGTTTTACAAATCAGTTTGATACGTGGTCACACGTGGGCATCGTGCTTTAGTAACTAGGTTTTATTAGATTTTTTTTTTTTAAATATTTTTGGATTCTTATATTTTCTTAGTACATTCCAACTTTGCAATAATTTTGATTATCAAAAATTGGAGAGTTAAAATACTAATGTGAAGTAATTGTGTAAGTAATTTAGAATTAAATCTTGCGAATACTTTAAAAACTCGCTCTAAAGCAGTTGCTATTTGTACTCAAGTTCGTTAATTTGATTTTATTGGAATTCGAAAAATGTTTAAACAATTTTATTTTATTGCTAACTCATGCTATCGTTTATCTAACAAAAGGATACGTTTGTTTTCTCATAGTGTCGGTTGTCTGGTAAACCTGTAGAAATTTAAGTATACCTATAGTAACAATAAAAAGAACAAGATCATGTCCAACAAGCCTACTTTGGAGGAATGTATAGCATTTCCCATTCCAGAAGCAGAACTGGTTGAGGTTACAGAAAAAGCCAAAGATTGGGCAATTATGCATGGAGCAGCTATGCGATCAAAAACCAACTTTAGTTCAGACTCTTTAAATGTTAGTCAATAATGAATATAATTCGTAGATACAAAAAAGATTTTTTTAAATATGTTTTCAGTTTGCTCCATTTTTATTGACGCCGTCCTCTTTTCCACGCAAAGAATTTGAAAAGGCAGTCGCCCTACAGACTATTATCAATCGTCTAATGCATAATGTGGCTCACGATGAGGAATTTTTAACAACCACTTTAGCGGAAACTGTAAAAGTTGATGAATTTACTGGAAATTTGTTTAATATTTATAAAAAAATCTTGTCAAATGGTTTTGGTCAGGTAAGTTGTTGGATTATTAACAACATAGGTATTTGCACTTATCACATTGAAGCATTTTATTAATTAATAATAGTTAAAAGAGTTATCTTAGATTACACAGTGTCTATTAAAACATATTGAAAAAATAGCTTTTCCACTTTTTTTTCGGAACAAAAAATTAAGCATAGTAATATATAGGTATAGTATGTATGTTTTTTTTTTAATTTAATTTTATTTTTCTATTATTTTAACTTATATTAATTTTAATTATTGTATACTTTATTTAGTAAATATCTCAGGATTTTTTTTATTACTATGTAATACGTGTATTTTGACCTTATAGGCTTTGTATTACTATTGAATTAATAAATAAATATGATATAAAATGAGCAAAACCCTGTATGTATGGCGGTTAATATGATTTGCATTTTACAATTAAAAAAATTAATAAAGCAATATAAAACAAAACCTAAATGCAATCGACAAATCGTATGTCAAAAGGCAAAGAAAACATCTATACAGCAGTATTAGAATTCTAATTTAATATAATTTTTATAAAAACCGTAAAAAGGTATATTAGTTATTTATATTAAATATGTAGGCGAATCGCAATATTTAGTGATTTGCGATTGTATATTAAAAAGTTAAAAAATACGAATTTTGTCAAATACATATGTTTCCACTGACATTTTTCATACAAAATAGATAAAATTACAAAAAAAGTAAGTAAATAAATTTAAACTATGATAGATTATTTCTTAGTGGTGACTTTTTTAATTGTATACTCGATAATACTCACAACCAGAGTACGAAAACAAACAAAAGGAAACGTTTCCAATAGTTTTGTTCCGATCATTTCAGAGAGGGAAAACAAAACGAAACAAAACCCAGGATAACGGTACATGCATTTTGTTTTGTATTGTTTTGTACTATGAGTGCAAACAAAACCAGAATCGAAAAGTACTCAGCTTCAATATGTAACATGAAAAACAATACAGTACAATACTTTCTGCAAACGTTTTAAAACGTTTGCTGATTGATTGATTTGCTCTTTACATGAAAAAATCTACATGTTTATTGCTGCTTGTTGTTGGGAATTTTTTAACATTTTACCTACCTACATTAATTTTATGATCCTTATAACGATATGAAGTCACTGACTATAGTTTGCGAATTGGTAATGGTGCATTGTTATTATGATTGTTATAATCTTTTTGTTCTGCAAACGTTTGCAAACGTTTGCAAACGTTTCATTCTTGTTTCGTACTCAAACGAAACATACCGTCAAAGCAAAGCCTAAGTACAAAACCCGAATTGTTTTATTTATGCTCTTTTGCATTGAAAAGTTTGTGGTTTTGTTTTGCTCGCAAACAAAACGATTCATGAAAATTTAAAAGTTTCTGACTTAGATGATTTGTACCATGGTGTAATTACATAAGGTGATAGCGTAAAGGAGAGCAATTTTTGTCTCTCTTTTTTATGTATGGAGTTTGACAATTTCCGAAGTTGAAATAATTTTTTTAAGTATGTATTTTGACATTCTCCAGAACACAAAAAAATAGTCGCTGGGCTTGCACCGCCACCTTGTATAAGTGTACCCTGATTTGTACTGTGTTTCGTTTCTTTTCGTTCACTGCTCACAACTTCAACGCTGTTAACAGATTATCCATGGTTTTAATGTATTTTTATTAGTTTTATGAAGATCTGAGTGATTTTAGGAAATGGGCTAGAACCATTATAAAATATAGTAGAGTATTGACTCACATACATAAATGTTTTTAGTCCTTTGAAATTTATTTGTAGTTACAGGTATCTGTTTTTATATTACCAACGACTATATACACATTACGGTGATTATTGGTGGTAACATTATAAGAGAATTAACACCGGCTTTGTTGAAGAATATTTTTGTAGCGACTATGTTAATTTATCAATAGATTGCATTGAGTTTTTCATGGGTCGAAAATTTTATTCATACCAAATTTTAAATTTATACTCAAATTTTAAAAACCTTGTAATAAGATTAAAGTTATTAAAAAGTTTATAAGATTTATATATTCTTTCAGTAAACATATTTTTTACATGTTACAGGAAACTTTTGCAACAAACTTTCTGCCTATAGTAGTGTATAGTATATAAATCATAAAAATTAAAACAGGTTTATAAATCAAATTTTCAGAAAAATCACTTTTATAAACCCATGATAAATCTTTAATAATTTGTATTATAAAGACAGTAAATATTAAATATAACAGAATTGTAAACGAATCATTCATTTTTGAATTAATTCACGAAACATTCATGCACTGAATTGGTAAAATTTTGAATTAATTCTTTTCGACAAAAAACGAATTGAATGACATTTGAATCAATTTATTTGAATTTAGCAAACATGAATTGCAATTCATTTCTAATTCATTTGAATTAATTCAAAGTAAATTCATTTTTTTTAATTGTGGCTAAAGCTGGCAACATATAACCAAAGAACATGCCGTTGTCTTTGAATTAATTCAAAGTCAAATCAATTCAAATGAATTGGAAATGAATTGAAATTAATTTTGCACAATTCATATAAATTGCCCCGGTAGACTAGTCAGTAGTGAGCTGGTCTGCTAGATTGGGGGTTGCGGGTTCGATTCCCGCCAAAGACTGGTGTTGTCTGCTTCTCTTCTCTCTTTTCTATTCTATTCTTACTTATCTATTCAGGTATCACAATGGGATCAATAAAATGGACCCAAGTGAGCTGCACAACAGCTGCCTGTTCTACCTAACCTAACCTATAAATTGGAAATAAAATGCAATTCATGTTTGCTAAATTCAAATGAATTGATTCAAATTTCATTAAATTCTTTTTTTGGAGAAAAGAATTAATTCAAAATTTAACTAATTCGTAATGAATTGAAATCATAAAAGAATGATTCATTTACAACTCTGAAACCCAAACCCATAAAACTTAAATCTGTATTAATTAAGTGACATATTACACTTAAAACAGTTTTTTTTTTGTCAGATATATTTTCTGTTAAACATTGCTTTTATATTCACACATTAATCTTCTGTTTTATAAATTCTCTTTTTGTGCTTTGATATCAAACTATTTTCGTAGTACAGGCAAGTGGTACCTGTTTCTGTTTTTCTTAAACTTTTATTAAGAAAAATCGGTCAACACACGTTTTTTTGTTTGCTTTTTTTAATTTTATTATAACCTTTTTCCCTTATTATTTCTAATTATATTGTTTTTTTACTTATAATTTTCTTTACTCTCTTATAAAAATGAAGCGAATATCGTTGGGCATTTTGCGAAGCGATTTGATGTTGGAATCAAGATGTGAAAAACCCTGTGCCTTCTGTTGCTGGAAGCAAGTTGAAATAAATACAATAGCGTCTGGTTTTGGCCACTTAGGACCAGCCAGCAAAGCCATACAAAGGTGCTAATATGTCTTGAGCTTATCCCTTTTAAATAAATAATATGGTTTCAAGTTCTTGTCTTGTTATCGTATTTTCTTCTTTTTGTTAAGCTTGCAAAGGAATGTTAAATGTGTTGACTAAAAAGAAGCTAAAATTCTTGAATTGTTTAACATTTCTTATTTTTTTTAGTTGATTTCTTTTTAAATTTACTTATATTATATTTAAATTATTTAATAGCTTTTATCTTATATAACATAAAATTATTAGATAATTATTAGTTCGAATTTAATTTATTTTAAGATATATTGCTTTCAAGCATAACTTCCATGCATGCATAGTGTAAAAACTAATTGTATAATATGTTTATTATATATATTCTTTTTGCGTTACATTTTGTGATGGCATTCAGTTTGGCCAGGGATTCTTTTTCGCAAAAATACGTGTGTGGGCTGCTTTCCAATAAATCTTGACTTTTAATATGAAAAAATAAAGTTATGTCTCTCATTGCAATCCACTCATCATTCACAAAAATATAATTTCTCGTTCAGTTTAAACAAATTCATAAAAAATTACAAATTTTATTAAATATTTTATTGAATTTAAGATTTATTTTCATATAGTTGTTTTCTGTTTCTTTTTTTTTTTATTTGTTGTATACAATTGCAGGCTTTATCTCTTGGTATCTTACGTTCTGACTATTTGGCTCATATGTCTGATGAAAATGCTATCAAACAAGTTGAAATCAACACCATTGCCTCTAGTTTTGGTGGCATATCCACACACATGTTGCCTCTGCAGAGGTACTTTCTATTTTTTTATTTTTTACATTATAGTTCAAAGATAATAGAAAAAAAAAATTAAACACTTGTTATACACCATTAAATATGTGCGAAAAAGAATTGGTTTAAAATTAATGAGTATCTTAGTTTTTCGTCCAAAATTAAATTTCTGTTATGCATGGCTTTTATTTTAGAATATATGTATGTGTTATCTATTATATAAATATATGTATATGTATGTATGTTTGCAATAAATAATATTGCTTAATATTATAAAGCTAATATAAAATATTTTTATTATTACAGTTATGTTTTACGTGAATTGGGTCATTTTGAAAAATTGAAAAATGTAAGTTGTTTTTCTCTAATAACTTAAAATTTTAAATATTGTTAAACATTTTTTTTTAATTAAAGATGCCGGAAAATAATGCTTTAGCTGGTATTTGCGATGGTATGATACGTGCTTGGGAAATTTATGATAATCCAAAAGCTGTTATTATGTTCATAATTGAGGATGTTTCCTATAACATTTGCGATCAGGTAAGCATTATCCATTTATGAGTATGTAATTGGTTTTTGCTCTCAACACATTAAATTTATGTAATAATCAAATCCGTCCATCACTTACAAAAAAAATGTGTATCACTTTTTGCTCTTAAAAATTATGTGATAATAGTCATTTCGATTTAGTTATTTTTAACGCAATTCACATATTCTAAATTAAGTAGAAAAGGGGACAACAAAAGCTTAAACAACACATTCAAATCTAACACTAGGAGTCCATTGTATGACCTTTTGCTAAATTAAAAACAAATAATAAGGAAGAAAAGCAAATATTAGAAATAAGGTGAATTTAAGAAATAAAGAAAAATCTGCAAAAATAGTGCTTTCAAGCCTTTATTGTCTATCAGCTGTCCGACCCCCATGATGAATCCAATATTCTTTAGTTTGCACTCTAAGACACCATTCAACTCATCGTGGAATCGCTTATCTAACCAACTAATCCTATGGTTATGCAGTTTCGGATAGTGGTATCCTTACACACATCCACATCCTATAATAATCCGGAATGTCGCGATCCCATAAACTTATTATATTCCTTACTGGACAATGTTCCGTTATAACTCCAATGGTGAACCTTATACATACCCTATTAAGTATCGTAGAGTCCGTCGAGTTAATCTTTGGCCATAAAGCCTTTGATACTCTGCAGTCAGTTCTGTTCCTTAATGTCATATCAGTTGAGTTCGATATCCACGCCCTAATTTTCCCAAAATAGTGGCCTTTATATGCCCTCTGAGTCTGAATGTTTGGCATAGATTTTTTAATGTTTTTGACATTTTTATTTTCAGAGATTCCACGAGTTTTATATACGTGAAAAATGTCCTCACATTAAAGTATTAAGACACACTTTAACTCAAGTCTATAAAGCAGGGAAATTGAGCTTGAGAAAAGAGCTAATTGTGTAAGCATTATACATTTTCAAATCATAATTATGTACATCAAACAGTTGTAAAACTTTTTATTTTAAGTAATGGTCATGAAGTAGCGGTTATATATTTTCGTGCTGGATATGAACCTGGTCATTATCACTCTCAAGATGAGTGGGATGCACGCTATATGATGGAATGCTCTACTGCAATTAAGTGCCCTTCTATACATTATCATTTGGCTGGTACCAAAAAAGTGCAACAGGCTTTAGCACAACCCGAGATGTTGGAAAGATTTATCAGTGATCCTGAGGAGATTAAAGCTGTTGGAAAAATATTTACGGGCCTTTACTCATTGGATGATAACGATATAGGCAATGCAACCTATGAGATGGCTTTAAAAGAACCCGAACGTTTTGTTTTAAAACCTCAACGTGAAGGAGGTGGCAATAATGTGTATGGATTGGACATACCAGATATTTTAAGGGTATGGTAATGGTATATTAGTTTTTTAAAATAAATATAATCATAATAATTCTTAATAGAAAATGTCACGGGTGGAACGTTCAGCTTGGATTTTAATGGATCTTATACATCCACCTGTTTCGAAAGGCTACATGATACGTCCAGGTGGAACTATGCCACCACCCACAGTTGATGTTGTATCAGAATTGGGGATTTTTGGAGTGGTTATTGGTGATTCTGACAATATTATTTGTAATTATCAGGCTGGCCACATGTTGCGTACGAAAGTTTCCACTGCCAATGAGGGTGGCGTTGCTGCTGGTTTTGGTGCATTAGACAGCCCATATTTGGTTGACTAGTCTTTATATTTTATTTTTAAAACTTATAAAGTAACTTTTGCATTGTATATTAAAGTTTAATATTGTGATTTTAACGCCACGTTTAATCAAAATTTATAATGTTCCACAATTAAATAGATACTGCAAGATTTTTATTTAAAACACATTATTTTTTTATGAATGTACAGGTATATATTTAAAAAATATAAATATTTAAAATAAACAATTGAAAAAAAAAAACAAAATAAAAAAGGTACACTCTCAAAAAATTTTTACTACACTTTCGCCAAACAAATCACCAACACGACTAATCATCCAGCAAATTTAATTAAATTTAATTTGTATAATTATTTTTTAATGATTTTAATACTATTTTGTCTGTGCATCAGGACAAGCCATTTGATACAAAAATTGTATTAAAGTTCTTGTGGGTCGTCCAGTCATACGATCTTTTAACAAATAAGGAATTGTGCCGTGACGAGTGAGCATGCCAACCCCTCTTATATCTAAATGAGCCCAGTCAACACAAGGTACAAATTCCTTTAATATAAAAAAACACAAATTAAAAAACAATGTAAAAATTATAGAAAAAACGTTAATTTACGTGTAGAATTGCAGCTCCCAAACAGCTTGAAGCTGGACCAACACCATTATTACTAATATCGAAACTAATGTTGTCTATTAAAAAAAAAAGAAAACAACGTTTCGTAAATTCGGTCATTTAAACCAACATTTAAAGCATACCAGTAACAAGTTTCTTATAGTATGTCCACAAAGGAAAACGCCACATACGATCACCTGTAAGAGAGCCTGCCTTTTGAAACTGTTTCCATATATAATGAGAATTCGAAAATATTCCTGTAGCACCACCCCCTAAACACTTTACTACACCACTTCCCAACGTAGCAATATCGACAACTAAACGTGGTTTATAGGTAGTTTGGGCGTACAGTAAAGGATCAGCCATAACTACTACACCAGCCTTGTCTGTATCCTAAATCAAAAGTTTAATTGTTTAAGAAACACCTCCGTAAGAAAAAAAACTTACTCTTATAGCCAGTGTTTTACCATTAAGTAGAGTAACAACGTCACCTGGTTTACAAGCCATGCCCGAGGGCATATTTTCACACAAAGGAATGACGGCTGAAATGTTAATCGGTAATGAGAGGGCTGCAGCTGCCCGTATTGCAGCCACACATATGGCTGCACCAGCCATAGAACCACGATATTCATCCATATTTTTGCTAGGACGTAAACAGATACCACCACTGCCAAAACCGAATATTTTAGTATGTATTGCATGTTTTTTGAGTAATACAAAATACTAACCTATTAAACGTCATGCCTTTACCCAAGAGTAAAATAGGTTTATCTTCAGGTGATGTCCCACAATAGCTTATTTCCAACAATACCGGTGGCTCACATGATCCTTTGGCTATTGTAAGAAAGGAATTTAAATGTTGTTGTTCTATCCACTCCATTGTACGTATTTCAACCGTGACTCCACACGGACATAAAGCATCAACTGTGGCTTGAGCAAATGTGGTTGGAGTCATCTGATTTGCAGGCGCATCACTTAAACGACGTGCTAAATTTTGTGCTTCGGCTTTGAAGAGCCCACGAGTCCAGGCATCAACATCCGGTGAATCGTGCAGCTCCAACTTTGGCACCATAGTACGATTCTTTTTTTGTTTGTTGTCATTATAACGCCATACTGCCAAAGCACTGCCTTCCGCGGCCTGTTCGGGATATTCCATAGAGTCTATAAAAACTTCAGAGCATCCTTGCATTTGTAAAGTACGAGCACCTACTCCAGCAGCCACACGAGCATTTTCCTTTGAAATAAAACATTAAGAAAGCAAAACATTTATTTTATTTATTTATTTATTTATTTATTTAAATTTCGGCAACCAAGCCTCTAGGCCATAATTGGCTACAAACTTCTACTAAAAAAAAAAAAAAAAATTTACAATGCTTCTTACTTAAACTATAAAAATATAATGTAAAAATTTAAATATAAGTAAATATAAGGGAATTAAAAATATAATGACAAGAAAATTGCACAGAAAATATAAGCCAAACTAACCAAACTTCAGACCAAGATTGAAATATGTAAATGGATAAAGAATGGTCATTCAATTAAGTACTATTATCAGACAACTCGCGAAAAAGTTTTTTCCTAAAAGAATCAATGTTAACATCAAACGTCCTTAAAGTATCCGATAACCTATTATAAGTTCGTGCCACTCTCACACAAAAAGATCGTTCCAAAATTGAGGTCAATCTAGGTATGATCAACTGCCTTTTTCTATTAGATCTGCAAAACCTAAAAAACTTAACTAAATATTTAGGTATCTGCAACTTATATAACTTATAAAAGTGTAAAATATTTCTAAAATTTATAAATTCCATAAAAGAAAATCCTAAAAACTTCAAAACAAACGATGAAATATGCTGAACAAATCTAACGGAGTACAGAAACCTAACCACCCTATTAAATACTAACCTTAGTCTCTTTATAATATATCCAAAGGTACCTGCGTACACTTCTAAGCCATACAAAAATATAGGCATAATAAGAGCATGAACAACTTGTTTCTTTACATTAAAAGGCAGCGATAAATTTAAACTGTATAACTTACGTAAAGTAAAGTTAATTCTAGATATAACAAAATTGACATGACTCTCAAAATTCAGACCTGAGTCAAGAATAACACCAAGGCATTTAATTTTATCAACAAATTCTATCAAAGTCCCATCCAAAGTAACAGAAAAACTATTTTTAATGCTTTTACCAAAGATAATTGCCTTTGACTTTCTAACATTAACTGAAAGACCATTATCAGAAATCCAGCATGATAACAATCCAGATGTATAATCAATCATGTTCTGGAAAACATCAGGGAACTCAGTTCTGCCTCTAAACAACAACTGAACATCGTCAGCAAATGAAAAAGGAACACACATATTACACGATATCTTATCAAAAAGATCATTCATAAACATTATAAAAAGCAAAGGCCCAAGGACAGATCCCTGAGGAACACCACTGTGAACTGAAAGCATTGAAGAAGCACGACCACCACTATATACAAACTGCTTTCTACCAGAAAGATAAGAAAAAATTAATTTACAAGCAGACCCCGAGAAACCATAATACATATGCAGTTTTTTAACCAAAATGGAATGACTTACTTTATCAAAAGCTTTAGCTAAATCTAAGGATAACAACACACAAACACCCTTGTCAGAAACACTTTCTCTAATATGCTCAGTTAAACCAAGCAATAAAGAAGTAGTACTCCTATTGCATCTGAATCCAGACTGACAGTCGTGAAGCAATAGACTATCATCAATATGCTCTACAAGTTGGATCTTAATTAAATACTCAACCATTTTAGATAAAATTGGTAAAATAGATATTGGTCGAAATTCATCCATCATATTATTTTTTCGCAAAGGAATAATTTTCGCAATTTTCCATAATAAGGGAAAACTAGAAGTTGTCAGGATAGTGTTAACTAAACATAAAATATGATTACCAATAAATGGCATTAAAAGCTTAATAAATTTAAGAGTAAATCCATCACTACCAACTGCCTTTGATTTAATTAAATCAAATGCCTTAAACATTTCAAACACATCCACACAACGAAAAGAAAAACCACCACAAGCATTAAAAGGCATTTCACCAATGTCATTAGAATCCATCGTCTGATTGGAGGAGAAAACATTATTCAAATAATCAGGATCACCACAACCTATATTATCCACCGTATCTGCTACACCATTTTTCCTGAGAATAGACCAAATTTCACTACTGTCTCTTCCTTCGAAAAGTGAAGCATGTGCACTTCTTTTAAACTTCCTCATCACGGATTTTGCCTTATTTCTACATCTACAGAATATTTTCCAATTATTATCAGTTTTATTGACCAAATATGTTTTATAAGCAAGGTCTCTAATCGACAAGTGATACTTAATCTCAGGAGCATTAATCCAGTTATCCCTACGATTATAAATAAATCGCTTTCTCAAAGGAACAAAAGAATGCAAAAATTGCAAATTATTATTCAATAACATCAGTTGCTCATCCACATTGCTAGACATATGCATAGTATCCCAATCACATCTAGTTACGATTGCCTGAAAAGAGTCATTACTTACTACATCATAGTCATAATACTCATAAAAACGTTTAATAATCTTTTTTGGAATCCGAAGCGATAAAAAAATAAAAGAATTTCGCGATATTCCCGGACACTGAAATTGGCTAGACACTTCTACTAACCCAAAATAATCTTTTCCAAAATAATCTTTTCGGTTCGTCTGGCGTTGAGTGCCTGCGGGGTGAACACTGATAGATTTAAAATTATAAACTGCAAGTTTCGTTTAAATCCGTTTTGTAATGTGATCACATATTCAGGCAGTTTGCTTGATTATCGTGGTAAATAGTAGTCTACGTGTTAATCTAGGTTGTTGTGTACCTAACGTTATTTAGTGTCTGTGTACCTAATTTTATTTAGTTCCGTTTTGCGGTTTTTGTGTGAAATATTGAAACATCCAAATATACATTCAGTTTATCATATATGTAAGTAGGATAAACATTTACAAGTACGTGACGGAAAATGACTTTCAAATAGAAAACAATTGATGCGTTTGCTATTTTCGTTTTTTTTTATTAGAATAAATTTTAGGAAATTTTTAAAATTGTTAATTGTTTCCAAAATTGTTTGTTAATTTTTATCATCTGCTCTGGATTTTGAAGACAAATAAGAACAAGTAACATTGCTATATTCGGCCGTGCCAAATCTTAATTTCCCTTCACAACGTGTAGTCATGAAATAACAATTGTTTGTAATTAAAAAAAAAAATTTAAAAATTTTTTAAAAATATTTTTTAAAAAATAAAAAAAAAATATAAAAAAATAATATATTAAATAAAATAATTTTTTTTTGGCTCAGCTGGGATTCGATGCCACGTTTACTCTAACCAGTATATATGTTGACACCACACACAGATCTGAGAAACATATAGTTGCTTCTTAAAGTTGATTTCAACCAACACACGGACAGACGGGCAGACGGTCAGGGCTTAATCGACTCCTCTATTCGTAAGCTTTCAGAAGATATATACTTTATGGGGTCGAAAATGGAAATTGTAGAACTTACAAACGGAATGACAAAGCTATATATACCCTTGTACACCACAGGTAAAGGGTATAAAAAACCGAATAAAAACGATGATTTTAATAATTTTAAAACAAACGATTTTCATCGTTTTTCTGATAAAATAAATTTTTGAGACCTTTTGGTTGAAATTTTCTAATATTGTCATTAAACTAAAAATTAACAAAATTCATCATACATTTTAAAATATTTCCGTTACATACCTGAACTACTTGTGTTTAGAATCAACAAGTAAAAAAACAAAACATTAAAAGTTAGCCTCTAATATTTTGCTTAGATTATAAAAACAGCAAAAGTCTTTAGTTGTAATAACACACTTTTGAAAGTTTAAAATTGCGCTTTTATTTTTTTTAATCACGTGATGAAAAAAAGAGCAGATAAAAACCTTTTTGAAAACGATGAATGGTGTGATATTCGTTTTGTCAATTATTTTAAAAATTATTTTTAAATTGTTGCAATTTTATTACAGTGCTAATATTTGGTCTACTAGTATGCTTTTTAAGTCATTAGTTTGAGATTGATTTAAAAATGATTCTCAATATCTATCGGAATTCTTCACATCTTTTCAAAAATATTTTTTCCATCACACACCTGAATATTTAAAATTATCATATTGTATAATAATTGGTTTTTGTTAAAATTCTGAGTTTTTATTAGAAAAATTATTTACAGAGTCTTAAGCTGTATTAAATTAGACGATTTAGCATATGGGACCAATTGAACAAGTTAAATTTTAACTCTGTTTTAGTTAAATTTTTCCAGTTTTGATACGAAATAAATCAAAAATACGAAATGAATTAAATGTTAATACACATGCCTATACACGTATGTATAGTGTAGTTATTAATAATTTTTCCGACTCAATTCTTTTAAGTTGAAGAACTCTTTAACAGCCGTTTTTATTACGTATAATAAAAAATGTGGAAATTAACCTACCATTCCTTCGTCAATCATTTCCAATTCATTAAAACCAACACCTTCACGACCCAAGCCAATAACGGCAACTGAACGGTACTCCTGATCAATATTATTAAAAACTTTCCCTCTGCCCAATTGGCCAGTAATATTGCATCTATTTAAAAATATATATGTATGTAATGAGCTTATTCTATATCTCATCAAGTAAAACTTACTCTTTTATTAATTCCGATACTTTCCCCTGCACACGATCATCAAATTTTTCTCCACTTGTAGTTAATTTTGGATCCTTATCACCTTCTTTCAAGTACACACCAACAACAAGTCCTTTCTGTAATGTCATCAATATTAAATTAACACAAATTTTTAAAATCGTTCCCTTCTATTTGTTTTTCCTACCGTTACACGCGGATCTTCCGTTGATGCATACCGTCGAGTTGCAAAAATGTTTGCAATTTTTCTTAATCTTTCTACAGATTTTGTTAGCGAAAGTGTAAAACGCAACGGAAACATTATCTTTTCCTTTAGTTTATTAGATTTTTATTTAGTTTATTAAAAAAAATTATTTTCCATTTAATTTGAAATAAAATTCTGATAGCTTTTATAAGTTACTCAAAGCCTGTTGAAATAGAAAAGATTAATATATTTAAAGTGGTAGAATGTATGGTACCAGGATACCTTGGTATGAACATAGAAAAAAAATTAGGCAATCTCAAAGAGATTTCTATTTTCCTATATCCTAAAATATAAAAAATCAACTACTGTTGTTTTGTTGGAAACTAGTAATACATATTGAATTTGTCTAAAAAAATCTCTTAAACTAGACCAAATTTCTATTAAGGTGTTCACAATACCATCTTAAAAATGTTTCAATTTAATATCAGGTGGATAATTTAAAAGTTAAAGAAGCATGGCATTCTTAATGTGTCTGATACTGTGTTTTATATCGTTTTTCGCAATGAAACTTTATTGTTTTCGTAAATTTTACATGGTAACTATTTTTCATCATTTATATAGAGGTTCAGAATAGCATTCTGGTACACTGCTACTCTTGTATAATCGAGCCGATAGTATATCAATAAAAAATTGGTTGGAAAGTGAAATTATATTACAAATCATTAATCAAAATATTACCAAGGTAATCTAGATGCATTAAATAAACTAATAGCTGTTGTAGAAGAAGCCAATAATAAAATACCGTTTGGTCATAGAAACCCTAGGCATCGAGAACTTTCAGAGATTAGAAAATGCTTATTTAAAAACAAACACAGACGTAAATTTTTAAGATGTTGAGATTTAAATTATAAAATTAATTAGATGGTTTTTTAAAGCAGTTAAATAAAAAAGGTTATAAAATTCGACCTGAATTAAAGGCAAAAAAACCACATGTTCAAATCAATATATAAATGGATTAATTTAAATTTCTAACGTCCATAAGGCAAATGCAATTGCTGACTTATTTGCTAGTTCACATACCCATTACTATTAACCAATGGGCTGTTTCAAGATTGGTTAAAAATAATAGAAAATCTTCTGGTATTAACAGCGTAATACTTAAAAATAAGCTCGATTACTCTTTTGAAACCTTAAATAAACTATTTAACTTTTGTTTGAGCAATAAGAACTTAACACCTGTTTTTGAAATGGCTAAGGTTCATTAATGTAGAAAGCATTTTAAATAACCTTCCAACTACAGGCCAATTAGCATTCTAAACTTAGTGGATAAGGTCTTCGAGAAGACCAAGAAGGCTTTCATTGTATTGATATTAAATAAATAAATAAAATTATTCACATTAGAATTTTAGATTTTTAAAATTCAAAGTATGTATGTAATTGGAAAAGTACTAAAGTCGTTGGCATAATGGACTAGTGTCTTTTTAGATAAACGTACATATGTATCTGTCAATAACAGAATTTTTAGTGAAAGACAAATACTCCGTAATTCGATTCGAAAGAAAACATTTTCGAATTACACTTAATTAGCTGAAGATCTAAACTTAATAAAAAACGTATTTACAAAATGTGTATTTGTCCTATTATGACCTACGGTTGTCAAGTCTGGTCCTAAAAGGCTGCGAAAACTTCTACAAAAAACTTGCAAATTATCAAAAATAAAAATTTTAAAAAAATGCAACAATTACCTTTTAGATATCTTACTTGTTTTTCATAAAAACTAAAACTTTAAAATGTTTAATTAATTAACAAGGTTACTGACTCTTTCATTTGATGCAAAATGTTAAACGTTAAACTTCGAAATTATAAGAAATTTGCAGAACAACCACTGAGGGTATTTTGTTTAAAAGACACATTTTAGTGATTTTTTAAAAATTTCTTATAATTGTTGATACGAGGTTTTTTATGAGTAGCTTTTCCTTAAAATTATGATACTAGTTTCTTTATTTAATTTATCAGATGTTAATTGTTGTAATACTATCTGTAAATTTTCATACCTCTGTTTATAATATTGGTAGCAATAAAAGGTTTTAATTAAATAAATAAATAATTTGTAATTACCAGAAAAAAGTGTTATAACAAATGAGAAAATAGGGCGTAGTATCCAAAATACAAAAATTTTAAAGATATTTGGGAACTAGATATGCAAATGTTTTAAATTTCTTATATGACATTTATATTTAAAATGATATTTATATTTATAAATTCACAAACCATTAGTATTTTTTTTGTGTGAAATCGGGTCAGATCTCTGGTTTTTATACCCTTCCCCTGTGGTCCCCAAGGGTATATAAAGCTTTATCATTCCGTATGTAATTTCTACAATTATCATTTGCTACCCCATAAAGTATGTGTATATTTTCTGAAAGCTTATGAATAGAGGAGTCGATTGAGTCCTGACCGTCTGCCCGTGTGTTGGTTGAAATCAACTTTTAGAAGCAACCACATGTTCCTCAGACCTGTGTATGATATCAATCTTTTGGAAATATCCGGGATTGAATCGTTTAATGAAATTTAGCAAAATCGTTCCAAAACTTTCTGAGATATGAGCAAATAAACACATATTTTTTCAACCAAAATTAAAATTTTTCATCCATACAATAATTTATAGGTGACTTTGTTACTATTTGTAAATATAATATGCCTCTAGAGATATTCGTGAACAATTTTAGATAAATCGGGCTCTAATCGGTAAAGTTATAGGCAAAAATTTTTGGAAAAATATATATTCCAAAAACTTACAAACGGAAATCAATTTTTTCAGCTTCTAGTCAACCGAGAGAGTCAATATTGGTATTATCTGAAATGACTTGACTAGCGCAATATAAGTGCAATAAAAAATTAAAATTCATGTTGGCCGCCACTACAAAATGTCGGACAATAAATTTATATAGGGGTCAAATCTGGTATTTTAAAATGTAACTTCTTGAACCCCCTCAATATTGGTATCAAATGAAAGGGTCTGACCAGCAGAATACTGTAAATTATTAAAAAACATTAAATCCAAGATGGCGTCTTAAACAAAATGGCGGATCAAATTGTTTAACCATACCAATATGGGTATCAAATTAAACGGCTTGACTAGTAGAATACAGTTAACTACGTAAAAATTCAAAATCAATGATGCCGTCGAAAATAATAAGGAAAAATGGCGTTTAACATGAAACATAGGTTAAGCTACGACGTGGGATTATACCTATGTACATGATGGTGAAGGGTATTTTCAGATTCGGTACGCCCGAATATATCACTCTTACTTGTTTTATATATGGAGCTTATCTAATTCAACGACTATGACACTAATGCTGAATATCACATTTATTTTAAAATATAATAATAAAACAATTATATTTAATTGTTCTATTTAATTTGTCTTTATT
The DNA here is from genome assembly GCA_941918925.1 of Phyto melanocephala. NCBI lineage: Eukaryota > Metazoa > Arthropoda > Insecta > Diptera > Rhinophoridae > Phyto > Phyto melanocephala. The sequence goes on along the minus strand of OW799234.1, from coordinate 127,730,142 downwards.
AGCGGTTTATTTACAACTATATATTCTTATAATATCATAAATATCACTAAGACCACAAGGGTTTTTGGTTTAAAAATAATTTGTTGCTAATATACATATGTAGTTTGTACGCACGCTTTTGAACTTGCATTCACAAAAGAAGAAATAGATAAATAAAATTTTTTTCACAATTTTGTAAAAAGCTTACGATAAGTATTATCCATTAAATAATCGGTAAAATGATCTATGGGATGTACGATAAATGGTATGGAAGACAATCCAATGGCAACAGGTAGAAATTTTACTACGGATTTCTTTGCGTTTATTTTGCGTAACATCTTGCCACTGAAAAATGTGATTCTGGAAAAAAATATAAAAACACTTATGTGTTTAAAACATTTTCGAAAATTTTTTTATTTACATATATTCAAATATATGTACAAAAAAAATTTCTAAAAAATCTTTGATAATTTTTAAAAACATTTCCTTTAAAATGTATCAAAAATACAATAAAATTTCAATATATAAAAACAACTCGTTAATCAATTTTTAAATTACAGATTCGCTCTACTGATCATTTGTAAAAATTTCTCATTTACTACAGAATCCGTTTATCGTAAAATAATAAGTATAATTAGCATTTAGGTGCTAATAATCAAAAGGGATCACCCTTTGTTTTACACATGCTTTGAATTTCACTTTCGTAATGCATGAATCTAGCCAGACCCACTCATACACGAAAATAAATATGCTATGTAAATATACATATATCTATCTATATACATAAAAAGAAGTGTAAACTTGATTTCAACACTAACTGCGGAAACGGATCGAAGAATTATAAAGAGACTAAGGTTAGTATTTAATAGGGTGGTTAGGTTTCTGTACTCCGTTAGATTTGGTCAGCATATTTCATCGTTTGTTTTGAAGTTTTTAGGTTTTTCTTTTATGGAATTTATAAATTTTAGAAATATTTTACACTTTTATAAGTTATATAAGTTGCAGATACCTAAATATTTAGTTAAGTTTTTTAGGTTTTGTAGATCTAATAGAAAAAGGCAGTTGATCATACCAAGATTGACCTCAATTTTGGAACGATCTTTTTGTGTGAGAGTGGCACGAACTTATAATAGGTTATCGGATACTTTAAGGACGTTTGATGTTAACATTGATTCTTTTAGGAAAAAACTTTTTCGGGAGTTGTCTGATAATAGTATTTAATTGAATGACCATTCTCTATCCATTTACATATTTCAATCTTGGTCTGAAGTTTGGTTAGTTTGGCTTATATTTTCTGTGCAATTTTTTTGTCATTATATTTTTAATTCCCTTATATTTACTTATATTTAAATTTTTACATTATATTTTTATAGTTTAAGTAAAAAGCATTGTAATTTTTTTTTTTTTTTTAGTAGAAGTTTGTAGCCAATTATGGCCTAGAGGCTTGGTTGCCGAAATTTAAATAAATAAATAAATAAAAAATTTAGGGTTATGTTGGGGATGGTCTATAGATAGTTCCAGAGATATGATATAAAATAAGGTCGTTTTAATTCAAAATATATATTTGTATATAATATGCAATACTATTTTATTTGTAAAAAAAAGCAACTGATACATGTATAATCTGTGTAAAGTTCCATTTTTAAGTGTTTATAGCCAACTAAATTGTAGGATTGTAGGTACCTACTTAAAATGTTAAATAACGTTTCAAACTAAAAAAGGTCTGACGAGACTCATGCGTCTGACAAAGGATAAAGCAAAAAAAAAAAAAAAAACTCACAAATGCATGAATTTTGTCTTGAAATTGCATAGGTATAAGTTTTTTAAATAATGCACCTGTTAATGGTAAATCCCGGTATCGTAACAGAGGCTAACATTTGCCAAAGGAAGACATCCACTGCTGTAATTTCCGCATTTCTGACAGAGGAATTTTGCTTAAAATCTTTATAAGTTTTATCAATGGTATCAGCTACAGCATAGCCGGTAGCGACAACATAACTACCTCTAACAACATTTTTCGATACTAAATGTCGAAAAGATTCTCCAACTTCATTTGCATAACCTAAATAATAAAGTACATTATAAAAGAAAAAACGTCTAACAAATATTTTTTTAAATTTTACCTAAATAACGCACCAATGTGTCACGATACAAGTCAGTTTCTTGTTCCATTTTACAAATAATATAGTAATTTGCAGCTGTTTTGTAATTAATTTATATGTGTATTTACTGTCTATTATGTAATTTAATGCATTGCAATTTTTAAACACTGCATTAATTTAATATGATTTTCTCGGCACTATTTCAATTTTTACATCCGTTTCCGATGAATGATTTTTCGAGTTGGGTTGGATTTATTATTCAACAAAAGAACCGTTAACCAGTTGCAAACGATTTTTTCATATATTTTTTATACTCTATTTAAAGTACAACAACAAATGAGATTCACATTAAAAAACGTAAAAGCAAGATAAAAGGAATGGACTGTCATTATCATATGTTTTTTGGAGTTGCCAGGTCGAAATTTTTATGAGATTTATTTAGATGTTATTAGGAAATTCTTCATATAATTTTTTTTCAAAAAGTTCTCTACGAAATGAAATAACCTTTTAGAAAGTTTTAAATAAAAATATTTTTAAAAAATTAAGTTATTATGCTTGCATTATTTAACTAATGAATGATATTGTTAATTTTCTGTTGCGTTGGTTATACTTTTATTAAAAAATATGGCCCAATGGACTCAGCTATGTAAATAAAATATTAATTAGTAGCGTGTTTCAACGGCAACGATATTCGTAATTCGATATTTTATTTATAATTCAAAGCCTAATTATGAACCAAATTATATAATTTTCCCATGTAAAATTTTCTAAGCGAATTACTATTTTTGTAGGTAATTCATTTAGAATTATCATGCGAATTATAATAATATCAGTGTCTTCTCTAATTTTATTGGTTGTTTACAATTTCAAGCTGTCAAAAATGTCAAAGCAATAGCGAAAAGGAAAAATGTTAAATTTCATATATAAAAAATAAAATGGAAGCAAAAAATAAAATTTAATATAAAATTGTTATGTCTAGAAAATTATTGGCCACATCAAAATTATTGGATGAGACGAAATTGTGTTTAGAGCGTTTGCTGGCTTTCTTTTTTTCTATATTCTGGTAATTAAAAAAACTGATATTATATGCATACATTTCTTATAAACTTACAATATTATTTCTATTATTACTTATTTTTTGCCTCGTTTGATACAATAATTATAATTTTCTATATAAAATTTTATATTTCCTAATGTTCTTCGCTAATAAAAAAAATTTAATAAAAAAAGCACGAAAGAAGAATTGTCAAATCAAATTAACAATATGTCGTGGAAACTGAGTAATTAACTTAACTAATTTAAAGAGCGAATCATGTAATTCAATGTTTCGTTGAAACATGTATATAATTGGCTTATATACAAGGGTGTCCCAAGTATCCTAATAGCCTTTTTACACTTGCTCACATCTTAGCGGAATGCGTGGAATATGTTAAAAATTAAAAAAATATTGTTAACATTTGCAACATCTCATATCTGTCACAATATTTATTTAACATGTTTGCGCAAATGAAAATTAAACAAGTAAGAGCGCTATATTCGGCCGTGCCGAATCTTATATACCCTTCACAACGTGTAGTCATGCAATATATACAGTTGCTTGTATCACCATTCATCCCATATGAAATACGTACACGTATGTATGTTAAAAAATCGAAAAAAAAAAATTTTAAAAAAAATTTAAAAAAAAAAAATTTAAAAAAAAAAATAAAAAACAAGTAAAAGCGCTATATTCGGCCGTGCCGAATCTTATATACCCTTCACAACGTGTAGTCATGCAATAACAGTAAATTCACGTATGTATGTTAAAAAAAAACAAAAAAAAAAAATAAAAAATAAAAAAAAAATTTAAAAAAAAAAAATTTAAAAAAAAAATTTAAAAAAACAAGTAAAAGCGCTATATTCGGCCGTGCCGAATCTTATATACCCTTCACAACGTGTAGTCATGCAATAACAGTAAATTCACGTATGTATGTTAAAAAAAACAAAAAAAAAATAAAAAATAAAAAACAAATTTAAAAAAAAAAAATTTAAAAAAAAAATTAAAAAAAAAAAAATTATTATATACATATATAATATATATAAAACAAAAAAAAAAATAAAAAAAAAATTAAAAAAAAAAAAATAAAAAAAATAATAATAAAAATATATATAATATATTAAATAAAAAATAAAAAAAAAATAAAAAAAAAATTAAAAAAAAAAATTTTTAAAAAATTAAAAAAAAAATTTTTTTGCCTCAGCTGGGATTCGATGCCACGTTTTCTCTAACCAGTATACACGTTTGTATGTATGTATGTTGTTGTTGTAATGTTGTTTTTATGAAAAGAAAATCGAGGTGGTCGTGGGTTTTTGCTCATATCTCAGTTGTTTATGTACCGATGTTTCTGATTTTCAATACCGATCTACACCCGAATTTTTCTGATATTTTAATACCTTACCCGGGTCCAACCTATGTCGGGGGGCTTCAAAGAGTTGATTTCAACATACACACGGACAGACGCTCAGACGGACAGACGGTCAGACGGACAGACGGACAGACGGTCAGGGCTTAATCGACTCCTCTATTCATAAGCTTTCAGAAAATATATACTTTATGGGGTCGGAAATGAAAATTGTAGAAATTTCACACGGAATGACAAACCTATATATACCCTTTTTCACTGTGTGAAGGGTATAAAAAAAAATTTTTATATATATAATATATATAAAACAAAAAAAAATAAAAAAAAAATTAAAAAAAAAAAAATTAAAAAAAAATAATAAAAATATAAATAATATATTAAATAAAAAACAAGTAAGAGCGCTATATTCGGCCGTGCCGAATCTTATATACCCTTCACAACGTGTAGTCATGCAATATATACAGTTGCTTGTATCACCATTCATCCCATATGAAATACGTACACGTATGTATGTTAAAAAATCGAAAAAAAAAAAATTTTTAAAAAAATTTAAAAAAAAAAAATTTAAAAAAAAAATAAAAAACAAGTAAAAGCGCTATATTCGGCCGTGCCGAATCTTATATACCCTTCACAACGTGTAGTCATGCAATAACAGTAAATTCACGTATGTATGTTAAAAAAAACAAAAAAAAAAATAAAAAATAAAAAAAAAATTAAAAAAAACAAGTAAAAGCGCTATATTCGGCCGTGCCGAATCTTATATACCCTTCACAACGTGTAGTCATGCAATAACAGTAAATTCACGTATGTATGTTAAAAAAAACAAAAAAAAAATAAAAAATAAAAAAAAAATTTAAAAAAAAAATATTTAAAAAAAAAATTAAAAAAAAAAAATTATTATATACATATATAATATATATAAAACAAAAAAAAAATAAAAAAAAAATTAAAAAAAAAAAAATAAAAAAAAATAATAATAAAAATATATATAATATATTAAATAAAAAATAAAAAAAAAATAAAAAAAAAATTAAAAAAAAAATTTTAAAAAAATTAAAAAAAAAATTTTTTTGCCTCAGCTGGGATTCGATGCCACGTTTTCTCTAACCAGTATACACGTTTGTATGTATGTATGTTGTTGTTGTAATGTTGTTTTTATGAAAAGAAAATCGAGGTGGTCGTGGGTTTTTGCTCATATCTCAGTTGTTTATGTACCGATGTTTCTGATTTTCAATACCGATCTACTCCCGAATATTTCTGATATTTTAATACCTTACCCGGGTCCAACCTATGTCGGGGGGCTTCAAAGAGTTGATTTCAACATACACACGGACAGACGATCAGACGGACAGACGGACAGACGGACAGACGGACAGACGGTCAGGGCTTAATAGACTCCTCTATTCATAAGCTTTCAGAAAATATATACTTTATGGGGTCGGAAATGAAAATTGTAGAAATTTCACACGGAATGACAAACCTATATATACCCTTTTTCACTGTGTGAAGGGTATAAAAAAATTATTATATACATATATAATATATATAAAACAAAAAAAAAATAAAAAAAAATTAAAAAAAAAAAAATAAAAAAAAATTATAATAAAAATATATATAATATATTAAATAAAAAATAAAAAAAAAATAAAAAAAAATTAAAAAAAAAAATTTTAAAAAAATTTTAAAAAAAATTTTTTTGCCTCAGCTGGGATTCGATGCCACGTTTTCTCTAACCAGTATACACGTTTGTATGTATGTATGTTGTTGTTGTAATGTTGTTTTTATGAAAAGAAAATCGAGGTGGTCGTGGGTTTTTGCTCATATCTCAGTTGTTTATGTACCGATGTTTCTGATTTTCAATACCGATCTACTCCCGAATATTTCTGATATTTTAATACCTTACCCGGGTCCAACCTATGTCGGGGGGCTTCAAAAAGTTGATTTCAACATACACACGGACATACGGTCAGACGGACAGACGGTCAGGGCTTAATCGACTCCTCTATTCATAAGCTTTCAGAAAATATATACTTTATGGGGTCGGAAATGAAAATTGTAGAAATTTCACACGGAATGACAAACCTATATATACCCTTTTTCACTGTGTGAAGGGTATAAAAAAAAAATTTTATATATATAATATATATAAAACAAAAAAAAATAAAAAAAAAATTAAAAAAAAAAAAATTAAAAAAAAATAATAATAATATAAATAATATATTAAATAAAAAACAAGTAAGAGCGCTATATTCGGCCGTGCCGAATCTTATATACCCTTCACAACGTGTAGTCATGCAATAACAGTAGTTTGTATCACCATTCATCCCATATGAAATACGTACAACAATATAAAAAACATACATATATAAAAACAACCCATTTTAAAATTATAACTTTACGTACATATGTATGTTAAAAGAAAAAAAAATTTTTTTAAAAAAATTTAAAAAAAAAATTTAAAAAAAAATTTTTTAAAAAATTTAAAAAAAAAATAATAAAAATATAAATAATATATTAAATAAAAAATAAAAAAAAATAAAAAAAAAATTTTTTTTTGGCTCAGCTGGGATTCGATGACACGTTTTCTCTAACCAGTATACACGTTTGTATGTATGTATGTTGTTGTTGTAATGTTGTTTTTGTGAAAAAAATATCGAGGTGGTCGTGGGTTTTTGCTAATATCTCAGTTGTTTATGTACCGATGTGTCTGGATTTCAATACCGATCTACTCCCGAATATTTCTGATATTTTAATACCTTACCCGGGTCCAAGCGATGTCGGGGCGCTTCAAAAAGTTGATTTCAACATACACACGGACAGACGGTCAGACGGACAGACTGACAGACTGACAGAGCTTAATTGACTCCCCTATTCATAAGCTTTCAGAAAATATAGACTTTATGGGGTCGGAAATGAAAATTGTAGATATTTCACACGGAATGACAAACCTATATATACCCTTTTTCACTGTGTAAAGGGTATAATAAAAAAAAATAAAAAAAAAATTTTAAAAAAATTAAAAAAAAATTTTTTTGGCTCAGCTGGGATTCGATGCCACGTTTTCTCTAACAAGTATACACGTTTGTATGTATGTATGTTGTTGTTGTAATGTTGTTTTTGTGAAAAAAAAATCGAGGTGGTCGTGGGTTTTTGCTCATATCTCAGTTGTTTATGTACCGATGTTTCTGATTTTCAATACCGATCTACTCCCGAATATTTCTGATATTTTAGTACCTTACCCGGGTCCAACCTATGTCGGGGGGCTTCAAAAAGTTGATTTCAACATACACACGGACAGACAGTCAGACGGACAGACGGACAGACTGACAGAGCTTAATCGACTCCCCTATTCATAAGCTTTCAGAAAATATATACTTTATGGGGTCGGAAATGAAAATTGTAGAAATTTCACACGGAATGACAAATTATATATACATACCCTTTTTCACTGTGTGAAGGGTATAAAAAACGGAATTTAAAAATTCTGACTTTATGACAATACAACTTGTAAATTAGTCAAATATAGATATTGTATACAGAGTAAAATTTTTTGTTGATATATTAATCTCTGATACCCAATGTTTCAAAACACAACTCTGTTAACTAATTATTTCTTCCAAAAGGCAAAATGTCATTCAAACAAAAAACAATATATAGATATATATGAAACGTCAAATGATGAACGCATCATCCTAGTTTATTTTGTTGTTGTGTGAGAATAAAAATTTACGTCTTGGGTTTAATGTAAAATAAATAAACCTTTTTAAATCGATTTAAAACATTTACGAGATTAATTTAATCTTACATTAACAACAACAAGTAGTTCTGTAGTAAAAGGTAAACAAGTTATAATAAAGACAAAATAAAACTTGTGAAAAATGTAAAAGAATTTGTTAACCACAATACAAATACAGTGCTATTATTACATGAAGATTGCATTAGTCATACAAATGTTTGTGTAAATTTTTTAGTCAATTTGGTCTTAAATTAACTAAAATGTTAAAAAACTTTTAACAGAGAGAACGACCTTTAAATTTTAAGATATTTTTTTATGGTATCAAATATATTTTTAATCCTTTGTAGTATAATTTTTTTTCAAAGATGTATCGATTTTGTTTACTTATTCACAGTAAATTGCTGGATAATGGCTTCGGGGACAACATTACAGAAGGCCATTGATTTAGTAACTAAGGCTACGGAAGAGGATCGTAATAAAAATTATGCAGAGGCTTTGCGTTTATACGAACATGGAGTGGAATACTTTTTGCACGCTATAAAATGTAAGTGTTTAATGAATTTAAAGCTTTATAATTTGTATATATATTTATTTTATTTTGCATAGATGAAGCTCAGGGAGAAAAGGCTAAGGAATCCATAAGAGCCAAGTGCTTGCAGTATCTGGATCGTGCAGAGAAACTGAAGGAATACTTGAAGAAAGGTAAAAAGAAGCCTGTCAAAGAAGGTGAATCTAGTTCAAAGTAAATATCTGACTCTAAAAGAAATTTTAGTCGTTTTTTCAATTACTTATAATGCACTATTTTTGTAGAGATGATAAAGATAAAAAGAGCGACAGCGATTCGGATGGTGAGGATCCTGAAAAGAAAAAATTACAAAACAAACTTGAGGGCGCTATTGTTATTGAAAAGCCTAAAGTAAAATGGTCTGACGTGGCTGGATTGGATGCTGCTAAAGAAGCCCTTAAAGAGGCTGTTATTTTACCTATTAAATTCCCACATCTTTTTACCGGTAAACGTATTCCCTGGAAAGGTATACTTTTGTTCGGACCACCTGGTACGGGTAAATCATATTTAGCTAAAGCTGTTGCCACCGAAGCAAACAATTCTACTTTTTTCTCGGTTTCCAGTTCGGATCTCATGTCTAAATGGCTGGGAGAATCCGAGAAATTGGTTAAGAATCTCTTTGAGTTGGCCCGCCAACACAAACCATCCATTATCTTTATCGATGAAATCGATTCAATGTGTTCTGCTCGTTCAGACAATGAAAATGATAGTGTACGTCGTATTAAAACCGAATTTCTTGTACAAATGCAAGGTGTTGGTAACGATACTGATGGCATTCTAGTATTGGGCGCCACAAATATACCATGGGTTCTAGATTCTGCTATTCGTCGTCGTTTTGAGAAACGTATTTATATTCCCCTACCAGAGGCTCATGCTCGTCTTGTGATGTTTAAAATACATTTGGGCAATACTGCACACACTTTGACGGAAGATAATCTTAAGGAGTTAGCAGGCAAAACAGATGGGTAAGTTTTTAAAAAGAGTTTTATTTATTATTTCTTTCATGCAAACCAATTTCTCACAAGTGAAATATTATTTTATCATACATATTTGGTAAGAGTCTCTATGTTGTATGGATTTCCTCATAGTTTAGTAAAAATGTGAACTCTCCCAGTCACAATGAATATAGATTTATTTATAAGGTAGTCTTGATTCGACACTACATTATTTTTTTCCACCTATTTTAAGCTTCAGATGTCTCCAATTCGCTCTATTCTCTCAATTATTTTAAAAGTCAAACTTCATAAATAAACATAAACCAAAATATTTCAAAACTGCGATTACCATTATTATTAAATTATTAATAAATATGCCTTGGTAACGAAAAACAATTTTTTTAGCTATTCCGGTGCCGATATTTCGATTGTTGTACGAGATGCCCTAATGGAACCAGTACGTAAAGTACAAACAGCTACACACTTTAAAGTATGTAAACAATTTGAAAAATATATTTTGTTAAAAAAAACTCATTTAATTGTAGCGTGTATCTGGTCCGTCGCCTCTTAATAAAGACGAAATCGTTGATGATTTGTTAGTACCGTGTTCCCCTGGGGATCAAGGAGCCGTTGAAATGTCCTGGATGGATGTGGAAGGTGATAAACTTTATGAGCCACCCGTGACAATGGTAAACAATTTAAATAGTAATAAAATTCTATAACATATATTTTTATTAAAACTTTTAGCGTGATATGTTGAAGTCCTTATCGCGTACTAAGCCCACTGTTAATGAGGATGATTTAATAAAACTACGTAAATTTACAGAAGATTTTGGACAAGAAGGTTAAAAAATTAACAAACGCATAAAAGATAAAATTGTATTTAAATAAAATGTTATATTGAAATTAGGCACTTATAATTCTCAAAATGAAAGTTAGCTTTTTATTTGTGGCAATTTTTTTGTTATTAACTGCTGACCTTTTTAATATTTTTTTTGGTAATGCATTTGTTCAACAGGGAAATCTCAGAGCGTTTCGATATTAAAATAAATACATTTATTTTTATACTTAAAATAACATTTTTGGCAATTGAATAAATGTTGAAATTTCTCTGTAGATTGTAGTTAAGCTTTGGTTGATTATTTTATTCGCTTAAATTTGCCTTTTAAAATTAAACAATTAAAAAAGTCAAGTTTACTTAAAAGAAAAATTTAAAACATGTATGTATGTATTACGTTAAGCGAACTATGACTTATTAAAAATATATAAAAAACAACATAATTTGATTTTTTTTGGGTAAAAATTAAGTACCAACCTTTATTATTAGTTCTGTGGCAAAAAGGAATAACTGCTTTGGTCGACATAAGAAAAAATTGAGATAACACAACATTGCAATTTCGCAATTTAAAATTAACCTTAGGCAAATTTTTAATATTTTAGGCAACTTTACAGGAAGTTATGCATAAAAATTTATTGCTGATATATTTTCAATGAACAATATTATTTGGAACAATAACTTTTTTGAATTAAACTTAATGTATGAAACTGATATGTTCTTTATTTATTTTAAAAGAAGTTAGTTAATAAAAATAAACTTTTAAATTTAAACGTGCCTTCTTTATTGCCATAAAATTTATTAACTTCAATTTATTTTGTAAAATTTAATAAAAAACATTTATATTAGAACAAGTGACAATTAAAAATAAATAATTAACTTTTTAAGAATGTTACTTTAGAAATACATGAAGTTAGTAAAAGTTTTATTCATCCTCGTCGTCGATATTAATTTGCGTACTATCATCATCCATATCAACAGGTACAATAAGCATAGGTTTCCTAATATTATAGAATTGTATCATATCCTGGAAAAATCATAGCATTTATTTATTTATAAAATTATCGTTGATTTTACTTACATTACATAATTCCATATTTATTGAACATATAGCTTGCGATGTATCTGGATGATTTTCAATTTCATCCTTAGGCACTAAACGAACTTGCGGATAACCATCTTCGCCACCTTCAATAGCAATATTTCCATCACGAGCTAAAAATGCCATTTGAAATGCATTTTCCACCGTATTCATAAAATTTTGCGGATCGATTATTAAGCGATAGTAAGGTATGGGTTGCCGATTGTTCTCTCGAAATTTATCACTAACTTGTTTTAAAATAATATTAACCTTTTCGGCGCCACGGTCTTCACGTTTTAGTTGCTTAATAGTTTCAGGACGTTTTTCTTGCGATAGAACGGTACGTCGGCGTTGTTGTCTTTCTTTTATCACACGCTCTTTTGGTTCAACATCTACAGCTCCTAACATACTCGCTTTGGTGTAGGCAGGACGTGCTACATTTACAGCAATTTCTGCAATAACTCCCCAATTGTCGGATTCATTTTGTGATATTAAAGCATTCTAAAATGCAAAGTTTTTAAATCAAAACGCCAACAGAGTATAAGATTACTTACTATCGCATTACTGTACATGCCATCGTTAAATTCAGAGTTAGCCAATAAAAGTTTTGATACAGACTCATGGACACTTTTCATTAACTGAGCATCCATAACAATTTCGCTGGTATTTTCGACTTTTTCCGTAATAGGCGTCTCTTTATGGATACTGTCGCAATTCTGTACAATATTTTGTACTGCCCGGCATGTCTCACTAGGTAATTGGTGACCAATGCCTTGTTCTAGAATATAAAAAAAAATCATAATTTTATAAGACTAGTCCTTTCGGCGCTTATTTACGCAGCAGATTTGATTCATCCAACAGTTGTTTGTAACGTTGTTTTCGATCTCCATATTGCTGCGAATTATTCATTTCATTCAGTTTTTAACAAATTTTGAATCATTAAACAAAACTTAAAATAAACTACAGTAAAAAATAAACAAAATAATTAAAGCGCGTTTGGTTCTGTTTATATTTTAGACATAAGTGCTACCAGATCATGCACATTTTTTTTAGTATTACCACTATTAAATAAAGTTAAATCTAATAATAGCAGGGATGGTAAGTGAAACTTTATAAATTCTATATTAGCAGTGACTAATTACGATACATCTTGCAATTATAGAAAACTTTAAAAACTAATAAATAAATGAATTATACACTATAATTTTTTTATTTTTCTTTTTTTCTTGCAAAGTTTTAGAAAAATATTATTGAAAATTTTCGACATTCATATGTTTTATAAATTTATGGAAAGTTTTGGTTACATTATACTATTTATCGATTGCTTAGTGCAATCTTGGAACAAACATCAAATTAAAACAGTTTAAAAAAATTATAAAACTTATTTCAGATTTTAAGGTTAAAAGGAAGGAGGTACGTAAGTTTTTTTCTGCGTTTCATTTGACATTTCACAATTTCAGACTAATTCAATTTGAACCATGAAAAGATACACAATCTTTTAAAGTTATTCAGGCTTATTGTGAAAATGGGCGTTCAAACCAAAATGCATTTTGTGCAAATTTGTGAAATATATTAAAATTTCAGCCAAACAGGTATGTATAAAATGTGGAAACATCTGTGAATTCCTTCTTAGTTCGTTGATCGGATAACATTGCTGTTTTTCGCGATAGTGTGGAAAAATAACAGTCAACCTCGACTTATCATCGTGCCCAACATTTGAAAATTAACATTTTCATTGAAAATTTGGACCATCGGTGTAAGTGTTTCATATATAATTGAACCATATCAATATTATCATAAAAAGAAATTACAATAATTTCCTAAGTAATTTGTGTATTGTTTAAAATCAACTTCGGACTTAAAATTTAACCACCCTTTATAAACTAGTCTAAGATAATCCTTAAGGCCTAACTATATTAAGGCCTAACTATATTATGCTTTTGCTGGCTTAAGCAAATGTGCGGATGCATAAAATTAAATGTATGCAACTATATTATACTTAAGAAACTTTTCGTCTAGTTTCGTCAAGTGTCATTTGCTTAAGCAAACAGCGAAACTGATCGTACTTTGCTTACGAAATTTGCTTTTCATTTGATATGTACACACTATAGTAGTAGTTTTTATACTCTTCACACAGTGAAAAAGGGTATATATAGGTTTGTCATTCCGTGTGAAATTTCTACAATTTTCATTTCCGACCCCATAAAGTATATATTTTCTGAAAGCTTATGAATAGGGGAGTCGATTAAGCTCTGTCAGTCTGACAGTCTGTCCGTCTGACCGTCTGTCCGTGTGTATGTTGAAATCAACTTTTTGAAGCCCCCCGACATAGGTTGGACCCGGGTAAGTTATTAAAATATCAGAAATATTCGGGAGTAGATCGGTATTGAAAATCAGAAACATCGGTACATAAACAACTGAGATATGAGCAAAAACCCACGACCACCTCGATTTTTTTTTTCACAAAAACAACATACATACATACAAACATGTATACTGGTTAGAGAAAACGTGGCATCGAATCCCAGCTGAGCCAAAAAATTTTTTTTTTAAATTTTTTTTATTTTTTTTTATTTTTTTTTTATTTAATATATTATTTATATTTTTATTATTTTTTTTTTAATTTTTGTTTTGTTTTATATATATTATATATATATAATAATTTTTTTTTAAATTTTTTTTAAATTTTTTTTTTAAATTTTTTTAATATTTTTTTAAATTTTTTTTATATTTTTTTTGTTTTTTTAACATACATACGTGAATTTATAATTTTACAATGGGATGTTTTTATATATGAATGTACGTATTTCATATGGGATGAAAGGTGACACAAACTACTGTTATTGCATGACTACACGTTGTGAAGGGTATATAAGATTCGGCACGGCCGAATATAGCGCTCTTACTTGTTTTTTATTAATGTTATCATTTGTTTTTAAAATTAGTGAAAAAAATGTATAAATTTTTTGGTTTATGGTAAAATATTTTTACAATTTTACAATTAAATAATAATTTTGTGACAATATCAATATATTTAGGAAATACAGAAATAAAACAGTTTTTGCATAAGTACATATATTTGCAACTAATCATAGTAAGTATTTAAGTTTAAAAAGTACAATATATCCACCGACAAGTCTTAAAAAATTTAGGCCTTTAAACTTAGGGCTGACATTGTTTCAAAAATTCAAGCGCTATAACCAGGAATTTTTAAGGTTGCTCGCTGATCTAATACAAATTTTCCGAATATAATACTTATGCTTACCTAGTTCATCAAAAATTGTATTAATATTTAACAAAAATCTAAGACCTTCACAACATTACAATCAAAAACGGGTGAACTATTTTCACTTATAAAATGGGTGGCGACATATTTTTTTGCCTGATAGTTCAAAACCATAGCATATATAATGAATTGCTTTAATTTTTTTAAAAATTTAGAATAAAAAAAAATATTTTTGTATAACACATATTACAATTAAAAAAAATAATTTTTTTTTCTAAACTACGAAAATTTCTGGCACCATTGCTTGACATATTAATTTTGTTAGTAGTAAGCTACTTCTCGATACGATTGTTGCTCAATGTATAGACAATCAGTTGTAAACTTAACTTCGTTTTGTGTAGTTTGTCGTTAACGGTTTACGGATAATTTTTTTGTGATTTAAATAAAACAGTACAAAAAACTATTAAAAATAAATAAGCTAACAGTGTACAAAATTAAGCCTAATATTATTTTGTTAAAAGATTGTAAAGTTTTTATTAAAATTGGAAAAAAGCGGCTAGAAATCAGTCATATTAAATAATTGTTTACTAAAAAAAGTAAAAAAAGGAATTATTAAAGTTTATTATTTGCAGATAAACTTTTATGCTTAAAAGGTAATTATTATATATTTTTATAACCAACAAACCTTGAGTTTTAATGAAAATATATAATTTTTCGCCTTCGAATATTTAAGAAAAAAATTCCATTCATTATTTATGGGACTAACAAATTTTTATATATTATTTTATTTGTTTTATATTTTACCAATATTTATTTGTTTATTTGTATTTAATTAATGTATAAAAACTCTAACTACTTGATGCTTACTTTTTTTCAACTTTTTAGACAGCAGCTGTTGTTGTTAATGTATGTTGTATATCTGTCAATATAACGTGTGCTTGTGTATGGTATTAAACTGAGTATTTGTTTATCATTAACATTATGTTTTGATTTATTTTCTATTCCATCACATTTGTCCATCTTTCCATTGATATTTACTCTTTTTATACCCTTCACACAGTGAAAAAGGGTATATATAGGTTTGTCATTCCGTGTGAAATTTCTACAATTTTCATTTCCGACCCCATAAAGTATATATTTTCTGAAAGCTTATGAATAGAGGAGTCGATTAAGCCCTGACCGTCTGTCCGTCTGTCCGTCTGTCCGTCTGACCGTCTGTCCGTGTGTATGTTGAAATCAACTTTTTGAAGCCCCCCGACATAGGTTGGACCCGGGTAAGGTATTAAAATATCAGAAATATTCGGGAGTAGATCGGTATTGAAAATCAGAAACATCGGTACATAAACAACTGAGATATGAGCAAAAACCCACGACCACCTCGATTTTCTTTTCATAAAAACAATATTACAACAACAACATACATACATACAAACGTGTATACTGGTTAGAGAAAACGTGGCATCGAATCCCAGCTGAGGCAAAAAAATTTTTTTTTTAATTTTTTTAAAATTTTTTTTTTAATTTTTTTTTTATTTTTTTTTTATTTTTTATTTAATATATTATATATATTTTTATTATTATTTTTTTTTATTTTTTTTTTTTAATTTTTTGTTTATTTTTTTTTTTTGTTTTATATATATTATATATGTATATAATAATTTTTTTTTTAAATTTTTTTTTTTTAAATTTTTTTTTTATTTTTTATTTTTTTTTTGTTTTTTTTAACATACATACGTGAATTTACTGTTATTGCATGACTACACGTTGTGAAGGGTATATAAGATTCGGCACGGCCGAATATAGCGCTTTTACTTGTTTTAAGTTGTTTCGAAGGTAATTTTTGTATCTCAAAAATAAAAAATAGTCATCACCTCTGCAATAAACTTGTTCGAGTAAATAAGTAAAAAAAGATAAAAATACAACTACTAAAATCACCGAATTCAAGTTAAAAGCAGTGTCATAAATATATGTATATGTAAATGCTCCAGACCTCTTGCTTAAAACGAGAAATTAAAAAAGTGTAATATTGTATTTACAATTTTATGAACAAAACTAAGGCAATTTCAAATTTTTTTTATTGACATATTTATAAATGTTTAAATCTAATTGCTTCTTGTGCGTCTAAAAATTTGGAGGAGATTGATATAACGATAAGAAGGAAATAATAGGGGTATTTGTTTAATCTACTTGACACCTCTTATTATATAAATAAATATTTCCTCGAGTTGGTAACGAAGAATTTTTTTAGTTTTAATAAAAAAATCCTGCAAATGAGCAAACACTAGCAAGATTGAGGAGCATAGTCTTTATTTCAAAATAATGCACATAAATTTAAGGCATCTGCGTCTTTTAATTTTTACTTAACATAGTCGTAAATGTGGCAGTTTCTTATCTAAAATGTGAAAATCTTTTATTAAAACTAAAATTTTCTTTTCAAAATATTCTACTTTATGAATTTTTGGAATGTCAATCAGTGAAAATGGTAACGCACATCATGATGAAATTATTTACTTACATAGTTGTACATAAACAGCTGTTTACGTGATTTTTGATTTTTCATATAATTTATTTATAACTTACTTAACAAGGAATTTATAAAGTAGTTTAAATACATGCTGTTTTTATTGTTTTAGTTATGTTTTTGGTGATGAAATTATTTACTTACATAGTTGTACATAAACAGCTGTTTACGTGATTTTTGATTTTTCATATAATTTATTTATAACTTACTTAACAAGGAATTTATAAAGTAGTTTAAATACATGCTGTTTTTATTGTTTTAGTTATGTTTTTGGTGATCTTTTTTTCTATATGGATGTTTTACTTTTTCCAGTTCTAAATATAAAGTTGTTATCCAAAATAGCTCGGACTAAGTTTAAACTAATAGCAATTAAAGTTTTTTTAGAAATGACATCAAATTTATTTTTTGGTATATAATTATGTATTTTTCGCCGGAAAAAGTAAACTGATATCGTGCTACTTTAACAAAAATTAACACCTATAATAATTATAGTTCTGCAGATTTACCATTAAATATATTTTCTTTGTATGGGAGGTGCTACATTTTTAAAAGCAGTTTCAAAACATATTTTTTGAATTCTAATTTTTTTTACAGTAGAAAACAATAATTCCAATAGTTTAAAAATTAACGAAAACTATAATAAAATCTTTATTTATTATTTCAATATACAATTTAGGTACATATCTCATGTTAAGTTTACAGTATTTTATCACAACTTCTATATTATTTATATGCTTTATATATTTAAGAAATATATTTGAATCTTACTGCCGCCTATGCTTTGATAAAAAATACGTTTAGAAATATTCTGCTTGAAATTTAAATGCCGATATCTTAAATAAAATATATACTCAAATATATTGAAAACTCTTTCAAGACTCGGTCATTTTATGTCAATAAGTACAATAACAAAATTTCCAACATGGTACGAAAGCAAACTACAAGTTTTGTTTTACAAAAGCATCCAACAAATACATATGTATATGCACGCCCGTATGCCGTCTTTTGCATGCACTGATTTTTGATTTTATATTTTTGTTTTGTTTTAGCTTGTGAATATTTTGTTCTCATTTTTGCTCACTTTATTTTTTTACTATTATTGCTTAGTATGTATTATTTTAATAATGGTAGTTACTATTTATTTTATTAAGCTGCTTTAATTTTATTTTCGTAGCAAGATTTTGGTTATCTTTTTTCTTATGCGAGGACTTATAATATGTTTAGACATAAGTATTAATTGAGAAAATATAATTTGGGTTGCCAATTTCTATGTTCACAAATATTCAATTTAGCATACTCAATTAGCGTTTGATAATTCAAAATATTTTTATTTTGTTCGATAATTTGTTTTTTATAAAAAAATAATTTTGTAAAATGTATTTTCGTTAAAAAATTTCATTAAAGTTATAAACAAATATATTAATTATAACTAATTAATTAATTTCTGCTACAATTTCCTCTTTACTTTTTGCTTTTTTTTTTTTTTTGATAAATAATTTCATTATTGAGCTCTCTTGTTTACAGCTGCAATAAAGACCCATAAATATTTATTATAAAATATTTTTGTTAATTTTTAAAAAACTAAAGGAAACAAAATATGATGTTTTATCTTGATTTAATTACACTTCAAACTTTAATTAACTTATATTTCTCAGTATTGCTTATTTTTACTGAACAGACTTGTGACTCAATTTATGGTGCAATTAAGTACTTATTTCTTAATTTTTTTATGGTAAATTAAACACAAATTAGACTCTAAGTTCTTAATTTCGCAATTTGCAGTCAAACTTAAAAAAGTGCGTCAAGCCTTTTTTTGCTGAAAAATTTTAACGCCAATATAATTTGTATGTAACAAAGTGAAATACTGCATCGGCAACGCACTACAGCTGTTGTCGTTTTTTCGACTTTGTTATTCTAATTGTTGTAGGGACCAAAATGACTAAATTTTCTATAAAAAAATTGCCAAAAATAGCTAAAAATTTTTAAATATAATATTTTGTTGAAAACCATGTACACTAAGAAAATTATTGCAGTAACTGTGTGTGGTTTCTTTAAAAAGTATTCCGTAAAATTATTTTTAAATGAAAAATCAGTTAACATATAAAGTTATATGTTTTGTTATTGTTTCCGATAGTTGTTAAAAAATAACGTTAATTAAATACTGATGTTCAGGTTAAGTTAAAATTGTCAGTTAACTTTAAAGTGCTTTTGCGTTGGCGAGTCAATTACCCAACAATCAAGAAGACAAGCATTTGAAATTTGATTCTGAATATTAGTTCCTGAACTAAACGAATTTTTTAAATATAAAACCATAATAATTATTTTTTTTTAATAAAAAAGTAAATATACATATAATTATTTGAAATTTTTATCTTTCGACAAAAATAATCTTTGTTTTTTATTTATTATATTTCTGAAAAACAAAAATAAAATTAAATTAAATAAATATGTATGTACATAGGAAACAACAAAAATTTTGGGAAAACCTAAAACATTTGAATAAACTTTCATTCTTAAGAAAAAAAAAAGAAAAATAGTTCAAAAAAAAAAAAAAAGAAACAAATAAGTTTCTCTGCAAAAAATATAAATTAAATTTAAAACAAGTAAGAGCGCTATATTCGGACGTGCCGAATCTTACATACCCTTCACAACATGTAGTCATGCAATAACAGTAGTTTGTATCACCATTCATCCCATATAAAATACGTACATACATATAAAAAACATACATACATATATAAAAACATCCCATTGTAAAATTATAAATTTACGTTTAAAAAAAAAAAAAAAAAAATTTAAAAAAAAAAAATTTAAAAAAAAATTAAAATATATATAACAAATATAAAACAAAAAATAAATAAAAAAAAAATTTAAAAAAAAAAATTAAAAAAAAAAATAATAAAAATATAAATAATATATTAAATAAAAAATAAAAAATAAAAAAAAAAATAAAAAAAAAATTAAAAAAAACAAGTAAAAGCGCTATATTCGGCCGTGCCGAATCTTATATACCCTTCACAACGTGTAGTCATGCAATAACAGTAAATTCACGTATGTATGTTAAAAAAACAAAAAAAAAAAATAAAAAATAAAAAAAAAATTTAAAAAAAAAATTAAAAAAAAAAAATTATTATATACATATATAATATATATAAAACAAAAAAAAAAAATAAAAAAAAAAAAAATAAAAAAAAATAATAATAAAAATATATATAATATATTAAATAAAAAATAAAAAAAAATAAAAAAAAATTAAAAAAAAAAATTTTAAAAAAATTTAAAAAAAAATTTTTTTGCCTCAGCTGGGATTCGATGCCACGTTTTCTCTAACCAGTATACACGTTTGTATGTATGTATGTTGTTGTTGTAATGTTGTTTTTATGAAAAGAAAATCGAGGTGGTCGTGGGTTTTTGCTCATATCTCAGTTGTTTATGTACCGATGTTTCTGATTTTCAATACCGATCTACTCCCGAATATTTCTGATATTTTAATACCTTACCCGGGTCCAACCTATGTCGGGGGGCTTCAAAAAGTTGATTTCAACATACACACGGACAGACGGTCAGACGGACAGACGGACAGACGGACAGACGGACAGACGGTCAGGGCTTAATCGACTCCTCTATTCATAAGCTTTCAGAAAATATATACTTTATGGGGTCGGAAATGAAAATTGTAGAAATTTCACACGGAATGACAAACCTATATATACCCTTTTTCACTGTGTGAAGGGTATAAAAATTTAAAAAAAATATAAAAAAAAATTTTTTTTTGGCTTAGCTGGGATTCGATGCCACGTTTTCTCTAACCAGTATACACGTTTGTATGTATGTATGTTGTTGTTGTAATGTTGTTTTTGTGAATAAAAAATCGAGGTGGTCGTGGGTTTTTGCTAATATCTCAGTTGTTTATGTACCGATGTTTCTGATTTTCAATACCGTTCTACTCCCGAATATTTCTGATATT
The DNA here is from genome assembly GCA_941918925.1 of Phyto melanocephala. NCBI lineage: Eukaryota > Metazoa > Arthropoda > Insecta > Diptera > Rhinophoridae > Phyto > Phyto melanocephala. Next base: position 127,708,793 of record OW799234.1, on the reverse strand, counting down.
TTAATACCTCACCCGGGTCCGAGCGATGTCGGGGGGCTTCAAAAAGTTGATTTCAACATACACACGGACAGACGGTCAGACGGACAGACGGACATACGGACAGACTGACAGACTGACAGGGCTTAATCGACTCCCCTATTCATAAGCTTTCAGAAAATATATACTTTATGGGGTCGGAAATCAAAATTGTAGAAATTTCACACGGAATGACAAACCTATATATACCCTTTTTCACTGTGTGAAGGGTATAATAAAAATATATCCGCATATTATGACTTTATGAATTATTACACCATTCTTTTTGAAAATAATGACAATATTTTTTAGCAATTTTTTCACTTACGTTTTGCTTATGACTTCTTTAATAAAAACACTGTTGAATTTTTTTATAGAAATATTTTTTTTGTGACTTTAATCAAATTAACCATTACTTTAAAACTTTTTATTAAATATAATAAATGAATGTTTTCTATATTTTTAATTTATATAAACAGTTTTTTCTATTGAGCTTGAGATCACTTTTTTTAATAAAAAATAGTTTTAATTTTATTTTCCGATATTTCGCTACCACATTGGGTAGCTTCTTCAGGGAAAGATTTTACAATTTTTAACAATTAACAATTAAAATATTAAATATTAAAATATTAATTATTTACAAAAATGTAAACAAAAAATTATTCCGCCTTTTATAAAAAAAATTTGTTTTTTAACAATTCTAATATTTTAATTGTTAATTGTTCAAAATTGTTAAAACTTTCCCTGAAGAAGCTACCCAATGTGGTAGCGAAATATCGGAAAATAAAATTAAAACTATTTTTTATTAAAAAAAGTGATCTCAAGCTCAATAGAAAAAACTGTTTATACCTTTTTATTTTAGCTAAAATTTTTTTTTAAAAATTGTAAAATATTTAAAAAATGGCTAAGCTCAATTACAATTTTTCTGGCTTAGCGTTTTTTAAACAAGAAAATGGCTAAATTGGCTACAGTGGCAAAGTGTATATCTATGATAGAAAGAAAAATTTTCTTCGATTTTTTATTTTATTAAGTGGGACTAAATGTGGGGAGTGTGAACCACTTTTGGAGCATTATACTAAATACTTCGATATGTCAAAAACTTTAATAAAATAAGAAAGTATAATAGTGTGAAAACAATATGTTATGAAATGTCAAAATATTAATAGAGATTTGACAATCGTATGTATCTCATAATTTTTAGAAATGCTTCCATAAATTAAGGTCTTTGATATTATAAGGTTTATATTCCTTAACGTTTAATTAAAAGTGAAGTGAAAAAAGTACTAAATTTTCTTTTTGATTTTTTCACTTCTGAATCATTTTTGTTTTGATTAAATCCATTAAAAACTGAACTTCATACTTGTAGATTAGTGTTAAAGTTGAGTTTGGGTCTTAAGTCTTTTGTTATTATTGTTAAATCAGTCGCAGGTAATGCGTTAACTATTTCTATTCTTTTAAACTTGTTTTCAAGGTTTTAGTTAAAATTTATTTTATGTGCTTAAAGGTAAAAGTATGAAAAGTAAAATATAGTAATTTTTTTTTAATTGTTCTTTATATTAAATTTAAAGCAGACATTTTATATAAAACACAGTCATTATTTTGTTACTTATCATCACCACCGCCAACCTTATCTTTTACAATTTCAACGAAAATGCTAAGGTATTTTTTCCCTATATCTGTTGGTATGTACATTGAGCACTTTGAGCAATGCTTTTGTAAAAAATTACATTTTTACTTTGGTTGAAATGAGGTCTCACGTTTACAATACGTATTTCAAACAATACCTTATAATTTCAAAATAAATCATGATTTATATATATACATATACTTGCATACATACACAAATACATACACATGTATGTAAATGTATGTATTTGTATATGAATGTACTGTTTTTTTGGCACTCACACAAATACTTATAAAAAGGTTTTTAGAATTAATGTTTTGTCTAACAACAAAATTAAGTTTCGATATATTTGAATTTCATAATTGCACTTCAAAATTGTCATTAATATATGTATGTATATATGAATTTAATGAAGTATTGCGCACAGGCTTTTTTCTTTATACATCGTTCATTTTAAGATAAACTTTAAGTTTTGACCTATATTTATAAAGTACTGGTTATTATTGTTTATTGTTGTAGGTAATAAACCGTTAAAAAATGTTTGAAAAAAGATAAAGTCTTAATAACTAGTTTTATTCTAACGAAATGTTTATAATTAATATTTTACCACAAAAATGCTTTGTACTACAATGCCAGTAAAATAAATAATAATCCGATAACGGCTTAAAAAATATAAAGTATACTTTTACCTTGATATGGCTAAGAAAAAGTACTTAAGTCCACTAAATTTAATTTCTTAATTTTGTTGTTTATTTTATGGAGCGTTCTTTCATTTGATATGTTCTATATTGTAACAATCTATAATATTAATCTATAAAATACTATGTTGGACACAGAAATGAGGTTAAATAACAAAATTTTAATGTTTAAAGAAAATCTGATTAATGTTTAAAGAAAATCATTATGCACGAATATTAGATATTGAAAATCTGTTTATGTTAACTAAAAAAATATATTGTAGACTTTTTAATTAAAGAAATATACAACAAATATTTAGAAACATCAGATCATTAACTTATAAGTTCATTTACTCGGAACCAACGTTTTTGTATTGTATTTATTAGAAGATAGATTTTAATGTCATCTGGCATTATTTGTTAGGTATGCAATAAAACAGCATTTCATTTCTCTGAGGGTTTAACTCATGCTTCTACGGTCCTAACCATTTTTGGTTCTATTACAGAATTGTTGTCAATCTTAAACCAATTAGAAATGACATTAAGTATATTGCTGTTGTATGGTCGACAGGAAGTGGAAGTACCATGGCTCCTCCTCTGATCCTAAATATTTTGTGCTCAAAAAAGTAAACAAAAATCCTAGCCAGTTACATAGAATTTAAAGCCTTTAACAATTATAGTAATGCGGATATGTTGTTAAATATATATTTTTTGTATGGGAGGTATAACGCCCCGTCATTAGATGATATGTTGTTATTAAAATGAATTGTATAATTTTAATTAAAATTTCCTATAGCAGAATTGAAAACCCTAACATTTATTGGGCCTGAAATAAATCATATAATGAGTATTTTGGTATGGAGCATATCACTTCCCCTACTCCAGCCGTTTCGATTTTCAGTTGTAATAAGACAAATGAGATAAAAGTACAATACAAAATGGTTTTAGATTATTGATGTAATAATTTTCTAGATATATTATAAAATGTTATTTCTTTATACGTCATGCTCAACCAAGCAAGCTGTTATCATACTCATTATACTCGACACGAATTTTGAATATTTTAGATATTAAAGTACTCTGGATATGCAGCAAAAAATTTCGGTTTTGTACGAAATTTGTGTTTTACACTCGATATCCATTAGAATCAGTCTTAAGCTTCATAGATTATTAAAAAAAATTAGACAAATCGATTCAATAGTTTTCCGATTTTATATAAATTAAAAAAGTGGTCAACTTTTCTTTCGGTAAAAACCTAAGTTGGGTTTTGAAAAACATTAGAAAAAGGTTTAAATTGGGCCAGCCATTCTTAAGTGATACGATTACCAACGATCGGAATTTTAGTTTTATTTCTATATAAGTAGATGCAATAAGTATTTGATCATTGTTAATGTCCATAAGGTAAAATTTTTAATTTGCCAAAAGTTTTCCATAATTATCAGTTGAACGGGCCAATACCCAAAATAATTGTTTTGTAATAACATACGGAAGTATTATAAATCATATATTGCAAATATGCATAAACTTCTTTTGCTTTATTATCATTTTTTAAATAAATAAATATTTATAAAAAAGAGCTGCAAAAGAGAGAATAGGAAGACAACAACAAATTATTACATAATATCTTTTACTACTGACACAATGGCCCAAACTGCAGATTAACTAAGTAACCATTTATCTGTCCATCGGTCTGTTTTTTTTTCTTTCTTTCTTTCATTACAATATCTAATACAAAATATAAGCCGCTCGTTTGTCTAGTCTAGTCTGACTGTCTGTCTGTTTGCTAGACGATTGCAACAAACTTTATTATTATTACTGTTATGGTGTAAAGCTTCATTGGTCAAGTGCATTAAAATGTGGTTTATATGAATTTAAACAAAAAAATTTCTTTTGCTTTTACTTTGTTAGAGGAGATTTCTTAAGTTGCATTCACTTTACTGGCGTCTAAAATGTATTTACATTTGTTTACTTTTTAGATACAATAATAACAAAATCATATCTTATATATCCGGTATTTATTATTAGACTAGAGTTTAGCTCCTACTCTACTACTCAGTATCTTACAAGTCTTTACTTTTTTCTATTGCCCAAAATGATATACACAGCTTTTAGACTACATCTAACTGACATTGGGTACTATTAAATGTCATGAATTTCAGTAAAGTGTATAATCATCAGATATTGCATCTAAATATAAATTTTTCTATGTCCAGCTGCAAAATGTTTTAGCTATGTTTGTTAATTGTAATACCAGTTATTAATGCACGTTTAAACTTTTTTTATTGTTGTTATTAGGTTCCAACTTTAAAACATTAGTTAGTGCATTGGCATTGAATTATGTAGGTATGATATGTGTATATGTTTGCCTATTCATTAAATTCTAAAAAAACAAACAAACAAATGCTTATTAATTCATGTCAATGTCGTCTACGAGATAATTTTCAAGACATTGACTTATTGAATTTTTTTACCAGAGAAGTTGCATAAGAAAAAAATCTTAAATTCTATGACCATTATGTAAAATTTTTGATTTTTATTGGTTCATGGCAAAAACAATCTCTTTTTTTTATCGTAGATAACAGCTGCCAAACTAAGATATTTTACTGATTAACTCTTGATTTATTAGAAAGTTTTTAAACTTTAGTTATTGGCTATTACATCATATAGTTTTAATTATGTTTACTGAATCCGATAGTTGTAGCATAAGTTAATATCAAGTAGAATTAACAGTGAAATATCAAATAAACTATTGTAATATTTGAGCGTGTGCACATAAGTATAACGTTTATAACGTAAATTTCAAGAGTGCTAATTATTATTTGCAATAAAAAAATCCCAGTTGATTTAAAGGAAATAAACCAACGTTTATAAAAGTTATAAAAGTAACAATATACATATAATAATACAAAGATTATATTATATGAGAGACAATGATAAAATTAGATTTAAAATCAAAAAGAATTTACAAAAAACAATCCGTTGGTTATGCATACGGGAGATGGAATAGATCCAAGTGTTAATTTTTTCTTTGATAAGCTCTACAGTCCACGTTTGTTGTTATGGGTACATTTTTTTAACCGTTTTAGTATTTATTGATAAAAAACTAATCAATCGAACCTAAAAGTAGACATAATATATCTAAAAAAACTTATAATTTGCCATCAATAATTCTTGTTTGACTAACTTTGAGATTATATTTGTTGTATTTTGAGTTGAAAATTTGTTAAATAAAATCTGTTGGATAAGTTAACAAATAATAATAAAAAAATTATAATTGACCAAATTATTTATAGGCAGACGGACATTGCTAAATCAACTGAAAGTGTCACATGTCTTAAGAATATTATCACTTTGTTAGGTCTTAGAGGACTGTTAATATTTTTAAATATAAATATGTATAATTATTTCATTCAAACATCGTATATTAGATGTGTTGTAATCATTTAAGTTATAAGAGTATATTAGAAACATAAAATTAAAGTTGTTTTTATTGTAATTTTAATCGATATCTCAGTATTTATTACACCTAATTAAAACAAATTTGGTTTAAATCAGTGCTGACAACTCTTCAAAGTGCAAAAGTACCACCTACGGCTTGAAAATTTGTAAAATGTGTAAAATTTAAAAGAAAACGAAACAAAATTTTAAAAAGACAATACACAATGATGAGATAAATTTTGACTAAACTTTCACTTAGAAGCAATTAACAATACACTTAAACAAATTATAATAAAAAACTCAAGAATGTACTTATGTACATTAAAAGCCTCCTTTAAGGCACTTTTACACACTTTGTATGTTACAGTGTGCTTGTCAAATTTTCCACTGCAAATGAATTTGCCTCAGTAAATGTCAGTCTGCATTTGCAGTTTAAAAATGTTTAAATAGTTAAACCAGCAAATTATTTATTTGTAGCGGCAAGAACATAGAGCTTGTGATTCACCAAATATACTGCGGTGCAAAATTATAATCGCATGTATTTTTTTTACATTTATAAAAAGATCAGAAAAAATCTATCTATACCATCTAAAAGAGCATTTGAAATTAATAAATAAAAAAATAAAACAAACAATAAATTAGACTTCCAAGTGGTGCTCTCTTAAAGTCGAACTCTGAAGAGCATATTAAAACTAGAAATTATTTGTAAATCAATAGTGTGTTGGGCTTTCAGTATTGAAAATAAGATCAAAGATTTGGCATAGTTATTAAAGGTTTAAAACATATTTATTTAATAATTGCGACTTTGAGCGTCATAATCATGCCATACTGCTTATTTCCGGAATAGATTTTATGCACAGTAATAAGATTTCTTTCAAAAAAAGGTTTTAAGTTTATCTAGAAAAGAGTTGGGACTTATTTCACAATAACAGCAATTACATAATGCTTTTAAAGTGTCTGTGGTTGATCTTATTTAAATAGATTAGTCTTTAAAACTTTTATGTCGTTCCATCTTAATTATTTATTTATCAAGTAATGCCTAAAATAATGTTCAATACTTATACAACAACAATACAAATCAAATAAAAATAAATTATTTGTTGAGCTTTATTTTTTGTTCGTTTATTCTCTTTAAATTGACAATAAAATCTGTATAAGAAAAAACACAAGGCATAATTATAAGGTATATGCATTTCGACAACAAACACAAACATTTTGTTTTTGTATACATGTCAACAGGGCACTGTACGAAAATCAGAAAAGTACTTTAAATTTAAATAATTATTTTTTTAAATAATTATTAAAAAAAAAATACTCGGGTAAATAAAGCTTAAAAGCACCAAGAAATACCCGAAAAGCGCTATAATATCAACGCTGCTATAAATACCATAAAGATAAAAATTATGTATTAGTGGCAAAGTGGCCTAAGTTAAGGCTTTTTATATTACTTTGAATTTTAATAAATAAATATAATTAATGGACATTATATTATTAAGATAGCATTGAATTTTTTTATACTCCATAATATATTTGAGATTAAAAAAAAAAAATAACTACAATTTTGCACATAACAACTTGGTGTTAAAAACGAAATTAAAATTAAGCAAAATGTTAATTAAAATTGAAAGAAAATTATGTTTTTGTGGCAATAAGGAAGAACTGCGTATGTCCGTAGTTTTTCAGAAAAACAACTTTAAGTTTTTAAGTTAATTCTTAAAAACTGATTCCCTTTAATATAAACACTATTTATGAATTCTGCGCAATACAGATTAAATAACATATTCATTTTGGTATATTTAGCTAAATTAGAAGCTTTAATAAGTTATTATTCCAAATGATATTGTTCTTTAAAAAAAATATAGGCAATAAGATTTTACGCTATAACTTCCTGTAAAGTTGCCTAAACTATTTTAAATTTGCCCGAGGGTAATTTTGAGTTACGGGATTATTTTAATTTTAGCTTATGTCGACTAAGGCAGTTTTTTCTTTTTGGCACAGATTTAATATCAAATTCAAAAAAATATAGTTAAAAAAATATTTTTTCTGTGTCAATTTTTGTTTCTTAAACCTTTTATATATTTGACTAATTCACAAGGTATCCTTAATGTCGTATTTGTATTAAGTCATAATCTTTTAAAATGATTTAAACGCATTGTATTCTTCATTGTTAAATTTTAAGACTCTTTTTAAAAAAATTTTAATTTATGACAATATGACACTTAGGACATCTTGAGAATTGTAGTTAAGCCTTTTTTCACTGATATTTAATTCGTATATTTTTAAGTACATATTTATAGTAAGATTTTTATTATTATGTACTTATGTACCAATGAACAGACATGTACAATGTACACACGTCGGTATTTATTTATTGTACATAAACACATAACATTTTTCATCTTTAAATACTGCAATATTTACTTTCGTTTGATGTGTTAATTATTGAATATAATGAATGTTACGTGGGTAGTAGAGAAATTTTTTCTAATATTAAAAAATATTAAATATTTAGTATTTACAAGCGGACCCGGCGAACTTCGCCTAGCTCAAAATGACACCTGTCAGATTGTGCAAAGTCTAAGTCTCCATATAACTCCTATCTATCGGATTTTGGCTGAAAACTTTTTATTTTTTCATTTGAAAAGCCATTAAGCCTTCACACACAATTTCATACAAAAACTCGATTTTCGATTTTTCCAATTTTCCGACATTTTTGGAGGGATCTTCCAAAATTTTCTTCCCTAAAAACCTTCTCCTCGAAAATAAGAATAACTGACAAAAATTTTTACAGAATCTGCCCAGCCGTTCTAATTTTATGAACTACTATACATTTTTTACACCATTTTTATATACATACATAGATTACCACATAGACATATTTATATTTGCATACAGAAGATGCATGTATGCATATGTATGAAAATCAAAATGTTTGCAAATAAAACCTACCAAGAGTTTTTTGGACATAACAAAATCAAGCTATGAATAGTTATTTACCATGTTTATTGTATTTTTCTTACACAACAAATAAAAAATCATAAATACAAAGATTTTGAAAAGAAAGTGTTTTTTTTTAAACATTAAATTAAAAAAAAAAAAAAATTATTATTTAAGTTTAAAAAAAAATGCTTTGTGCTTGTTTACAGATCGAGATTACTATGTTTAAAATTGGTTTCTTTAATATAACCTACTCAACTATCATGCCTATTTAAGATAGTCTGTTTTTGACCTTCTGCACCATCAACACTTTAATTTTAAAGAAGTAATAGAAGAAAAAACTTATTTGTTTTTCTATATTTGTTTGTTTTTTACTTCTCAACTTGTATGGAAATTTACTTTTGGTTTCAATAAATAACTTCGTGTTTTTTTTAATAACAAAATACCACTTGTAGTGTATGTTAGTTGTATAGGGTGATATTTTTATGTGTTTTGTTTGTGTTTTAGTAACAACAATAAATTTTAAACTTTTTTAACTTTTGTTTTCTTTGGTTGTTAATTTAAAACTGGCCACAGAAAGAAAGTACTAAAGCTTATCAGATGACTAAGCAAACCACGGGTGTAAAGGTTATATATGTACATATTTTTACACTTCAACAATAGTATGACTTATTGTCCTAGTATTTTATGAATATTTTTGGTTAAAACAATTTTGTTATTTTTACACCAAGCGAATACAGTAATACACTTAGGGCACCTTGTAAATTCACCAAATAATTATTGTTGTAATAAAAAATAAATCTTTAAATAATTATCAATTTTTAAATTTATCAAGTCTTACAAGTACAACCCTTTAATAAATTTTAAAAGTGTTTATGTACATATATAAAAGTAAATATATATATATATCTTACATAAAACTCCAAATTTTTTTTCAAAACAAAAATAACAAAACAAGTAAAAGTGCTATATTCGGCCGTGCCAAATCATATATACGCTTCACAACGTGTAGTTATGCAATAACAATTGATTGTAACACAATTCATCTCATATGAAATACGTACATACATATACAAAACATCCCATTGCAGAATTATAAATTGTATGTTTCCAAAAAAAAAAAAAAAATTACAAAAAAAAATTAAAAAAAATGTATTTAAAACAAAAAAAAAAAAAATTTAAAAAATTTTTTTAAAAAAATTAAAAAAAATATTTAAACGTGGATGCCACGTTTACTCCTACCAATATATATGTATGTTGTTGTTGTAATTGTGAAAAAAATGAGGTGGTCATGGTTTTTTGCTCATATCTCAGAAAGTTATTGGGCGATTATGCTGAATTTCAATAGCGATTCATTCCTGGATATTTCCAAGAGATTGATACCATACACAGATCGGAGGAACACATAGTTGCTTCTAAAAGTTGAGTTCAACCAACACACGGACAGACGGGCAGACGGACAGACGGTCTCCTCTATTCATAAGCTTTCAGAAAATATATACTTTATGGAGTCGGAAATGAAAATTGTAGAAATTACAAACGGAATGACAAAACTATATATGCCCTTGTGCACCACAGGTGAAGGGTATAAATAAAAGTTTAAGCAAACATACAAACATATGTATATTTGAAATGGAATTAGAGAGCATATTAAGCCCAAAATATCATCAAATCTGTGGCAATAAGGATAAACTGCTTAAGTCTGTTTTTTTTAGATTTTCAGAAAAGCACTTTTAAATTTTTGATTGCCTTTGAATTAAAGACTTAAATTAAAGACTTAAATTAAAGAATATAAGCTGCTATTCAAAATCATATTGTTCGTTGAAAAAATAAAGGCAACAAGTTCCAACGCTATAACTTCCTATAAAGTTGACCAAAAATTGTATTTTAAAATTCGCCTGAGGATAGTTTTTAATGCGGAATAGGTGTTATTAGCTAAATTTTAGCTTGTATCGACTTAAGCTGTAATTCCTTTTGGTCACAGATATAATTATTGATAAAAATTAAAATACAAAGTTTTGGCTTTTCCTACAACAATAACAATATGAAATTCTTAATTTATCTACTTTAGTCTTTTGTTGACATAAATACTTCATTAAATAGGCACACAAATACAGGTGTTGTTTTTTTTATAGAAAAAAAATGTTTGAACAAATTTTTCTAAAGACATGCTTGAGTTGTTTAAACATATTTTAGAGTGGTCAAAGCAGCTGAAATTTTATTTAAAAAATTCTTAAACAGTGTGACCTAGTTTTAATAGTTGCTGTTAGAAATTATTTTTGTCTATAAAGTAAACCAGTACAATATAAAATATATAAGTTTGTTAAAAGGTACAATCTACGGTTTCAATAAATTATGTATGTTTCAACATTTGTTGAAAGTTTTTTGAATAAAAAAAAAATTTTTTTGCAAACCAAAAGGCCGCAATTGGACTGTGGTTTAAATAAAGAACAAACTAAAACAGATCAAAGTAACAAAAAATTAAAAATACGAAATACAAAATACAAAAGACTAAAGCAACAAACGTGGTTAATTATAAATGCTTGGCACATAATAGCAGCAGCAGCAGCAGCAGAAAAAATATCAGCCATTGGCAAAGCTATGGTGGGGAAAACACGATATAATATTGTATTTGTTTGCTACTTTTTGTTTTTCTTTTCATAAAAACCTTAAACACATCCATTGTTTCTGTATATTTTTTTCGATTTGTTTCAATTTTTGTTTTGAAAAAGATATAATAATAATTCAATGTTTTTTTTTAACAATTTCTTATATTAACGGATTAATGGTGTTATTTTAATTAAGTAAAAATTATTAATAATAAAATTTACTCAAGTGTTTACAATTTTGCTCTTGGTATTTTAGATTTTAATACACTTCAATGCTTTTACTTATTATATTCAATTCTTTTTTGGAGCAATAACTAAAATACTGGAAATTTAACAACAAAAAATAAAAGTAGTTCAAACTAAATTGAGGAAGTTTTTAAAATGTTATACTTCCATAAGCGTATTGAACATAAACATACACAAAAATAGGAACATTGTTTTAGAAATAAAACTTAAGCTACTTACAGTACCGAGTGATTTACAATAAAAATCATTTTAGATTTTAAAAATTATTTAAAATAAAATTAACATAATTTTTTTATTCATAAGATAATAACATTTTTAATTAATTACTTGCATGTATTTATTTATATATTTTAGATATCATTAGTCTGAGAAATATTATTAGTTAGAATAAATTAAACTTACACTATTTTATTTAAGAATTTATTTTTTTTTTTTTTGAAAAATTTACAATTTAAAAAGTCGTCTAATAATAACAAAATCTAATTTAAAACACCATTTAAAAAACATTATTTTGCACGATACTGTAACTAAAAATGCACTATGCGAGTTTTCTAATTATTTATATTGAAAAAAATTGGGTTACATAAATTTCAAGCGTAAATTTATGCCATACTTAATAAAACATACATATTTAAATGAAGTCAACAAATTAAATTATAACAAATGTAACAAACTAAAGAAAGCCAAGCCAAATAGTAATAAAACTTTGTACTTCAATTGAGGAAATAATTCTCTATTATTATTTTTCGCATTTAGATGTTGCAACATTTAAAATTTTTTTTTGCAAAAAAAAAAATAATAATAATATTTTCCTTGTTATGTCAAAAAACTTACCTCGCACACTGTTATGCTAGACGACAGTAAAAAGCGTACATTTTTAATGCGTTTTTTTTTAGAAAAATTTTCACATTGCACTTGTTATTTGTTAATGCAACTATTTTTAGCTGTTGCTGCTGGCTTTGAGAGATAGATATGTTAGTGTGTTGCATATAAATAGTTATTTATTTAGGTTTTTCTTACTTTTTTTTACAATTTAAATTTAGTATAAACCTAATACAGTTAGTTTTGACTGACAGTCCTCTAAACTTATGCATTATTAAAATAATTGAAAACAAAAAAAATACTGCCGCTACATATCAACATCACTATAAGATGTGAACACACATACACAATACTTTATTATAAAATTTATTATGAACTGAACCGTTATAAGTATGTCAGTCATATTTCTTGATTACAACTACTATGTACATATGTATATTAAATTTAGTTCATAATTGTTATGTGTGTATGTGTTGGTGTATTTAATCATGATAAAGTTGTTGCATCTTGTTTCTTAGGGTTGTTGAACTGTAGAGCGAACACAGTTGCAAAGGAAACTGCTGTTGTGAACTTCATTGGCTTTTGGCCAAAACAAAAAAAAAAAACAAAAAAAAAAAAACAAAAAATAGAAAAAAAGTTAAAAAGAAAAAGCAGTTGGTTTTCTAGATTTATTAAATAGATTTGACAAATTCACGAGATTTTTATATTCTCAAATATTCTTTGATAATTATTTTGATAGGTTTAAATATAGGAAAATAAAAGCTTAATAAAAAACAAAAACATTTTAAATAAAGACTAAATACTAAAAATGTATGTTTTTAAAACATGTAAAATAAAAATATTATCTTTAAAAACTTAATTTGGGAATTCAGAGGCTAAGATTATTGCTTGGGTATGTATTATGTGACGCATACAACAACAACGCAAGTATTTTTTGTGAAAATTTTAATGCATGGAAAGTGTCATCAGTTCTCTTTAATGATAGCTTCCTTATTGTCAGGAGGGCAGGTGCTGGTGTAAACTCACTAGAGTAAATGTGTTCATCTTTCAGGCAGATATACTTAGTTTGCTACACGAGTTGGAGTATCGCGTGCTATGGTAGAGAATTCTCATTGAACTTGATTACCAGTCGGTTATAAGACGTGTGCGGCGGATGAATGTGAACTCCTCTTTGGTGCCTGAATTTATCCAATAGGTTTGCTGACCATGATGTGGTTTAAGGAACATTTGAACATTACTGGTAATGAAGCGTAGGCCTAATTTGTGAATGGGGTTTCTGTAGCAACATTCTGTGAACCAGAACCCAGAAATGACTTTTGTGATGGTGTGAAGTGGGTAAAAGTCTTTTAGTAAGTAAATAATTTTAACTTAAAAATGTTAATAGAGGAAATGTTATGTTAAAATATCATTTGAAAAAGATGCAGATCGAGGATAATTATGTTTATAGTATATTCCTAAAATATGCAAGTATCTAGCATTGGCTATCAGAAGACTAGGAATCAAAGACAGGCATACATTAACCCTAGAACGTTAAATCTCTTCTTTCAGCGCTTAACACTTAACCTCTAAACTAAAAATTTCGCTTTTTCAAACTATTATTTTTTTTTATTAAAAGAAAGGCTTATCTCTAAAATTATATCTTTTTAGTTAAAAAAATAAAACAAAGTTCATTAACATTGTTTTTATTCATACCTTAAGAAAAACAACTTAAAAAGGGACACACTTCATATTTCTTTTACAAAAAGATAGTTTTTTTTTAATAAAATATAAATTTTAAATAAGAAAACATTAATATCAGATTATCTTGTAGGTATTTAATAGATTTTAATCAAATTAAAAAGGATTTAACCCACCTAATATATTTTTTACATAAAAATTTAGTCAGTCTTTTCATAGTTTCAAATTGCGCCATGAACGTCCACTCACGAGCACACAATGCTGTCTACTGAGTTGCCATAAAAGCTCGTGCTGGTATGTATAAGCTATCACTAATTACTATTACTAATGTCTCGCAAGCGAGCTTTAGTGTTTTAGGGTTAAGTGTGCAAACTACGGGGTCCAAAGGAAATACTGGCGATTACAAAGGGCTGTGCGATGAGAAATTTCGGCAATATGTTTTAAATCGTTTAAAAACCCCTGGGGATTAAAGGAGATCAAAAAAGGACCCAAAATGATCTACCTCGATATTACCCTTTACACATACATTTTTTTCTGAAAATCTTTTTAATCAAATTTGTTTGTCTGTCCGTCTGCAAATCTGTTCATGTAAACAAAATAACAGTTTGGACACTCGAACAAAGTGTTGTGAATTTGATTTTAATCAAGACCCTTTATTATGTCTCCAGTTTTTAAACTGTTACATTTTTCGTTAGCACAGGTTTTTCTCCAAAAAATTCTGAAACGATATATTCAATATTTACGACCAATTTTGATTGAATTTTAGGCAGAACCTTTTTTAATTTTTTACACTTCTTTACACCCAAAACTAAACATGTAATAATTTTTGTTTAAAGTAATCATAATCTAAGAGCAACATACTTTGATTGAATTGTATGATTATCGTTAAAACATATAATGGTTTAACGATAATCATACATTATTATTATGTTTAATAAAATAGTTGAAATCGACAATCTTTGCTTTTTTACGGAAACTTATTGCATTTTGCTTTAAGTTAGATAATCTTATTGTAATAATCATTTTCATTGCAATTTTTATACCAATATTTTTTACATTTTGTCGTTTATTTTTAAATTTCTTTAATTTTTTAAAAGTAAACATTAAATGATAAAACTCAAATAAGCCCTTGTATTTGGCAATCAAATATTGGTATAGAGAATATAATATGACTATCGTGATAATGTCGTAATCATGTCTTTTCTTTGCGTGTACTACAAAAAAAATGTTGCCTAAATAATTTTTAAACCTGAACTACAGGTTATTTTTTTTACATATACTTCTTATGGAAAACTGAAATTCAGTCACAACTGCATACTGGCCTTGATGTTGGGACCTCCAATAGAGACCAATTACTTTCGGTTATTGTGTAGTTTCATTTTGGATTATTTCAACAGTCTTGCAAAGTATTTCCTCACAATTTCAGTTGAAAGTTATTTAAATTTTTTTTTAAATAATTTTCGTTCATCTTATAGTAATGAAAAAGTAATTTTTTAAAAAGTTTTTTTACGTTGTTTTTCTAATAAAAAAGATTATTATTTTTTAACAAATTTTTAAAGCACTTTATAAAAAATACTTGATTGTGGTAAATGGTGTATTTTTTTTTGTAACATACATACATATGTAGGTAAGAACAAACAAAGATCAACTATTTATGCACTGTACGAATAAATTTTGTATTTATTGTTAACCTTTTCCAAATTAAATTAGTTTACTTGACTTTTAAGCTTCCGTGATTTCTTTATATGCAGTATCTTAAAACTGGTACATTAAAATATTACTAAAATTTGAAACTTGTACAACATTCTAGTTTGATTCTATTGAGGGAATATGAAGTGAGATCAAAAAAAAAAATTATCAGCTAAAAAATAAAATTAGTTATAACTTCCTTTAACTAAATTTATTATATTTTTTTTGCTTTTTGAGACAAATAGTGACAACAATAAACAAATTTGTTGACTTTTATTTAACAGCTTATTCGATAGACATGTCTAATAAACGATACAATCATAACGATTTTACTTTGCATGCTCTAGAGATTGTATGATATACTTTGCATGTCCACAGTGCATGACGACAGTGTTTTTAAGATGACGCTGATGAATATGTTGATATGCGATACAAACATAATTTAATCAAATTTAATCATATATTTCCGCTTTGTTAAAAATAAAATAGTGTCTAAAAAAGATGTGTTAACTAGCTTGAAAAAGTTCTAGAAATAAAAAAAATTAAAGTAAGCACACCATTAACAGATGATTAATTTTTTTTCACACAAAAAAAATTTATTTTATGCGTAACTAGCCAAGTCCGATGCTCGTTGCTACGCCCCTTAATGAATAAAAATACATTCTGAATTTTAATTGAATATCAAGTGCAAGAAGGTAAAATTATAACTTTTTTTATGGGCGTGGCACTGCCCTTTTTTCTAATCACGAAACTGTATAATCATGAGAGTTCAATATATGTGCAAAGTTTCAGAAAAATCGATTAAGTGCAAGTAGCTACAAATTATAACTTATTTTTTATGGGCGTAGCCCCTCCCACTTTTTACCACCCATAAACACTCCCTGGAATGAGTACAACAACTTGCCAAAGTTTGAGTCCGATCACACACACACAGAGTTTCACTTTTTGTATATAGAAGATTGATGATTTCCGACAAATATTGATTTACACAGGTAAAGTTTTAAGGTGGTAATATTATCAGACATTGGTTACTTTACTTCAGTTAAGTTATATAAGTATAATATGCATTATTATATACTACATACATATGCACTCACAACATATTATGCAATAGTGAATTTATGGTATTTTGCTTAAAACGTTCGAATACAACGTAACGTTAATAAGACCTTACGAATAATAGTGCGTATGATCTTGAACGAATCTTTACACATGAATATTTATGCATAAATATAAATTTATTTATTAAGCTTAATAGACAAAAAACGAAATTTATTTATTTAGTGCTTTTATGTTTATATCTTTGCAGATAATGAAGGAAATTTAAAATCTGAAGCACGTTTTGCGAACTGTTTACTGAAACTAGACTGTCCGTTAAATTGCTTGGCCGAATTCCCATATTAATTTATGCCAATACAATGAACTAACAATAATCAAATTGACTTTAGAGCAGTCTTTTTAAACTAATGGTGAACGAGTAGTTAGTTGTTGGATAAAGACGCTAGTTGTTGTAGCTGTTTTTTGGGAGATAAGAGACATGTTATGGTTGGACGACTTTTGCCAAGTGTTTTGTCACTAATAACAATCGAAGTGACTTGTTTGTAATTAAGTATGTAAAAAACGAACGCGAACTTAAATAAATAATAACATAAAGGAAATAACAAAGAGAAAAACGAAAAAAAGTAAAACCGCCGAATTACTAAAAACTATTTGAGAGGTTACAAACAATAACAAATAAAACAAGTAAGAAAGTTTTAGTCAGTCTAGCATGATCATATTATACCCAACATCTTAGTATGTAAAAGTATTTGTGAATGAATTTTTATTAAGATCTTGGCGTATGAAATTATTTAAGGAGGGAAGGAGGTTTGGGAAAATTAAGGAAGTATACCTTATATAGAAGCTACTAGAAATTCTACAAAAGAAGTTACATGATAATACAGTTTCTGTTACGTTTTTACCTTCTCCTATAAAATATCTATTTTATTATTATTATTATAATTATTATTATCTTTATTTTATTTTATTTTTTATTATTATTTGCGTTAGGGCTCTTCTACTTGTCACCAACGATATGAGTTATCTTTAAAACTTAACACGGTGTAGTGTATTTAATCGTATGAATGAGTGAAAGCTTGTGTTTAAATAAAGAAAAAGCAAAAACCATACACAATCCCAAAATAAAAATACAATGGGCCAATTCAAAGTGGTTGCATATCAGTCGTATTTGTACTATTTCATATTATTTTATGCATGCTTAAAATTTTTGTTAGTAATTTCCATACAAAAAAAATAATATGACTTTACACATTTGTTTCCTATGTATAAGAAATTGTTTATGTTATACTTTTAACCATACTGTCTCTCAGAGAGAATTTCTTCGCTTCTCACCTCTCAGAGAGAATATTTTCTATTTTCTTCTTTCTTGTATACATACAATTTTTAACAGCGTCATCTCTTTGTCTTCTTTCTTGTATTAAATACATAATTTGTTAACAAAAGGTGTTCAAAGTCACTAGTCATATTAATATGAATTATATGACATAGTACAATATGAGAGTCTACTTTGAATTGGCCCAATATCTGAAGCTAATAAATACACTCATTAAAAAAATGTTTGCTGGCAAAACATTAAAACACTTAAAGACAATCCCTCTATCTAACTATATGCATAGTTAAAATTTTGCGCCAATGCGTAAGAAATAAAACTTTTATTTTAAACACCATAGCTACATGCATATTGTCTTTTCTACCAATAATAAGAGAAAGAGCATAAGTTTCTGTTTTCTTAAATTTCGAGTAAATTTCGTTAAAGTGTATGTTTTAAGCTTCAAGCTCAATGTGAAAAGAAAACAGCAAAGTGTGCGCATGCTTGTTGGTAATTTTTGTGATTCACTAAAATTAGTTGATATTGAAAATTATAACGGTAAAGACGTACAAGATTCCATACACGAGAACCGTTTATTAAAAATGCTCATAAACGCTCATAAATGCTCATAAATTAGTGATTTAGCGAGCGTGTAACAGGTGTTGAAAAAATTTTTTTTAAATACAAAAAAAAAAAAAAATCAATTATGTGTTATGTTTAAAGCATTAAATAAACAAAAAAATTAAATAACTATAATTCAGTTTTAATAAATAATTTTAATACGCCCTTATTAGCTACTTTTCTTCAACTAAAATTTACAATATACCTACCACACACTTAAAGAAATGATTTTACTCTCATCGCTAAAGAAATATATGTTTATGTATTTGTTTATACAAAAAACAGTTTATAAATTTAGCCAGTGAAAGTGTTTTTTGCAAAAAATTGAATGGATGTATAAAAATGTAAAAACATGCGCATAATAATATCTTTAAGCAGCCAATTTAAGTGAATAAAATTAATTTTTATGTTTTTCATAATTTTCCATATATACCACATGCTCATTAATCAATATTTGTTTGCTATAGGTGATTTAAACATTGTTATTTTTCTTTTATATTGTTTCTCTTTCAATCAAGCCAATATCTGTGTCATAAGATTTCAACCACTTTTAAAATCAAAAATCAAAAAGCAAAAAAATAAAAAAATACTCTCATTTTACTGGCCTTAATCAAAATGCAGCAGTCTGTAAATTTGCTGCAGTCAATATTTTGTTTGCTGTCATTATCAACATCGCTAACATTATCGCCATCTTCATCATATGCATCATTGCGGTTAACTGGTGAGTATTCACTTATGTACGATATATGTATGTATATTATTTAGTTTTAAACAGTTTAATACGATTATAGAAATATGTATATATAATCAAACGTATTATTTATCAGTTATTAATTAAGTTAATATATGCACACACATACTTATGTATGTATTTAGTAAGAGAAACTTATGTTAATCTTTCAACAAGTGAGTGAGAATTTTAGACATTTGAACAGCTGAAGTTGAAAATATCTGAATGAAATACAAATGCCATGACTCACTATGCTTGATAAGTAAAAGAAAAATTTTACAGAATTTCGTCCTTCTTAAAGAAATAAGCAACAATGTGATAACAGGTGCGATTGATCACTCAAATATGATGAACATGCGAATTTGATTGAATTGGAAAATGTTATGTTATAAATATGATAAAAAAATATGCCAATTGGACATCCAGAGAACATTTAATAAGGTTTCCGTTACTGATCAGCCAATTTTTTTGTTTTCTCTATCAATGTCAAACTTTATCAAATACAGTTTAGGTTTATTTACTTGTGAACAAAATATTTGTTTTATCGGTTGTATTTTTGTATTGTTAAATGTCCATTGATATTAAAACGTCAGGCATATTAAAAAAATTTGGAATGAAAAGTTGATTAAGTCTTACTTCTGTAGAGCTACAAAATATATTTGAAAACAATTTATTTCGAATCAAGGTACCCAGGGTACACTTATTTAGATTGTTGAAATTGATCAGCTGATAATCAGCTGTTTCCTTCAAAAATGTTAAAAATTCATTGCTCAAAATTTATGCAGCTTCGTGTGAATTTTTTTGTTTTTAATTGTTTGGTAAAACTTAAGATAATGGATATAGGGGTGTTCTATATAATAAATATTAAGCCTGTAGCAAGGCTACAGGTATATGCAACGGCGAATTGATACAACAAAGCAACTTTTGAGGGGCCAATTCGTATATCAGGGATGAAAAAGTTGTTATGACATATTAAATATATTAAAATTTGATAAAAAAGGGATATAAGTTTTTGACACAAAAGCAACAAATATACATAAATTTAGTACGTTTATTATCAAATTAGTACACTTAAGTTAATTGTTTAATACCGAAGCCAAAATCACATTTTCCTTCCCTGAATTAATAAATAAAATCAAGGCAAATTCAACCAATTTTGACAAAAAGTTTCCCCATCAGCTGGGCTGATAATTTCATCTGTATAAATTCGCCTTGTCCTGTAGTACACGAAATATAAATATATATATGTGGCTGTGACGTTATTTTGATGTCATCATAAAGCATAAATTTACCTGCTTCGGCCCATGTGTTTTACCGCATGCCGCACAGTGAGACAACGCCGGCATTAAATACAAGGAGTCATTGCAGAGTTCTGAAATTTTGCACAGGTTATTCTTGAGACAATTCCAGTTAAAAAAAAAAAATTAAGAAAATTCGCTTACTTTTACGCCCACCTCCCATACAATCAAAATTTGTAAAATGCCGCATTGTCCGTAATACTTTAGGTATAACTTTAAATTTTGGTATACTTGAATGTTATATTGTTACAAACATTATCGGAATAAAGTTTTGAACTTTGGCCCTCTTTTACTCCCACCACCCATACAACCTCAACATAAAAAGTGCCGTATTTTCTAAAATATTTTAGGTACAACCTTCAAATTTGATATTACTTTAATTTATATCATTTAAAATGTTTCATGCAAAAATTACAATAACACGCCCACTATTACGCCCACCTCCTATTGAAATGCAATAAAAAAGAAATTTTTTTTTTCATTCTATCAATAATAATTTTAATAATTAAGTCTGAAATTTCATTGAAATTTGTTGATATGACACCAACAACAACATTAATATTGCTATCGATCCAAATATCAGAAATTGCACTATAAGAAATTATTGAATTATCCATGACCTTGTAAATTTTTTTTAACACTTTATATAAACTTGTATAAACTTGCACTCTCAAATAGATTGTGAATTAAACATATAATTGCAATTACCGTTTGTTGATCAATAATATTTAGAACAGCAACAATGTAATATTATTTTACAGTTTGTTTTAAAAAAATTTGTGAGCATGAAATAAAATATCAAACAAAAAATTAAAAAAAATAAAAGTAAAAATTTGTAAACATGCTATTGCATGCTAACATACGTATGGCGACAGAATGTGCGCGTTGCGTATTTTTTGTAGTTTTTTGTATGTTTAAAGTACTTTTGAAAGCTGAGACTTCAATCTTTCATTTGATATAAGTCTGCACCTAGGGCGAGTGGCTACTCTATATTTCCTACTCCATTGAAAATGCAAAATGTTAAATTTTTACACCGCAATTCTGTTGTAAAGAAATGTTTTATTGTGTTTCTTTTTTAAATTAATTTTTTTATCTACTCATTCTACAACAACTAAATTAATTAAAAAAATACTTTAAAGTTATTTTTATTATGTATTTTTTTATTGATAAGCTTTTGAATATTACATATTGAACTAACTAACATCTTTCAAGCGCGTTAGCATACCTCAACTTTGACTTGTTTTAGACGAAAAAGTAATGAAGTTATGAGGCTGAAATTTCAGGGAATTGTTACTCATATATCTGTAACTGTGAAAATTTCATCCAAATTGGACGACACGCCAAAAATATTTTTTGCCGCGGTTATTTTAGGGCTGTCTCACTGTGTGCCGCCACTATGACTTTTTTAAAAAATGTAACCATAGTGCTGAATATATTATTAACGTCAGACGCAGATGTGCATGTGGCTTTTTACATTTCGTGTACCACAGTTTGTTTGATTTTGTAATGTTCGCTACAGTATCCAACAACTACAATCAGATAACGGCTAAATCTTTTAAGAAAATCAAACGGGCTGTGATAAATATTTGTTTGGACCTTGAATGAATATTTGTTGTTGTTATACACTGGCTGACAAACTTATATTTACATTACTGGCAATGGATGAGGGAATACAAATAAAAGAAATTACTATTTTTAAATTAAAAAAAAAAAAGAAAAGAAATTTGTATTACAAACTGATCTCAAACAGGCCTACACTTAAACTAGGTACATATATTTCATAACACAGCGTAATACATAATGTCTAGTATTTGTTGCTTTAATATTGCAAATCGGTAACAATATTTTCACATAGTACTCATAACTAGTTGTGTACAATTTATGACAACTTAGTTATTAACACATTCTATTAACCATGAATTAAGTATGTGGTAATTTTTTTTACCAAACAAAAATAAAATATATGTACCTGACTTTTTTAAACGAAAAAAAAAAAAATAAATAAATAAATAAGTAATAGACATAGATTTAACAATATGCTTAACTGATGTGGCGTACTTTTAATAAAACTAAAACACAAAAAATAATGTTACATCATTGAAAGTTTTGTCACTGTAAACAAACCATAACAAAAAAAAAAAAAAAACAAATAAATAAAAATTCAGTTACAATATATTACTTCGTACGTACACAAAAACAAAAAAATTAGAGTCTTAATTACGAAATTAATATTATTAATTACAATTTTATTTGATTTTGTTACAATCATCAAAATAATACCATTCATTAAATAAAAACTAATAATTTTAATTAAAAAAATATTGCAAAAAATATCAATTAACTAAAATTTTTTTTTAAATTAATTTAAATTTCAAAAATTGTTTTAATTATTTTACTCATTTCTATACATTAAATTTTGGATTAATTTAAATAAAGTATTTATTATATCAGTTACTGAACCTATTTGAAAATATAAATATTTTTCACATATTTTTTTTTATATTAAACATAAAGTTTTGATACTTTTTCGGTGTAATCAAACATAGAATTTTAAAAAGTAAAGTGTGATATCCACAATTTATACATTAAGATATTTTTTTGGACACCACTTCTATAACGCATTTTTTCTCCTACAGATGGCCACATCTCCCTCTTATTTGATTAACTACTTGTACATTATTGTATTAAATATATAAAATCTTTATGATGTTTTATTTATTTCTATTTCTCTATTTTTTTGTCCAACTGACGGAAACTTCTTCTCC
This sequence comes from Phyto melanocephala, assembly GCA_941918925.1. Classification (NCBI taxonomy): domain Eukaryota; kingdom Metazoa; phylum Arthropoda; class Insecta; order Diptera; family Rhinophoridae; genus Phyto; species Phyto melanocephala. The sequence continues at coordinate 127,685,274 of OW799234.1, read as the reverse complement.
AACACACTTAATTATTTTTTATTTCCTGTACAACAAGACTGATAGCACAAGACCGTATTACGTCACAAGAAATTTTACTTACATATTGAACAAAACATATTAAGGGGACTCACGATTCAACCTGTTCAAATTTGCACAGAACATATTACGGCAGATTGTGAGCGTCCTTTAAACCGAAATACATATTTATTTCAGCTGGTGTCGTCAGAGTTGCCGACTGAAAAAATCTAGAAATTTCTAACTGAACTGTCAAAATCATTTCTTACATATTTTTAAAAAAAATAATATATTACGAATAAAAATGCCTAAATGCAGCGAAAAAGAAATAAAAAATTGATTTAGTTTTACTAAAAGAAATTTTTTGTAATTTTAGTTTTCTTTTACATAAAATTACTGTCGATATGTCAAAACAGCAGTTGTTACTTATTTGCTTCTGAGCCAATTTTGCTCTAGCTTTTTATAGTGCAAATGCAGTAAAGTGAATTTTTGCAATCATTTGCATCGTTAGCGCAGTTTGCACTACCCTTTGTGAGCAGCCTTATTAAAATAAACTTAATGTATTTACAACATCATTTAAAAAAAGTTAATTTAATAACAATACATTTTTTTCAAGCTTAATAGAAATGCCTCTAAAGTAGTTCTTGATTTAGTAGAAGATTGTTCCAGCAAAATTCTTATTCTTAAAGTTACAAAATATTGTGTGGGCTAAAGAGCACTTAGCATTACAAATGTTTGACCAACCATTGAGTTCACGCTATCAGTCCACGTCAATCTGTTATTGAATACCACTCCTAGATTTTTCGCTTTGTCAACAATTTTCTCCCTATTTGAAATAATGTCGGTGGGAATGTGAAGATCAAACATAGATAGATTCTGTTTAAATCGTCATTTAGGTATATATATAATGTAATTTTTTGAACTGACCTTCTTAAAGTAAGTTGCATGTTATCTGGATATACATAAGTAGATATTTTTTATTTAATTAATTAAAATATAAATAACATTTTTAAACAAATCAAATAGTCAGTTAAAAAAAAAAAAAATTCACATCTTTCTTTTCTTTATTAACTGTATGAATTATTATTTATATTTTCTTAATAATAATTTTAAAACTTGAAGAAAATGTTTTCATTTATGGCCTTTAAAAAATAATTAAAAAAAAGTGACATATTAAATTTGGCAGCTGCTTAAATAAACGGTGTATGTACATACATATGTATGCGTTATGGATTCGATAACACAAGGCAACAAAATTTTAAACATTTTAAAGGCTTTTAAAATCACTATGGAATTTTGATGTGTTGTAGTTCCCGTAGTACAAATATCGTCCAAATTTTAAATTCTATGGAGAGGTTTTTTTTTTAAATTTTTAATTAAAATTCAAGATTTTTTTAGACGCTTCTCCACATAATCAATTAAAATAAACTTTAAAAAATTTAGACTTACATAGCCTTTATATATTGCGTTTTAATCAGCTCAGTAGTTCCGGATTTATGATAAAAAATTAAAGCAAAAAATTTATTTTTTACGTGAAAAAAACAGTTTTTTTTTGTTTTAAAAAAATCATGAAAAATCGAAAACGGCAAAAATTTATTACTTTATCGCAAAGCCACATGTAATAGGAGCAAAATAAGATACCGATCATAAAAATCTGTTGATTCCCTTCGAATTTATTTACAATCAAGTGATCTAGCTCAATTTCGCAAAATTTTAGTTTTTTTGTTTGATATACATCAAATTGAGTAGCTAATGTTCTTCTCCTAGAAAAATTGTGGGGAAAAAACCTTTTTGACATGTTTGTGCATTTTGTTTTTGTTAATAAGTATCTATATGTACATATGTCTGCATATGCCAAAAATTTTTTTTTCAATTTTAATAGTTTAATAAAAAATATAAAATAAAAACTTTCTATTCTTGCGTTTGTATTTCTTAAAACGTTATTAACAACTACGAATTATTTATTGTAAAATAAAAATAAAAAAAAATTAAATTGAATTTAATTTAAAAATTTAAATATTAGTTCAAAAAAATTAAGTTTGACAGAAGCAGACAAATTAAAAAAAATAGTACCACTGATAAATCTATATATATATAAATCAATGTGTGTTTGTATGTTTGTTTGTGCTTTATAGACGGTTAAACGGCTAAACTGATTTCCTTGAAATTTTCACAGAATCTTTCTGTATGTATGTCTGGAAGGAACTATAGGCTATACTTTGGTTTGAAATTGCAAATGTGCGGGGTGCCACTCCCTATTAAAGAATAAGTATTAAATATTATATATCACGAAAGTTAATGCAGCTAGAGTCTTCAAGTTAAGTACGGTAAACTTTGACATCCACACAAACATTTGGGTAAAAAATGGGCGGACTTTCAATAGTAGGCGTGGCCACATGAATTAAATACTAAATTTCGTATATTTGGAAAACGATATCGATTAGAGTACTAAAATTTTGCAAGAGCAACTTTGACACCCAAATAAACATTTCTGAAAAAAATGGGTACATTGGAAATAGTGGGCGTGGCAGCTCTCATAGCAATTGAATACTAAAATTCGTATATTCAGAAAGCGAAAACAGTTAGAGTACCCAAATTGTGCACGAGAACCTTTGACATCTATATGACTATTTTGATAAGAAATTGATGCTTTAGTAATAGTGGGCGTGGCACCTGTCATATGAATTAAATACAAAAATTCATATATCTGGGAAGCGATAATAGTTAGAGGTACCCAAATTTTGCAAGAGAAACTTCAACGTCTATATGATTATTTGAATAAGAAATGGTTGATTTAGTAATAGTAGGCGTTGCCTTGAAATAAAACATCAAAATCATCTAAAAGGGTTTTTCGTTAGTGCAAACTAAAACGACGTCTCGAAAATTGAATCTTGTTTTTTGGAAACGGTCGCTATATAGAACCCGCAATGTAGGAATGTAAGCCGTCATAATAACTGGGTCGTAGTAAGAAAGGGTAATCACGAATACCGAGTGTGTGCTGTATTTATTAGAAAAGAAAAGGGTGTGTACTGTACGTATAAGAAAAGCAAGTGATTTAAATAAATTAATATATTTAAGCAATTTTTCAAGAAATCATTCTTGTAATATTTTTCTTTACAACCAGATTATTTGAATGACAATGATCATGTGTTAGGTACAAATTAAACAATACGTCGCAACATTAATTATCGAGAAAACCATGTTAAATATCAGAATTAATTTTGAATATGTATTCAATGTTTTTTTTTATTTCTTAAAGTACATGCAGACATACATACTTACATGCATACATACATATGTATCTGTTTTTATGAATGGAGGAAGTTAAATGAACTTTGCGGTTGGTTTTAGTAAACTTACTGCTATAATGTTTAACCGCAATGGGTGCACTAACTAGAAATTATGGTTTTCAATTATCTTGTTACTTATAATGTAAATATTTTGGTAATTAATTAAAATAATTGCGAAAAACTCATTAACATTTGAACCGTTAAAACTCAAAAGTTAACGACTGTTTTTTAAGTTATGAATATGAAAACAATGTTAATAACTTTTATGACTAATTCTAGAATTTTATTGTAGGGTTCAACACGTGCTTTGAATATTTATTTAAATTATTTTCCGCACTTAAATGGGATGCTATTTTTAATTGCACATGAGGCCATAATTTGAATACGTACACGTATTGTAACTTTAATACATTTATCGTTCTTGTTAAGAATTAAAATTTTACTATTCTCTAATGAAATAAAATTTCTATTTACGTTATACATTTTTATATAAATTAAAAATTTTTTCTCGCTTTTTTAAAAGATGCGTCCCAAAATGTTTTGGCTCCCGAAGAATCAATTAACCGAAAGTTTGGCAACAGCCCGGTAAATCATCTGGAATATGTGAGAGCTGTTCGAGAATCAATAAAAGAATATGATTTATATCGACAAAGAGTTAGGCCTTCAAGGTGTGTATCATCTGTATAATACTAAACAATATAATATTTCTTTATTATTTCAAATTATTATTGCTACTTAGAGTTAAGCGTGCAGTTAAACGTGTATGTTATGGAGAATTGGGTTGTTTTGAAGATTCCGGTCCATTTGCATACCTGGAAATGCTACCATCTCCGCCCGAAGAAATTAATACTAAATTCTTTTTCTATTCGACAAAGAATAGATCGGACAGACCTCTAATGGAATTGCCTTTTCTCAATATGACAGAGGCATTTAAAAATTCCAAAAATTATAATGCAAAACGAAGTGTCAATGACTCTGAAGTTCAGGATGTAACCACAGATGCTCCACAAACTACCACATTGCCGCCAAGGAAAACTAGTTTTCGAAAAACTCCCATTACTCTTGATGATCTAGACGGCTTTGATGAAATGTCTGTGCGTATAATTGTGCATGGTTTTGGTTCAGCCTGTCCGCATGTGTGGATCTATGAAATGAAAACGGCTCTTATGGCAGTGGTAAGTTAAAAAAAGATTTATAATACATATTAAGCTTTAGAATTTAAATTAAAAATTGTTTGTTTTAAACTTTAGGAAGATTGCATTGTCATTTGTGTTGATTGGGAAAATGGTGCCACTTTTCCGAACTACGTAAGGGCTGCCACAAATACACGTTTAGTGGGCAAACAATTAGCCATGTTAATAAGAAATTTACAAGACTACAAGGGTCTTAATTTGTCACGCACTCATATAATTGGCTTTAGCTTAGGAGCCCACGTATCAGGTTTTGCCGGAACGGAACTACCCGGTTTATCGCGCATAACGGGCTTAGATCCTGCCGGCCCTCTGTTTGAAGCTCAACATCCCAAAGTTCGTTTAGATAATACCGATGCTGAATTTGTTGATGTAATACATTCGAATGGAGAAAATTTGATTTTGGGTGGCTTAGGTTCTTGGCAGCCCATGGGCGATGTAGACTACTATCCCAATGGTGGGAGAGTACAACATGGTTGTTCGAATCTGTTTGTAGGAGCTGTTACAGATTTTATATGGTGTAAGTTTTTAACTATTTAATGGAAATAAAATTAGTTTTTCTTAATTTTTTTCCTTATTTTCTAGCGGCCCAAACAGCTGAAGAAGAGGAAGGTCGTTCTTTATGCAACCATCGTCGAGCTTATAAATTTTTTATAGATTCCGTGGCGCCACGTTGCTTGTTTCCGGCATTTCCTTGTGCCAATTATGATGATTTCTTAAAAGGCAAGTGTTTTCCTTGTGCTCAAGATGATGAAGACTTGGCTGAGGGTGTGCCCCGCTGTGGCAATATGGGTTATTATGCTGATCGTTCTTCAGGAAGAGGTCAATTGTATTTGGTTACACGTGAGGAGGAACCATTTTGTGCCCATCAGTTCCAATTGCAAATCTTTAACTCTTTTAATGATTTACCACTAAGAACAATTGGTCGCCTGGAGGCTATTTTAGAAGGTGAAGGTGGTCTTAATGAAACTTTCAAAATATCAGAGTAAGTTGCAAAGAAACTGTGCAAAATTTTTTTGTATTAGAGATTAATTTAATTGTTTTATGTATCTGGTGTTATAGGAAAGATGACTCTGAATTCTTTGCCGGTGATATTGTTTCAAAAATCATAGTGCCGCATCCGGCCTTGGGATTTCCTACAACTCTTAGTCTTAATTATAAGCCCTATAGTGGCTGGCTTTCGAAGGGTTTACCCCATTGGGATATCGACAAAGTCGTTCTTACCGATAGTTATGGAAGGAGTTATTCTTTGTGCAAAACCAATACCAAATTATCTTCAGGAGCACCGGTACGCATTAAACTACAATCGGGTAATTGTAAATTGGATAATCAAGATGATTACGGTTCATTTACTAGCAGACCATCGACCGAAGTTCCGGACTCCTCAGGTCAAGAAAGTGTCAATTTGCCAGAAGCTGATGCTGTAGAAACCATTAAGAAACGTAAAAATTTTCTTAATTTGGGAACAAGCTTCAAATTAGAGGAAAATCAATCGTATGCCTTAGATGACTCGGAAGATTTGCCTTGGCAACCTATTTTAGAAGGAAATTCTTTGGATAAAGATATAATAGAGAGTAGTCGCAGTTTTTCAACGCAAACAGAAGAAATTTTCGAACCAATATTAAATGACAAACGTGCGAATGCAAATCGAGGACGTAAATTAAGCGAAGAAATTGTAGAACCTCTATTAAAAGCTACCACACCTCGTGTAAAGAAGGGCAAAGAAATGATGCTAAGTGATTCTCCAGCCACTGAAAAACCCCAGCTACCGGAAATCATAAATATTACCGCCATATCAAAAGCCGATAGGCCAAAAGCACACACGGAGGAGCAAACAGTTACTGTGCAATTATTTCCCTTTCGCTTGGGAGAACTTTTGCAAAGGGCCGAACGTTATGCTAGGGAAACAATTTTACCCTTAATATCTGTACAGGCACCAAAATTTTTTGGTTTTAATTTTGCAGCTAACGAAGAAAGCGTTAAGAGCGAGACCAGAAAACCACGTTATATACCAAGAATTGAAGACACCACTGGAATGAATAAAACAAAAAACCACACAAAATCTCTTAATAATAAAAAAGCCATCGACTTAAAAATACTCGAATCAAGAGAGCAAAGAAATATATTCGAATTATTACGACCAACGACTTTACCCACGCTACAGTTGGAAAGTCACGAGCAAGAAGCTCAAGAATCTAAAAATGAAATTGCTTACTATACAAATGTTTTATTGACAGATGCTCGCTCTTTGAAGCCGGAACATCCAGAATATGAACCGGTATTTATAGATCTGCCCACATTTAGACCACCCAAAGCAAGGTCGGTGCGCTCCATTCCAAGCAATAGAAGAAGAATACTACGAAAACCTTAGTTTTTTTCTTCGATTTTGATTTTAGTTATTTATTGTTTATAGTTTAATTATAAGTTAAAATATTTAACGAGCTTTTCATATATTTACTACTGCTTAGCAGTAAACAGAGGAAAAGCCATATGTAATGATATGTGATATTTAAGAAAATTGTTGGCGTTATTTAAAATGTATGTATTTACAGAAGAAGAAATATATAAATTTTTTAAACTTTTCGCCATTAATAGCTTAGAAGAGGATATTTTTTCTACAATAATTGTTTATATATTTTACAAATAAGACATTTATAGCTATTAGTTATTTATTAACGATTGTTTGTTTTTGTTTTTCTTGTATATAATAATTTAATTTTTAGAACATTTAAATTTTAAAGTAATTCAATTAACACAAATAAAATGTATAAAAAATAAAATGTATCTATTTTTATATGTTATGATCGAAACTTAATAAGTTTTTAAAAATTTGATGAATAAATAATTTTTATAATATATTTACAAATTTAATGAAATACACCAGCATATTATTTATCTTTTTTAGTAACTAATAATTATTTATTAGACACTTGGTCTTGGAGATTTGTGTACATATACAATATTAGCAGCATTATTTTAAATCATAATATTTAAAATATAGAAATGGACTATTTATGTTTTAACTTTTTGCACTAATATTTAATGCGAGATTAATTATATCAAATATCAGACTCCTTCGTTAACGTACAGTTTTTAAAAATAACAGTCTAATTTATAAATAATAATAAAAATTTTTAAAAGGTACGTATTTATATAAATCAAATATCCATAAAAAAATAAATTTTTAAAACCTTCAGAAACCTTTAATATTTTTCATGAATACGGCAGTAAGTATATGTATATGTAAGTTTTATAAAAAATAAGGGCCGTATTCATAAAAAATATTTTAGGTTTATTAAAGGCTTATTTGACAGATATTGTAGAGAAATTTGTCAAATAAGCCTTTAATAAACCTAAAATATTCTCCAGCCACTGAAAAACCCCAGCTACCGGAAATCATAAATATTACCGCCATATCAAAAGCCGATAGGCCAAAAGCACACACGGAGGAGCAAACAGTTACTGTGCAATTATTTCCCTTTCGCTTGGGAGAACTTTTGCAAAGGGCCGAACGTTATGCTAGGGAAACAATTTTACCCTTAATATCTGTACAGGCACCAAAATTTTTTGGTTTTAATTTTGCAGCTAACGAAGAAAGCGTTAAGAGCGAGACCAGAAAACCACGTTATATACCAAGAATTGAAGACACCACTGGAATGAATAAAACAAAAAACCACACAAAATCTCTTAATAATAAAAAAGCCATCGACTTAAAAATACTCGAATCAAGAGAGCAAAGAAATATATTCGAATTATTACGACCAACGACTTTACCCACGCTACAGTTGGAAAGTCACGAGCAAGAAGCTCAAGAATCTAAAAATGAAATTGCTTACTATACAAATGTTTTATTGACAGATGCTCGCTCTTTGAAGCCGGAACATCCAGAATATGAACCGGTATTTATAGATCTGCCCACATTTAGACCACCCAAAGCAAGGTCGGTGCGCTCCATTCCAAGCAATAGAAGAAGAATACTACGAAAACCTTAGTTTTTTTCTTCGATTTTGATTTTAGTTATTTATTGTTTATAGTTTAATTATAAGTTAAAATATTTAACGAGCTTTTCATATATTTACTACTGCTTAGCAGTAAACAGAGGAAAAGCCATATGTAATGATATGTGATATTTAAGAAAATTGTTGGCGTTATTTAAAATGTATGTATTTACAGAAGAAGAAATATATAAATTTTTTAAACTTTTCGCCATTAATAGCTTAGAAGAGGATATTTTTTCTACAATAATTGTTTATATATTTTACAAATAAGACATTTATAGCTATTAGTTATTTATTAACGATTGTTTGTTTTTGTTTTTCTTGTATATAATAATTTAATTTTTAGAACATTTAAATTTTAAAGTAATTCAATTAACACAAATAAAATGTATAAAAAATAAAATGTATCTATTTTTATATGTTATGATCGAAACTTAATAAGTTTTTAAAAATTTGATGAATAAATAATTTTTATAATATATTTACAAATTTAATGAAATACACCAGCATATTATTTATCTTTTTTAGTAACTAATAATTATTTATTAGACACTTGGTCTTGGAGATTTGTGTACATATACAATATTAGCAGCATTATTTTAAATCATAATATTTAAAATATAGAAATGGACTATTTATGTTTTAACTTTTTGCACTAATATTTAATGCGAGATTAATTATATCAAATATCAGACTCCTTCGTTAACGTACAGTTTTTAAAAATAACAGTCTAATTTATAAATAATAATAAAAATTTTTAAAAGGTACGTATTTATATAAATCAAATATCCATAAAAAAATAAATTTTTAAAACCTTCAGAAACCTTTAATATTTTTCATGAATACGGCAGTATATACTTACTGTATATGTAAGTTTTATAAAAAATAAATGTTCTTTTGAACTAAAAAAACGTTAAAAAATTAAAAACTTGGCAGCACTTTTATTGCGTTCTATCAGCGCCATCTATTATTACTTACATTTTCAAAAAATATGTTTTTTAAAAATCATTGACTTTGGTAAGTTTCTTATTTCAGTTTTGTATATCTCATGGTGATGCCATACTGTTTTGTATAGTAGCCTGCTGAAATTTGATAAATAATGCCAAGTCTTATTGTTTTCTAAAGTAAAAGCAAGCAAATAACACATTGCACTATTTTAATATATGTATAGACAGTGCTGCCAAATTTCAATAAATCGATTATAATACGAATTACACACTTAACGTATTTATAAAAATGAAATATGTACAGTGAAAACGCAATAATTAAATGGTTAATCAGATTACAACTAAAACGTGGACCCAAGCCAATAATAGAAATGAGGGCTTACGACAATTGTATTTGTAATATACAACTGTTACGTACCAACTAGTAGTGCACTAAAATCTCAATACTGCTTAATACTTATCAATACTGCTAACCAATATATTTAACGGATTTTTAAAATTTAAAAGTAAAGAGCAAACTATTATAGGTACCTATCACATAGAGTTTTTTTTACAAAAAAATAAAATATGTAACAACTAATACAAATTTTAATTTGAATAAGGCCTATAGCAATTGTTAGTTTAAATGTGTAAGCTTGCATACAGGTAGTATAGCTATAGGGATGCATTTTGTTTAAACAGATTTGAATACATATATGCCGTTAAATGTTTGCTTAAATTTTTTTCAAAAATACATTTCTGGAAGTAGCGAGTAACTAATTTATAGTGTTGAGTACTTATTACCCAATTACTTTGCCTGAAACATAATTTGGTAGGACATGTTTTCTATACAAGTATTGAATTCACAAGGTATCCTAACATGTTATATTGTCATAATGTTCTAAGATTTTACAATAGTTTAAAAAATTTGTTGTTATTTTTCAAGTAAAAACTGTCCTAAAATAATAATACTGGGCCAATTCAAAGTGGTTGCATATCAGTCATATTTGTACTATTTCATATTATTTTATGCATGCATAAAATTTTTGTTAGTAATTTCCATACAAACAAAATAATAAGACTTTACACATTTGTTTCCTATGTATAAGAAATTGTTTATGTTATACTTTTAACCATACTGTCTCTCAGAGAGAATTTCTTCGCTTCTCACCTCTCAGAGAGAATATTTTCTATTTTCTTCTTTCCTGTATACATACAATTTTTAACAGCATCATCTTTTTGTCTTCTTTCTTGTATTAAATACATAATTTGTTAACAAAAGGTGTTCAAAGTCACTAGTCATATTAATATGAATTATATGACATAGTACAATATGAGAGTCTACTTTGAATTGGCCCACTGTGTATGGCATGCTTATTGTGCTGTCATAACTATTCAGATGCCTGCGGCCATTGGTTAAGAATCTGCTAAGCCAAGCAGTCTGTAGTATTTGTAACCCTCCCTCTCCTTATCTGTTAAAAAAATCTGTTAACAAAAACTAATCGTCGATTTAAATTTTATATATCACACCTACTTAGTTATAAAGGATCGTTCACAACAGTCATATTTTTATATTGTTATTTTAAAACGTTTGAATTTAGAACACCCTGTTAATACAGTGGGCCAATTCAAAGTAGACTCTCATATTGTACTATGTCATATAATTCATATTAATATGACTAGTGACTTTGAACACCTTTTGTTAACAAATTATGTATTTAATACAAGAAAGAAGACAAAGAAATGACGCTGTTAAAAATTGTATGTATACAGGAAAGAAGAAAATATAAAATATTCTCTCTGAGAGGTGAGAAGCCAAGAAATTCTCTCTGAGAGACAGTATGGTTAACAGTATAACATAAACAATTTCTTATACATAGAAAACAAATGTGTAAAGTCATATTATTTTTTTTTTATGGAAATTACTCACAAAAATTTTATGCATGCATAAAATAATATGAAATAGTACAAATATGACTGATATGCAACCACTTTGAATTGGCCCAGTAAGTATGATATTTTATTAGACCCTCGCTAATATAGTTATATTTTCATACATTTTGTAAACGAAAAGAAATTTTTTGCACTAAAAAAAAAATCAATCAGTTAATCAAATCACAAGACAGCTGTTTTTAAAGTTAATTCTGTCGATTTATTGTTATTGTTGGATATATTTTCTTTGACACTGATTTTGCTTACAGTTGCAGTCGTATTGTATTTTATCATAAGGTATTGAAAAATAAAATTACAACAGGAAACGATATACATATTTTTTAAATGTTAATTAGGGTTTTAATGGAATCAAATTGTTGTTTGAATTGCAAAAAAAAAAAAAAAAAATAAAACAAAAATTTCGCGTTACAATATTTCTTTTGATTCGTTAATGAATCCAAAATAATTTATTATCGCCTTCAAATCTAATGCAGACAGCAAATTATATTCAATGGCAACCGAGAATTATTTTGTATGGAAAATAACTCTAGGCTTCAGTGCTGCTTCTTTCATCAGGTAAATTTTAAATAAAAAATATGAAATTTTCAGTACTTTTTTAAAATGTCTCTTCTTTATTATTTTAAGTTATTTTAAGACTTTTTATGCCAAATATTCATTTATTTATTTTATATATATTTTTCTTTACCATTTATAGTTCAATACATACATATGTATAATTAAGTTATTTGTTGTTGTTCTTGTTTTTTTTTTGTTCTTATTATTATTGGTTGTTTTTATTATTATTTTTTTTCTATAATATTTATACGTTACATATCATGTTCTTTTTGGTTAGTTTCTAAATTTATTTATAATTTCGGTAAGTATGTATGTGGGAATTATTTTCAAAATATTTTTCAGTTTTATTTCTTCACCACCAAATAAACTGTTAAAAATATAAAAATAAAATAAAATAAAATAAAATAAAATATGTATGTATGTCTGTATGTATGTATGTATGTATGTATGTATGTATGTATGTATGTATGTAAAAAGTTAACTAAATTTTGTATATGTATGTATGTATGTATGTTCTTGTAGATGCGTTAAAGTTTATTTTAGCGGCAATTTAATGTAAAATAAATGTAAAAATCCAAATTAAATTTATAAACTCTATTAAGCATGAACTGAGTGAGTGGTAGATGAGAATTTAAAAGATAAATGTTATTGAAATGATCATTGAAAATTTCTTGTAAAAATAATTAAAAATTTAAATAACTGTATGTATGTAACGCCAGCGTCACAGTTTATTATTATTATTATTATTATTAGTTTCATAATTTTTGTTTTACTGTAAGTTCTTATTAGTTTTAAGTTTTATTTCTCTTCTTGTTGTAAATCACTACAACGTCAAGTGTAATGAAAGCCTTCCTACCTGTGGGTAGACATTCTTTTTTTTGTTTTTAATTTCAGTTAACATTTACATTTATTATTAATAAGATTTTATTTATTTTGTTTGTTTGAGTTTCTAAGTTATTTACACTTCGTATAGAGAATATTTATTAATTTTGTGATAATGGATAAATATTACATAAATGTATGCATGTATGTATCTATACATTAATGTATGTATGTATGTAAGTATCTATACATTAATGTATGTATGCATGTACACATGTATAACAGTAAGTATGTATACAAATGTATGTTTGTATATAAATTATTTGTACAGCGTATTTGAATACTTTCAATTTTGATGTTTATGTGAGCGGCACTGTTATTAATTTCCTTTGTAAACTATTACTGCTGTATTCATGAAAAATATTTTAGGTTTATTAAAAGTTTATTTGACAGATGTTGCATAAGAATTTGTCAAATAAGCATTCAATAAACCTAAAATATTTTTTGTGAATACGGCAGTTAATATTTAAATTATAAGTACTTCTACATCTATCTTATCAACCTTTTCGTTAGTTTTTTTTTCTATGAATTATGTTTTATGTATTTGTTACCAAAGTTTTTGATGTTTTTGCATTTTTTTTTAACATTACTATTTAAACAATTTAAGACGCTCAGTGGTATTGTAAATTGTTAAAACTATTTCCTTTATTTTTTTAAATATCTTAGACGCTCGTAAGGAATTTTAAGCGATTTTTTTTCTGTTTATTACAAATTTTTTATGGAAATATTGAAGTCAAATGAAGTGATTTACATAATAATAGAGAATATTTTTACTGTTTTTTGTTATACATACATACATACATACATTCGCACACACATACATACTAACCAACATCTATACGTTTAGTTTTGATATATCTACATAATTTAGGTTTGTCCAAAAGATTGCTTATTAGTTGCCTATTAATTAAAAAAAATATACATACATATAATGTGAATTGAAAGGAAATAAATTCAATGTTGAAATATTTAAAGTTTTGTATGAAATTATTCAATTCAGAGCCACCGTTGTTAAGTTATAACGGTACTATTTCTATATGTGTTGACAGTAGTGTATGCTTGTTGTTGGTGATTTCCATTAAAAAACATTTTGTATAGGCAATACAATTTAATTGATTATGTTGTTAAAGTATTGTATTGAATTCATACAGAGATGGAGAATTATTATTATTTTTTGTTAAAATCAAGAAATAATGTTTGTAGAATATTTTGTTGCTCCCCAAAATAAAATAAATTTATGTTTGTTATTTTTTAACTTAAATGTTTTGTTGATTTTTTTTAACTACAATTTTTACTAAAAATTGTTTTAAAATACTTTCTGTAACTATGCCGATGTAGGAAGGTTGATCTATCCCATTCCTGGTTTTTTGCTTGCTTAACTTTTAATTTTATTTGCCATTTAATTTTATAACCGATAGAACAGAAATTGTGTTCACAAGTAAATAATCCAAAGCTGTATTTTAATAGACAATAGAATATATAAAGTGAATTTTATATGTGATATGGAATTGCCGGAAAAAACTCAGAAGTTTTTCAACCCTGACTGAATTTAAAACTTTATAAATTTAAATTGGCAAAATAATATTTCATGAGAGGCTATTTTAATACATCACAAATTTATTTTATTAAACGGCATTTAATCGGCCTTAAAATTTCCATTGAATGATAAATAAAAATTTGGGTTAAAAAAAATTATGAAAAAATCTATTCGTATATCTTTGAAGATTTCCAAAAAATTCTTTTGTTTAATACAAAACAAAAATTAATTTTTTAAAATTATTGCCGAAAAAGCAAATGACTATGATTGGAAACAATTTTGCTAAACTTAAGTAATTGATACCAAAATGGGAGAAACACTTGAGTAAAAACTTAATAAAAAATTTAAATTTAAATTCAAATTTTTGGACTTAGGACTTTTTTGCCTATAGCACATTGCACGCACAAAGTTAACAATATTGATAAAAAAAGGATCACTCAATCATCTGTGTTCCTATTGTCGAATAATTTTAAATTCATAGTGATTTGAATGGCAGGGTTTTTAAATCTCAAACGTACACACATACATTTTTCGTCAAAAATTTTAACTTTTAGGTGAAAAGAGCTAGTCAACCCATAAGGCACATAAGAAATATTTGTATGCAGCTAAAAAGAAATGCGAACAAAATTTTTGACATTTGTTTTTTTCCTTCCAATTGGTTAAGGAATTTTAGATGTTTTGTATTTTTTTTTTGTATGTTTTGAGCATTCGGGCCTGTTCGTAAATGCATCACAGCTGTGCATATTATGCGCACAATGTTCGCAAATGCAAACGTTGGCAACACTGCAGCTGTCATCTGTTCGTAAATGCAACATTAAAGTCTGTTGTGCGCAAATAAATACAAAAAACTAATCACAAAAATGGCTGATGCAATAGATGTGTGAGAATAAAGAATGTGGTTTTTTATGATTTATTTTTGATTATTTTACTTTTTAAACATTTTTAGCCTCGAATGTGAAATATATGTCAGATATTGTATTATCAAATTCACAAATTAAATTTATAATAATTTTTTCCATTTTTCCGCAGTGTTCGCTCGTTCGTAAATGCAGCAATAAAATAAGCAAAAAGAAGCATCAGCAACATATGATTTGCAGTGGCAGCGCAAAGTAATCATATTGTGCAGCGCAGTGATGCGTTTACGAACAGGCCCTTCATATTGTATATTTACTTTTACGTCTTTTTGTCATTCGTTTAAATGTAAACAAATTTTTCTAAGCGACTATGTTTCCCTGTAGAGATAAATGAAAAATGTTGTGTCTGAAATCTAGGCGGAACTGCACACTGGCCTTTACCAAGGGACAACTATGTCATAAAACGGGAAATTGTGCGCAAGGCACACTGTCTATTTTTATCATTCATTTTATCATTTGTGTAAAAAATGAGTAATTTGATAGCGAAAAAAATGAAAATAAGTAAAAACTTATAAAATTAAATATTTGGAATTAAAAAATTTTTTCTCACCATATTTTATAATTTGTGTCTATCTTATAGCTCCATTTCAAATTCAATAGCAAATTTCTGCATGCATTACTCTGACAGCTTAAATGGTCCCTATGTGGCTGTTTAATAAAACCTTTTAAGTAAAATGTTTAAATCAACAAAAACGATTTGTATTACTCTACTGATGTGAACAAATTTACCGATTGGTGTAAACGACTCTTTACCTATATTTACTATAAAAATTAGTACAAATTATTTAGACTAAAGATGTTTTTTTGAAGTGTCAAATGCAACAAAATAAATTATATATTTCCATAAACTTAGATTTGGAAGGAGCCCTGCAAGCAACTTATATAAAACATACACACTTTATTAAAATAAAAGATCGCTGGTAGGTATTTCTTTAAGCTATGAATTTTTGATCCCTTTTGCAACTTTTGCTTACAACACGTTCTCAATATTTTAAAAATGTGTCTGGCAACATTAAATCAGCCGAGCGTAAACAAATAGTACCGTTATAAAAAATATAATTTTAAAACGAGAAAATTAGTTTGAGCAAAATAATAGACACACCTTCAATTTAAACAGAAATTAATAATTTCCAATTTGTCTTTAATTTTTCTAAAAAACGTGGCAAGTAAACCCTATTAAAAAGAAAATGAAATACATGCATTCTTTGATTTTTTCTATGTATGTAGATGCGTCGAAATACACACTGCACTGCAGAAAATCTTCGTGTTTTAGTTAAGTTTTGTAAAAATGGGAACTACTAAGTGTTCTAACAGATAACTTCATTTCGTTGAGAATGCATTAAGAAACAATATAAAAACCGATAGAAGTGGTAGGCCTCTAAAAATCTCTGCGACCCTTTTTTTTTTATATTGACTCAATTACAAAAAAAAAACTTATTCAAGTCATCAAGACAGATTTCGACCAAAATTGGCAATTCTGTTAGCGTTTCAACAGTTCGGTGGCGCTTACAGAAGGCAAATTTTTGGGGAAGGAGCGCTATAAAAATTCCTTTGATAAGAACAAAAATTTGGCCGCCTTCAGATTACAGTTTGCAAAGAAATACATGAATTAGACCAGACCTGAAATAAAACTTTATGGAGTGCTGAAACTTAGGTTAATTTGTTTAGAAATGACTCTTTATTTCGTTAAGGTAAAGAATTTTATGTAAGATATACGCAAAAACGTGAAGCATGGCTAAGATTTAACAAAATTTGTGGGTGTATCTATTATTTTGATCAGGTGTGTACGTATTTGAACATAGCACCTGACAAGGAAAATTAATTCATCAGGTAATCGCAGTTCGGAGAGAATTTTTTTATTTATGCTTTCTATATATAGCTGTGGTAACAGGAAAAAACCGCTTATGTCTGTTTTTATAATTTTTTAGGAAAGCACTTTTAAATTAGGTTTTTTCTTAAATTGATTCCCTTTAAAATTACAACTTTTATATGAATTCTGCGCTATACAAATGAAACAGCATATTGATTATAAGTTAAGATAAGTTATTATTTCAACAGATATTATTCTTTAAACATATATAGGCAATACGTTTTTACGCTATAAATTTATGCAAAGTTATCCGAATAGTTAAAAATTTATCTGAAGCTAGTTTCGAGAATTTTGAGATTGCAATGATGTAATTATCTCAATTTTGGCTTATGCCGATTTAAGCAGTTTTTCCTTTTTAGCTCAGTTCTAAAGTTTGACATTTTCAATAAATGGGAAAAAAATAAGTGAAAAAAAAACAAACAGCTGACGAATCAAGACTGCCTGATAAATAAATTTGCCATAGAACCTAGACTGTTAAGACCAACAAAATGTTCAAATTACTTATTTATTCTTCTAATATTTACGACTATTTTAGTTTTGGGTTTTTTAAATTAAAATAATTGTTTGTTTATTTTGTTTTAATTTTATGCGGCGTAAGCACACGGCATAATTAATTTTACGCCCTGCTAAATAAATCGGACTTTTGCAGATTTCAACTTTCATGACGAATTGGCCATAAACCTTTTCAAAAAAACATCTGTCTCAGATGCTTATAGTTGACGATTAAAGCCACGCCGTTGATTCGCTGACAGATTCTTGGAACGTTTGAAAAATAACTTTGATTTTGGCCAATCCTTCAAAATGCAATTATTCTATATGGCGGTACTGCTCGGTGTGAGTGAATTATTTGTATAAAAATACAGTTTCATTTTTTAAAGTGTTAAACTGGTTTTGTTTAGGGATGAGAAATGAAACTTTTTTGCAAAATTAAAGATTTTTTTTTGTTCCTAAAGCAAAAAGTGTATGTATTTTTTTAACTCAAATGTTTGGTTGATTTTTTTTTAACTTTGCTTAAAATTTGTACTAAAATATTTTTTTAAATTCTTTTTGTAATTCTGCAGAAGTAAGGTGCGATCAACTTTTCCAATTCTGGCTAGAATGATTAAATGAATCATGGAAAGTTTTGAAAAAAATTAAGGTTTGAATTAACACATTTATGTATATGCATCTCTGTATAAAGATTTTAAATAAATTTTTTAATATTTTCAGTTTGAGTAAAATTCATTACAATTTTATAATTTTTTTAAACTTTGTCCTGTTACATGTTTTAAGTTTTATTTGAATACACATTAATTTATATAGCTGCAATTAAGTTTTGTTTTATTCAAATATTTATTAAATAGTTATGTATTATTTTTTATCATTAATAATTAATAATAAATTTATAAATTCATTTGTTTGTTAAGTTTTTCTTTTTTGTTTGTTTTGTTTTTAAATTAATTTATCATAGTTACAAGTAGAAGAAAAAAGACGTACTATTTGTTTTTGTTTTGGTTTTTTTAATTTTCCATTTTAAATAATTTTCACTCAACGTTTTTTAAGGGTATTTTTTTTATTTAAATAAATTTCATTTTGTTTTTTTTTCAAGAATCTAAAGTATGTTTTATGCAAACATTTTCAATGTTGCATTTCTCTTTTCATTTTGGTTAAGCTTAATTAATTTATAATATTACAATAAAATGTTTTATGTATATAGTTGTTGTTGTTGTTTTTTCTTTCATAACCTATTAGTTTAACATGTTCTTGTTGTTTTATTATTCTTTTTTTCTTGTTTGTTTTTGTAATGTTATGCTAAAGTGTTTTTTTTTTAATTATTACTATTATTAATTAAATCGTTTATATAGTTTAATATTATTTATTATTACTATAAATGATATTTTTTAACCATCAAGGTTGTATTTGCATAAAATTTGCTTTTTTGTTGTTGCTTGTATTTACTTACTATATAATAAATATATTTCAATATTTTGCTGCAGCAAAATAATTATTATTTTCTTTTAATATATTCAATATATATTTAAAAAAAATAATAAGAGCGGGATCCTGCCCTGTCAAAAAACTAAAAAAAAACATGAATAAATAAAATAAAAAAGTGATGTTTAAAAAGAAATAATAAATTAAGCTAAAAATCTTTAAAAAAAATAAAAGAAAAATAATAAAAAAAACTGTAATGAATAATAATAATATTATTTGGCCATAATTTGTCATTTTAGTAAAAAAAGAAAAACATTTTAAAAAATTAATATAAATTAAAAAAAAAAAAATATTATATTTTAGTTGTATGTATTAATATTTTTAAGGTCGTATAAGTAAAATTGTTTATAACAAAAAGAACAGTTTTTTTTTTTAATTAATTAATAAATTTAAGTTTAAGGAGAAAATAGTACTAATAATTTTAATAAATTGTGCTTTTTCAATAAAGTTTTAATAATAAAGAAGACTTAGTGATGTTTTCGTTCTTTCTTTTTCTTTTTTTTTTTTTGTTTTTGTGATTTTTGTTATGTTTGTTATTGGTAGAGAGTTTAAGGAAGCATTTAATTTAAACACATTTTTTTATAGTTTAATTCAAATTAAAAAAAAATATATATAAATAAAAATAATAAAGTGAATTTTTAAACTATTATTTTAAAAATTAAATTTGTTTGCTAAATTCGAGTCCAAAGATTTAATTGATTTCAATATTTGCTTATTAAATATTTGAAATATGTATGTGTAAATGTTATGCTTATAAACATCAACAATAAAACATATGAAATTTAATGCGTAAAAAAGTTCAACAAAATTGTATGAAATACATATGTATAACAGTTTTGCTTATATTTTATGATTATTCGGTCTCTTTTTTTTCAAATATTAAACAAAAGCAGACAGATCAGTTTTTTTTAACTGCAATATTTTTGTAAGCCTTAATTTATATGGGATAAAACAATACAAAATATTGAAATATTATTTTTTTAGAAATCTGTATCATATTCGTTCCGAACATTTTATATGTTTGTGTTGATAGCAATTTCTAAAGTTTCAGATAAAATAAAGTTTAAACTGTTATACATATGTAGATTCATATAAACTCTGTTTTTTTAATATTATCATGCAGTAGTAGTTTTTGAAATTTTGGATATCTTCAGAGCCGTTGTATAATTTTTAAAAATTAAAATGCTACAAACCTATCGACAGTTATAATTGTTATTTTAGGAAAAATAAACTGTTATACAATTCATGTCATTTTTAGAATGAATAGGATTTGTTATACAGAAATGAAATAGATTGGTATTTCTTTTAAAAAAAAAAAAATATTTTAAATATATGCTATACAAATATTTTTTTTCCCCATAAATTTTAACTATAATATGGCAGAAAAATTAAATGTTATACACCAGTATTAAGCTAAACTCTTATATAATAATTTTTATTAAGATCCAGGAAAAACAATAAAGATAGCAGTAATATATATACATGAATATATTTGATGGTATGTTTTAATAAATGTGTTTATAACAGTGAATACAGTAAGTGTTATACTTACTATATAATAATATTGTCTCTTTTAAATATACCCAGCAAAAAAATCTATGACAAAAAAAAGGGAATTTGCAGGGGTTCCACTGGTGACGAAGAGATTAAATTTAGGTGCAAACACTAATGATTTTAACATAAGCGTGTCATTAGAGATCATGTGTTTACATCAATATTTTAATGAACTGCACACTATTTTAACAAGTGCACAGAACTCATGAGTTAGTTAATTTTGTTTGTTTACATGAATTGTATAAGAAATTCTGAATGATGTTGCATTCATTTTAAAGCACATCATTTATGACAAATTGTTTCCCTTTAAGGGAGTCATTTAGAATTATTGCTTCTACACAATTAAGTGAGAAGTCTCTAAAATGTAATTCGCTTTGCAATACTTGCAATTTTTATTGCTGGGTACTAACGCAATCGCTAAATAAGGTTCAAATTATTGTGACCAACCCAAACATTATAACAGTTTTAAAAATATAAAATTGAATTTCATAATTTTCATATTTTTTTTAAAAAGCTATCGAATTGTATAACAATTTAAAATGGTTTTTTCTCGAGAGCTAGATAAGAGAAAAGCATATGCTTTTTTCAAAACACGTTTATACTTCATAAGATAGAACAGTTGATTTACGAAAGAAAAATTGTTAATTTTAAAAGTTTAAAGCAAGTGCTTGTTCACATTGTTTTGAAAAATTGTCTAAAACTGAACAGTTATGTAGCATGACGATTTATTTTTGCTTTTAGTAAATAAATCTCCTGAATTTTTTTTATAACAGCTCTTTCTTACAACTTTCATAAATTTCATATGTTTTTTTTTGTTTTACTTTTATCATTTAATGAGAAATTTCTATTTAAATTATTTCTTGTGCTCTTTTTAGCTACTTTTTGAATTATTGTATTTTTTTTAAGATGTATG
This sequence comes from Phyto melanocephala, assembly GCA_941918925.1. Lineage (NCBI taxonomy): Eukaryota > Metazoa > Arthropoda > Insecta > Diptera > Rhinophoridae > Phyto > Phyto melanocephala. The sequence continues at coordinate 127,663,721 of OW799234.1, read as the reverse complement.
TACCTGTTTTTGGTTGGTTTGTTGTTGTTGTTGTTTAAACTTAAAAACTAATAATATTTATTGTTAAAATATATAAAAGAAACTCAAAACTAGAACAAGTTAATTAAAAACATTATTAACGAATAAAAACAAATTTCTTTAAACTGGTAATAATTTTCATTAGTTTTTTTATGTTTTACTTTTTACTATTTCTAAATAAAAATGGCATGCAAAAATTTTAATAGTAAAATTATTTAAAAAAAAAAATTATTGTTATAAAGTAAAATAAACTTGAAAATTTATAATTTTTAAAGAAATCAAATTTACAATAAAATTATTATTATAAGGAAAAAGAAAATTTTTAAATACAACTTTCTTTCAAGTTTAAGTTATTTCTTTTTAACTAAATGAAACTAATATATTTTCATATTTTTATATTTCTTTAAACAAAAGTTTGTTTTCTTTAAGCATAAACAATTACAAAGTCCCGTTAGTTAAAGAAGTAAAAGTCAAAGGTTGCAAGTTCGTCGTCCAATAGTGTGTTTTTCTTAAGGTTCTGTAAGTAAAACGGTCAATATAAAAAAAGATTAAAACAAAAACACTAGTCATCAATGGTTGTAAAAAAATCTTGTTTAAAAATATTTTTAGTTTTAAAAATGCATTTGAATAGTTTTAAAGATTTTCGTTGACTAGTGAGTGCCATCTTTAAAAATTATTTTTTTTTTGCTTTTCATATACATATGCATTTGATAAATACCTTGAAAAAAATACGCAATATAAAAAAATTAAAATCAAACTGCAATTTAAATTAAAATTGTTTTTGTTTTATGGTGGTATTTAGAAAAAAAGTTTTTGATTTGATTAAGTTTAAGTTTCTGTTTTTCATGTTTAGTTGTAGTAAATGTATTTTTTTGCTTGCAATTATTTGTTGTTTCATATTTCCCTAAAAAATTATTACTTTTTTTGTGGTTTGTTTTAATATTTTTTAAGTTTTTTTATTATACTTTTTGCTTTGTCAACTTGTCGGTGTCAAAAAATGTACTTCTGTTTGGTTTTTTACATTTTGAAAGTGAAGTTTTATATTCTAAATTTAAAAGGAAATTTTGTTTCCTGTTTCAGAAAGAAAAAATAAAAATATGAAATATCTTAGCAATTTCTTGTTGGTTTTGTTGCTATTTTAGCATTGTCTTAAAAATGTTTTTGAAATTTGTAAAGAGTTTGTATTGTAGTTGTGTGTGGCATGTTTTTTTTATGCATTTTGGTTTTCTTTTTTTTAATTCTATTTTAATTTTTTTGGAGAATTTTTTTTTATAATTTTTTTTTTAGTAAATTTGTTATTTTTTAAGCCTTTGTAGGTTTTTTTGTCACTAACGTATTAGTAAAAAATTTTGCGCCTTCTCGGATATTTTCCGGCATAGTCCAGCGACTCTCCGTCACATTCCAGCTTGGTGAGATTGATTTTGACTCCCCGACGGTTTATTTTCACCCGTTGTAGTCAAGGTCTTGTTAGCGAAATCAGCATCATCGTCACCTTGTTCGGCTGCGGTTTCGTCAGCTTCTTCTAACTCTGCTAAATTTTCTTGATCGGATTCTTCAAGGGTTACCTAATTATTTAAAATAGAATTAAAGCACTTGTAACCACCAATAAAAACTAACTTTTAATGTCTAACCTGAAACCTTATTTTATCCTCGGCAGCTGGCTGTTCATCGGCCTGTGATGGTGGTGGTGATGGCGGTATCATACTCTGATAATAGTCTCTATTCTCTTCAAGCGTATCTAATATATCCTGAGCGTCTGGATGTACCAAGTCGGCCCAGGTTTCCCAGAGTGGATGCACAATATAATCAATAAAGCCCACTTGTGACTTTTCAATGGTAGCATTATGACGATCACACATTGGACTAATATCCATGCCTGATTCACGTTCTTTGTCACCTTGCAAAAAGAACTCCTCCATTAGCAAGCTCACCCAGCGTTTGTAAAGTGACAAGGGCTTAGTGGGATTGCTTAGATCGGCACAATGGACAAGATTTTCAAGTACCTTATAACACAATTTAAAGAAAACAATTAGTTATTTTGTTTTTAGGATAAAAATAGTAAAAAAATTTGTACCTGTATACGATCTGTGTAATTGTCCAACAGCAGCACACCAGATCCTGCCACCTTTTTCGTTTCCACCATAGTTTTTAGATCGGCCAAAAGGCTCATATGTTTGGACATATCGGTTGATAGCACAATATCAATTACCATTTTTCTTAATGTCTGGCGTTGTTTCCTTTAATAAAGTTTAACATTTAGATATCGTAATGTTGTATTAGGAATACAATTATATGCATTTTTTAATATTATATTGTAGTAAATTGTTATGCTACTGTATAGTTTATAATGGTATTCAAAGTCTATTTTCCGTATTTATATAAAATGTTTAGGTTTATTAGAGGGTTATTTGACAAATTTTTGTACAGCATCTGTCAAATAAGCCTTTAATAAGCCAAAAATATTTTTTATGAATACGCCAGTAAATCACTAACGAAGAAGTAGATTCCTAATCAAGGTTTTCCTTAGGATTAATTGATGGCCAGATTAGAGAATTGTTTTCTTTATCTATCAGCTTTAACAGTTCAAGTTTAAAAAAGTGAACAAAAAAACCCGTGCCGAATCTTATATACCCTTCACAACGTGTAGACATGCAATAACAGTAGTTTGTATCACCATTCATCCCATATGAAATACGTATGTATGTACAAACATATAAAAAACACACATATATAAAAACATCCAATTGTAAAATTATAAATTTACGTATGTATTTAAAAAAAAAAATAAAAAAAAAATTTAAAAAAAATTAAAAAAAATTAAAAAAAAAAATTTAAAAAACAAATTAAAAAAATTAAAAAAAAAAAATTAATATAAATAATAAATATAAAACAAAAAAAAAATAAAAAAAATATTAAAAAAATAATAAAAATATAAATAATATATTAAATAAAAAATAAAAAAAAATTTAAAAAATTATAAAAAAAATTATAAAAAAAAATTTTTTTGGCTCAGCTGGGATTCAATGCCACGGTTACTCTAACCAGTATACACGTTTGTATGTATGTATGTTGTTGTTGTAATGTTGTTTTTGTGAAAAAAATCGAGGTGGTCGTGGGTTTTTGCTCATATTTCAGGTGTTTATGTACCGATGTTTCTGATTTTCAATATCGATCTACTCCCGAATATTTCTGATATTTTAATACCTCACCCGGGTCCAAGCGATGTCTGAGGGCTTCAAAAAGTTGATTTCAACATACACACGGACAGACGGACAGAGCTTAATCGACTCCCCTATTCATAAGCTTTCAGAAAATATATACTTTATGGGGTCGGAAATGAAAATTGTAGAAATTTCACACGGAATGACAAACCTATATATACCCTTTTTCACTGTGTGAAGGGTATAACAAGTAAGAGCGCTATTTTGGGCCGTGCCGAATCCAATTATATCATTCAGACAGACGGACAGACGGATAATATTTAATTGACTTCCCTATTCTTAAGCTTTCAGAAAATATATACTTAATGGGGTCAGAATGAATTATTCATTCATTTCACACGGAATAACAAACCTTTATATACCCCCTCACTAACAGTGAAGGGTATAATAATCTGTTGAATAAATTTTCCTTGGGCTAAATCTACAGCCCAGATTAAGTCTACAGCCTAGCTTATATTTTAGTCTCTCACCATGACGTGTGGCAAAAATTATTTTTACTTACTTTTGCATATTACAGAATATATCACATCCTTGATTTTGCAATAATTTAAAGGCAACAGCTAAATGATGATTTTCCAAAACAGATTCGTCATTATACATTAAGGCCAATTCGGAACCTACACAAGCAGATAAAAATTCATTATAAATAAAAATTGTATACAAATAAAAATGTAAAGTTATTGTGGAACATACTTGAATTCACTAAAAATTGATTAGTTAGACCAGGATGATCAACATCGTGAATACAGGCTGCAAATAGGGCACCACCCACTTCCAGAGGCGTAAAAACACCCTCGAGTGCAGGAGTATTTAATAAAACATTAGTACTTTGTGTTACATCAGCCGCATGTAGTGAATTGTGAAACGGATTGTCTTTAACATAGTGGTCCTCCAGAGTAGTCATAAAATTAAGAAAATTTTTCGGTGGTATCATAAGACTGGTCAATAATTCTCTACTCTGTTAGTTGGATTTTAAAAACGAAAAAAGTTAAAAGAAAAAATTGTATATTAATTGGGAGTAGTGTTTGCATTAGAAACGAACCTGAAATATTGTGTATGCTACACAGGTGAGTGGACGATTGTTACTTAAATCGCCTATTTTGAATATATCAATGCCCCAGGTATCCAAAATGGTCAAATGTTGACCCAATGCTATCTCATGTGTGGTCTCCACACCGTAAGTGGGTAAACGTTCGCCTGTAAATGAGTTTGTATGTGATAAAGGACGTTTAACACCAGATATTTGGGACATGGGTGGGCCTCTAGGTGAACGACTGCGTTGTTGTTGTTGCAGCTGTTGTTGTGTTATTTGTGGTACTGGTATATTGGGATCAGTATTTTCTTCGAAACGCATCGACGGCAAGTCAAACTCTTGTGTTTTATCTAAAATTTAAGAAAAATATGTTAATCAAATATTGTGAATGAAAGCAAAAACAATTATTTGATAAGTTTTTGAAAATAATAATAAAAGAAAAACAATATCAAGGTGAATATGCCTTGAACAATATAAACAAGTTAGAATTCTAATTTGATTGTGTCAAATATTAAATACCACCAACGAGATTTTATGTATGTATGTATGTATATAGTGTTGGATTTTAGATAAACATTTCTTGGTGATTGACCAATTAAATGAGAGATTGATAAAAAAAAAACCAACTAAACCACTCGCCTCTACAAAATGCTGCAGGAAACTATTTGACTTTGGACAATAGGCGAACAATGGACACAAAGTTCCCACTTAATTCGAGCTGCGGCCAAAGAGGTTCTCGGCTACAATACACTTCATAGAAATTAGTTGTACGAGCAACCATTTAGTCGGCTGTCACACAAGTCGAAAAAAAACGTACCAAATCAGCGGTATAAGGAGAAGAGGCAGGATGAGCAATGACTATTTAGATGAAGAAGCAGGAGCATGAAAGGCTAAGCGTAAGAAAATTGAAATACACTACGACAGTAAAGAAACCTGTAAATTTATGAATGGAATCCAAAGTGCACTAAGGTTATTGTGGGAGTATATCTCGGAGCCTTTAGCTGGCGATGAGGACAACAAATTTTCTACGAGAAATTCGAATAATCGACTACGGTATCAATGTACCATTGCCAGGCCATATAGAGGTAGAACAACCTGTAAAAGCTGGAAAGATGCATGTACCATCTCCTAAGCTAAATATGGTCTGAACAATGCATGCCTGATGACTGGATTGAAGATCCTGACACTTATATCAACGAGGTAAGAGTGTCTCTCTATCGCATACAAGATAATATCTAGTGTAATGAATGTGAATGACTTAAGCCAAATAACAACAACCTTATATTAAGTAATTAGTGTGGTGGCTTCCGTTCTCTGTAGATAAGATATTTACGTTACGTCAAATCCTGGAAAATATTCCAGAGAAATAAATTACGTAAATCACTTGCCATCTATTTGTCGACTACAAACCTGCATTCGAAAGCCCGATTAGATAAAAGTTTGACATCGTCATGTATGACCTTGGTATACGCCAAAGATCGTTCAGCTTTGCATAATGACACTAAAGAATACCAGAAGCTCACTCAAAATTGTAGCAAACCTCTTAAACTTCAGAGTAATACTTTATGGTGTGGCTTCTTCAAGAAGATTTCACAATAACTATTAAAATCACTTACATTATCTACAACAAACGTGTCACGCTGTTTGCAACGAACACGACCTATCGAACAACGCGTTCCCATTGAAAATTATAACTTTGATGTTATAAGAAACAACAATAACAAAGTGTGCTTGGTAATAAGATGGATGGCAAGATTGGGCCTAATAGTTAATTAAGAAACAAAATCCTCTAAATAAGACTCTATACATTCTGCACGTCCTACTGTATGGCGCAGAAAATGGGCACTGAAAAAAATCAAATGAATCTGAGATGAGTGCTTGCGAAAAAAAAATGATCCGCAAAATATATGGCCACATACGCATCGGTAATGGAAATACTATTAGAATAAACTACAAGCTGTACCAGATGTGCTGACTCGATCATGTATGGTTAATTGAAATTGATGACGCAACTCAAGAAGCATACAAGGATGAAGCCGTCATAGGACAACGTATAAAAGGGCGAGCCATCTCCGATGGAATGACCAGGTGCAAAAAAATATATCAGCACTTGAAATCACCAATCAGTGCAAGAAAGAATAAGACATACATTGCTGGCATTCTATATACTAAAGTCGATCCTCGGCTAAATTAGCTAGAATATATTCGAGGTGATACAATGACACTACCGCCTTCTATAGTAGACTAGGAGATTAAAAAAAACTAAAAGATAATTGCCGCACATTTTTTATATTAATAATCGCCTGTGTTCTACATTTCGAGTGAAATTAAATCACTCGGAATTGCCATTGTAGTGTTTTTGTTTATAACAACAATGTCATTGCAATTCCGAGTGATTTAATTTCACTCGGAATGCAGAACACAGGCGAATGCTTAACATCTACTTTCTATTTTTGCTGTTTTTAACTAATTTCTTTATTTAAATATAGCATTTTTCTTTTTAAACCCATACATTTCCGCTTCATTTGAGTTTACTAATGGCAGCATAATTTGATTTTAAACTTTAATTTTTGCTGCTCAACTTTTATCGCATTATACCATACCATTATCGACAACACACGAACAGTATATTTATTTCTTATTTATGTGAGAAAGGTTTTTTTAATCTTACAGAACCATCACAGTTCACACATCAACCCTACATTATAGAACATTGAACCAACCTATACTTTCTGGACGATGAAGAATGAAGCGGAGAAAGTAAAATAAAGGACGACGCGTGGCTGATGATGATGAGTAAAAAAAACTTTTAAATCCAAATTTTGTTAAAATATTTGTATGTATAAGCATACAACAATATTGTTTATAAAATAACTAAAAGTCATTTATGTAAATTTATTACATATATTCATACATACATACATATATTTATCTCATTTCTATATGTATTTTAAAAGTAAAAATAACATAAAATAATGAAGTAAAAAAATTATAAAAATCATTGCAATTTACAAACATTTTTTTCTTTTCTTAAGGGCTACCCATTGCTTTTAATCTTGCCCATAGACATACATACATAAATATACCGCATGTAGCTGTCTGCAAAGGCGTATGAACTCTTGTGTAAGTGTGCGATTGACGATTTTTCTACAAACACATCAATCACTATTTTGATTAGAACTATTAAATAGAAAATAACAAACTAAATGTGTTTGAAATCAAAAAATAAATAATTTCTGTTCCATAATTAATTAAACATTAATTATATAAAAAATCTGTCAAGAGATTAAAAAAGGAAGGGACAATGAAAACGTCGGGTACGGATGAAAGAATTGGACAAAAATCGTGATCAGTTCACAATTGAAAACCTATTAAAGGAGATTCGAAACACATCGTCATATGATTTGAGAAATTTTTAAAAATTTTTAAATGTAGTGATACATATAAAGTTACAGGAAATAGATTTGAAGTTTAGTACCGCAATTTTTGCAAAGTATATTGCAAGGTAAATTTACTCATCAGATAATCGCAGTTCAGAAAAATTTTTTTGTTTACATCTTTTTATGTAAAAGTTGGAAGTTAGAAAGATATGAGGGAAAGGAGAACATTTTTTTTATCTATTGATTTTAACAGATGATTTTTAAGTGAAAAAAATATATTCAGCTGATGAAAAAAGACTACCTGATGAATAAATATGTTTTGTTCTATTTGTAAAAAAGTGTTGGAGACATACACCCAATTTACATGATGAATTTCATGACGTCCAATTTTTTTAATTCCCTTTTGAAGCTGTTACCAAAAACAACTCAAATTTATACGATGGTTTTTTTTTGGACATCTAATTTCTAATTTGTATTGTAGACTATTAAATTTATATTTTTAATATTTTTTTTTTCTTTATTTTGGATGTCGAAAAAACTAATTACTGTTTAATATTTTTTTATCAGTCAAAGAGCACAATCCAGTTGATGAGAATATAAAAATAAAGCGTAACAGAAAGAACAGAAAAAAGTGTAAAGCGAAGTGTCAAAAAAAACCATGAAAACAGAAATCATGTCTATTTTTCTACCCCCCTTTCTTCTCTACATCGCTTGCTACCAAACAAAAAATGACGTCCAAAATTGGACGCAGTGAAATGCATATAAACCAGCTTAAACCCAACAAACAAATCAATACAATTTTATGTTTTTTATCACAAAATTTTAAATTTATTTGCTTATTTTTTATTTCTTTTTATGAAATGACATACATACATATTTTAACTTTCATAATTTATTTATTTTATTTATTTAATGGGGACAAAAAGAGTGAATGAATTTATTTCATTGTTCATTGATATAAGTGTTATACTGCAATATCTGTTTGACTTACATATTCACAAGCTCTTTCAATTTTATTACCACGTACTTATTGCACAAGCTCGTGCAGTCTATGGAGAGCCTTAAATGTTTTTTTAAAAATCCAGGTAGGAACTTTACAAAATTGTAAACTTGTTCCATACCAAACTCATACTCTACATTTGTATATAGAATTAATTCTCATGTAAGACAAAGACTTAACCGTGCTTTTGTCGGGTAGTCGACATGCCTACCTTAAGGGGCACTCTACGGACATGGCACTACATGAGAGATAACTCGAATTTAAGGAGTATGCGATGGCAGCTTGTTTGAACTTAGAAGTGGTATTTAATAAGGAGACAGGTGCACCTCAGGGCGGAGTAATCTCTTCACTACTTTGGCTTAAATACTTACTTAGAAACAAGATAACGCAAAGACAACGCGATTCTTATTGAATTTGACAGAAGAAGGATACAACTCGTGGCCTATGTAGACGATGTGTCAGGTATCAGGTTTATTTCCGGATGTCATTAGTAATCTCATGTCCAACGCCTTGGGGTTACTGAGAAACTTTGTCACGGACTGTTTATTATTCTAAACTCGAAATTATCATGGCTCAATGTATTTAGATGTTGGAGATCAAAGTGATATAGCCATGCGAACTGCCTTTGATCCTAAGTCAACCTTCTGACTATGTCACCCTCTTTATGGATTTTGAATGGATTGGTCTAAAATGAAATGTGGAGTAGGATCAGGTATTTTTTTTTTGGCAAACTGGGGAAAGAGCTGTATTTCCGCTTTTGAGAAGAATGTAGTGTATTTCAGGCTAACATATTCGCAATATGGCAGCATATAAGATACTGAATGACAAGAATTTTTTCGGTATAATTTTTTTCGTTATTCAGTTCATAGGTCACCGCGTCCAAATCAGACTATTAATACAGAAAAGAGTTATTAAGGCTTGGTAAATTAGTTTGGGTCCTTGGATATATAGGCCACTATGAAAATAAAAGAATAAGCAGGCGGATGAGCTGTCCAAGAGCAGATCTGCGTTGGCTATACCCAATTAAATTGCAGTAAAAATACCGTTGGAGACTATCAAGATCTCCATATACTTCTTAAGATACCCTAAAACAGGTTGAGTGGAGTGGATAAATGTAGAGTTGCCAGGCTAACGTGGCGTATATCGCCACTCACCAGCCGTGGAAATCTTGAGGTTAGTGGCTGTATTAACGGGTCAATGGATGTTAGAGAAACATGTGAGCCGACTCGGATCATTGTCGCAGCTATCAGGATTGGAAAAGAAATAATAGGTTTTTAATTTCATCCCGAATATCGTGCGCTGGCTGCCAAGAGACAGAAAATACTAGGCAAAAAAATACTGGATAGCTTCTGTAAGATATCCATGGTTGGACTGAACAATCGGCTAAGATAATTCATGCCGACAGGATGGATCTAGTACCCCCACCCCTTATTTACTTATTCCATATCTGGCGATTGATGTGATATTGTTAAAATTGTGTCACACAGACTTCATCTGCCAGTTCGCAGGTGCTGAGCTACCACGATAACCAGCCGACCATGTATTTTTTTGGCATTCATTTTTGATTTAATTAGTCTCTACTTTCTAATAAATTTTGCATAAAGATTCCTTTGATATTTTTAAAAATTGCATTCAAAACAAAAAACCAAACAAAATATAATATCCATTAAAACTTTTTTTGGACACTTAAAGATTTAGTTTAACGAAAAAATAAAAAGCCTTATTTTTCCACATTTTCAAAAATCAAATATTTCTGAGTAAAAAAATATTTTGAAGCATTAAAAACAAAGTATTCGAATACATTCGCATAAACTTATTGAAGCTGAATGATTGACTTTATATTTAGGGATTTTTCATATTGTTTGATTTATTTATAAAGAAGTTCGACAAATCCATTTAAAATATGTATGCACATACCCTACAAGCAGCGAAGCTAACTTTAACCCAACTTTTAACTTTTTTGCAACTAGTGGTGGTTTATGTCTGAATTTTTTTTAATGGGGCTATCTGACTTACATACATTACGATGTCTTACGCAGTAGTCAATTGTCCAACTCTAGATGACTTTTAAACTTAAAAGTAAGTTTAAGGTCACCTCATTTATAATTAGCTTAAAGTTAATAGGACTTAAGTAAATTATAAATTAACTTTATTTAAAATCATTTTTAAAACTTTTTGTGAATTATTTTTTACTTTTTTTTTTAAATTTTGTCAAAGAAATATTTAAGAAATCAATAAAATTTAATAGATAATTTGCTTTTTAAAAAAATTCATGCATGCGTCTTTAGTTATTTATTTTTCACTGACTTCACTTATTAGACTTTACTGACTTCCAGCACAAAAAAACCGCAAAAAGCAAAATAATAAAAGCAATTAAGCAGAATTAACGTTAAGATCCCTCTAAGCAAAATAAAAACAAGTAAGAGCACTATATTCGGCTGTGCCGAATCTTTTATACCCACCACCAATTTTGTGTACATTTAAAGCACAATATTTATTATTTTGTTAATTGCTATGGAATAATCTCTTTATAATAAAATATGTATCACTTTCTTTGTAAAGAGTGATTAAATTTTAAGGGCCCATGTTAAAGGTGAACTACACCTAGTATTTAAACTTGTTTTCTGCATTTCACTTGACATTTCTCAATTTCAAACTTACTCAATTTGATCCGTGGAAAGATACGCAAATGAGCAACGCTTTAAAGTTATTCAGGTTTTTTATAAAAATGGGCGTTCAAATCAAAATGCATTTTGTGCACTTCGTAATTCTTTTGATCAACATAATCGTTCAAATTCGTCCACAATCGGGAGAATTGTAAAAAATATTTAAATTTCTGCAAAACAGGTCTGTATAAAATGTTAGAAAATCTGTGAATGCCTTCTTAGTTCGTTGAATGGGAACCACTGCTGGTTTTTGCGATAGTGTGGCAAAAGAGCAGTCAACCTCGCCTCATCATCATGCCCAACAATTGAGCATCAACATTGTCATTGAAAATTTGGACCATCAGATAGAGAAGTGGCGCCAAGGATGGGGGGGCCATTTGGCCGATATTTTGTTAAATACATAATTGAACCATACAAATATTATCATTACAAAAAGAAATGATAATAATTTCTTAAATAATTTGTGTTTTATTTAAAATCAACATCGGCCCTTAAAATATAACCACCCTTTATAACTTCGATATGCTACTAAAATGCTTTTGTAAATGTAGTCTTTCAATGAAAGTGGGCATTAAAGTAGGCGTGTCAATAAAGTTTCTGCTAATAAATACAACTTAGATTTCTCAATATGGTCCTTTATTTTCCCAAAAACTTTGTCAATAGAGAAATTACATGAATTTAAGATAAACCGTTATATGGGAGGTAGTCGTTAAAGTGGGTGTGTCACCTAAGCTTTTTGGCACACCAATATCATTGATTAGAAGGATTAACGTAGCAAATTTGATCATCATACCTTTAATGTTGGCGGTTTTATGAGCTTTGAAATTTCATTAACGGTTTATAACGTGAAAACTGGGCGTTATAGTAGGCGTGTCAAAGTTATTTTTGCGAATGAGTACAACTTAGGTGTTTCAATATAGCCCTTTATTATTCCAAAATCATTATTAGTAGAGAAATTATATGAATTTTAGGTAAAACGTTATATGAGAGGTGGGCGTAAAAGTGGGCGTGGCACCTTAATTTACTGGCACAGTAATAACAATGCCGAAATGGATATACCTATAAACTTTTATCATCATACCTCTTATTTTGGCGGTTTTATGAGCATTTAAATTACATTAACGGTTTATAACGTGAAAAGTGGGCGTTATAGTAGGCGTGTCAAAGTTATTTTTGCGCATGAGTACATTTTAGATGTTTCAATATAGCCTTTTATTATTCCAAAATCTTTATTAATAGAGAAATTATATAAATTTTAGGTAAAGCGTTATATGGGAGGTGGGCGTAAAAGTGGGCGTGGCACCTTAATTTTTTTGTACAATAATGACACTGCCTAGGGGGATATACGTAGAAAATTTGATCATCATACATCAAATTTTGTCGGTTTTATGAGCTTTAACATTTCAGTAACGGTAGATAACGTGAAAAGTGGGCGTTATAGTAGGCGTGTCAAAGTTATTTTTGCGAATGAGTACATTTTAGATGTTTCAATATAGCCTTTTATTATTCCAAAATCTTTTTTAATAGAGAAATTATATGAATTTTAGGTAAAACGTTATATGGGAGGTGGGCGTAAAAGTGGGCGTGGCATCTAAATTTTTTGGCACAATAATGACATTGCCTAGGGGGATATACGTAGCAAATTTGATCATCATACCTCTAATTTTGGCGGTTTTATGAGCTTTTAAATTTCATTAACGGTAGAAAACGTGAAAAGTGGGCGTTATAGTAGGCGTGTCAAAGTTACTTTTGCGAATGAGTACATTTTAGATGTTTCAATATAGCCCTTTATTATTCCAAAATCTTTAGTAATAGAGAAATTATATGAATTTTAGGTAAAACGTTATATGGGAGGTGGGCGTAAAAGTGGGCGTGGCACATTGATTTTCCGTGTCAAAAAAGCGTCTCACCAAAAAGCAAAGTGTGCAAAATTTCAGAGTCGTACATCCAATTTTGTTGCTTTTATGACGTTTTTGTTTTTAAATATACCGAAAAATACACTGTGCGGTATAAATTTTCGTACATTTTGATCGATAACTCCTTTCCTAATGATTAGATTTAGGTATTTTTTGGTGAGAAATATTGTTTTGACTCGAGAAATATATAGTCGAAGTTTCATGACTGTACGTTAATCCGTTTGGACACAATACCATTTTATTCGATGTTCGTAGGACACGGTTTTTTCGACCTACTCTTGCATTCCGAGCTATAACTCACTTCCTAATATTCCGATATAGCCCATTTTCAATACCAAACAAACCTTGTCTATAAGAAAGATTCTGGCAAAATTTGAGCCTCCTAGCTTTTTCGGTGCGACCTCTATCGTGCTTTCAACAGACGGACAGACGGACGGACATAGCTAGATCGTCATCAAATCAAACCCTGATTCAGAATATATGTACTTTATGGGGTCTAAAATGGATATTTCGATGTGTTACAAACGGAATGACAAAATGAATATACCCCCACCATTTTTTTGGTGGCGGGTATAAAAAGGGGAAAAAAATTATGGTTGCTTTCAATTTGGGAAACTTCTGCATTACTTTGTAGTTAGTTGATAAAAAACTAACTTAAAGTGAGTTACATATTTTCGTAATTGCCTACTCTCTTGCTTATAGGGTAACAAATGCACGCACTCACATACATCATACAGTATTTCCGAACATGCTAATGCATGTAAGAATGAATGTTGACTTACCCAAAAATGTTGAACAAATGTATTCTGAAATTTGATTTCCTGATCTACTTGATTCACTGAAGTGTGATAATTCCTTATTAAGCATTCTTTTGAACTGTGAAAAAAAAAAAAAACAATTTCAGTTTAATATAAACATACAAGTGTATACATAAAAAGCAAACAAAAAAAAAATTTGTACTTATAATAAAGTTAGATTTTAGAATTCTACGATGTTATTTTTTTAAAGTGTTTTTGATTTCTTTACTCACCTTAAGTGAAGCCATATCAGATACACTGCGATGTGTTTGTATTGTTTCCAGCTGATCCAAGCACCAGTCTAATTCTTCTATTGTATCGGTGGCCAATCTGGTGTATGCCTCATCGCCCTGATTCAATTGTATGCCCGCAGTTGAGGAACGTCCCATTGATGTTTGTGTTGGTCGCCTAGATCTTAGATTATTAATACAGTGTTCCACACACAAAAACAAAGGCAGACAGACAAAATGTTTGCCCATACACACAAACACATAGGCATGCACACACAACATGTACAATAACAATATTATTACAAAAGTTAAAAAAAAAAAACAAACGTAAAAGGAACCCAAGAAAATTATAACAAAGCGGATGTATAATTAAATTTTAGAGCACATTTAAACCATAAATGAACGAGCGAGCGAAATTTCGGACGGGAACAACAAAAAAGTTTTGAAAATAGATTAAAAAAGAAAGGAAAAAAAAAACAAAAAATAAATTAATATTTAATATCAATTAATATATGGTGTTAAAATTATAAGTTTTTGTGATTAACAGAGACATGGAGAGCGAACGAAAAAAAAAAACAGAAAAAAATTGTTTTAAAATAAAATTATAATTAAAGAAAATTTGTCAAAATCAAGTTTAAAAACAAGATTTATTTGTTTAATGTTTTTTATTGGTGGAAAAGAGGGGAGAAAGAGAAAAAAGAAATAAAGGTAAAATTATGTTATAAAAAATTTATACTTTTTAGTCAAACTGGTGGTTAAACATTGAGATATTTTTAAAAAAAATAAATTTATACGATTTGAAAATATACTTAAAAATATCAAAACTTATGTGCACACAAGTAATTTGTTATTACAAAAAAATTATACAGAAAGCATACTTTTAGGATGTAATCTAACGGCCTTATTCATAACAAAAAGTTAGCCACAGCTTATACACTACGTACAACGATCTGCTAACTAAAATGCCGATAAAGCTTGGCAGCTCGTTGGCACAGAGTTTATTCATAACAAACTTTTATCCGTCTGCCAATTTTTAAAAAATCAACTCTGAAATTGCATGATACTCCTCAAAAATGCAACCATTTTTTGTATATCATCCCTTATTTTGACATTTTTTTGTTTTTCCATCCATACTAACAATTATTAAAATTTAAAAATAAATTAAAAAAATAAACGAACAATATATTTTTCGTGCACAAAAATTTTTATTCTTTTCTTTATATATATTTTTTTTTAAAGAACAGCTGTTTTTTACAAGTCGGCAAACGCTTAGCAGCTCGTTTACAAGAGTTTAGCAAATCGTTAGCCAGAGTTTGGCATGTGTGTTATGAATAAACTTTATGCTAACTTTATGCCAACTTTTTGTTATGAATAAGGCCGCAAATGTTCAAACCAGGTATATTTAAAGGATTATTATGAAAACATACATGCTTCAAATTATAGTTCTAATACATATGAAGGTTTGCCAATAAGGAAGGGTCGGACATTTTCAATCTACAGTGACCATATTATTTTGGAATTGAATATAATTAATTTATTGTATATTATACAATAACTAATTCCAAAGCACTGTGGTAAGACTGAACTTTCAAATTGAAGTTATTTTAATACATTTTTTTTCACATCTCTTTTAGCCACTTTTCATCGCTTTACGTTAATATTTTTTCAAAGCTAATGATCGTGCAAAATCCTGCATGAAAGTGTAATATATAAAGGGTCAGCCATCTTACGTTTTTTTTAACTAGTGCTTATTTCGTGAATGGTAACACTTAGCTCATATCTGATTTGACAGGTAATTAGTTTGATCCTTCCGCTGAACGAATATGGTTGGTGTATACGCTTTAACCACGCTGGGAAATATTGTGACATTACTTTGGCCGTTTTTGCCAAAAAAAAAATCATCTTTTCAAATGAAGCTCATTTTGATCTTGGCGGGTATGTAAACAAGCAAAATTGTCGCATTTGGGGCACAGAAAACTCGCACGCATACATTGAAAAGCCAATACAACCAAAACGAGTCACTGTTTGGTGCGGATATTGATCCAGAGGCATAATTGGGTCATTTTGATTCTTTAATAAGCAAGGAGTGGCCGTAGTCAATGGCGATCGTTATCGGGCCATGTTGAACGAATTTTTGTTCACAAAAATTGAAGAGGAGGATATTGGCAACATTTGGTTTCAACAGGACGGCGCTACGTGCCACACAGCCGAAGCTACACTTCTTTTATAGCATTTAAAAAAAAAACAGTTATTTGGCGGACCCTTTATTAGACAATTCGTTTGGTTCGGTTAACAGTCGACCAATATTAAATAGTATGCTGCCAGATTATCAAAAATAAAATCGCCGGTATTAGTAAAAGTGTACAGGATAACCCGAGACAGTTGATTCTTACCAAAATCGGATTTGTAGTGACTTTTGGCAGAATTTGGCATCAGGAGTTAGGCCAATTATCTTATAAAAGAAAGCTTACGCTATCTGTTTATACAGTGTGCTTGTAAGAAGTTTAAAAATGTAAAACAAAATGTACTGTCTGGTGCATTAAATTGCGAACTTACGGACCATGTCGTCTTGAATTAAAGTATATAAAAACGGACCTAGCATGATAATGGGTGGTACGCAGCAAATGTCACAATGATCATTCTGCAGGAACTATTTAAGAGTATAACTAAATGTTGAAAGAGCGCGGTGAATTGGCTACCAAGATCGTTTTATTAGACCTTACTTAATTTATTTATAGCATTAAAATGCTTCATAGCACCCAGCAAACGCCACAATAAGCATTCTGCCTGAACTATTTTAGAGTATGTTTTGAAGAGACGACGCGTTGGCTAGCAAGATCGTGTGACTAGACCTCACTTAGTTATCTGTTTGCGGAGATTTTCTTTTTAACCTGATGGCAGTTAATAAAGTCAACATTATTCTGGACATAATTAAAATTTATTTAGATCTATACAGCAGAGTTAATGATAGTTGGACACAGTGCGAAGTTATGATGGACATTTAAATGATGCCATGTTTCATTCTTAATGGCACACAGAAACTTAACAAAAAGAAGAAAACAACTATAATTTGGCACAAAATGTTTTATTGTACATATAATAATATCGAGGCGTCATTACCGGAAAGTAGATTATAAATACTATAGGATTTACTATTAGCCTTGTTTGCACATTTTTTTTATATTTTTTAATAAAAATAAATTTACTGTTGTACTTTTTAATAAAATGTAAAAAAAAAACATTTTTTTCTATCAATGTTTCAAATAAGGACACAATAATCTTTCTATTCGCATTAATTTAGTAAGAAGGGTCTACTTTTACCAATAAAAAAAATATTGTATTTTGCTCTCAAGACATTGTTTGGCAAAATGAACAACAAACAAACAACAACAGCAAAAAAGGAATGTAAGTTATACATATTTGTTATAATTATTAGTAATGTTAGTATCAATATAAATATCTAGACAGGTGCACTTAAGTACTTTGTTTTAATTTGAAAAAAAAGGGTTCATGTTGTTAATAACTTTTAGGACGTTACAATGAATGAAATAAAGGGAAAAAACTTTCGAAAAATCAAATTTAATTAAAATTATAAAGAAATATACTCACTTGTTGGTTGCTGGAACATTTGTCAGACTTAATAAATTATTGCGTACAGAACGTAAGCTGGCTAAAATTTGGGCAAATGGTGTCACAATGAGATCCTCGCCATGGCTATAAAATAAAAATGAAAAGAAAGGTGGGAACACATTTTAAATAATTAAATTATTAAGTAAATGTTATACTTAAGCTAAAATACAGTGATGCTTTATAAAATATTCAAAAAATACTCTACAACTATTTTAAACTTTAACTACTTTTAAAACATGATTTAATATTTATTTATTCAGTAACCTATTGCTAAGCATTTTGAAGATGTACAAATTCTTAGAAAGAAAATTTTAGGTTGAGCCTTTGAAAGACATTAAGATAAAATTATATTTGTATAAATTTAAAGTTCATTGCTATAATGAAAGAATGCCAAGACAAATTAGTTCCGGACAGTAGTCAAGAGGAACATATTTTTCAAACTACGTGGGTTGAATGTAAATACCTGTTCACAAGTTACAATGTCATAAAAGAGTTTGAATTTGTGCCGTTACTGCGTAAAATCAGAGTAGATTTTCTTGTTTGCTTTATTTACAGTTTTACTTAAAGGCAATTTTATCAAAACCAACTCTGTGAATTTAGAACTTTACTGTAGTTACGAAGTAATTACAACTCTTGCTTTAGTCAAAGTTGTCTTAAAATAAAATATTAAAAAAGTGTTTTTGGCGTAAATTAAAACTTTATGAAATGATTTGTTTTTATCCTAATGAATACATTTACAAGAGGAACAACCATATGGTCATTTCAACTTTAATACGCAAATCATGCACATATGCCTCGATAGTGTGGAGGACATCTTTAGAGAAGAAGATTAATATGAAAACTCTTCAAAATATTCAAAAACAGTGCTGTTATTAGTACATGCAGTAGCACGAGAACAACATCAACAATGGCTATTGAGAATATACTATCAATTATGCCGATCGAGATACACGTAAAATATAAAGCAGACTTGGCCGCTACTAGATTGAAACATAACACAAAGTGCCAACGATGGTTAATAGCATAACCTGCATCACCATAATAGGAAGAATATAATAAAATAATTAGGGTTAGAAATACTTAAGCCATCGATATTTATACAAACGTATCGAAGATTGGTGATTTGTGAACTGGAGTGGGTTTCTATGCTATTAAATGAAACAGAGGCAAATATTTTTGTCTGCCAGATCACAATACTGTTTTCCAGGCTAAAATTATGAAAATTATATAAGGCATAAAGTGGATGAAGAAGATTGTTAACGAAGCTACGATACGTAACGTTGCGGATAGCCAATCAGTTATCAAGACCCTTATGAAGGAAAAGGTTAAATCTCAGAATGTCCTGCTATGCAAGGTTGAGATAAACTCGCACGAAAATTGTGAACGCCTAGAGATAATATAGATACCAGGCCATCACGGCATAATCGAAAATTAAGAAGCCGACAAACTGTACAAAATGGTATTGTTTTTGAATACCATCTCCTTGAAAAATGCTAAACCCTTTCAGAGATTAAAAAATAAACTTAAAGTTTGGGTGATGGAAAAAAACGCCAGACAGTGGTAAAATACTGTCGCGATTAAAGTGACGAAAACACTTTGGGGAAAGATGTACATTTTGAGAAATCGAAGAAGATTCTGAATTTCAGTATGTCAACACGGAGAAGATTAACTAGTGTAGTAATAGGTCACACGGAGCTGAGAACTCATATAGTTCGCATGGAACTGCCGGATGAAGCAACATGTAGAGCATGCGAACAAATAAATGGGACTTTAAAACACTACCTTATCAATGTCCTGTTTTTGGGCGTATTAGACTCAAAAACTTTAACGTTGAAATTGGAATACCTAAGGAATTCAAGTTGAAAATCCTTAAGAAATTATATTAAAGGGACTGAGTTTTTGATCTAAGTAGTCGAGATATTAGCTCAGTTAGGGATTATGATTCTAGCATGGAAGTTTTCATTCCTTAAAGCGCACAACATGCTGATTGGATTGGGGCATTACCCCTCTTTCCAACCTTATCTATGTATATCATCCACAAGTAGACAAATTTATGCAAATTTAATGTAAAGAAGACTCTTCATTTCGAGATTGAAAGTCAATCTTTTCAGAAGTTGAACCTAAAGCACTTTATATAGAAAGCTAAAATTTTCTATAAAAGGACCTGTGCAAATTCATTGAAAAGTACAATTTTTTAAATTATATTAACCTGACAGCATAAAAACAAACATAAGCGCTAAACCATGAGCGAACATGCTTGAGAAAAGTATGATAAATGCCATTTTATTATTAATCATTAATAAATGCAAAATATGAATAGTTTCATTATTAAAACATAATTTATTAACATTGTTGCTGATATAAAGTATTGCATTATTTATGGAATAAAATTTAATAAAAATCCTTTCCAGTAAAATTTGCTTTTGTCGCTTACGATATAATCGCAAAAAGGGATCGATATGGTTAAAAAAAAATTTCGTTAAATTTATTTTTCTATAGAAAAGTATATTTCAAACTGAAAAAAAGTCTGCCAAAACTGTTCGGGAATTTTTTTGACATTTGTTGTGAACACGAATAAAAATGGGCCATGTTTGTGTGCTGGCCTGTAATTATGCCAATCACAGAAAGCTGAATATATGAGAAAAATAACAATTTATGGTACAATCATCAGGTAGCCGGTAGCCTCACTAAAACAGCTGTTTTTTTTTCTCTACCTTAAGGTTTAACTAAAATGTCAAATTTTGTTTATGTATGTGTATATATATATGTATGTATATACCGTCAAAAATAAACACATACACACATATTTGCTTTTTGACATTTCAGTCGTCGTTTTCCAACAGCAAAATGCATGTAGAGTTTTGTTGTTGCAGAACTGAAGCTACCTGATGATTGTACCATGGTTAAATGTTAATTAGTTATTTATTTAAATATTTAAACTAATTAATCGATTCAAAGCTTATATTCAAAATACTTAGAATCAAAATCTTTATGCATATAAACATATATATTACAACTAGCAATAGTAAAAAAATAGTTTAAATTCAATTTGTATTTACTGTGTAATACTATAAATTATTAATTATTTTTATAAAATAAAAAATAGTACACATGCATATACATATGTATTTAAACGCCCACTTAGTTATGCCAAAATATTGTTAGTTTAGTTAACATATTCATACATACAAACATTTATAAAACAAATTCTTATCTTAGTTGACATTTAGTATACAAAAGAACACATCTAGATGTACATATTTACATACATACATACATACTTTTTATATTATTTATGAATTTAAAAAAAAAAAATAATTTTAATTGAGTATGTAGTTTTTATAGAAAAGCAACAATAATAAAAACGAAATGTGTCATTTTGTTGTTTTTCACAAAAAAGTTTTTTCTTAATTTGATCATGAGTGTTTATGTGACGTCAGAAAATGTGCCGTCTTTTTTTTAATAAGAAAAAATATGGTTTTTTTATTATATCAAAAGATTTATAGGTAGGTATGTCCATATGTTTTTTTTTTGGTTAGATTTTGGATTTTTATAATTTAAATAAAGATAAAAATATTTATACTTAACTATATAATTTATGTACTTTCATATGTAAGAAACAGGTAGAATTTAAATTTGTAAAAGTTTTATGGGTTATTAGAATTTGTATTCACATGTAATTGTGGTCTATTAGCGATAGCACGTATTTATGATCAATATTATGGCTGTATTTTTTTGTGTAAGTTTGATGACAAATGCAACAAATGTAGTTAACAAAATTTTACAATTTAGTAATATAAATACTTATAAGAAATTCATCAAATAAATATTCTGCAAATAAATAGACTTTGAACGATAGATATAAAACTGCCCTTGAAAACGACATGCCAGACGTTATACACTCATGCCAGCGTTATATACACAAGCCATATGTATTTATATTTTATGTGTAGACCAGCCTCCCATTTGTTTTTATTAAAATTAATGTTGTGTAGCTTTCGGAAAAAAGCATGTATGTACTACTAAATAGTTTCGTATTTATGTATGAATTAATTAATGAAATTTAGTTTAGATTTATTATTTATGAAAAGAAAAATAAAAAAATTGTGTCTTTAGTAAACTTGAGAATATTAAACAAACAGTTGTTAAGTTTTAATGTAATTGAAAAAAAAACAGGGTCATTATTAGGGTGATAGACTTGGTTTTAGAACCGGTGGAAAACCAGGATTTTTACTATTTCAGCTGGTGGTTTTTTTCTAAATGTTGATTTTTCGGATGTCGAATAAACCGGTTTTTTGCTCATTTACCTTTGAAACCAATCATGCACTAGTGGATTTTATACTAAAAAACTTGCAGGTGAAGAAGTGTTGTGTCTGTAATGTATAATATACATTTTATAACACTATTCAATAAATTCTAAATCAAAAGTACAACAAAATAAAACAAATCACTAAGTACATTAGAGGTAAGTTTGCATCAAAATACAAATTGTAACATCTATCAAAAATTTGTGTTGAATAAAAAGAATGCAAAAAATATGAAGTCTAAGAGCAAAGTATAATATGGGTAGACTTAATAAGTTGTATGTAGTAGTGAATTCGACTAAATTTACTTGCTCGTAAGTATGTCAAACTCATATAAGAAAAAATGTTTAAAGACGAATTCATATTTTTGTTATACAAAGTTTGATATACTTATATGAACGCCTAATCAGTTAAGGTTTCTTTATTATGTGTATCCTGATTGTAATCAGCAGTAGAAAAATAATATGAAAAAGCGTGCTTAATTTTAAAGTAGATATTTTTTGTTATTAATTTTTAAGTTTGGAAGTTGCGAAAATTATTGGATTTTGATTATAATTATTTGTAGCAATTCATATGAATAGTGTAAATGCAAATAAAATCTTACAAAATATTTTGATTTATATTTCTTACGCATTCATTAGATTTTGCTTCTACAACAAAAGATCTTATGTCCTGCCCAGCAAAAAAAAAAAACAAAAACAAATGGAAGTAGTGTAAAGCGAATTACATTTTAAAGACTCCTAAATTATTAGTGTATAAGCAATAATTATAAATGACTCCCTCACCCCTATTATGAACAGCAACGAGCGGTTGATAAGAGAAATTTGTACAACAAAGTTGATAAATCAGTATTACGAAATGCCAGCGGTTGAAAACAGGTAGCAACCCTATTTTTTCAACTAGCAACTATAAAATCACTATTGTGAATAGCTATTAACGAAAATTCAGTTCTCTTTTTTGCAACTTCAAAATAGTAGAAGAAAAATATTTACTGCAAATGTAAGTAGAAAATAAATATAAATATATCAATAAATATCGTAAAAAACAAACAAAATAATTGATTTCATGCACAGGGCGCGTATTATGAAGCAAACCCGGACATCGCAAAGGGACCCTGCTCAAAAGCGGTTAGTGAAAAAAAATGGGATGAGTATACGGCAGAATTAAATAGTTTAGGTCCACCTGCGAGAAATACCAAAGAGTGGCAGCGTGTTTGGAAGGATCAGAAATGTAAAACAAAGAAAAAAATTCTGAAAACAGAAAAGAACTATGTGCAACAGGAGGTGGCCCCTGCACTTAAATACTTTAAATGAAACCGAGGAAGCAGTGACAGCATTGCTAAATATGACCGCTTGCACGGAGGCTCCAGGTAACGAATTCGGCACGCCAGGTGGCAACCAGATTGTTTATGAACGAGATAATGTTCCTGAAACTAGCCATCAGTTGCACATTCCGTCCACCGCAAAACGCCAGCAGAGAGTGCCATCAGATGAGCGCTTAGATTTACTAAAGAAGCAAATGGAGGGCTTCATTTTGGAAATTAAATTTTATACTAATTTTTAAACGAATTCACTGCATCTTATTTTTGTCAGCTGTTATTTTTTTCCTTCAAGTACATATTCACAATTGCAAATTCACAAATTTATCAACTGCTTTTTGTAATAACTATTTCAACCTTAGTTGACAAATTTTTACACTTTCCAACCATTTGAAGGTTGCTGTTCATAATAGGGGTGCCTAAGTGCGAAGCAACTTGTCATAAATGATGCTTACAAATGAATGCATTCGGAATATCTTAAACAATTCACGTAAGCAAACAAAATTAACTCATGTAACAGCGGATGCTTTCCACTATATATTGATTAGTTCTGTGCACTTGTTAAAATAGTGTGCAGTTAATTAAAATATTGATGTAAACACATGATCTCTAATGACACGCTAATGTTAAAAACATTAGTGTTTTCACCACCTAAATTTAATCACTTCGTCACCAGTTGAATCCCTGCAAATTCACTTTTTTGTCATAGATTTTTTTGCTGGGTGTATATATTAATTTAGATGAAAACGTAAAATGAATTTATAAAATTTCTTCGTTAAAAAACAAACTAAAACAACATATTATATGATATAATTTTTTTAAAATTTAAGTTTTTAATTTTTTAAAACCCGGTTTTCGGAAAAAGTCGAATACTCGATCACCCTGATCATTAAATATAAGAACAAAAAAAAAAAAAACAAAGTCTTCTTCGAGTTAAAAGATAAAGATTTATTATATTACATGAATATAAAGCTTTCAGCCTCTTCTTAAGTACATTGTAAGTACGTAAAAGTATAAGATTTAAGTTCATGTAAAGAAGTAGGACAGAAATATTAAATTAAGGTATTACTTAGGTACTCAACCTTAAAACTTGTAAAGTTATAAGTAATAAAAGTTGCTATTTATTTAAATATACATCCATAAAATATATATATATATATATACATTTATTAATATCGTTAGTTTATGTGGGAGGTGCCACACCCCATTACAGAGATTAGGTTTCCAATAAATTGCCGCAATCGAATTAACGGTTTGATCCATTGGTGTAGCTTCAAATTTTTTTATGGGGTTGGAAAAAGT
Source organism: Phyto melanocephala (assembly GCA_941918925.1). Taxonomy (NCBI): domain Eukaryota; kingdom Metazoa; phylum Arthropoda; class Insecta; order Diptera; family Rhinophoridae; genus Phyto; species Phyto melanocephala. Next base: position 127,638,906 of record OW799234.1, on the reverse strand, counting down.
TTAAAGTTTTATTTTGGGGGTGGGGGTGGAGGTATAATAAAATCTTAGACTTAGCTTAATTTATATGTATATTAAATATAAATAGTTATTTTTTTTCAAATTCTTCAAGAGTAATTCCTGAATGCATGAGGATAAAAATAGCAACAATTGGAATAAAAAAAAACTTTTTTAAAAACTTAAAAGTTAGGTAAAAAGTTTTAAGTCAAAAATTTCAAGTTTATGTTTGATATTTAACAAAATATGGTTTTTTTTTGAATATTTTCTAAAAGGCATATGAATACGATTGGGAGTATTCGCAATATAATTATGTTAGTAACAACAAATGGAATAAGGAAAAAATTATTCAAACCATGTGAAAAACTTAAAATGAACCTATTTTGACTTAGTACATATTTGTCTAACATCAGAGAAAGCGATGTTTAAGCAATACAAAAATACAAATATACTGCTGTATTCATAAAAAATATTTTAGGTTTATTGAAGGCTTATTTGACAAATTTCTCTACAACATCTGTCAAATAAGCATTTAATAAACTTAAAATATTTCTTATGAATACGGCCCATAGTTTACAAACTCCCAATCCCAAACATATGAAAAGTGTTTGAAAATGTTAACAATAATAATTATAATAATTTACTGTTAATTTCAAAAAGCCACGTGGCATGGTCTTATATTCAAACGGCAAAAATATAAAATTTTCTTTTAATATTATAATTTGCTTAAAAAAAATTAAAGAAAAAATTCTAATAATAACACTTAACTGTTACATTGTCCATGTCAAAAATCACATTTGTTTTGTTTTAGTTAATTAAAGAAAAAACCTAAAACAAATACAAATATATACAGTTCACTTGTATGAAAAAACTTACAAAAAAAATATTTTCAATATAATATGTATATACAAAAAAGGTACATGAGAAACTACGTCAGTCATAATTTATCACCACAACATAATTTGTATAATGATCGATCCAATCATTATCATACGGGAGGAGATTGTTGTGAAATACATGCTCACTTTTAATATATTATTATTGAGGCTTGTATATATTTTTTTGTTTATGTGAAATAGTTTTCAATGACCCACAAAACTTATGTGTATTAGATAGTTGCTAAACAGACAAAGGCAAAAATGTATAACAAATTATATGAAAGAAGATTTTAACAAAATTAATCATTGCCGTGACAATAATCACGTAGCAAACATGTTCTTACAAAAAATATAGGTTAGAATAAGCTGAAAATTTTGCATTTTATGGTACTTATAGCTTGTATTTGAAGTTACCAGAGCTGAACTTGATTGAAATAGAAATAGATACAGATATAGAAATAGATTGAAATTTGAGATACTTTAAAGTACATACGTAAACAAAAAGCTCAGAGGCGAGAGATATAGAAATAGATTGAAATGAAAGATCCTTACAAGTATATACGTAAAGAAAAGCTAGAGGGTTTATCATTTTCAAGTTGTAATTGATTTTAATCACACTGATATTGATAACTTTATGCTGCAAAAATTCTAAAATATGAACTTAGTGCAAAAGCTGTAATGTATGAACATTTGTTTTTTATAATTTTTTTAAAGGTTTTATCAACACAATGTTCAATTCTGAATCGACATTCTGATTAAACCGAACAACAATTTGGGGGTTTATCTATGTGTATGCATTGTCTTCAGCTGTTAAAATTTCTTACATGCATGTCATAATCAGTGCTCACATTCAGTTTGAACTATATAATAATTTTCTAAGTATCAATTAAACGTAAAAAGTTCTTTAAAATGCATACAAAAACGCATGTCTTTTATTAAAAAAAAAAAATAATGAAATCCTAGAACATTTATGTGAAGGTGCAAGTGTTAAAAAATTTTTTCTACAATATGTGAAATGCTTCCAATCATTTTTGAATATAAAAGACAAGAAGATCCCTGTGAGCAGGCTAATGTTAATAGAAAACGCCAAAGATGGGAAAAACATAGAGTGAAACTAGAATGAAATGAAGGAAGAGCTATCTGATGAAAACACTCACATATGTGGATGTGGCAAAAAATACTTTTTAATAAAGCATTGGCATGAGCCGAAGGAGGCTTCAACGAGACTTCAATGCACTTAAAAAGTAAAGAAAACGTACTGTTTCAAAGGTGATTAAACAAAAGGTACAGCAAAACAAAACCACCGATTTTTTCGCATTATAAGTTTTTTTTTTTATAAAAATCTTAAACAATAAATAAAAAATTTAATATAGTACACTCTTACTTTTAAAACAAAGTAAGATGTCATTCACAAATACGAACAGTATTGCGAAAGTGAACTAACTAGTTCATATTAACTATAAATCCAATAACTGTGTGCACCAAACTCTTGAGCGGTAGCTTAATTTCTTACACTCTCTCTGTTTACGCTTTACAAAAGCAATTTGTATCAACATGCATTACCTTGTTTTGTTTTCTGTTCTATTACATACTTGCATCCAGGGTACACTTATACAAGGTGTCGCTGCCAGCCCAGCTGACTATTTTTTTGTGTTCTGGAGTATGTCAAACTACATATTTAAAAAAATTATTTCAACTCCGGAAATTGTTCAACTACAAACATAAAATAAGAAACACAAAAATTGCTCCCCTTTACTTACCTTAGGTAAGTAATTACACCATGCTTGCATCCTAACATACTAACCCTACAAGAAATGAATGACTGAAACTAACACATACAAAATGTTTGTACTAACACTATTGCAGCAATTTAATATATAATTCCTGCTACAGGAAATATAATGCGTATGCAAGAGTAAGACAAATAATGTATGTTGATTTCTTGACGTTCAACAAAAAAAATTTGGAAAATTATTGTGTAAAATTAATTTAATTCAGTGTTACAAAAAGTAATTTTTATTTAATAATTTGCAGTTCTTTCGACCAGGTTTTTTATAAAATACTCGAGAAATAAAAGGTAAGTACGAAAGGTAGCAGCCAAACATTAATATGTATGTATGTATATGCCTTTGTATATTCTCATAATTTTTACTTTTAGTAATTCAAGCCATAATACCAATGACGCTAATACCATGGAAACGGATTAAAATGAGCCCCTGCTGGAAGCAGTGAAATTAACGGGAAATATTGTATTAAAAAAAAGTGATGTAGTGAAAAACATAATAATAAATAATATAAAGGATAATAAATTTATTTTATTGTACGAGTTAGCTTTGACCGATAATACGTTAAGTGTGACTAGTTAGCTTTGACCGATATATACGTTAAGTGTGACTACTATTTATATTATATTTGATTAGAAATAGCTGTAGTGTAAGTAGTCCAGATATATGTTTTGCAATCCACAGAACTAATAAGTAAAAGAAGGACGGAAAATCACATGTACACAAAAGTTTCAGTCATTTTTTTCACATTGCCCTTAAGAAACTAATAGAAACTTTAACTGATATATCAGTCACTAATACCAGTCATATAACCGGTCAAATGACCGTCACTGTTCTTGTAGGGTAAGCTAATTTTAATAGGATTGAGATTCCGCACATCTGCAATAAAGTTCCTTTCAAATAGTATTTTTTTTACACAAATCATCTATATAATACGGGCGTTGTAAACTGTGTAGCATGAAATCAATTTGAAATATGTAAAATAATATGACCTACAAGAGTTTCTTTAAATAATAATTCTTTACTGAAAAATCAATTAAAATACAATTTTCAATTTTAAAATAAATAAATAAAAAATATTTTAAATCACATTTTAATTTAAGATTTCTGTATATTGTTCAAAAGTGTAAAGTAAATTGTTTTTCTTTTGTGCTTTCTTTAAAGGATTAATTTATTAACTTTAATTTCTCTTTTAATATCTCTTTGAGTGCAGATGACAGGACAATAATGGCTTTGCCCAGTTTTATGTTACTGTGATAGAGTGCTTTTCTGGAAATTGTATTGAACTTAAAATACTGTTAATTTAGAAAACCTTTGATATCTATTGAAAAGTTTATATTAGTTGCTTTTGTAATTTAAACTATATTAAAAAAATATATGTAAAACTGATTATAAAAAAATTTTTATTTTATCGTGATTTTTTAAGAAGAATTTCTGAATAGGAGATTTTTGATTATTGAAGTTTTGTAATGATACAGGATTTTTATAAAAGGGATATTGCTTTGCATTACTTTGAATTTTAAAACTTAAATAATTTGTGTTCTTAATAACAAAAGGAGAATAGGTTTGTTCACTGCAGACACTATACCATACATTATATGTATATGAATAGCTAATCAGTGCAATTGAACGTAGATACTAGCTAAGTTCATATTGATGGCCCTGGGAACATCTAATCAGTGCAATTGAACGTAGATACTAGCTAAGTTCATATTGATGGCCCTGGGAACATCTTTGAATTATTCTAGCTAAAAAGTAGCTTTTTACAGGCGTACAAAGATGTTATATCTCGTTTAGCATATTGAATAACAAATATGACAAATACTTCGAATTGCCATAAAGAACAGAATCGATTTCTAGTTTTCTTTGGTAATAAGCAGTCTAAAGCATTTTTAGTTAGTTTGAGTCTTGTTCATGTGTTTGTTATCAATTTCTAAGTATTTGATGTTAAAAAATGTTGACAGACATTTGTTTGCTTTATTTATAATTAGATATATTTATGTGTAAATATAGATATTAAATGTTTGTTCTAAGTAAATTCGTCTGGATGTGCTCATAATATTGCTATTTTTAGACTTTTTTTTATCAATAAACTTTGCAACTAAAGACAGAGTGATGGTGAATAAATCAGCCAAGTTAATGTTTTTTAAATGTACACCGGGAGTTCATTTTTTTGGAGGCACAGAGATTTAAAAAGACAAAGCTGCTTTCTATTACAGCAATTAACGCATTTCTCAGTTATTTTGGGGGAAAGTTTTTTTACGCAATTTTTGTTTAATGTATCCACAATTCTTTAAATTTTTATATAAATAAGCAGATTTGGTTCAAGTCATTGTTATTATCCTATTATATCTAGAAAAAGATCAATGTTTGATGTTGTTTGTCGAGCAGTGAAATAATCATTGGTCAATATCAGAGTTTGTTAATTATTTTAGAGACTAAAAATTCATATTAAGCTAATCCACATATAACCTTGATTTTTGTTCAAACAATAAAAATGTTTACGCTTTATGTATAGACATATTTTAAAAAAGCTTGAGTTATCTAAAGCGCGGATACTGCTTACAAATTTGGAAATGAGAGTATACATTTTTTATTGAAACATTTAGTTGATTGTTTGGGTGCCCCGGTGGACTAGTCAGTAGTGTGCTGGTCTGCTAGTTTGGGGAAAGTGGGTTCAATTCCCGCCAGAGACTCTCGACTGGTCTGCTTCTCTTTCTCTTCCATTCTAACCAGCCTTATCTACCTACCTAGTTGATTGTTTTATGACTTTTAAATCTATACTTATAAAAAGAAAAAAATTGGATTTGAACGTGGACGAAATTTGAAAATTCTTATTAGAATCTCTATACATAAAGCATAGCAAACTCGATCGTTCGTGTAAAATTTAGATCGTGATCGAATGACGTAATTTGGCCCCTGCTCTAGCTTACGTAGCATTTTATGTTAATCAGCAACAAAAACAGTTCTTGTATGAAGAGAGATAAAAACTAAACTCACTGCCTACAATTCTAAAGATACCAAAAATTAAACCAAGTAACTCTGTTGAAAGGCAACAGCACTCGCAGACAATAATGGTTGCGAACAAGCATCAGTCATCAAATCACCGGTTTCTATTTTTGATAAGAAACCAATACCTCCAAGACACGTTAACGGTTGATCAAAGTTCGACAAAAGGTCGAGCATCAGTCATTAAACTATCGGCCTTTGCTTTACTATTTGGGAGCCAACAACCAGTCAAGAACAAGTTCAAGAAGCTTAATATTTCTCAAGTTACGAGATAAGGACTCTGGTAAGCCTTGAAATATCTTTGACCGGAGCTACCTCTCCCAACTGTTAGCAATTATTTAGGAAAATCTGTCAATAAGCCGTACTGTGACGCATATGTTGGTGAAAATAATGAAACAGTTAATGTTTGTGTGGTTTTAGCATTAAACATTTGACGAAAGATTATTTTCACAAAATCGATCTGCTAACCGGACACTTGGTTCGTGCGATTAGACGCCATTAGTTTAAAGTTAATTATTTATGCCAAAGTAAGATGACCTGGATTTATTGAAAAAAGTTAAAAATATTGAACACAATGAACACACATGTCTGAAATCGTATTTGAAATAGTAATGTCATGAAAAAATAATTTATTGAAATTTTTTCGTGTTTTATTTCAAGTTAAAGTTCTTGGCCGCCAAAACAAGAAAAAAAAGAAAATACCCGATGTTAAACTTGAAATATGTGTCAAAACACATAAATTATTACGAACAATTCTAGAAAAGTGTTTGAATATTTTTAAAACACATACATACACACATATTAAACAATTTTAAATATATTTTATTTTTTATTCATAAATAAATGTTTTTTGGACTTCTCTTAATTTATTATGCTTTCATTTCTTTAATACCTTTTAGATTTTACTGAAAACATGCTGTCGGGATCCTCCATAACGGTCATGACCAATTCTGTTTCCAATATGGTGGGTATCATATTGAAGAATGAATGTAAACGAGGCATAGATTGCGAGCTGGGGGAATTCTTATTTAGCATCATTTTGTTGCAGTTTATTAAATACAAATTATAACTTTCTACAAAATAGTGTTGTACTTAAAGATGACTTTAAAGAGATTTTAACTTTTAAAACACCTTAAAGCAGGTGTGATAGTATAATTGATCAGAGGTGCTGAAGTAGTTAAGTATTGTAATGAGTACGAGTATCACAGTTGGAGATTTTATTTAAAGCCTCTGTCAGTATTTTTATTATTAAAATTAATTTTTGTTTGTTTTTTTTTTTAATTAAAATATATTTTATAATTTATGAACATACACATATATGTATGTATAACAATTAAAAATTTTCACCTATGTCTTAAAGACATTCTTAAGCACGTTTTTTTTTAATTTAATATTTTTAAAAAATAATTTTTCTATTTATTTTTACAATTTTATTTATTTTGATCACTTTTCTTTCTTTTAAAGATTATTTTTGATTTTATAATCTGTTTAAATTAATTCATTTTAAAGTCACATTTTGCATTAAAAGATTATTTGTCTTTGTTGTATTTCCTTAAAAATTTGTATTTCTTTTTTGGGAATATCTTATTTAACGCTTTTTTTTATTGTAAGCGTTTAATAACCTTCTTCTAAACGTGTCTTTAAATTTAGATTTTTTCACTGAAAAAGATATAATTTATTTTTCCACTTTATGGTGTGTGACCTTTTTGTAAGTTTTTCTTAACAAATAACATTTATTTTTATCCGCATAGTTTCAGACAACGCACATAAATTTATACTTTTTTTTTATACATATTTTATACTGTTTCAGGTCTTAGCTAAATAGGCAAGAGCACATTTCTTATGTAGATTCTTTTGTGGTGTGTAGTGTGTGTTTTTTGAAATTATACTAAAATATGAAAATCATTTTCATTTTCAATCTCCTAGTAAAAAAATAAAATCAAAATACTTATGCCATGCTTTTGTTTTTCCCTACTATATACACTTATAATAAAAAAATATTAATAAATTTCTTTGAAATTTAACCCTTTAAGGATCGGCATGAGTATGAAAAGAATATCAAAGGTAGGTTCTATTTATTGTTCGGACATGTCTTATAAAATACAGACATGATAAAAAAAGGAGTAGAGAAGTTTTTCTATTTCGAGAACTCGTTAGTTCCACTTTTTCTTTTCTTTTATGCAAAAATTAATTTTACAAAAATTACAATGTTTGATTTTTTTTATCCTTAAGTTAAAATTGGAAACTCAATACTGTTAAAATAATCCGGAAAACTATTTGTTAAGGACAGTCCAACCATAATGCACGATGTTAATTGTTAGCAACACCTTAACTTTTTTGCTGAACTTAATTTTCAATTTCTTTGTTTCAGTGTTTGAAGCGTTAAGCTTGATGAAGCCTTTTACGAAAATGGGCGATCAAATCAAAATGCATTTTCTGCATTTCGTGAATTTTTTTTGGTCAGCATAATCGACCAAAAGTGTCCACAGTCAGCAGAAGTGTACAAATTGCGCAAACTTTAGCAAACCGGATCTGTAGGAAATGTGAAAAAAACTGTGCATATTAGCCCAGTTCATTCTGCGGAAAACATTGATGTTGTTTGCGATAATCAGGCAGAAACTCGACTTGTCGTCGCGTACAACATTTGAACATCAACATTATCATTAAATATATAGACCATCGTATAGAGGCATGCCACCGAAGCCGTGGTAAGCATTTGGCCAATATTTTGTTTCACACATAATTGTCATAGATAATTCTGGCAAAAAAAAAAATATTAAGTTAATTCTCTGAAAACTTTTTGTTTTATTTACAGTTAACATCGTGCGTTGTGAAAGTGTATTACTTTTATATTAAAAATATTTTTCTTCGAAAACTAGTTATATCACAATTATACGAGATTTTGGAAAAGTTTTGAAATTATCATATTTGTCTTAGAGGGTTAAAAGAATTTGCTATAATCTTCATAATCTTGATATACTTAATAATGACTTTAATAATTTTTTCTGCTCAATTTATATTTAACATGATGCTGATGATGATGATGATGACAATGATAATATTTTTTAAATAACACTCGTGCTTATAAGGGGAAGATATGCGAACAGCAGAAGGTTAAAAATTTAAAAATTTTTTTCTGAATGCACTCAAATAGTAATTCAAAAAATCTTATAATTGTTATTGCAACTTAATACAAATAAAGATTTACTGACCTTTTCATTAAAAATATTTTAGGTTAGGTTATTTGACAGATGTTGTTGAGAAATTTGTTAAATAAGCCTTTAATAAATAAATATAAATGCGGCAGTTATAATATAGCAAATAATAAAACCAATAGCATCTTAAATTATATATAGCACTACGCAAAAGTTGCCACCCGATGGTATTTGATCGTAATCTTTTAATAAATACAAAATTTTATTTTTGCTTTTGAATTGTGTTTATTTGATGTGCAAATTTTTCTTGCGTTATTGACGTATAATTTGTATCTGTTTGCTTTACAAATGTCAAAGCAGAACTGACATTTACCACAATTTTAAAAAATTATAGCATCTACCGATAGGTTTCGCCACCTTGTAAGAAGGTGAAGTATACAGATGTAACACTGAAGAAAAAACTAGTTAAACATTTTTGTATTGAAAACAACGATACAATACAAAATTTTACTTCAAAATTTTTAGTTAAAAATTAGTTAGCATACCTTCCCCAAAAATGTTTATTTATAACAGAGAATATTTTTATAGAGAGAGAGAGAGAGAGAGGGAGAGTGTAAAGATTGTCTCTGACAAATCTTTTAATATAAAACGCATTTTGTTTCACAATGATAATACAACTGATAATGATATTTTGTTTTGTATTTCATGTACTAGTTCAGAGTAGAATACGAAAGATTGGCCCACAAATTAATCTTTATAGATGCTCACCATTAATGTTGTTCTGTTTTAATTATTAATTTAATTTTTTTTTATTTTAATTTTTTAAAGTACCTACAACTCTGACTCTTAAATAGGATGAGTGAGAAAGGCCATAACATACAATTCACTTTTGTTGTATTTTAAAATAATTAAGTTGTTTTGATTATAAATATATATGTATGTGCATACATTCAGTTGTATGCTTATATGTGTATAGTTAATTTTACTTACCTACCATAACAGTTGTATATTTTTGGCAGGATGTGGCGTAAAACAAAATAGTATTTCAGAAGAATTATTAGACAATGTAATTATTTCTAACCGAAAAAAAACATGTTAAATGTGTTGTTATTGATTATAATAATTTAAAAATAATTCCAATGAAGAAATTTGTTATTTAAGTTTTTAAACTTAAACTATTTTAAAAGAAATTTTATTTCAAAGAAATATATATTTAACGCAATTTTCAATAGAATTATATGAGAAAAATATTGTTTATTTTAAATTTTCTTAAGATTTTTTTTATAAGTTAGCATATTGTATAAATCTTTTTTTAAGTGTTACTTATTAGTTTTGAGAAAAATACACATGAAAAGTTGGTTTAAGATGCCTGAAAATAATAAACTGTAGGAAATGTTTTTGTATTATAATAAATTGTCAGTTCTAATTAATTTATTGCAATATTGTGAAGTAACCCTGCAAATAATGCAACCAGTCCATACACGCGTGCAAAGTATACTCTGTAGTGGACTAGGACTAGTCCAAAGATCACCAAAATGTATGGAGAAAACATGGTCGATTTAACATTACGATGTCCTAGGGCTGGACCATATAACCCATCGGAGTAGTCTCAAAACTACTCTTTGTCACAACTTGATAGAGCACCTAGGACCATGTTGTAAGTAGTCCATTTAGCTAAAATGGACCACGTAGTCTAATATTATTTGTAGGGAAGCAGTTTAATAAAGAAATTAACAGAGAGTGAGATGAAATATTGATCAGGAATTATTAAGCAAAAATGCTATATTCATTTATGCCAGATTTTGGATACACTCTAACAACTACAACTTGGTTGTAATAAATTTTTATTATTTAAGTTTATATACTCATATAAACAGTTTTGGCTGTAAAAGCTTGAATTATTTAGGCAAATTTTCTTCTTGCAATAAATTTAGTTTTCACTATGAAGTCGCTTTTTGTATGTAACTCTGGCTAAATAATGCCTGTTTAAATTAAAAGGTCAAACTTTTAATAAATAATAATGATTCATGAAAATTAAAACAGCCTTAAAAGAGGTTTATAAATCAAATTTCCATAGATAATCTTTTTGAAATACCTTTAATATTTTTTTAAAGACAGAAAGAACTTATTTCGAAATTTTTTATAAATATACAGGCATCTCACATATTTCGATCGGAATGGTTTTGATTCCGAATAATTTTCTTAATTTCCACAAAATTTTAAAATCTCTGTTAAACTTAAATGTAACGTAAAAGGATTTTTTGTATTTTGGTTTTCTCATCTTTTGCGTTGCCACCACTTTAATATGGTCTACTTTATAAATTTTTTTCAATTATAATAATAATAAAAATAATAATAATAATAATAATAATAATAATAATAATAATAATAATAATAATAATAATAATAATAATAATAATAGTACTTCGATTGAAAGATACATAGTTTGTTTTGTTTTTTTTTAACAATTTTATAAAATTTGTATGTTCAGGTATAAATATTAACTAAATGCTTAACAAATCATTGTAATAATGAAACATGCCTTTTGATATTTCATTTTTACTTTGTTTTATTAATATTTTTTTTAAATCATTAAAAATAGCAATTCCACTTTAAAAATTTGAAGTGGTTTCATTCTGAAGAAATTTTTTCGTTTTCTAAAGAACCGACTGTTGGGATTGAAAGCTTTTTCGATCGAAATTGCTTTCTGTGACTTGGCTGATAATACTAGGATTGTTTTTTATATTTCAGGATTGGGCAACTCTAGTGCTTCAATCTGGCAAGTTACGTTTGTATAAAAGTTTGATAATGTACATACGTACTTAAAATGGTTTTACCGTTTGTTTTTTTAACAGTGACTTAAAAATTTCATGTCGGCTAAAAAATAGAATTAATTCGTGAACATTCTTGTGCGAATATTGTTTACAACTTTTAACGTGGATTAAATCAACAACAGCGCATCAAAAAGCTTAGTTAGATTTTTAGTAAAAAAGAATCATTAATAAATATAAATTTGAAATAATTTTTTAAATTTTTAAGCATAAGCGTTTTTAAATTAGTCACCTTAGCCCCATAGTGAATTAAAATTTAGAAAAAAGAAATAATTTGTAAGTATTTATTTTTTTTCACATAATTACAACATAAATAAAGAATCAAAATCAATTAATTTTTTTGGTTTATGTAATCATATTTTTTGCATTTTCAGTTGTCATTTTTCTGGCGTTTTTCTTGTTTGTGCTCAAAAAAAAAAATATTTTTTTTGGCAATAAAAATTATATTTTTTTGTTTTTATAAATGACAAATGTAGTTTGGCATTTTAAGTTGTTTCTCTAAATAAAAACTAATAATGATTGATGACACACACAGATAATTTTTTTTGTGATTTATTTAAAAAAAATTTTAGTATAGGCATTTCGCAATTTGGGAGAAAAAACCCAAAAAAAAAACAATCAAAAAGATCTTGTAGAGTAAAAATTTAAGGACACATTAAGAAAATATTTATTGGACTCAGCGTAGTCGTTAGTAAGGTCAAAATGTATTAAATGGACTAGATTTCTATAGCAATTTTGTTTTAATGCTCTAGACCAGCATATGCTGTTATTAGTGATGGTCATGGTCACCATTAAATATTTGATACATTTGTATGTATCAAAAAAAAGAAGGAAAGTACGCTGGGAATTTTTGTAGTTTTTTTTTTGCGAACGTATAGATGTTTTTTATTTTTTTTGATTTTGAGGAGCTTCATGTTTCACTTCGAAGGCCATTGACATTGATATGTCACACTATTAAAACCGACTGTATATATCAAGGATATTATGAAAAAAATAATGAAAAAGGCGCTCCCAACGTTTAGCAAAAAATTATTTTTTTCCGAAGTAATCTTGAAAAAATACTTAATGTTTTTAGAAATCTTATGTAATAAAAATCGCATTAGAATTGTTTGTCAGTGTGTACAGAACTAAATTAAAATTAAGTGATATAAAGGGTGTTTAAGTAAGAATGAATTTTTTCAATTTGTGGAAAAAAAAATTTGAAAGTTATGCAGATACTGTTCTCAAACTTTGAAGAATTATTCAAAAAAGTGCCTCTAATGTGTCAACCATTCGAAAAGTGGTCAAAACCATTGAAAAAATTGGGTTGATTAAGGACAGTAAGACTCCTGTGCATCAACGTACTGGCCAGTCTCTTGAAAACATTGCTGTTGTAAACGATAGTATTACCTAAGTAAAACACGAAAATGTGAATTCGTAATCGTTCTCAACAACTTAAAATTTCACGAAGAACTACACAGCGAATTTTCACAAAAAGTCTCAATCTTCATTTGTCAAAATACAGTTTACTCAGGTGATCAAACCAGCAGACTATAGAAAGCGCCGGAAATTCGTTCCATGTCGTGGAGAATAGTATAATATGAAGTAAATTTTTTTTTAATAATTTTTTCCGATGTAGAGCCTTTCCATCTGAATGTATTCTTCAATTCACAACATTTTTTAAATCTTAAGCAATCCATGAGAAGCAAATATATCCACAAAAAGTAATTGCCTAAAATCGGATTTTGGTCGGAATGTTTGTTGAGGCCAAAATTTTATTGATTCTGAACGGCATTCGTTACAGGATCATGACAGCGCAGTTCTTGCGGCCTCAACAGGACCAAATGGTTTTAGCAAGACGCCACACCTAGCATGCGATTCGATTCCGATCGATTCAATTTCATTCGGAATACAGAGCATATGCGATTTTCTTACAGAGTAACTTTTAACAAGATGATTTTCAAAAGTTTATTGTTTTGATAAACAATTATTTCCAAACAATTTTTTTATAGCTTAGCCAGGACCTGACCAATTTTTGTTAGAAATTTTCGTTCCTCTATCGAAAAGTAAAAAGCTAATTTTGAACAAACTTTACTTGGATGGCAATGATGACAAGAACCTACTTTTAAAAAAACCAGAAAAATCTGGCTCAATATAAGGGGTCCGCCAAATAACTTTTTTTTTTAAATGCTATAAAAAGTGTAGTTTCGGCTGTGTGGCACATAGCGCCGTCCTGTTGAAACCAAATGCTGTCAATATCCTCCTCTTCAATTTTTGTGAACAAAAATTCGTTCAACATTGCCCGATAACGATCGCCATTGACTACGGTCACTTCTTGCTCATTTCCGAAGAAAAATGTCCCAATTATGCCTCTGGACCAAAAGCCGCACCAAACAGTGACTCATTTTGGGTGTATTGGCTTTTCAATGTATGCGTGCGGGTTTTCTGTGCCCCAAATGCGACAATTTTGCTTGTTTACATACCCGCCAAGATCAAAATGTGCTTCATCTGAAAAGAAGATTTTTTTGGCAAAATCGGCCAAAGTAATGTCGCAATATTTCCCAGCGCTGTTCAGGCATATACACAATCATATTCGTTTAGCGGAAGGATAAAACTAATTATCTGTAAAATCAGATATGAGCTAAGTGTTACCATTCACGAAATAAGCAATAGTTGAAAAAAAAACGTTAGATAACGGACCCTTTACATATGCATAGCTTTCATCTAAATAACGTTTTAATAGTAAGTACTGGAAACTGGTAATTACCACAGGCGAAAAAATTGAGTATCGTCTACAGTAAATTTCTCAAAAATTGCGATGACAAAGACGATAGAGAGACCACTGAACGTTTTCTGTGACAATGTCTGGCATTTGGGAACCAGTGATATCGGAGTCTAGCTCAAGGAGTATTCAATGATCTGTTAAAGTCCATTCATAAATAGAAAAAAAATGGCAGCCAGGAGATGTACGGGATCTACGGAGAACCCATAAAAGCTATGTGTTCAAGCGGCTGTGAAATTAACCTAATTTCACCCAACTTTTTTTTTTATTTAAAGTGCGGAAACGGAGGGTAAATAATGGAATTATTTTAAGAAATTCTAATGGAAACTGGCAACCAAGTTCATCTGATTTAACGAGGTGCCAAAAACAATTGCTGAGCTCAAATCTGAGATCTATAGTGTCATTGATGAGATACAGACATATCTTTGAAAAAAAGTCACCTAAAAATTCATGAAAAGAAAAATGGCCAGTCATCCGAGTCTTGGGGCAATTTTCCGGATATTTTATTCCATACTTAATCGGAACATATCTTCTTTGCATATTATAAAAAATCATAGATGACGATAACATACGTATTTTAATTGAATATGGAAAAAGTGCATATTTATTGAGATATCATTAAGACAGAGGTTAATTTAAAGTTAACAAGGTTGCATAACAAAGCAATAATCTAAATATTTACCATCAAACTAAACGTTTACAAAAAAAAAAAAAAAATAACACTTCTAAACAAAAGCAAAGTTAAACAAAACTCAGGTGGTTCCCTAGTTTGTGATCAACCTCTTTAAACTAAAATTACTTGTCTACTTTTTATTTTTTTTTTATTTTTTATTTATTTAGGCAAAACAAATGACTAATTTAAAAATAATTTCATGAATCAAGTGATTGTGTCTTGGTCACAAAAATTTTTAAGACAAACCCAAAAATGAGTAATAATTGTTAAGAATTTTTTAAATGATCATGTAATTTTTTTAGTCTGTCATTTAGAAGCCATCACTTAGATAATCATCTCAACACTTTTTGGTATTGTAATTGTGACTACATGTCACATGATGCTGCCTCCTGCAGTAGTGACTTTGTTGCACGTACATAGGAAAATGCTATTTTTTTTGACAGGAAATACAAAATGTGTTTTCGGTTGATTAGTCGTGATTTCTATTTTAATTCATTCATAAAAATATTTATATTATTTAACAAAAATTTACATTGCAGTTTGTTTAAAAAATTTTCACAATGAATTTTCATTTCTTTACGAAATTTTATGATTTTTTGTATGTGTTGTATTCATTATTATTGGCTTTTGTTATTGTTTTCACAAAAAATATATAATTGAAATGTTTTCTTAATGTTTTTGTTTGTGTAAACGTTTTTGCATTACAAAGGTCATTGGATTACTAATACTGTTTTTGTTTTTATTTATTTTTTTTTAATTACGTTGTCGTTGCAATTTAGGCCAATCGTTGCGATTTTATATCGTATATAAAGACTTGTTGTTCTATTTTTCTTAAAACTTAAATGATTTGTTGACAAACATTTGATTAAATAATTTTTGTTTTTATTTTCTTGTGGTTAGAGTGTTTTTGCTCATTTTGAGAGACACACTGTCAAATGTTAAAACCATTTTGAAAATAAAAAAAAACAGACAAATTTAAACAAGTCTTATTATAAAGAAACCACCGACAGTTTTCATGACAGTTAATATTTTTGTTTATGATTTCTCTGTGTTCCACAATGAAACGACAGGAGTAAATACATATTTTTAATTGTTTTCATTTGGCGTTATAGAAATTCGAGGTTTTAACTGGGTTAAGGTTGCTCATTTTTTACGAGAATAAGTAGACATTCGAAGCATAGCTGAAAACCCGGCGTATTTTATAAATTGGTAACCATTGTATCGAATCATTATATATTTTTATTAAAACATAACAGCTTTTGCCTTGATATAAGAAGTAGCCTTTGAGGGTGTGATACTCCATATTATGGTATATATCAATATGGATTCTCTTACATATACTCTTCATTCTTCTGTAAGAAAACAGCTAAAATTACAGAAATTTTTATATTAAAAGGTCCGCGAAATAACTTTTTTTTTTAATGCTATAAAAAAGTGTAGCTTCGGCTGTGTGGCACGTAGCATCGTCCTGTTGAAACCAAATGTTGCCAATATTCTCCTCTTCAATTTTTGTGAACAAAAATTCGTTCAACATTGCCCGATAACGATCGCCATTGACTACGGGCACTCCTTGCTCATTTTCGAAGAAAATTGGTCCAATTATGCCTCTGGACCAAAATCCGAAACAAACAGTGACTCGTTTTGGGTGTATCGGCTTTTCAATGTATGCGTGCGGGTTTTTTGTGTACCAAATGCGACAATTTTTCTTGTTTACATACCCGCCAAAATCAAAATGAGCTTCATCTGAAAAGACGATTTTTTTGGCAAAATCGCAATACTTCCCAGCGTTGTCGAACCATATATATACACAACCATATTCTTTCAGCGAAAGGATAAAACTAATTATCTGTCAAATCAGACATGAGCTAAGTGTTACCATTCACGAAATAAGCACTAGACGTTAGATAACGAACCCTTATAAGTTTAAGGTGGCGCTGGTTTGAAAGTTACTACAATATCTTTCTTTTTGTGTGATATATGCTCTTAAGAGCTCTTGCAGTCATCTTTTAAAGAATGAATGAAAAAATGTTGGTCTTAATTCAGAAGCCAAAGTTTTTGTTTTATAAAAAAACAAATTGTGTACTTTTATGAATTATTAAATAAATAGAAAATCATTACGAAAATTATTACGATTAAAACAATTGTGCTCTCTGTAAAAAAACTAAAACTGCATTTTTTGGTAACATCAAAGGACTATGTTCTATGATCGGTTAGTGTTACATAAAGTTAGTATTCCATAACCCCATAATCTTAAGATTAGATGATATTCATTTAAATAACATAATCTGAAGCGTGAATGCCAAAAATATAAGTATTTTGATATCCCCCGTATGAATCGAAATCATAAGTGGATTCACAGTGTTTGAAATAAACCTTCTCCGAAATGAGCCTTCTTAAATGTGGTTTGTGGGCATATTCAGTACTTATCAGAATAGGACGTAAATTATTTGTTATACCGTTATAAAACGGGCACTAAAAGCCAAAACCCACGACAGGTATACACGTAAGCTCAATTTGTTTTTTTTTATATATAAAAATCTCTTCTTAAACATACAATTTTTGTGACACAGTATTTGTAACAAAACTCCGATTTATGTGTATATTCAGTAGGTTTAAGAATAGGACGTAAATTTATTGTCATACCCATAAGTGAAAGGGTGATCCATCAAAAAATTTTAGTATATAAAAAATAATATTTGTTCGGCCTATATGGGTGCCCTAACTACTAAAACAGAAGAGTCCAAAGTACAGGCAAATAAATCCAACTGGATAATGAAGATGTACGTTTGAGCATGGCGTAATTGCGTGAATCACAATCACCAAAAGCAAGAGGTGAACAGAATCAACAAAGATGAACGCGACGATTTGTGTTTGACACGCGCAGAGCAAATGACCAACAAAGCCAACAATAACATCGAGCATTTACATACGATTAATTCAGCCATCTAAAATTGGAGTATGAGACCGACATAAAATATTACAAAAATAGATATAAATCGAAAGTAGAGATTGGTGCTGTGAGCAAGTCTTTAGGAAAAGTGCACAGGCCCCTTTCGCATTAGGCAACTATAATTGCGCAGGTATAATTTTATTTTTATTTATTTTCTTTTGAACTTGCTTTTATGTTCACATTGAGCAACTTGGTTGCTCAATTTCTTCCAGTTTCTTCCAATTTCTCATAATTTTTAAATATTTGATTCACTTATAAACAAATAAAATTTTAACACACACACAAAATTACACAACACACCGAAGAAGAAATAAAAGACAACGTCAAAAACAAATAAATATTCCAAGACAAGAATGACAGCAGAAGCAGAATTGCCAAGTACAAGCAAGTCTGTACTCAAATCTCGGCAATTCTTTCCCCTTCACACCGACCTTTCCTCTCACACAAACAAACACAAGAATTGCGCAATTATAGTTGCCTAATGCGAAAGGGGCCACAGCGTTTCATTTCTTTTTCAGTCATATGGCACATTACCACACACGTATATTAATTTAGTTACTTTATATCTGACTATTCAAGGCGAATTCATACAGGTGAAATTATCAGCCCAGCTGATTGGGAAGCTTTTTGTCAAAATTGGTTGAATTCGCTTTGATTTATTTATTAATGCAGGGAAGGAAAATGTGATTTTGGATTTGGTATTAAACAATTAACTTAAGTGTACTTTTTTGATAATAAATGTGTTAGATTTATGTACATATATTTGTTGCTTTTGCGCCATTAATAATGTGTTTAAAAAATTTATATCCTCGTTTTAATGAAATTTTATTATATATAATATGTAAAAACAACTTTTGCATCCTGATATACGAAGTGGCCTTGACATAAAACATCCCTCGAAAAGTTGCTTTGTTGTATCAATTCGCCGTTGCATATACCTTATGGATATGCCTTGTGACTATTGAAATATAAACTATAAATATTTTATATGGCAAAACAATGTTTGCTGGGTCAGGTAGTTTTTCTATAAAAGTTTTTGTTTTAAACCTAATTTTTTTATTTTATGTTAATTTCTATTTTGTTTTATTTTCATTCTTTGTTTTATACGATTCTTAAATGTGCTTAAACTTAATACATAAACCTTAATAATTAAACTTCATACCTAAACTCTATTAAATATTAGTTTTTGTTCTTCTCTGAATCAAAAAAAAAAGGCAACTTAATTTATTATTTAAACTAAGATGTAATTAAAAAGTAAAAAAAAAATACTCTACCTAATTTCCAAGTATAAGTAATTATATTTTCTATAAAATTGCAAATTTCCCAAAAGGCAAATAACTAAATCAAATATAATATTCAAATATTGTAAGAAAAAATTTTAAGGCTAAAAACATTTATAACAGTTGGCGCATAAGTGTGTTTAAAATTGTTTTTAATAACAATCTATATTACATCTATTCTATAAAAGGGAATCGTACGTAATTAAGTGCAAATGTTAACAATAAACATGCTTAAAAGATTAAATAATATTAAATATATTTTACACTAAAATCATAGGCAAATTGTATTTCTGCTTACAGTAAAAGTGAAGAGAAAGTTTTTCAAATTTACGTAAATAAAATTAATGCAATCCCATCAATGTAACGAAATTAATTTATTTTTTTCATGAAATAAAAAGACTAATAAATTTTTGAATTGAAAACACAAATTTGAGAATATTTAGAACAAAAGAAGAAAAAAAACACAATATTTATTTACAAACAAATTTAAAAGCATATAAGTGTGATAAATAAATAAATTGCACAATCAACATGCAGATTTTCAAAAAAGTGCGCGTTTTCTTTATATACCACAACCAAATTATTGAATTATTTTTATTTGTTTGTTTTGTAAGTGTTTTTGTTGTAAACATTATATATAAAAAATATATCATTTTATATAAAAAATATAAATAATAAAGATAGTAAAAAATAAATAAATATTTTTAATACGGGGTTTTAGTAATAAAACTCTATTGTCATTCATTGGTAATCTCATCACCTAAGAATGGTTATGGCGATTTCTGAAATTTTTTCCTAAATGTTTTTCATAACCCAACATAGGGCAACTCTTACGAAAAGAAAACTTGACTACGTCTACTTTTGGTAAGATATTCTATAGCTAGGCTAAGCAAGTATAGAATAGTAGGCGTGGCACCTTCTACACAAAGATAATACATTTTATGAAATATCTAGAAAACTTTTACATCTAATATCTTTAAGCTTTATGTGCTTGACTTCTATCTCATCTGTATAATTACATACTAAAATCACTACGATCGGAGCAGGGAAACTTATACCCCTCATATGAAAAAAAAAACCATTTTATGACATATTTAGGTTATATAACTGTTAAAGTTTTTAATCCTGGTATAAAATTTTAATAAATTTTTTTTTAATCATTAAAAAAATTGGATAGGATCGAATGAGGGGGCATGGCAACTCCTGTACAAAGAAAATTTATCTAGTAGTATATCTGTAGAATTCGAATTGTTATTGGTCTTCAATTCTGTTGAATTGTCTGCAACATTAGTTTACTTTTTAGATAAAGATGATAAGATGAGAGCATGTGAAGTCTCATAAAAAAAAATAAATTTTATGTCTTTCCTAAAAAACTTTAATTGCTATTAGTTAAACTGAGTACTAGTTACTTTTGATGGGGTGCCCCGGTAGACAAATCAGTAGTGTGCTGATCCTCTAGTCTGAGGGTTGCGGGATCGATTCTCGCCAGAGCCTCTGGATTGGTCTGCTTCTCTTTCTCTTCTTAGCTATTGTATATTCTTTTTATTTTATTCAGATATCACAAAGGGATCAATATAATGGACCCAAGTGAGCTGCACAACAGCTGCCTACTCTACCTACATGCTTTCGATAACAACTTTCTATTTAGGGCGAAAAACTTCTAAAGGATGCAAACACTTTGTTGGGGCCAGCATATCGGTTCGAGTTCTGCTAGTACATACATACATTCCTTTGTGGTTTTTATTGGTAACTGTAGTTAACTGTTGAAAGAACATATACATGTTAAATAGGCTATAGGCAAATGGCAATAAGGATACATACTACCGAAATAATAAGCTGGTGATTTAAGAACCTTTTATATTGCATCAATGATAAATTCCTTTTTTTCTGTTACATCTACTATAATTAAATATTTAAAGAAGTTATTCGAATATACGAAGAAGGTATGAATGCCTGCATTGCGTATGATACAACAGTAGTAGCATATAAAACCTCTTTTGCAAATGGCATTGAATATCAATTTGTTAAAATGCGAAATTGAATTCTGTGCCGCTATTTATAAAAATTTCGAGGAAGTTATAGTTAGAATGCATTTGTCCAATTTAATGTAATTTTTTATACAAGTGACAACTCTGAAATTTGGCGGCTGTCACATATGTTTAAAATGAAGAATATTCAGTTGAGAAAGTGCACTCAACTTGTCCAATATTCGAAAAGTGGTTAAAAAATTTGGAAAAACTGGGCTAGTTAAGTGCCGTAATACTCTTTTAAGTCAACATACGGGTCAGTTCCTTTAAAGCATTGCTGTAGACGAGAGTTTCGCGGAAAACTCGAAAACATCAATTCGGAATCGTTCTGAAAAACTTTAAATTTTTCCAATTACTACGCAGCGAATTTTGATAAAAGACCTGTGTCTTCATTAGTACAAAATGAAGCTAAAATAACTAGATTATGGAAAGCGTAAATAATTTTTTCAATGAGTAATAAACCTGGGCGTAACTAGATCATTCTAGGGAGTGCAATTAGTTAAAAGTAATCTCTCCGATGAATGCCTTCTTGAATACACAAAATTGTTGAATTTGGGACTCAGAAAATTCCAATGATAAATAAATGCTCTTACAGTGAGCAGATTTTTGTCAGGTAGCGTGATTGGGGTTTTTTTTTCTAGACAAAGGTTAAATTGCAGAGACTAAAAGTAGTAATTCATTACAGAAAAATGATAACAGAGTTTTTATGCACTCAACTGCACGGCAAAAATCTGAACGACATGTGGTTCCACTCGTCAAACAGTTCATTTATTGCGGAAATATTTCCAGAACAAATTATCCTAAGAAATTTTGATATCATTTAGCCATCAAGACCATGCGATATAATGCCGGGCGATTTTTTTTATGGTATTTTGTGAACTCTCGCGTTTATAATAATCGACCAGGAGATATTCCTGAGCTAAAATCAAAGATGTAATGCATCATCGGAGAGGCACAGCCACATGGCTGCAAAAGAGTCGTAGAAAATTTTACAACAAGAGAAATGCCTGTTATCAGAGCCGTGGGGGCCATTATCGAACATTTTATTCCGTACTTAATCGTAAATCGTCTCTTTTACAATCCAATAAAATTTTGCATATCTTTTTAATTAAAAAGTTAATTCTCACTGAGGTACCCCGGTGGACTAGTCAGTAGTGTGCTGGTCTGCTAGTTTGGGAGTTGCGGGTTCGATTCCCGCCAGAGACTCTGGACTTGTCTGCTTTTCTTCTCTCTTTTCTATTCTCTTCTTACTTTTCTATTCAGGTATCACAATGGGATCATTATAATGGACCCAAGTGAGCTGCACAACAGCTGCCTGTACTACCTAACCTAACTTTTATTAATCGCAAGTCGATCAAAAACATTATTAAGTCAATTAATAACAAAAATGTCAAAAATTGTTAACCTTGAGCTGTTGAGTAAGGTGCTTATATAAAATGTGAGAATCATAATTTTTTACCTGTGTGTGGTCTGCTTTGCATGCTTGGGGAATTTACTCAACATAGTGTTAAGACGATTGTCAGATTATGATTGCCGAGCACTATGCTGACGTTCATTGAATATGTGTGATATAGAATTACTTGTAACTTTGTATTGCCTAAAGCCATGCATCTTAAAAGTTAATGAAACGTATATATTCAAGTAACAAAAACCGCAATTTTAAAGATGAAAAAACAAAAAAAAGTTGTCAAGAAAAAATAATATATTTCTTCTAAATTTATATTTCTTATAATTTTAATATAATATTTTTGACGTTAAACGTTTACACTTTGTATTAAAAAAGAAAAGGAAAAAAAAAATTTTCTACAAATTAATTAAAACAAACAAATTCATTAAAAACTCAAAGCTTTCTTAACAAGTTTGCTGTCTAAAAATCGTAAACAAAATTTCTAAATTACTAATAAAATAAAAAATAAATTAAAAAAGAATATTAATATATGCCAAATATTGACCATAATCAAAAATAGTTTTATGTTTTTAAAAACAATTTATTAAAAACATAAAAAAATTAAAATAAATTTTAATTTTATTATAAGTACCAAGCGTAAAAAATTTAAAAAAATCTATAATTAACTGAAAAAATAAATAAAGCGCAGTTTTTTATTTATATCTACGTATATATTTGCTTTCTGTTTGCAAATTTATCTAAAATCAATTTCAATAACACTTAATTGCAACAAATATTTTGAAAATTCTTCATTTTAGTTTTATTAAATTAAATAGCTTCTATGTGCTTCGTTTCTAGATTAAAAATAAAGCTGATTATTTTATTTTAATAATATGTTCTGTAATTTTTTTTTGTTAAGCTATAGATAAATATAGAGAAACAAATGAAATAGATACGTACGATCTGTCAATCAGGATGGATGCGTCCTGTTCTTTGAACCTGTAAGGGTTACAACAATAACAACAAACAATGTAGTTTTTATTTAAGTTTCAAACTGAGAGGATTATTTGATAAAATCATATAAATATATAAAAATATTGTTTTAAATAACTAGGCAACGCGAATGCCATTAATTATATTTTTTGCTTGCATTTGTAGCTTGAAGCATTAAATTTGTTTTAAAAACAAAAAAATTAAAAAAAATTAGATGAAAAAAATAAATTAAAAACCAAGGAGAGGGGATGTTGTACAAAAATTAAATTGTAAAAAAATCTAAATAATAAAATTGATACTTTTATTATTTACAATAATTATGATTGTGAATGTGTTTGTATGTTTGTAGTTGGATTATGAGTGTGTATGAAAACACGGGTCGTATGAGTTATGATTCAGTATGGAGTTGGTAAATGCAAATTACGTATACGTAGAGTGTGTCACTTGGTATTGGAAGAAAGGAAATAACTAGGTTTATATGTTTCATTGATTTCTTTAAAACACTGGACTAAAAAATATTTAATTTTATAAAAAAAAATTCTAGTGTCAATTATTAAAACTGATTAAATGATTTCTTCAGTTTATCTTCAAAGTCTATCTGCATGAAGTTGAGTGCATGATTATTCATATAATTATCTCGCTGATTTCGCTGATATTAAAATAAAAAGAATTTTTACAATAATCATAAATTATTATCATATTATTATTACAGTATATTAATGTGCTGGTGAAAGCATTTTAAATGCTGGAAATGTATTCGGCAAACTTTTTATTTTCCAAGAATTTTTTACTACTTCAATAAATTTAATTAACGAAAATTATGTTTAATCAAATTCTACTGTTATTTGTTGAATTAGTTATACATAAAAAAGTAGTTATAATCCTCACAACCTTAATGGTAAAATAATATTAACCAGAAATATTTTTGAAAGATATTTTAAAATTTTAATGCAAATTGGTAACAAATCATCATTGATTTAATAAATTAATTTACGTGTTTTCAGAAGAGCTAAAAAGCATTGTCTTTTTTATTTTACAGTATTAAACATGCGTATACCGACTATTGTTTATTTTCGAATTAATAAAGATATCCTGAAACCTTTTGCTGAGTAGATATATGACCAAAAAAGGTTCAATATAGAGGAACAAGAAAAATCAAATAATTGTCACGTAATCGACCACGTCGCCCATAGGCTAAACACTGTCCGATTTTTTTTTTAATGTTCGCCTATTTGGATAATTTTTTGGTATTTTGTTGTCAGATATCTGAACATTATGATTCCGTGTTATTAGCCTGATATATTTATTATTTGTTTTGACAGACACGCTCAAAGTTCATATATTACAAGATTCGCGATGAGTTGGACGTGTAGCCACTAATAAAGATGTAATGCATAATCTTTCATTGTCTTCAGACCCATTTATATATAGATTTTGCTCAAAGCTGCAACTCAAAAAATTGGACTACAATAATGATGTTAAAAAATTATTAAAAGACTGTGCTTAAATTACTTACTCATGTTTGTTCTATTTGTTTTTTCTATGGGAGGTTGGCGTAAAATTATGCGGATATAATATTTATTTTTTGTAAAAATTGAGTTGATGCAATAAAAATCAAGGGAGTCGTGCCACTTTTTCAATACAAGTTGTATCGAAAGTAGGCGGATATTTTTCAAATTTCACACAAATGATTCTAAGTGTTTGAAAATTCTTTGTGCCAAAAAATAAAACCGTAGGTCAAAATTTAATTTTCACTTTGTATGGGAGGTGGGCGTGAAAGTGGGCGGATCATTTTTATTTTTCCATTTTTTTCTTGATTCAAACAAAAAATGCCTATGTGACAAGTTTTATTGTCCTTAACAACTTCTCATAATTTTAGCCGCTCGTTCTATGAATCTCAACCTATTTGCGTCGGAGTAACGAAGAAATATTAAATTTGTTTCTGTGAATTAAAGCTCATCTCTATTGGTTTCGTAGTTGTGCATACTTTGCTTCATATAGGCAATTTATTTATGCAATGCAAGAAACTCCACTAATAGCAACAATAATAATGCAATATATTAATACTTCCTGTTCATCATACTTACTACGAGGAAAACAATCGAAAATAATTATATGTGTATTCATTTAAATTTAATTAAGCTTCTGCCAAGCTTTTTTGTATTGTATTCAAAATACAATACTGTCTATTGATCGAATATTTAAAAAACAGCATACATATTCACCTATATATGTTTGTATGAAAGTAGCAATATTTAACAGAGAATAAATTTACAGCTTTTTAGCCTGCAAAGTGAATGAGCCCTAATTACCAACTAAATAGGAAGGAACAGAGGGATATACATTAACGACAATGATTTAAAAAATGCAACGAATTAAAAGGATTTCGGATTTCTCGGTATCAGAAGGTTAATTAATTTGTATTTGTGAAAACTTTATATAATTATTTAAACATATTATTTAATATGGAAGAAAACACAAGCAAGTAATCGATGCAAATATGTTTTCTTTTTTTTCTCTTTTTTACATTTTTTTTTAAATTGAAGAGAGCAGGAGTTCTGTTTTAAATTAGTATCCAGGCATAAGTAAAGGATTATAAATTACTATTATTATGCTACGCTTTATCATATAAATACAACTTTAACAAAAATATGGTTGTACCATTCATTATAAAGTATAAAAAAAACTCCTGACATCAACATAAGGAATACACAGACACTTTTCTCCTCCGTTTTTCTCCAAAAAACAATTTCTCAACCCATAAAAATTGTGCTGTTGTCTATGGCATTTAATTTTTGCTAAAAAAAATCCAATATATCGTATTGTATTATAATATGTATGATATTGTTTCTGTACTAGAGTAACAACTTTAATATTGCCTCACATTATAAGAGCACATATTTTACATTATCATCAGTGTTAGCAAACTCGTTACTTGGCGAAAAAGTAATCAGGGTCTATTGGGGAATTCAAAGAACTGTAAATTTCTTTAAGGAATTTGTTAGGCAAAACAAAAAACAGATGTTTTATTGCATCAAAGACGTTGCAAGTAATTAATAAACTTATTATCTGCAGGGTTTTAGCGATTATAAATATTTTATAAATACTATATGTATGTAGATGCACATGTGTTGCATAATATAGGAATAAATAAAAAATATATAAAAAGGCTATTTTATAAGTTCATATCAAAATTAATACTAAGAATGTTCATTATTATGTTGTTTTCATTATTGTGTGAGGTTATTGTTTTACTTTCTTTTCGTGCTTGTTGCCATTATTTTCTAAAATAGCGCTTCTCAACATAGACTATAGACCATGTTACACAACAGTTAAAAGCATTTTTTGTCTTTACTCGAGGAATGTTTCATTTAAATTTTATAACTTGAATAATATTTTTTTCATTCATTTAATTTTTGAAATTTTTTTCCATATTTTTTCAAGTATAAAGAAAAGTTTTTGTATATAAATTTAAATGTTATAGAAATTAAATTTCTAAAATCAATAATTTGAAATAATTTTTGATTTGTTAAAATTTATCATATAAAAATTTTTTTAATTTAAAAAAAATTTTCAATAAATAAACTTGTATACTCTATAGAAACTTGATAACTATTTTAATAAATAACGGTATTAAAAATAAACGCTTGGATTCAATCAGACCAGAACCCAAAAACACAGGGAGCAGGGGGAAAAGACAACACCTCCAGTAAACAATAACACTGCTATAAAAAGTTAAGAATACCACCTAAAAGTAATAAAATCATTTAATTAATTTAATAACAAAAAATCGTTTTTTATTATAATTCGGCGCTTCGGCGCAATTTGTAAAGGTTTTCTGCCCTCTTGGGAAAATCACGAGAAGATGAATGTCCCCCTGATGCATGTTTGAATTTGATATCTAAATTGATTAATACACTGACGAACGCTTGTAGCATGTTTCCACGGCAGCGATATTCGTAATTTGATGTCTTAATTATAGTTTAAAGCCTAATAACGAATCAAATAACATAATTTTCCCGTGCAAAATTTTCAAAGCAAATTACTACTTTTGTGGGTATTTCATTTATAATTACCATCCGAATTATAATAAAATCAGTGTCTTCTCTAATTTATATTGGTAGTTTATCATTTCCAGCTATCAAGAAAATCAAAGCAAAGCAAAACGAAAAAGTTCAATTTCATATCTATATATATAAAAGTGAAACTCTGTCTGTGTGTTAGCTATAGACTCCGAAACTGTAAAACCGATCAGACCCAATTATTGCAAGTTGTTGTACACATTCCGGGGGGTGTTTATGGGTGGTAAAAAGTGGGCGGGGTCACGCCCATAAAAATTAGTTGTCATTTTTAGCTACTTGCACTAGGGCGATTTTTCTGAAACTTTGCACACATATTGAACTTTCATGACTGTATAATTTCGTGATTAAAAAAGTGGACGGGGCCAGGCCCATAAAAAAGTTATAATTTTGAGGTTCTTGCACTGGACCTATTTTTCTGAAACTTTGCACACATATTTAGCTGTCATGGCTATATAATTTCGTGATTAGAAAAGTGGGCAGGCCCACGCCCATAAAAAAAAGTTATAATTTTGAGGTACTTGCGCTGAACCAATTTTTCTGAAACTTTGTACACATATTGAGCTGTCAGAACTTTACATTTTTGTGATTATAAAAGTGGGCAGTGCTACGCCCATAAAAAAAGTTATAATTTTCACCTACTTGAACTTCACTGAATTTTCAAAAACTTTGCACACACGTATTGAGCTCTCATGATTATACAATTTCGTAATTAGAAAAGTGGGCAGTGCCACGCCCATCATTTTTAGCTACTTGCTCTTGACCGATTTTTTTGAAACTTTGCACACATTTTGAACTATTATGACTCATGACAAATTTTAAGCTTTTTGCACTTGATATTTAATTTTAATTTAGAATGGATTATTATTCATTAAGGGGCGTAGCAACGCGCGCCGGGCTTTTCTAGTATAAAATAAAAATGGAAGCAAAAAAAATATTTTTAAAGAAAGTTGTTATGTCTAGAAGACTATTGGCCACATAAAAATGATTGAATAAGACGAAATTGTCTTTAGAGAGTTTGCTGGCGGCTGCACTGGTTCTATTTTCTTGCACTTTTTCTATTTTTTTGAAATGATATTATTTGCATACATTTCTTATAAATATACAATATTATTACTGTTATTACTTACATTTTGCCTCCATTGAGAAAATAATTCACCGCCAATAAACATACCGATAATTTAAATATAAAAAAATAGGAAGAAGAACTGTCAAATCGAATTAACAATATGTCGTCGAAACAGGGTAATTCACTTCAGTAATTTAAAGAGCGAATCAGGTAATTGAATGTTTCATGGAAATATGTATTCCTTTTTTACACCCGCATAACTACTTATGCAATTGCTGTTACCTATGTGCCTCAAAACATATATTGAATAATATTTAATTTTAATTTTTTTCCCTTGTTTATTTGCCAAAAGTCAATTGATTTTATTTTCGAAAACTAAGGGAAAATAGTGAATATATATGGTAGATCGGTTTTAAAGTAAAGAGAGAAGGAGATAATGCAAATTTAAGAATTTTATTTAAGAATTCATTAAAAAAAAAAAAGAAATGAGTTAGTGCATTGAAAAGTTTGGGAACCACCGATCTAAGTAATAACCCTATTTCATATGTACATCCATTATTGTTAAATATTTTTTGTCATAATTCCATTCTTCATCAACATTTTTTCTCTTGCGTTATTATGACTTTTTATTGCGTATTTTTGTTCGTTTTGTTGTTGTTTATTTTGTTGTTTTTTTATTGTATCTTACTTTCAGTTAAATGCTGACAAATGTTTAATATTGCGATAAGTTATTAAAAGCACTTGTGGTTATTTAACACAAAAAAATTAATTGAAATTTACTTGCAGAAAAAAATGTATATATATAAAAGTGAAACTCTGTGTGTGTGTGTGTGTGTGTGTTAGCTATAGACTCTGAAACTGTAAAACCGATCGGGCTCAAACTTTGGTAAGTTGTTGTACACATACCAGGGAGTGTTTATGGGTGGAAAAAAGTGGGCGGGGCTACGCCCATAAAAATTAGTTATCAGTTTTAGCTACTTGCACTTGACTGATTTTTCTGAAACTTTGCACACATATCGAGCTGTCATGACTAAATAATTTTGTGATAAGAAAAGTGGGCGGGGCCACGCCCAAAAAAAATAGGTATAATTTTGAGGTACTTGCACTTAACCGATTATTCTGAAACTTTGCACACATATTAAGCTGTTATGACTTTACAATTTCGTGATTAAAAAAGTGGGCAGGGCCACGCCCATAAAAACAATTATAATTTTGAGGTACTTGCACTGGTCCGATTCTTCTGAAACTTTGCACACATATTGAGCTGTTATGACTTTACAATTTCGTGATTAGAAAAGTGGGCAGTGCCACGCCCATAAAAAATAGGTATCATTTTGAGGTACTTGCACTTAACCGATTATTCTGAAACTTTGCACACATATTAAGCTGTTATGACTTTACAATTTCGTGATTAAAAAAGTGGGCAGGGCCACGCCCATAAAAGCAATTATAATTTTGAGGTACTTGCCCTGGTCCGATTCTTCTGAAACTTTGCACACATATTGAGCTGTTATGACTTTACAATTTTGTGATTAGAAAAGTGGGCAATGCCACTCCATAAAAAAAAGTTATAATTTTGAGGTACTTCCACTGGACCGATTTTTCTGAAACTGTGCACACATATTGTGCTGTCATGACTTTACAATTTCGTGATTAGAAAAGTGGGCAGTGCCGCGCCCATAAAAAAAAAAGTTATAATTTTCAGCTACTTAAACTTCACCGATTTTTCTGAAACTTTGCACACATATCGAGCTCTCATGACTAAATAATTTCGTGATTAGAAAAGTGGGCGGGGCCACGCCCATAACAAAAAGTTATAATTTTGAGGCACTTCCACTGGGACGATTTTTCTGAAACTGTGCACACATATATAGCTGTCATGACTATACAGTTTCGTGATTAGAAAAGTGGGCAGGGCAACGCCCATCAAAAAAAAGTTCTAGTTTTTAGTTTTTTGCACTTGATATTCAATTTAAATTCAGAATGCATTTTTATTCATTAAGGGGCATAGCAACGCGCGCCGGGCTTTTCTAGTACTTAATAATTTTGAAATTTCCTTATTAACATACTCATGTATAAACGACTACATGATGTTAGACAGCTAGTGGTAGTTTCATAGTTTAGTGAAATATTAGTGGTGAATGGGAAATCGACTAATTATGGGAAATTTGAAAAAACAAATTTTATTTTCTTGCTAACTTCATATAAATAAACGTATTGTTTATTGTTCGATTTAATTGCTAATTTCTGAATTAATAAGTAAAAGTTGCCAACAGTGCAGCCAGCCACTTAAAAAAAATCACTTAAATTTGTATGCATATGAAGCTGTAAACAAACAGAATAAGAGAGGCTAAGAGAATGCTGTGAAATAAATAGCGAGAAGATTAAGTTTTTTGTCGAATTCTTTTGCTCATTCCAACAAGGAAAGAGAAATCTCGTTACCGACACCCAGAGTGTCCCACATTTATAAGTGAAATTTCTAACCTCTACTGTAGAGGCAAAATTAATTTAACTACTTCGTTAAAAAAATATTAAAGCAAAACAAGTAAGAGCACTATATAGAATTGTGTCAAATTTTTTGATGGCCACCAACAATTTCGTAGTACTTTAATATCAAAAATTTTTTTTTTTGTTAACCACTATAATCACTATGAAATAATTTCTTTATACTAAAAAATTTATTACTTTCTTTGCTTAAGTTAAATCTGCTTTTAATACACTTTCTTAAATTTAGTTTTAAAATGAAACTAAAGTATTTTTACAAAAGAAGTGCTATTAGCCATTTTTTTCCACAACATTTAAAAAATGAGCGTTGAAGTAGGCATGTCAAAGTAATTTCTTTTAATGAATTAAACTAAGATTCCTTTATTTTTCCAAAATCTTTGCACATGGAGAAACTATGATATGATTTTAATGTTGTTAAAGTGGGTGCGTCACCTTCATTTTTCGTAATTACACAAATATTAACTAAAAGCCTATATATTCTGTCAGCCTTATCACGTTAATTATTTGTGAATTCTACCATATGTGAGAGGTGGGAAGTAAAGAAGGCGTCTACGTAATTTCTTTGATATTAAAATACAGTGACCGTTGTTCTTTTAAATATTTGTCTTTAAGAGATTTTATATGAATTTAAGAAAAGGGATTATATAATAGATTGCTATTGAAGTGGACATGTTACCTTAAATTTTCGATATAATAATAATATTATTACCAATATTTGCTTTTAATTTTCATTAATAGTAGATGATGTGAGAAGTGGGCGTTAAAGTAAAAATAGTTTTTGCTAATGAATTCAACTTAGATATTTCAATAAAGAGCCCTCTTTTAAAATCCTTATCCTTACATAAATTATATAAATTTTAGATAAAGCGTTATATAAGAGGTTGTCGCACAATTACGCGTGTGACCATAAGTTTTTTAATTTTACAAATCTATAGACTAAAAACCAAAGTTAACAATATTTTAGAAACATACTTCTAATTTTGTTAGTTTTAAATTTTAAATAGATCAAAAAAGACACTGTTAGGTATAAACTTTCGTAAATTTTGATATAACTCCTTTCGTAATGTACGGATTTTAAGGGAGGCATGTACTTGGGAAACTCTATTACTGTACGTCATAGAATTTAGACGTAATCGGATTTTGTTCAATGTCCAAAAGATATTTTTTATGACCTATTCGAACACTACAAGCTATAGCTCTCTTTCTAATAAACCAATTAATCCCATCCAAGCTTAATTGTGTTTTTAACGGACAGACAGACGGACGGATATAGAGAGGTCGTTCCTAAATGAAACCAGAACTTAAAAATATTTACTTCATGGGGTCTAAAATAAATATTTTGAAGTGCTACAAACGGAGTGAGAAAATTAATATATCGCCAAAACATTATCTTGGTGGTTGGTATAAAAAGTTTTGGGCTAGACACCAAAAACCAGTAATAACAAATTGCGACGAAACATAAAATATATACTTTATACGACAGTAACTCTTCTAGTGCATGATTAGATTTAGATTTTAAACAAAATAAATGAAACATAAATGTTAAACAACTCAGCTAATTAGCACACGTGCTAAAGGAGCTAATACACGGCATGTTTTTTACGTCTGACTTGTCAAATTCTCTACTGCTAATACAAACATGTCGTGTGTTACCTTTAAAATATTACTTCTGTAAGAAAACATGTGTTGAGACATCTGACAAAATTTTAATTATAGTGCGCTCTATTTTCTTCTGTAAAAACATGTGACATCAGTCGTTGGCAGAAATCTCTGCTGCTGCAAAGCAGTCCGCGTAAATGTACAATTTTGACAGACATGTAGATTTACATATGTCTCACAAATTTTAAAGTCAGATGTAAAAAACATGCCGTGTATTATAGCCTTAAGTACGGATAAAAATGTTAGGTAGCATAGGGTTTTTAGAGAAGAAAGCGACTAAAGAGCCAATAAAAAAATCAATTACTGTACTTGACAATTCTAACTATAAGTATGGAACAGAAAATGGTGTTTGCTTGCTTAAGGCACGTATGGTGGTCTTAATTAATCTGCAGATCATTTTTTAAACAGTTGTTAAGTAAATAAATCTCAGATTTCTTATGTGAAATTACTAAAGTGATGCCAACTTATCTAATATCACATTATCAACATACATATTCTCGTTTCTAATGAAATTATATTTCATGAATTACGCATGTCGTTTTGTTTGTGAACTGAAGTAAAAAAAAAAGTTTTAATTAAGCTAGAAAGTTTATCACAGCACTGAAAAGTTTTATATTGAAAAGCCACAAACTCTGTATGGTAGTGAAATAAAAGTTATGATAAAAAATAAAATACTGCATCTGTTACTACATTTAAACCGCTATTTACTTTGGAATTATTTTTTTTTTGCTCACTTTAAATGAAGTTTTAATTGTAGACAGTGGTTACTGTGGATTCAATGTACATAGCAACGATTTCAATAGAAGAAGTTTAAAAAACTTTTCATGAAATGTTTAATTGCTATTAACGCACACATACATATACAAACATACCTTGTTAAAACACTAATTAGGAATTTCAACAAATGATTACATTTAAGTGATTAAGTAAGTAAATATGATAAATCTACAAAAGCTTAATAAATATCATACCCTCATAAAACGCCTATTCTATAGAAAACTTCAAAGAAAACTGAATCGAGCAGTGAGTATTGCAACCGAAAATAGGAACTGTTAAAAATTTTTTATTATTATCTGAATGTTATCGACCTAAAAAAAGTTACAATTCATTATCAGAACAATTGTACAATCAAACAAAATTAGTAAAAAAAAAACACAAAAAAAGAAGAAAAAAGTAAATCATCATTTCAATATTAATTACCGCAAAAGTGTTTTTAAATTAGATCTACTTGATAAGATTTCTATTGACAACAAGAATTGCTTATTAATATAATATATTTCAAAGTCCTGAGAAATTAATATTTTTAAATAAGGGTTCACCAAGAAAATATAAACGAACAATTATAAGAAATTCTATGCAAATCTTATAAATAAAGCTTAGAAGAGTTAGGTGTTTTCCTAAAAACAAGTGACCTCTTTTTTTCTCTCTAAAACGGTTTGTATATAAAATGGCGATTATTTTTTGTAGCAATATTTGGAATAAAGTTAAAGGACTTCTTAGTGTAAGTTTGTTCAGAGCAAAAAAATTCCTGGCATATGACAATACCAAAAATATTCAGAAAATTTCGCATTAATTTATCTTCATTGAATATCAAATCTCCACCTTTATGTGAAGAGTGTATCCCGAGGAGATTATTGCTGTTGTATGGGCCAGAATCAATGGGAATCGGGATATGTCGATATGACTTTTATCGTCGTTGTCATAAATTGGCTCTGTGGTATTCAATGGAGATATTGTGAGATATCCCAAAATGGAAGAACTGGAATTGGTTGATATGTGGTTTCAATAAGCCTCATGCACGTGCAACATGCTACATGGCTCGCGATACCATGAACATAATGACCAACGAGTTTGGTAAGCAATAAATCCCACATTTCGGAGCAATAAATTGAAGGCCAAGATCATGCAATTTGACGTCAATATACTTTCTTGAACTCTTTAGTGTACAGGGACAAATAAATATTTCATTAACTTTTTTTGTTTTTTTATATTCAGTAACCAAAATGCTAGAAAAAATCACTTGATTTTTTAATAATGATACTTAGAGGCCTTACAGAATACTGACGCAATTTAAATAGTTAATGATACTAAATTCAGCTTTAATAACAATCCTATTGTGCGCAAATAAAGGAAAGAGAAAATTTGCAAAACTTTTTCCAGAAAAGCTTGATCCACTTAATACTCCATATTCAAAAGCTGGACCATATAACCCAGCTATGCAGCACTTACAAAGACACTATACTACAGTTATGGGTAAGAAAATATGCAGTTGTTAAAATGTGAATATTTGTCAATTAACTGTTGTTTTTAAAGTGGCATGTTCCATAAAGAACCATGTTGTAACAAGTCCATATATACAAATATTTTTTACAAGTTTTTTGCTCAATTTTATTTCATTAGGTTAAAAAGTACAAATTATTTTTTAAAATGATTAAAATTATCAATTTTCTTTCACAAATATTTTTCTTCTACATTAGTTTCATTTGTTCTTAGCTAACAATACGCTAAGCAATGACAAATGCAGAACGAATTCGTAATTAGAAAAGTATTTGATAAAACTAATTATTTCCTATTTAGCTAATTGGAATAATTTTTAATACCGAAATGCACAGCAAAATTTTAAACAATTTGCGTGAATTTAATTTATTTAAGAAGAAAGTTGGTTCTTATAATGCTAATTCAAACATGATTTGAAGGTTCTAGTTCAGTTTTGAAGATTCAATTTTAGTTTTAATGTTATATTTTATCTTTATTCTAAATCAGCTTTATTTTATTCCAAGGTTGTTCTATTTCAGAATTGTCCTATTCTTCTCATATTTTTGCAAGTATGTATTTTATAGTGAGAGATTGCTTGTAAGCCATTTTGCTTATGCTTATGCAACTTTTTCGTTGTTACATATTTTGTATAAATAGATTTGGTGTAAGAAAAATCACATGAAATAAAATAAATATTTATTAAAATATAATCGAAGCGCTTACTTGGGAAAATATTTACCGAATGTCAACCTACATTGAGATGATGAAAATAAGTTGTATCCGCAATAAATAAAATTACAAAAATTTTTGGAAAATATATTACCTTGACCATTTTCTTCTACTTGAGAACTTAGAAAAATTTAAACTTTATCATCTCATACAATATGTTTTATTTGTGTAATTGATATGGTTGATAAAACTGTTAAAACTATGTTTCAGTTTGTAGCTAAGGATAAAAGTTCGAAAACTCTTTTAAGGACTTTTGATAATATTATGCCTCGCTTTATTCGATGCTCAATTAATTTACTTATCTAACAGCATATATGCCAATTAGTGATAAGAAAAACTCCAAGTTCATTTGTGTTTTATTGATTTGCCACATAGTCAAAATATTAAATTACAATTTTGTATTATTAACCTTAATTTCACATAAGCCCATACACACACACTCATGCATGTATGTGCATACATCATATAGCAGAAGTTTATATCACAGTGACAGTGTAATCAAAATTAAAGAGGTTTCGTTTCGTTTTATTTTTGTTGTTGTTTTTGGCAGAAAACAGTGTTATATTTTTAATATAACTTTTATAATGTATAATAATACATGTGCCTCCATGGAGATTTTTATTCGTTATTTGTAGCATAAAATCTAAACAAACATCAAAAGACACTTAATCAGTGTGTTTATGTAAGAAAACGTATTAAATAAACGCCAAAGGCGACAACAACATATAATATTTGCAGCAGCAACAAAAACAATATAAAAATCATAACAACATAAACAACAATAACAAGAACTACTGCCACATGTAAACAGGGAGTTTTGTTAAAAAGTGTTTTTTATTCTTATATACATGCACTATTTACTTACTATGTACTTACCACCAATGGTGGTAAGGGTATATATAGTTTTGTCATTTCATTTGTAATTTCTACATATTATTGATTTCCGACCCCGTTAAGTATACATATTTTCTAAAAGTTTGTGAATGAGGAAGTCGTTTCAAAAATATCTGTCTGTCACATATTTTTCAAATCTATTTTCGGGAATAAGTCGCCATTGAAATCTTGCACAATCGCCCTAAAAGTTTCTGAGATATGAGCAAATAAACACGACTGTCACTGTTTTTTCGATATTTTTACCCAACAAACTAACATTTTTCAATCCAAGGGTAATTTATTGATACGTTTGTTATTAGTTATAGGTAGCATATGCCGCTATAGATAGTCGTAGAAAATTTAAGACAAATCGGTCAATAACCGACAAAGTTATAGGTAAAAACTATTTGGAAAAAAAAAATATTTTTTTTAATTTTTAAACAAAGTTTCACAAGCTTCTTAATAATTAGTGGCTAATTTGGTATCCAAGCCGTAGAATCAAAATTTATCTGTGGGAGAAATTAAGAATAACTGAGATACAAGGAACAATAAAAAAATACTACTTCGGTGTTTTTTTCTAAGATTTACAAGCTAAATTCAATTTTTTTTAATTGTGTTGATAACGTAGAAAGTCAATATGACTATCAAATAAAAGAGCTTAACTAGGAGAAAGTAAATTGGCAAAAGCGTACAATAAATGTCAAATGGGTCAACTTTAGTATTTAAAAATTATTCCCCTTTAAATCCTTTAATATTGGTATCAGCTGAAAGGGCTTGACAAATAGAATACAGTAAAATATAAAAAAGTTAAAATACAAAATGACTTCTACAATAATTAAATAAATGGTGGATATATGCGTCATATAGTAATTACGGCTTTGTTTTCTTCAACCTCTCAATATTGGCATTAAATGAAAGAGTGAACAATAAAAAAGTATAAAAATTAAAATTGCACCTGAAACTAAATAAATGGCGGATAATCCTTTTCCTTAACCTTATTAATATGGGTATCAAAGGAAAGAGCTTAACTAGTAGACTAAAAGTACCCAATTAAAAATTAAAAATCAAAGATGGCTTTAGAGATAAATAAGAAAAAAATATTGTACCAACATATGTACATGATGGTGAAAGGCATTATCAGGTTCGTCATGGCCGAATATAGCACTCTTACTTATTTTCTTCTGTTACAGAATTCCAAAAAATGAGAAATAACTATGAAAAAGAAATAAACTGTTGACACCATTTTCACATACTGTTTAACAATCGATTTAGAGTAAAATTTGCCGCACTTCTTTAATTTGATAAAAGTGCCGTAGAGGCATATTGATGGCTCAGCAAAGAGATGGTGATTTGGAAACCGAAACAAAGACCATCCAGGAAGTCAAAAAAGTTTGAAGACCAAGAATTGGAAGTACTACTCCATAAATTTTTTTATCAAACTCTGCTAGAGTTTGTAAATTCATCAAGAATTACTAAAGCAGCAATACCAAAACGTTTGCGAGCAGCAAAATTCATCAAAATGCAAATAAATTGGGTAATATACGAACTAAAGCTGAGAGAATTTAATAGACCAATATGTATGTCTGAAACTCTGCTTAAACGCTATAAAAAAACAAATTTTCGTACCGAATCTTTACTTGCTATGAAAAATGGATAAATTACCATAAACCAAAGCGTAAGAGAACATATGTGAAAACTGGCCATTTATCTGAGTCGATAGCAAAGCCGCTTATGTAATACACCAAAAGATTCTTATCTATTACAAGATGATGAGATCTGACCACACCATCACAGACAACCTGCAACAGATTCGTAGATAATATTTCCGAAAAACGCGCAAAATATACAGTAAGACATCACGACAATGCTCAGCCATATGTTGCTTGTATGTTGAAGACTGTTTATATCTAAAGAGTTTTGCCTCACTCGCCTTATAGTCCAGACCTAAGCCCATCCGACTACTATTTTTGGCGATCGATGCAAAACGCTTCCTCTTGGATACGCTTTACTACAGAATATGATATCCGAAATAAGCTTGATCATATGTTAGCTTATAAACCGTATGTTGACAGAAAGATGAAAAAAGGTCACAATACTTTAAATGAATATATATTGTACAAATGTTTACAGTTTAAAAAATCCCTTATATCTGAGTTATACACCCAACATTTTCTTTAATAAACAAAACTGTATTTTTTTACCCTTTTTACTCTGGTAGCTCCAATTTAAAGACCCAGTATTGAGTACACGAATATGAAAAAAAGAAAACATTTGATAACAAACTAAGACTATGAGTAATACTCATACTTAGTTACTTTCGTATGTATATTTATGCACATAACATTTAAACACACACGCATACACGAAATTACAAGTGTAAGTGTGATTAAGTAAGTGAATACAAGGATATGAGCAAGTACAATTGAGTGTGTGTATAATAGGATTTTTTCTAAATAAAAAAAATCATTCGTGTCAAATGACAGTACAAAAGCCTATGAACGCTTGAGTGGTGCCTTGAGAATCATAATAATGCAATGAAAATGATGATAATGATGAGAACGAACGATGACGACGATGACGACAATGATGATATGACGTGCGGCTGTTCTCATAAATTTATAAATATATATTAGAGTAGTTCAAAATATCAATCGCAACTAAGATTGTGAAAAAGTTTATGCAAGGCACATTTATTCATCAGTCTTGTTTCGTCAGCTGATTATTATTTTCTTCACTTATTTTAAATTT
The DNA here is from genome assembly GCA_941918925.1 of Phyto melanocephala. Taxonomy (NCBI): domain Eukaryota; kingdom Metazoa; phylum Arthropoda; class Insecta; order Diptera; family Rhinophoridae; genus Phyto; species Phyto melanocephala. Next base: position 127,599,266 of record OW799234.1, on the reverse strand, counting down.
CAGCTGTCAAAGTCTATAGATAAAAAACAATTTTCTCTCCTCTTTCAATAGTTTCAAATGTCAAACTTCATATATAAAAAATATAAACAAAAAAATTCTCTCCGAACTGCAATTACCTGATGAATTAACATGCCTTGGGTTTATGAAAATTTCAATTTCATAAGAAGAATGTAACACGGTGCTTCAGTGATATTTTTATTAAAGACTTTATAACAAATCTGTATTGGTTTAAGTCGACAATTTTTATTGAATTTTTATTATTATTTTTTTTTATGAGAAATATGGGTTTAATAAGTTTTCATTAGCTATTATTTAATGTAAAGTGGATATAATAATTGATGTAACTAATTAAAAGAATCGAATATTTAAAGATTTCCTTTGGGATCATTAACGTAAATGCATAGCGAAATTTTGCTTTTCATTAGTACTTCAAATTACACAGTACACCCTGTGTATATAATTTTGAACTACTCTAATACATATGAGAATTTTTGTTTGCCTTTGGTTGAATGTATTTCAAAAATACTTGAAACAAAAAAAGACGCACACACAAAAACATTTATTTTATACCCGGGTGACCTGCTAAATAAAATGTTTCCTTTTTTCTTGTATTTTTTTCTTATGATTTCTTTTTGCTTCTATTTGTATGGGAAAGACACATATTTTGTTTTCCTTTTATAGTTTTTCTACCTGCGTCTGTACACGTTCTTGTCTTTAGTTGAAAAAGAAGTAGTAGTAAAAATCTGATGTGATTGTTTTCAAAAAAGAAATCAAGAATAAATAATATAAAAGTGTTAAAAACTTTGCTAAAAATGTTTGACTAGTACCCAGCAAAAATTTATTTTGTACCGGTAAGCAGTAAAAAAAATCATGCCTTCTTATAGCGCAATATTAGAGCGCATTCGAGGGTGCTATAAATGGAAGTCAGAAATTGCTATTAAATATATTTAATTTTTTATAAAATAACTTACTGCAACTTCTCTCGCTTACGAGGATGCAGGAATGTAAGCGAATGATTACCTCTCTTTACTGTAGTTCTTAAAAAATTTATTGAAAACACATAAAAGAGACATGATAATACTGCATTAACCATGTGTAAAAATAGTAAATAATTAGAGCATCAAAGAGCCCTACCAAGTGGGACATCTCATATAAAAATCATGCCTTCCTGAAGCAGGTTGGGAAAGGAGAGTACATTTGTCTCTCCCTTACAAACCTGCTTCCGGGTATGCAGTAATTTTTGCTGGATAGTGAATGCGTTTGTTACATTTATGTTCTTCTACACTAGCATATTTACATACAAACAAACAACCAACAGACATAAGGACAAGGGTTCGTAAATATAAAAGCCAACAAAATTGTACGAATACATACATACATATTTCCTTTTAAGTTTTCTGTAGACTTAAAACTTTTTCCGTCTTCTAAAGATTTAAGTATTTTGCACAATTCAGGCTTTAGATAATAGACAGTATGAGAAGATAAAATGTGCTATGGTGCGTAGGAGAGATGTAGTGGCATATGTTTTTAGATTTTTCATTTTATGGTCAATAACTTTAAGGAAATTAAATTAAAGAAGTTTATCCCAAAATAAGTCTTAATAGAGATTAAAAGAGGTTTTTGTTTTTATAAAAAAAATCTTCATTTATATGAACACACATGTATGTTCAGATAATATTGTTTAGTCATTTCGATTACTGTTCACCTGCTTCAAACATTAATGAAATGTTTTTAATGCACAATTTTATAGTTTTCTTTTATATCAGGGCGAGATTAATCTTAAGTGTTTTTTTTTTGGATTGTACTCAGTATTAGTGTTACTTTTTATTTAAATATATGAATTGTTTCTTTTATGGCTGCCAAAACTATTACTAAGTAAATTAAAAAAAAGTTGGTTAATGGTAGATAATGAAATATAACTTTTCTTTGCTCCTCGATCTATGGATGCTTTATGTATAATATAATGTTTTGTTTAAAATTAATAAACTTTAAATAAAATATTTTCATTTCTTTTCCATTAGGCTATACTTGATGAAATATAAGGTGTTCTGTATTATGGGTAATGGTAGATGTTGAAATGTCAAACAAGCTGTGTGTAAAGTATTAACAAAATGTTTGTTCAGCTTTAAATGCCCTTGTATAGTTTGTGTATTTCACGGACTAAAGGTTAACTTTTCAATGACTTTGTCGAATAGAATTGGTTGAACTTTAGCAATCATCGGGGGTTACATTGGCTTCTAGGGCTTTTAAGGAAAACTTTCAACTTCAGAAAGGACCACAAGAAGAAATATAGCGTCATGAGTGGGGGTTGATTTGGTGTCCATTTAAATTTATCTAAGAAAGAGATAACGGTTTTCTTAAATTATTCATACAGGCGGCACTCCTATCACTCAAGTTATATGCTACCACATTTAAACTAATTGGTCAGTTCAAGAAAGAACTGTCAAGACTTGATCCTCTGGTCGAAGTTGCTTTAGTTTAGACACCAGCGCATAGGGTCCACCATGATAACGAGCGTGTGGATGAGCTCTCGATATCCTAAAGGCAATTCCGTTGGGGACTATCAAAAACAAGATCTCCAGACACTTTTTAAAAAAAGCTGAAAACAAGTGGCGAGAACTGAAAAGATGTAGAGTGACCAGGCTTACGCAACAACTAGCCGGGATCGGAAGAACATCTCGGGGCTGAGGATGTATTGACGGGTCAATTAATGTTAGAAAACCTGCTAGCCGACTTGGACTTTCCTCTAACGAACATTGTCGCAGATGTTTGGATTTGGAGAAGTAAAAATCGTTTCTTTTACCTTTATTGCGAATATCCTGCCCTTGCTGCCATGAGAAACAGGACCCTGGGCAAACATATACTTGATGACTGATCCCCTTAGACTTATTGTAAAAAACATAAAATATGGCGAGGGATCTGGTCTTATCAAAACTGTGTCATTAAGACTCCACTTAACAGTCACATGTAATAAACTACCACGATAACCAAGCAACCAACCATACTGTGATGTACATGATACGCCATGCAGCTACGTATAACTCAAAACCATATCGACTAATTAAGTTGTAGCGCAAAAAGAAGCACGCCGTGCAACTTCGTCTTTAAAGTATTTTTGCAAGGAAATTTAAAAAAAAAATCAAAAAGTCTTCAGCATTTAAGTCGGATCTTAAAGTATAAAAAATCTATGTTTAACATTATGTTTAAAGGTGTACATTTAATTTTTTTCCGTTGCGGTCTTACATAGTTTGTTTAAAAACTAAATGGTTTCATTTTATTTAATTATTATTAAGAGCGAAAACCTAAAATAACCCAAATACATCCACCCACCACCACCAACTGATGTTTATTTCTTGTTAACTTGTGTAAAAAAACTGATTTTATTTTCTTCTCGTTCTTGTAGAAATTTTTATAACATACAGATGTTCATACATTTATTTAAGTATGTGTGCATGTAATTGTAAATATAAATTATTGTAAAATTACACAAAATAAAAATAAACGTATACTGCATGCGGTTTGAATTTATTAAACGAAAATTGTACAATAAGAAAGAGAATCATGTGAAAAAAAAGAAATGCGAAATACAGCAATACTACAACCAAATGTACGCTTTACTAAAAGTATCGGAGGACCATATTAAGGAGTTCTACAAAAAAAATGTAAAAAGATTTCGAAAATGGGTGTTAGCATAGGGGATCAAAAAAAGTATCCGCCTACAGGCGATTTTAAAGTTTGTGGCTGAGTTCAGTTTTAAAGGAGTGGGTTTAAAGTTTTCCTCTATTCCACATTCTTGTGGTGGAAACGTATTTTAGTATATTTATGTGAACTAAAGGGTGTTTTTTTAAGCCCGATAGAACTTGAAATTGTAAAAAATAACACAAAAAATTAAATTGTAATCAAAATTTTTTTTTTATTCGAAAGATCAATACGTGACATTAACATTTGAAAATGATTTCGGGCATATGAGCACCGCGGCTGTTCTTGACGAAGCGCATTCTGGACGTCCAATTTTGGGCCATTTTTTCGAGCACTGCTGGCCGTATGTCACGAATAACACGAACAATGCTGGCCTCCAAGGCGTCAATTGTTGCTGGTTTATCAGCATAAACCAGTGACTTCACGTAGCCCCACAGGAAATAATCGAGAGGTGTCAAATCGCACGACCTTGGAGGCCAATTGACAGGTCCATTTCTCGAAATCAACTTATCGCCAAATTTTGATTTCAATAAGTCGATGGTTGCGTTCGCCGTATGGCACGTAGCGCCATCCTGTTGAAACCACATCTCCTCCGGATCAATGTCATCCATATTTTCAAACAAAAAATCATTGATCATGGTGCGGTAACGATCTCCATTGACCGTAACGCGAGCTCCGTCCTCATTTTTGAAGAAATAAGGTCCGATGATGCCACCAGCGTGAAAACCGCACCAAACGGTGAATTTTTCTGGATGTAATGGAGTCTGTAGGGTCTCTTGTGGATTGGTCTCGCTCCATATGCGGCAATTTTGCTTATTAACAAACCCGTTAAGCCAAAAATGCGCCTAATCGCTGAACACAATTTTGCGATAAAACAACGGACGTCCAGAATGCGCTTCGTCAAGAACAGCCGCGGTGCCCATATGCCCGAAATCATTTTCAAATGTTAATGTCACGTATTGATCTTTCGAATAAAAAAAAAATTTTGATTACAATTTAATATTTTGTGTTATTTTTTACAATTTCAAGTTCTATCGGGCTTAAAAAAACACCCTTTATAACAAGGATAATTTTTGTAGAAAATAATCCTAAAGCTCTTTAAGTAATGATTTTTTTTTTATTCCTTTATCAAAAAGGATCAAAAATACCCTTAATAAAGGAAAGTAACAGGTTAAAATAGCTCCACGAAAAGCCCCCAATGAAATAACGCCCAGGAAACAACCCCCATTGAAATAAACCTCAAAAAATTGGAAATAACACCCAAAAACAGTGAATGAAATAACATCGAAAAATAAATGAAATAAACCCCAAAGCAAAAACGAAACATATCCAAAATATTTGGGAGTTATTTCATATGAAATAACCTCCAATGATGAAAATGAAATAACCTCCAATGAAATCAACCCCATCAGCAATAAAAATGAAATTATGCCCAAAATTCATAAAAGAGTTTTACTAAGGATTTCATATGGTCAATAGGGACCAACAGCAAAATCGCAAAATTATTGAAATGATTCGTGTGGAGGCCCCTAGGCGTCTTCTTCACAATAAGGATATATACAACTTCGAAAGTGTGGCAGCATTCATAATCAATTTTTTTTTTGGTGAAGGAACATACAAAGCTCGTTTAATAGTGACTTCCTTTGGTTTTGTAAATGGACTAAGTCCAGTGCAGTTATTTTCCCTTATACGATGGAAGCTATTTCAGATCAGCCACCAAGGAGCTATCCTAAAACTTTACGAATGGCTTGAAAATCAAACTTATGGGAGACGTTATTATAGTTACAATGTTGTAAAGAAGGCAGTAATTTTATGTAATGGAGATGTGAGAAAACAATCACTATTGCTTTCCGTAGACTAATTTCGTAGTCTGTCACGAAGGTCGCACCATCCAAATCCAGAACGTTATCATTTATATATTTCAAAAGATATTGTAATATATTCACAGGCTAAAAGTTTTCTTGTAAAAGGATTATTTTTATATAATTTATTGACAAGCTTTAAAAATGAAATAACCCCGAATACAAAATGAAAAAACACCCAAATTATACACGCTATGAAATAAGCCCCGAATTTTGAAAATTTGTTTGATGTTATTTCATTGGAGATTATTTCATAATTTGAAAACCCCAAATGAGAAATGAAATAATTTCCAAAAAAAGTTAAAAACGGCCCAAAAAAATTGGGAGTTATTTCATATGAAATAACACCCAAAAATGTATGAACAAAATTTGGAGAACATTTCATTTCTCGTTTGGGAGTTATTTCATTGGGGGGCTTTTCGTGGAGCCGGTTAAAATGTCTAAAAAAAGTATTTGTCATAAAATTATATTTAAAGTGAAAATATTAAAGTTTAAAAATGAAAATAAACACATTTTTCGTACTAAAATAGAATTGACCTTAAAATGTCACATAAAAGCGAATCAAAGGGGGTTGTTTCGTATTAAAAAGATGTGTTACAATAAAATTCGCTGCGAGCCAATATAAAAAGAACGCTCTGATACATATATATCTTTGACGTTAGGCTGAGTTTTGTGTTTCATAATTTTAAGTTGGGGTTTACTTAATGGTTTCTCAATTTCTTTTGGTATCAATAATCTATGTCTACCACAACTGATTCCAATCGTAGTCATATGCTTTTTAGGCAATAGTTAGAAAAAATCATATTTTGGCTGGTATAAACAAAAATTGCAATTTCTGATTTAAGTCCTTTTTTTGCCCTTTTTTTTAAAGAAAGATGATAGTAATTTTGGGTATTGAAACAACTTAAAATTTCGGAATACCGTTGATTTTGTTATACGGTGAAAATAAAAGGTTAAGATTTACATATTTTTAAAGTCGTAAAAGCTATTTCTAGCGGATGATTTTATATACGTATGCAATCCAGCATATACATATATATGTTGTATGTATTTATTTATATTTCATTTAAAAAATTCATTTACACAAGAGAGTGTAAAAGGGTATAGATATAAGTTTGTCAATCCGTTTGTAATATGTACTGTGTTAGTTTGCGACTCCATTAAGTGTTTGTAAATTTTGAAACTTTATGACTAGTCGATTAAGATTTGTCCATCCGTGTGAGCGTTTAAATCAACTTTTTGCTGCCCCCACATATTCCACGAACTCAAAGGTGGTATTAACTTGTCAAAAGTGATTTTAAGATTTATGCCATTGAAAGTCTCCAATTTCGATCCATTTGTGGCTGTTATATGAATGATGCATTACAGGCAAATATATTTGGGAAAATTATCAAATTTTTATTGATATCTCAACAATGAAGTTTGATTAAAACCGCGATTACAAAACAAGCTTTTGCATATGCTTATGCTGCTCTGATGTGAATGGTAATGTGACAAGTTTTTTAATTATTTTTATTGCTCTATTTTGGTTCAAACATAAACAGTAGTAAATATGCGCAAGTTTAATACTGTTAAGAAACAAATTAAAATACTATTTTTGCTCTCCTAAAAACTCAGAAAAAACAAATAATTGAGTTTGTAAAAGCAACGACAATATGTATGTACCCTGCAAACTACTCTTTATTATTACTCGTTGGAACACCTATACGACTATTATACTCATCCTGACAACACTATACGTAATCGTTAGAACACGAACACTTGCCGTTTAACTACAATCTCTTGTTTGAAAATGATATGGTTCTTGACTGCATTACATAGAACCATATTGTAAGTAGTCCATTTCACCTCTAATGGACCAAGAAGTCCAGTAATATCTGCCGGGTATGGATATATGATACATACGTATATATGATACATGATGATACAAACTGTGTGGGTTTTTCTTCTAGTAGTTATTTTTTCTATGCTCATACATGTGTGTAATGCAGACTTTGTCAACCGTATTGCTTAAATTGCGAAATTTTTAGTTTAATGACTGTATATCTCACAAACATGATTATACATAACAAAGATGTAGGTACATGATGACATGCCATGAATCAACATATGAGACATATTTCACAATATTGGTTTAATAAGCAACTTATACTCGTATGTATATGCTTTTACTGTCATGTCTACCAGTTTGAAGGGTGTATAAGATTCGACACATCCGAATATAGCGCTCTTACTTGTTTGCCTGTACAATTATTAGGAAAATAATTAAAAATTTAACCAAGAAAAAACAAATTTCTTCTCATTGTGTTTTTATATTATTTATGCTCTGATGAACATTGAAGAAGGATTAAATGCAAATATTTTACAAGCCTAAATTTTCCTAAATTTTAGTAAGTCTTTAAAAAACAGAAAAGTTTTATGAATTTTAAAGATAATTTTAAAATTACCACTTTTGTGAAAATTGTATTACGTATAAAGATACGTACATGTATGCAGAATTAAAGTTTTATAAAACATATTTTGTACAAAAACTTTTGGTTAAATTATTTCTAAATTTTATATTTATTTAAGACCTTAAAATTGATTAATTCACTTTAGGAAACTGAAACTAAAGTCAAATATCCTTTGTTACAGCCTTTTTTACTAAATTAATCATTTAACAAGTTCAGAATAAAAATTTGTATAAATTTAACCTAAAACAGGTATAGTTTGATGTTAAATACAAACAAAATTCTTGAATTTGAAGGATCTTTTTAATTGTATCCAATATTTCAGCAACAACCAAGGCTAATTTGTTTTAAACGCCACCAAAAAAAATTTCAATGTCATAGTAGTGATAGTTTTTACATAAACTTGTTTTCGTCATAAATTTATTTTTTTAGGGTGTTTTTTATACGACAGAACTTAGGTCAGGTACTGTAATTCTGGCTGTCTTACAAATGGAGTGTGTTTAAGTTTTTATTATGAAAAACTTTGGCAAACTTTCATAAAAATATTAACTAACGAATAACGTTTATAAACAGAAGAAATTTATTTCAAAAATTCATGGTTTATTCACTAGTTTATGGTGCATATTATCTGTAATATTGCGTATTACCTGCTCAGATCATGATCGCATTTACTCTTTTTCATAGTATTCATCCAGTTCGAGTTCGTACCGTGCTTAGATCAACAAGCCATTGCCGCTGTAAACGTGAGTGTGACTGCGCATTAAAATTTATCGATTCAATGCTATCATCAGGAACTTAATCAGTATCCGTTTACTGCTTGAAAAATATTTAAGGGAAAGATCTAGGCCTACATCCATATATGATCCAAGTGATGTAACAATTAAAGCTTGCTGATTATCAATTGTGTCGAGTATTTGGTGAATGGATTGAGAAGAAAATGAAAGTTAAACCAGATTATTATAGTCAAATCATCTTCAGATATTTGGCTCATTTCTGGCTAAACAATATGTAAACAAGCAAAATTAAAATTTTAAAAGAGACTGCACTCTTCTTTAGACTCTTGAGATTCTGTTAGTTACCCAAAAAAACACATCATCAACACATTAGCCTTAAAGTCCGAAACCAGTGCCAACATTACCGTTAATGGCACATGTTATAGCAAATCATTTAAAAAAGAAAATTTTATAAAAGACGGCACAACCTGCTATGCATTTTGCTTGGTATGCGAATTATCTTAAGAAATAGAACTGTGAATCGGCCACCTCGTTCGGGTGATTTAACACCTTCGGACTACTTTTTGCGGATGTGCGTCACATATTTGTTCTATGCTGATAAACAGCAACGAACGATCATTTAGAAGCCTCAATTTCATACACTTTTAACGAAGTAATACCGGTTGTGTCTTAAAAAGTGTGGCAATATTAGACCATTATTAACAATTTAAATCAAATAATAAATGAATGTTTTCGATATTTCTAATTTATATAAGCAGTTGTTTTTTTGTTGAGCTTGAGATCACTTTCACAAGCTCAACAAAAAAAAACTGCTTATTTAAATTAAATTATTTTCAACAATTTAATACCAAGAGATTTGTGAGCTAATAGAGCCAAAATTGTGGTAATTCTACTGACTTTGTTACGTTTTATTTACTCAAATTTAATGCTTCTGAAAAAACACCCATTATTACATAGAAGACCTCAAAATGCCTTCAAATATTTGTTTTAATAAATTCAAAGCAAACAGAACTTATTTATGTATTTATTTGAAATATTTCTATGAACAAATAAAAAAACACAAATAATTCATTTACAACTGTGAAATTGTGTTAAACTGATGAGTTTTGCAGATATCTGGGGACTGCTGTTGGTGATGACAATTTGCTGCCTATAATTTTTAGTTTAATACATTTACGAGAAGTGGATTACAACCCCACCACATAGGAACATTTAAAAATTTTTATAGTTTTAAATATTTGCTTTATGTAGTTTGTGGTTTGTTTTTGAAACGCATCAGAAAAGAAAAAAAAACACTAAATATAAGTATGTTCATACATATGTGCGAGTATATAAAAATATATATTTGCGGTCATATAAATTGAAATATTTTTAATGAGCTGTATAGTAAAATATACGAGAATTTTTACGTCGTGCATGCATTAAAAACCATTTTTATTATATTTTTTAAAAGAGTTGTTGGAAATAAAAATAAAAAAAAAAGTGAGACACGAACAATATCATTTTAAAGTTCTAATTTTAGTTTCGAGGAAACTTGGTTAACGTGTTGCAAAAATATAATTCGTGTACGAGAAGAGATAAAATAATTGTAGTGATTTTACACGATTTTATTAGTTTCTGGTACAGTTGAAGTTTTTTTCACATGAAAAGTTTTTTACTAATTATAATGTTTTGTACAGATTCAAACGAAAAATCCACCATTAAACGTTTCAGGCAATATGACAGTTTTGTTAGCCCTCAAAAATCGACTCGCCAAAGTCCTGCTCTTTTTTTGAGCTTTAAAATGTTAATGGCAAATGTACAACACCAGAAGTACAGTTTTAATCAGTATCCGTAAGTATCAGTATAAGAACACGCGGTTAGTTAAAGAACCCATTGGACACTGTATCATTGCACAGTTCCAGCCAATCCCAAACAAGAGCGGCAAGCGATTTTTGGCTGCAATAAATTCTTATGTTCATACAATTTGTACGAACCAAACCGAAATAGTGCGGCGGCAACGATTTGCAATTAACAATTGATAAGGGGTTAAGTATGGAAGTTGGCTGCAGTACAACTGTTGTTGTTTTTTTACTTTTGTAACTGTTGAAAAGTAACACCATTTTAGCTATTTTTAGGTTAATCTAACGATTTTATTTCTATTTAGTGAGTTTTATTAAAAAACATAAGTGAACATTACTGTCTATTACACAACGTTGACGCTCTTGTTAAGGTTTGTCACCTCAGCTCAGCGGAATATTACGCAACGCCTGCCACTCTTGTTAAGGTTGGTCTGTTACGCTACGCCACATAATTAAATACTGAGAGAGAGAGAGAGTTACGCTACGCCACATAATTAAATACTGAGAGAGAGAGAGAGAGAGAGAGAGTTAAAGATAGAAATGAAACTTTCAAAGCACAGATAAAAAAGCACGGCGAAATTCTCCCCAATGATAAGGGCAATAACGCGCGAGCTCTTAATCTGACCAGAATTATGAGTGCAAACATCTATCAGTTAAATAATCAGGCAACACTCGTAAAAATGTCAGATTTAGCGGGAATATAGTCAATGTTCGTAAAGGTGTACATGAAAATTTTGAGCAATAAAATCTTCTCCGTGCACAAGAGCTAGCATTAAAATTCGGCAATACACTTGTACAAGTTCCAACTTAACAATGATCTTAATACTTATTGCTGTAAACAGTACCATTTGTTTACTTTGGGGGTTGCGGAGTGTTTGTAAGGGAACCAACTTCAGTCAGAAAATCACCTAAAGCAAAAAAGGACACACACGAGTTTGTACATATGATTATGCAATTTTGATCAATTTAGTAAAGAGTTTGGCCCACAATGCTTATTTTGCTTGAATGATTTGAGAATATAAGTATCTCTTACGGAGAATATTCAGCAATATTGTGCAAAATACTTCCTCTAGACATTGTTCAGTGGGGTTTTCTTGAGTCCAAGACGTATTCGATGAAGTCACAATTGTGTAATGTCCTCAAAGTCAATATAAACTAGACCACTGCTATAATCTAGCCGAATTTCTTGGGCAGGGTCATATAAAATTGATAATTTCAGTAAAGTGTCTTAGCTAAGCCGCGGCAAATATTTCAACTATTTTATATCTCTTATATAACCGTTAACATTGGATTAAAAAAATAACTAAAAAATTTTTTATTAATACCCTAAACTCAGCTTGTTTTATTACTCTTAGGGAAAAGCTCTCTATTAACCATTTTGTGTAAGGAGAAAGGTACGAAGGACCAAGTAATTTATATAAATTTTTTTATTGTCTACTTAATAGTTGTTCATATGCCTTATTATTTTTAGGTTTATAAATACGTAAAAAAGGTGCCCAAGTACATTATATATGAATAAAAGAATGTGAAAAAAGTTTGTGAGGCCAAAGATTATTGGAAGTAAAGTGCTTAAAGGACAGTGAGTGAAAGTGAAGTGAAGTGAATATAGTGAAAGAAATTTTTTTTATAACATAGAAAGTATGATGCAGTAGTGAAATTTAAGGATATAAAGAAAGCAATGTAGTAAAGGTATTCACGTCAACGGTGTTAGTCTTGCAAAAGTGTGAAATTTTATATATGTATTTACTCTTGTTGACATAGGCACTATTTTTTTAACGGATGGTGGCGACTGCAGGCTTTTTTGTAATGTAATTAACAGCCATAACAAAAGAAGAGCGTTAAGCGTAGGATATCAAACATTTCCGTGTGTTTTATTATTAAGACAAAACCAAAAACAAATACATACAAAAACCAACACTTAACGCCCCACTGTCTTATTGAGGTATAGATGTAAGTCAACGATTTAACTGGCTATTTCGACATTATTTTTAACAAAAACGTTGCATTTTTTTCACTTTAGCAAGATCTAAACTGGTGACATGAACACGTTTAGTATAAAAATAAACAAGAATTTTAAAGCTTTAATGCAACATTAATGAATGAAACGTGATACTTGGCAAATTTGACAATTAATGTTTTTTCTCTCTCTGAATGATAGATAAAAAAAGAAAACTTAATAAAAAGTCAAAATATAAGAGATTATTAAAGAAAAATAAAATGTGATTATAAAAAGAAAAGAAAATAACTTGCAAATGCGTTTTAATGCCTGTTTGGCTTAAAGTCATATTGAATATTCTTTTTAAAGAAATTAAAAACGTAAAGGTTTTTGTGGAACTTACCTTTCACTAGCAATGCTTGAATTGCGGGACATTGACTTTGGTGACATTTCAAAATCCGAATCGGAGCGATATAAAAATGATTCACGACGTTGGGGTAAATTTTGTAAAACCAAACCGGCGCTGGGAGAGCCGCCTTCAAGCGGTGATCGAGCACTTTGGCCATTTTCTACATCGAAGCTAAAAAAGTAATAAAAAAATTTTATTATTATTATTAAGTTTCATAAATAGTGGGAATAAAATAAAAAATAAAATAATTGGGGGAGTATGCAAAATTTATTTTGTGTATGACAAAGACCTCTTTGAAAATATAAAATTAAATAAAATCATTTTTACTTAAAATCATTATTTTAGACAAATTGAAAAATCGTTTTGAAAAATCGTTGTTGTAGAAAATAATTTATAAACTTAAACGTGACTAGAGGTTTTTTTTTTGTTTTTGATTACATAGGATTCAAACATACTAAAGATTCAAAAAATGTTTTTAATTCTTTGCTCTTATTATTTTTTGATTTTTTAAAGTCTTTCCGTCTTTTCTATCCGTTACTGTTTCCTAGCAGTTGATGAAATTCCTGTAACAAGACAAAATATCGTTAAAAAAAACAACGATGATATAACAACTAAGCTTCTGCTTTCTATAACAATAATTTTTATTTAAAGAAATACAATTCTTTACACTTCTGCTAACCAGAACAAAAAAAATAAAACACTTTGTTTTTCTATCACTTTCCACCTTGTTACTTTCTTTAAGGATTTTTTATACACACATTAAATAATACAGGAATAAGAAACAGGAAGTGAAAGAAAAAAAAAAGAAACAAATTTATTGAAACTCCTGTTGTTTTCTTAATGAGAAAAACAGTTTTATTTTACTTGTTTTAAGAAATGATAAGTGAAGTGTGCAGCTAAAAAAAAAAGAAAATTAATAAAACCAAGAAGGTGAGAGGGTACGACAGACAAATAGACAGGCAGACATAGAGCGCAAAAATGTTTTAATAATTTAAAAACTTCCAATTAATTTTAAAGCATTTCTAACTTGCTATTTAAAAATATTTGATTTTGCAAAAGCCTACGGAGAGCGTAGATAATTAAAAAGCCTTTAAGACAAAAAGTTTTTTCAAAGATTTTTTTTTATTAATTAATTAAATTTACATTTAAAATGCCAGTCTCAAGCTGTAGAAATGAATGAATTTGATGGACCAGAAATATCTTAAAAATAATACAATAACAAAATCACAAGTACTTTTAAGGCAAAGTACGATAATAACACATTACATAACAGCTCTAGTACGACACAGCGGAAAGACACGCGACTAAATTATGAAGTATACAGCTGAGAAATATGAATTAACGTTATTGCTGCTGCTTATGAAAATTGTCTTTAAAAATTATTGAATTAATTAAAAAGTTGTAGACGGTGATTTTATTGACATGAACAACATCGTGATTTTGTTGAAGTCCTCTGTTTCCTTTCATACTAGTAAAAAGGCACGTAGGATAAAATTCATAAACTGGTATTAAATAAAAATACATGGGCAATCCGGATGAACTTCAATGCTGAACATGACACGGAAATATATGAACGTCAACTAATATGTTAATCCTAAATGTAGTAAATCTAGAAGCGGAAATTGTCGTGATTTAGGGAAGAATAGGCTTTTGGTTACTTAAGTAAATTAGTTACAAAACATAACTGTTTATGAAGCTCTATGCTCTACTAGAAGTCAAAGATAACAAAAGAGTAAGACGAATGTACAGCAGTTTTATTTTGTTGACAAAAAAAAACTGGCAACGCAATTTGAACACATCATCGTTCAAGTATTATAGACAAATAGTACTAATGATGAGCTACAAAGAAGAAACAATTATTAACCGACAGAACGAAAGTAAAACAAGAGATGAACAAGCACTAGTGAAGCTGCAACCATGAAGAATATGATGTATAATTGTTTTAAAACTAAAAGAGGTAATAGCGATGAAATAACATGAATTACTTTAGTACAAACCTTAAAATAAGGAATGAAATAATTACAAAATTTAAATAACTGCTGTATTTTGTCACTATCATGTATGTATCGATGGCTTGATATAAAAAGGGCGTATCTTAATTTTTAACACAAACGAGTTTTTCATGTTTTCTGGTAGTTCACATACACACACATCACCCTTAAAAAATTAAGTGAGCTTTGGTAGAAAATAACGGATTTATGGCCAAATAAAAAAGTTCTAACTCAATACATTCTTTTAAGTTTTATTCAGTTTTTTCTTTCTCCTGTAAAGTACTTAGTAAAAAATCGAGTTACGCCCTTTTTTTATTAAGCCATCGATATGTAAGTGTGTAAAAATTGTAAAAATCACTTAATTGTATCGTAGACTAAATTTCAAATTTAATGTTTTTTTGTTAAAATTCTAAGATACCAATTGTTTCGGACGCCATTTTTTATTTGATTAAATTTTGAATTCTTTTATGGTCTACACTATTTTATTGATTTAAAAAAAATTTATTCGTCATTTTGTCTCGGACGCAATCTGGGACTATAAATATTTTTTCAAGCCAAGCCCTTTCATATGATATTTATATTGAGGAGTTTAAAGGGAAAAAATTTATCTTTACAAGATTTGACCTACATATACATTTTTGTCCGCCATTTTGTGGCGACGAAAGAATTGAAATTTTTCATGATGTACTGTATTCTATCAGTCAAGCCTATTGTTGTATTGAAGAGGATGAAAAGAATATATTTAGAATAACTGGCCCATATATCCGTCATTATATTTCGAACGCCATTTTTGATTTTTTAATTTGTCCATAGTTAACTGCATTCTGTTAGTCATTCACGCACAACTTCAGTTGAAATAAAAAAAAATTTTAAAGTTTCTTAATTACAACAGTAAAAGTTTCAAGGTGCTTTGTTGTTTTTGTATATTCTAAAAAAATTCAAATTTGTTTACACTAATAGTAGATTCAATGTACATTTCAAGTTTGTTTGGACATTAACTGAATAGTTAAAGTTTTTCAAAAGCACACTAAACTTTTGAATAACTGTTGTATGTGATCATGTTCCTGCGACATACAGTGAATAAACTAAAACCTTCGTAATTTCAGCAACACGGCTTATCTGGGAGCCGCAAAAACTTAGTTCGTGTGGTAGAACAGAGGTATACGTGGTTTGTTGCTCATATCTAAGCCACTTATGGGTCAAAATTACTGATTTTCAATAACAAACTTAAGGAAACTATTTAAAATAAATTTATGCTACATAGAAGTCCGTTGGATATGTGGGGCATTCAAAAATTTGATTTCAACGCTAACACGGACAGACAGGCGGATGGAAATACATAGCTAAAACGGCTTTTTTAGCTTTAAGGATGCGAAATATATATACTCTATCGGGTCGAAAATGAATAATGTAGAAATTAAAAACGGTATGACAAACTCATATACATAAATACATACATTCATATACTTTTTTACACTGTCGTTATAGATCGCCTTGGCAATTTATCTCGGTTCTGATATAAGAATATATGCCAAACCAATAAGAAGCTGATAATATGATGCATGTAAAAAATATTCTCTGATAAAATAAAAACGAAATAATTTAAAACTGAAACCAAAATTCAGATAAAGAAAATATTTAATTATTGTATTTATCATGTAATCATAGTCATATAGAAATTAATAATTATACCAATTTACAGATAAATATTTATTTAAGAGACGAATGTGAACAAACTTAATTAACAATCTGTTTAATTCTAAATACATATAAATTTCCAAAAACAATATTAATGGTCATTCAACACAACTAAAAAGTAAATGAACAAAAATAAAATATATTTCAATCCATTGATGCATTCAACTATATTTGTTCAACGGAAAAGGTAAACAACAATATAAACAAAATGACTTAATTAATAAAAATTAATTAATTTGAGTGTAAACTATGTGTGTTTCAACAAGTTACATACATATATAGTGGCCGACAAAAGTCTACGTACGACCACAATTTTTGACATTTTAGAAGTCTAAAAACGTTAAATAAAAAACTAATGATGCAGTTTTGTTCCAAATTAAATTTTATTGATATAAGCAAAAAAAAAATATATTTTCCAACATTAACTTAAAAAATTATCCAAGAAAAACAATTAAAATACGTTGACAAAAGTCTACATACGACAAACAAGCAATTGTTACTGTTGTTGAATACTAACAGAAAAGTGCCGTTATTTATTTTTTACTTCTATTATTGCGTTAAAGGATTGATTTATATTCTTTTTAGTAGTGAATTAGAGTGATTTAGTTAATATTAAAACGGAACAATAGCTTGTCGCAAAGAAATTTCAATTGAAGTAAGAAATTTAGTTGTAAAGTACAGAAATGAAAAAAAATCGTTTGGTGAAATATCAAAGCTATTGAATTTAAGTAAATCTACTGTTCAAACAATATTCAGCAATTATAAAAGCACTGGTACTATTGAAAGTAAGCTGCGTAGCGGTCGTCCAAAGAAACTCAATCGAAGAGACGTTAGCTTTATTTTAAAAGAAGTGGACAAACAGCCTAAGGTGAATGCTTTGAAATTGGCCGAAGAGCTAGCCAGAAGATCAGAAATAATTGTACATCCACGAACCATACAAAGAACCTTAAATAATAATGGTTACCACAGCAGAACTCTTAGAAAAAAAACCCTAATAAGTGAAAAAAATCGTAAACTTCGTTTGGAGTTTGCTAAAAAGCATATTGAAAAGGGATTTGATTTCTGGAAACGAGTTTTATTCACTGACGAATCCAAATATAACATATTTGGAAGTGATGGGAGAGGTAAAGTTTGACGAAAAATAAATACAGCGTTGGATCCTAAAAACTTAGTTAGTATAGTTAAACACGGCGGAGGTAGTGTAATGGTTTGGGGTGCTGTGGCTGCTTCTGGAGTAGGAAACCTGGTATTTATTGAGGGTAATATGGATCGGTATCAATACAAATCTATTCTAGAACAAAAATTGAAACAATCGGTTGATAATTTAAGTCTTGGTGAAAGTTGGATATTCCAACAAGACAACGATCCGAAGCGTACGGCGTTAATTGTCAAAGATTGGTTGCTGTACCATGTTCCACGACAGTTGTACACACCACCACAAAGTTCGGACTTGAACGTTATTGAGCACGTATGGGAGATATTACAACGAAAAATCCGAAATCATAATATTACTAGTGCCCCAATGCTGAGATTGAAGCTTCAAGAAGAATGGCAAAATATTTCATCTACAGAGTTAGAATATTTAGTTAATTCGATGCCAAGAAGGTTACAGGCAGTCATAGATGCCCATGGTGGCCCAACTAAGTATTAATTTTAAAAATTAGTGGTAGTTTTTAATAATTGAAATAAGTTTTTATGTTATCTTGAATATCGTATGTAGACTTTTTTGCTTACATTAATAAAATTGAATTTGAAACAAAACTGCATTATTAGATTTTTGTTTAACGTTTTTAGACTTCTTAAATGTCAAAAATTGTGGTCGTACGTAGACTTTTGTCGGCCACTGTATGCTACTAACCAGCAAAGCGGTTAAAGTAAGATTTGTATAAAAGCAATAATTAATTACTTGTGACTTGAAAGTAAGTGCATATTTTAAAACTTTATTACTTCAAAAGGTTAATATTGTATCAATTTAAATATTAAAATAACGAGAATTTTATATTATTTTGTTTAAATGGTTATTTGTTATAAAGGAATATTCTTAAAACTATTTTTTTTTATTTTTTCAAATTTACATCTTTAAAGTCGGTTAGTAAAAATTAACAAAGAAATGCTTTGTTAAATAATTATCTGTGACGTTATTATGTATCACTTGCCCGTCTCTGAAAGATCGTTTTGTTTTGCTTGATTGATTTAACAAACATTCGTTTAAAATTTAATTTTTATAACAGTTTTTAAGACAAGTTTTTCTTTATATTTTATTTGTATTTATATTTCTTTATATTTTATTTGTATTTATTCAAGTAGATATAATATTTTTTTGCTAAATTTCTACAATCTACCAAAAGACATTGTTATAGCAGTTGTTTCTTAAGACTCCAACCACAAGATGCTGAAAAGTCTTTTAACTGAGGTGTCATTTAAATTCATTATTTTGCTCAAATTATTTGTAATCCCAACAACACATGTATATACAAAAAGATGTTACTGGTAATTTTACACGTACATACTTGCTTCAAAACATTTATTTATATAATTTGGAATTTCTTTTTTATTTCTAAATATATGAAAGGAATTAAACAATTTTAACAAACACACACACATAATTTTTACTCATCCGTATACGTACGTATATTCAGTGAATTGAAAAAAGCACTCACACGCACACACATCAATAATTGCAAAGATTATGTCTTGTACCTAAGGGAATGAGCGAAATTTTATTTAAATTTCTTTTATTATTAAAAATTTGTTATTGCTTGCCTGTATGTAAACCTTGTCTTTATACCCTCAACCAGTGTTTAGCAAAGAATACCTATATGACACTTATACATATGTAGGCATGTAATTGCGTGTGTAACATTAAGAAGTATTTATCCTCGATATACATTATATTTACATATACTTGGCCCCTGCGACATTCCTAGTTGATTTAGTTATTTCTGTTTGTCTGTGGAAATCATTATTACGGCCAAATTATTCAGCCGAAGTAAATAAATTTTGTAAAGGCTCTTGATAGTTTTCAAATGTAAATTGGTATTGGAAATGAGCTACGTCAACTTAATGTTAAAGAGATTATCAGTTTTTTTTTTATTAAACTCAACAAGGGCCATTAACACTACTTGTCTAAAAAGTCAAAGTAAAACTTGTCTAAAAATTTCAGTAAAACGTAACTTTGGCTAACGCGAGCATTATTACATTATTATAAAATATTACTTTATTTTCTTCAAAATATGAAAATATCTGGCCAAATATTGACTACATTGAAAATTTACTGCTCTGCCTTTGTAATCTTCATTGGAATTTTAATGTAAAGTTAACGTCATATCGAAGACATTTATCACTCATTGCGTTCCTAACGTTACAAAGCCAAAGAATTGCTGCCAATATTGCATTTGTTCTGAATCTAATTCAAGGTAAAATTGTTTCTACACATTTTCAGAGTAAAATGTATATTAATGTTCCTAATAGGCAGCTTAGATCGTTTGAACCGTTATATATAACATTTCATTGATCATTTAGAAGAATTTGTGCTGAGGTGAATAAGTTTCTTCGCAATCTTTTTTCAATTAAAATTACTAACTCATTATTTTTCATTCTGGTGATTGAAGCAAAATTAAATAAAATTTTAATTAATAATATTAATTTCGTAATGGAAACTCATATTTATTTTTTCTTGTGACACGTGTTTAAGCTTAAGGTTTCTGCAAAACATTTTGACACTTGTTTTATACCAATTGAACATAGAATTGACAAGTAATACACATTTTAAGAAGGGTAAATTTTTACAAGGCCAGACAATATATAAATGAAAACAACATATTATTTCCGTAAAATTTTATAAATTTGTTCTTTTAAAATATTCGGCAATAAGTTCTTAACAGGTTTTATTTTCAAAGGACTAATTAATTTATTTTTGAATGAAAAAAGTTTTCGTCTGTATTCATGAAGATTATTTTTATAAGCCCTTTACACACCTTTAACAATTCCTTTATATAAAGCAGTTAAAATTTATAGTTTTGCATTAGAATCAAAAAAAATATTCATTTGCTGCTTTATATTTTTTGGGAATTTTTATTTTTAAAACTTTATTGCTAAGTTTTAATCGATATATGTACATACATATGTACATGTTCTTGTGCTTAATAAAATATTTTTAACTACTCGTGTCACATTTACAATAAAATGCTGTTTAAAAATATTAATTTAAATAGAATTGAAATGTTGTGGGAAATGGTTATTCAAAAACACATGTATGCCTTTGTAAAGTTTTTAAGTAGAAGTGAGTGGGTGCGCTTAATGCACTTGCCTGGAAAAATAAAAGTTTAAAAAAGTTTTTTTTAAACTCTTGCTGACTAAAATATATTCAATTAAAAATCTGAGTAAAAAATATGGAGATAATAAAAACGTTGAATTAATTTTAAATTAAATTAAAAGACAGATAAAAATAAATAAAAAAATGGAAAAAGTTAGAAAGGAATGAAGGAAATAAAGAAAAAATAACAGTTATAAAGGACAGTTATTCTTAACTTATTAAATAGAGAACAGTAGATGCTAAATTTCAAAGAAATTTTTTTTCTGCTGCAAAAAATGTTATTTAAACTCAGAAAACTAATAAGGACAGCTGTTAAAAAAAGCTTAAATATTGAGTTGATTGAATATGAACAACGTCTATTATAACAATTAAACATCTGCGTACCCTATGCAGAACAAGAACAAGATAACCTTAACTGATCAGCTGACCGTTTTTTGTTCATGTGAGAATGTCAAACTTTATACAAACAATTACGAGTGCTATGTTCGGCCGTGCCGAATCTGATAATACCATTCACCATTATGTACATAGGTGTTATCCCACATCGTAGCTTAACCAATATTTCATGTTATACGCCATTTTTCTTTATTATTTCCGACGCCATCCTCGTTTTTGAATTTTTACGTAGTTATCTGTATTCTACTGGTCAAGCCCTTTCATTGGACACCCATATTGATGGGGTTAAAAAAATTTGTTACGCCATTTTGTTTTAGACGCCATCTTGGATTTTACATTTTTTTAAAGTTTACTGTATTCTACTGGTCAAGCCCTTTCTTTTGATACCAACATGGAGGGGGTTCAAGAAGTACATTTTAAATTACCAGATTTGACCCATGTATAAGTTTATTGTCCGCCATTTTGAATTTTAATTTGTTTATAGTGCTTATATTGCGCTAGTCAAGTCCTTTCAGATGATACCAATATTGACTCTCTCGGTTGTCTAGAAGCTGAAAAAATTTGATTTTAGTTGGTAAAAAAAATATGTTGCCTATAACTTTACCGATTAGAGCACGCTTTATCCAAAATCTTACACTTATATCTCTAAAGGCATATTATATCTAAAAATAGAGGCAAGGGCACCTATAAATTATTCTATGGCTGGAAAATTTTAATTTTGGTGTGAAAGATATGGGGAAAAACGTCGTGTTTATATGATTATATCTCAGAGCGATTGTGAAATTCAAAAGCGATTCATTCCTGGATATTTCCAAAAGATTGATACCATACACAGATCTGAGTAACATATGGTTGCTTCTAAAAGTTGATTTCAACCAACACACGGACAGACAATCAGCCCAAGCAAGTTACATCCAATATTCCGTATCTACTGCTTGACGTTCAATTTCGTTCCAACAAAAGCTAAACTTGTCATCTCAATTGTTATTTGACGTTTCCAAGTATGCGATGGTCGGCCTAAACTGTGTCTGCCCTGTGGGTTCCAATCTATGAACTGTTTTGCTTTGCCGCCTGATGTTTTCGCCAAGTGTAAATTATCCAGAATCATTTTTGTTTGCGTTATTCATATTGGATCAGTTACTGGTTAGCTTCTGAGAAAAAAAAATAAAAATAGACAACCGTTCAAGGGTGTGTGTAGACTGATAAAAATGTTATACCTTCTTATTACAACATTTTTTTTTAGAAAGGAAAACACATTAGTTTATGATCACCACAATCATGTTTTTTATTTGCATGCTTACAGGTTATTAAGTGTGCTCTGCATATGTATATTAAAGCATTGCTATGTAGTATAACACAAAGTGTTGATATACTAGAGGGCATTGCGATAAGTAACATTAAAGAGTATAAAAAACAATGTTTCAGTGACACAATGAACAAGGTTTAATTTAGTTGTTCGCCTAAGAAGAAAGTAGATAAAGAATTTTATCGAACAACCATTTAAGATTCCTCCTTTACATCGTATATTTATCTCAACGTACTAAGCGGAAGCATACTCCTACAAAGGATTATGTTGTATAATAAAAGCATTTGTTAAAATATACATCTATTATTTAAGCCTTCGATAAGAATTTTATAGCCTTAACGGAAAACTTATTATCCTGCATGTTTATGTTCATGTCATTAAAAGTCAAAATAATCAAATTATTTCGAATATAGAATAAAAGATTTACAAGTATGTTTGTTTGTATGTGGTTAAAACAAAGTGAAGATGTAGGTGTCAGTAAAATTAAGTTTATTTTAAGCATACACATACATACAGTGTCAAGCAAAATTAGCTAATAGGCTAATTTTAAGTTTATATAGATTTTCATAAATTGAAAATATAAAAATTTGAGAATTTTATAAAGTGAATTTTATTGTGTATTTTAATTTTGAAAATATTGCAATTTTTAGCAAGGTTTTACGATGTAAGATTATTACTTATTAATTTTAATTTCTTACAGTTTTTGTTGTTTACAAATAAGTACTTATCAAAAGTTCGCATTGTACAACAATGTAAGTTTAAGACTTAAATTTTTCATAGGTATTTCAAAGCTAAAAAATAAATAATAGTAAAAACAAGTTGATGTGTACAAACATACTTGCTTTAAAGATATTATTAATAGTGTTAATATACATGAGCTTACTCATACGTACGCAAAAAACACTTTCAAATATGTCCTGCAGAACATGAGACCTATTTCAGTAATTTATTAGGGTTTTATATTGAGCGATTTATTTAATATGTACAATTCTATTTATACCCTGTGTATTGCCATTGACTACAGAGAGTTGAAAAAATTAAATGACAGTTTTATTTTATTTTTATATTCATTATCTGTGGTGCCAAAGGTTTATCGTTCGACACAAGTAGAAAGGACGTACTAAAATAATTGTGACTTTACAGGAAAAGGTACAAATGTAATAGAAATTATATAATCATGATAAAACTTGCTTGCTTGTAAAATTTTTGTGTACAGGTGTACTTTTGTATTTGTGTGAAAAAAATTGGAATAACTGAAAAATCGAGTTTCGTAAAACTACCGAGTTAGGGCCTTTCTACTTGTGACTATCGATATATAGCTTTGAGATTCCGTATGCAATTTCAACAATATCCATTTCCGATCCCATAAGGTATATAATTTCTAAAAGCTTATGACTAGGACAGTCGATTGAACAATGTCCAACTGTCCATCTTTCCGTGTGTTGGTTGAAATAAACTTTTATAAGCCCCCACATACTGCCCAGATCTGTATGTGATATCAATATTTTGCAAATATTTGAAAGTGAATTGGTACTGAAATCCAGCCCAATCGCTTCATAAATTTTTGAGATCTGACTTGTCTGCCTCTGTTATTTCTTATATTTTGATCTAAAAAATCAAAATATTTTAATCTTAGAATAATTTTCACTTTTCACACTTGGTATTACTTGTAGATTTTAGATGTCTTTAGTGATGTTTGAACTATTTGGCCACTAATCGACAAAAATAAGTTTAACATATATTTTTATCTATATCAAGTTACCAAATCTTCTAATTGATTTCTGAATACGATAAAGGCACAAAAATACAAGTTGCAGTATTGAAAATAATTGCTGAGGAAAACTGACAAATTGGTTTGAAACTAACTGAGTTATAGGCACCAAAATACAACTACTTCTTAAAAATTACAAACGAAAATCAATTTTTCAACTTTTGGACAACAAAGAGGAGCGATAATAAATATAAAATACACAATGAACAAATTTTAAGTCCATGATGGCAGCCACTACAAAATGGCGAAAAACAATTTTATACATAAATCAAATCTAGCATTAAAATTGTACCCACTTCAACCCCCTCAATATTGGTATCAAATGAAAGGGGTGGGCCTGTATGCAACTTTTAAAAAGTTTAAATCCAAAAAAGAGCTCTAAGTAAAATGTCGGATGATTTTTTTCTCAGTCCCAACAATTCGAATAGAAAATAAAATGGCTTGACTAGACTTCAGCTTATTATGTAAAAATTCAAAAATAAAGATGGTTTTTGAAATAGTAAAGTAAAATGGCGTATGATATTGAAAATTAAATCTGGGCTAAGCTACAATGTGGTCACTATACCTATTTACATGATGGTGGAGATTATTATCAGATCCGGCAAGACAGAACACAGTTTTTTTAAAATATTATGTAAAGGGTACCGAGTATTTAGTTATTGTTTCTTTAATTACGCACTTAGTACCTACTTGATACATTTGGATTTGTTTTGAATCTAGTATTTTATTTGCTGCTAACGCTGAATTAAAATTTCACTTTACATTTTCTAAAGTAACCAGAGCTACAAAAATATTTTTGAAACGTTTTCTCTTTTGTACTTCAATTTGTAGTGGAACCATGTTATTATCTAAAAATAAAAATAGGCTTTGCTTTCCAATCAAAATAAACCCTTCAAGGCATTGAAAATTATCTAAGTATTCGATTGATTGCATTTAGTTTAATTTACCAGCAGAAAATCTTAAAGCCGGCAGGGTAAACAAGAGTGCAATGGTATTTGTATTTATAAAAAGTAAACATTTGCTAAGTGGGTGCAGAACGCCCAAGAGCTTGTCTGTCTGACATATGTATATACATACCCAAACGTGCATAAAGTACATAACAATGAACACAAATTATACACCTGCATGCATGTATGTACATATGTATGAACACATGAAGTACAGACTGAAAGTGCCTAACAATTAATTGAAAATATTAAAGTAGAAAATTAAGAAGTTTTGATGCTGTCCCAATGATTAATTCCTTTTATGGATAAAAACAGAGTGACTGCAAAAAAAAATTGTTTTTAAATGTAAATGAAGTTTTTGTTTCGATAAAGAATAAATATTCTTACCTGATGATAGAGTGACAATAACTGAGATATATTTGCTCTAGAACCTAAATCAACTGTCAAAAAACAAAAATGTAATGCATCTCACTGTCAAAGTTAGAAAAATCTTATTAACCCTGATTTAAATTTAAATCGAATAAAAAAGAAAACGAGGAATAATATGCCTTGACAACGACTGTTTATGATGAATTGTTTCACGGCTTTAACAATGGGGAGCATATTTTTTTTTTGATTTTTAATAACACTCTGACACATGTTACATGATGTAACACACAATTAAATTTTTTCGTTTTTAAAGTTATAACAAAAACGTTCATATATTTGCATATTATTAAAACTAATTGTAAAGATTTATATAGTGTTTAAATAACTTTTATGTAAATCGTTCGTTTGTAAAAGCGAAAATCAAAGGCGGTAAAAGAAGATTTATTCTATTGCAAGTATTTTTGATTTTGACATTAAACACACAAAGTATTTTATTGTAAAAAGCAGAAGGTCTGTTTAGAAAGAGTACAAATCTAACAGATCTTAGCCTATATTAAGTTATAAAGGATTATGAGTTTAATAAATTTGCACAAATAAAATACATTATTATTGCATATAAAGAAATATTAAAAGCAGAAATAAAATAAATATATTTATGTGTAAACAAAATAAAATCCTTTTAATCCTGTGTGTATAAGCAAGAAAGTATTTTGTTTAAAGATGAATGGGTGTAGTAAATACTCAAGCTTTTAGGCGTATGATGTACACATTTGTACTCATAAATGTATGATAGTTTTACTTCCCTCTGATTTCAAATATTCACACCTACACATATACAAACACATGCCAATATTTATATGTACATAGATGTATCAAACTCTATACATAGATGTATGTATATACTAATAACTCTTGCACCTAAATTTTATTCTTCTTTATTGAATAGAGTGGTGGAAATATTTTTCATTTTCAATGTCTCATGTCTCATTATAGAAAGTAAGCAAAAATGCTTTGGCTTTTATGTATGTGTGCATGAAATTTTCTTTGAAATTTTTATTATTATTATTTTGTATATAATACCAGATAATTGCTTTGTTTTATGTTTGAACAGAGAGAAAAATAAATAAATTCTGCTGCTTCTTTCTTAAGCGTAGTCATAAACTTATATAGACAGTTGAGATTTTATTTACCATTCACTTATTGAGCAGGTAATGTATCAGTATTTATTAGTATTGCTCCCTTATGACTGACTGACTGATCTGTTCCTAAGTAGTCTATGGGGTAGCCCATATAAGTAATATGTAATGCCTTTTACTAACATAGTTGTTAAGAGTATTATGCATATGTGCTGATTATTTGTAGCGGACTTGGGTTAGTACAATGCCAAGTTGAAAAATAATGGTCAACCTAAAGTAATTTTCTGAGCAGAATAAAAGAGCAATTATGTGGAAACTTAGCAATCAAAATTTTGGTTTCCAGTTTGAAATTTTTTTTATATAATTCGTCATATTTATGAGCCAACTATCCCCAGTACAAGTGACAGTATTGAATTAGGCGTTAGTTTGCAATCCTGATTTGGTCGTTCACTGTTAACCAATGTATACAGGTCTAAAATTTATAGGAAATATGTTTGATAGAAATAGAAATACAAATACACTTTGTAAATTTAGGTTATTGGCTTCGGCCCTTAAATAAGACCTGCTTCTGTAAATGGTGCTAACTAACACTTCTTAAGCCGTTGCGGATAATATGAATAGAGATAAAATTTCTCGCAAATTAGTTTTAGATAAAAAAAATCTCTTAAATGCATTCTGTAAACATATTTCCATACTTAGTACCAGCTGTCATAAAACGCTTACTTTTGAAATTCATCCTAACACATACTTAAATACAAATGCTGAAACAACATTGCGTCTGAAAAACCATTGTTAAAAGAATTAAGCTCTTCATTAAATCGACCTCAGTAGTATTACGCCAACATTGGTTAAATTGTGTGTGTTTTAAGAGAAGAGCTCAAGAAAACACACTGAGGCCTGTGACATATTTAAGATGCCAATTTTTATGTAAAATTACATTAAGTTGGAAACTCGATGAATAGCGCAACAAATTTAGTATTTTATTCACTGTAATGTAGGATACATTTAATACGATCAGACTTGACTAATTAAAAGGAGTTACCTTTCAACAATTACAAAAGCAAAGAAAAAAACAACAAGAGATTTTCTGCAACCAACTTCAAAACCCAAAGCCTTGTCAAAACTGCATTTTCCAACTGCAAAGCAACGCTGTATTTCGGTTTGCTTTATACAGATTCTAAGAACATGAAAATGTTAGACAGTTAAAAAACGCTTGGCGCTCTAGTTTACGGTTATCTGTTAGAGATGTTGAACTTTAAGTTGGCAATGTCGCTTGACATGTACGTCCATGTGACAACTGGTACTTTTCGTTTGACAGAAAAGTTGCACAGAATTGCTAATTCTGGGTGCACAACTGGCAGAACCGACGAGTTCTTCGCTGCAAAAATTCGTAGTCAAAACTAAAACACATTTATGTCGGTCGAACAGAAACTATAATTATTGTTTAGTTTAGTTTTTTAAAAAATATAAATTTTTTGACTATTTTCGTTTCTTAATCATCAGTGACAAAAAAAGTCTTTATTGTGCTTAGTTCGTCCCAGTTTAGTGCCTAGCATAAGTTCGATAAACTCATGGCAATATTCATAAGAAAATTAAGTTTAGTCATGAAGCCTATTTTTAGTCAAATGGAAACGTCAATAAGCAAACAATTTTAAGAGTAGGTAGACCACCAGTTATTACGTTCCGAAAGACACGTAACTATGGATCCATAAATTGACCTTAGGTTAGATTGAAAAAGAGGGGCACAAAAACCCCAAACCCATATCTGGTATACACGTATGCCATATTGACATGTTGTGAGCTTTAAAGGAGAAATTTCCCTAATGAAACCATAATCCTTAATTCGCCAACGTCAATTATCGACTAGGTCAAAAACCCAGTTTCCTCAATGTAATCCCTAATTGATCTCAATTTTGAACCTCTCAGGCATTTAAAGTTCGTCATAGTATCCACTTTAAAGTGTTCGCGCCTAATACGCCCAAACGCAGGGCATTGACAAAAGTAATTTTCCAAAGTCTCTTCCTTCTACTCGCATATCCTACATGTCGTTCCATGCGAGATAGATGAGTTCTCATTTCCGTGTGACCCGTTATTACACCAAATCACAAATTGACCTTGAAAATTATTTAGTTTAACATCGATGGAATATTTTTTGTAGTGCTTTGTGATGTCTCTGATTTTATAGCTAATGCGATTTTATAACTGTTACGGCTTCTATTGCTTTAAAAAGTTAAAAAAAAGAACTTCCTAATTAATGGCAACCGACGAGTTTTTTTTATTATTTGTGTTTTATTTGAATTAAAAGTTGAACACAAAAAAAAACACCTGCCCTATTTTTACATTTTGTGATGAATAGAAATTCTATTTTCTACAAATTCTTCTCGCCAGAAAACATTTACACAAACACAATTCCGAAAATTTATTAAACAATTTAAGAATTACCTGCATTTTATTAATTACTTTGTAAGGGAATAATAGGCATTTTGCACTTTACGGGTTCAAAATATTCTTTAATGAAGCTAATTAATTTATTCATAAGTTGTATTACTGCATTAACAAAAATAATTTCACAGAAAAACTAAAAAAAAAATTAATAAATTTAATAACAGTAACGTAAAAATAAATAATAAAAAAATAAAATTAATACAACTTTTAAATCTTGTAGCATATTCCAGAACTGTAGGGCATATTTTTATGGACGCATCTGGGTTTTATTTTATTAAAGATTTGCAGTGTTATAATAAAGACATTTTTTGTTTAAGGAAATAACTTTTGCACACATAAATAGGTAGACTAATCCTTTAGAAAATTGAGTTTTTAAGCTCCTAAAAACAAGTGCTTTGGTTGGGTATTTTATATAAATTAAATTTCAAGTCCTTACAAATAGAAAGGAGGAGAAATATAATAAGGAATCTTAGAAAGGATTTTAATTTAAATGTACAACTAACACACAACGGATTTATAATTAAAAACAATTTACTAAATTATTTGGAATATGCTCTCAATATTAGGAAAAAAAAGAGAAAACTTTAAAAAGAATATATTGTTGGTTTTTTTATAGTTTTATTTTGAATGCTCATTCGGTTTATAAGGATTTCAAAATAAGTTTATGTTTATATTAAACAATATTTATTTTAGGAAGTTTTCTCTTTCTTAAAGAAGCAATTAAAAAAAGTTTTTTAATTTTTAAAATATGTAATTTATAGCAGACAGTACTATACCAGACCGTAATTATTACGTCATGCGCATAATTTTCCGTTAGTTGATGTATATATTTAGTCCACAGTTAAAACATTTTTTTAAATTTAAACACGGCCGAAGATAGTGTACATCAAGGCATATTCATATAGGTATATGCAAGGGCAAATTGAAACAACAAAGCAACTTTTGAGGGGATGTTTTATTGTACGGCCAATTATCAGCGAAGGAAAAGTTGTTACGGCATATTAAATATAATAAAATTTGATAAAGAAAAAGGATACAAATTTTTGAAACACAGTATCAATGACGCAAAAGCCGCAAATATACATAAATTTAGTACATTTTTTATCGAATAAGTACACTTAAGTTGATTGTTTGATACCAAAGCAAAAATCACATTTTCCTTCCCTGCATTAATAAATAAATAACGGCAAATTCAACCAATTTTTACAAAAATTTTCTCCATTAGCTGGGCTGATAATTTCAGCAGTATTCACCTTGGTGTACATAATGCTTAATTTATTTAAAATTTATAAATACTACATTGCTTCAAATGTCAAAAATATAATTTCGTACGAAATAATATTTGTATAAAGGCATAATTAGTTTGAACGTTCTGTGCTATTATGAATCAGCTGTTTTGTTTCTGTTCCATTGAAAATCTGTATTTATGGTTTGTCGTTCCTTTTTCATTCTGTTCTGTTGTGGACAAATCTGTAGAAAATAGAATTCAACGTTAAGTAACGGCCATTGAGAGAGAGTATCAGCTGATATTGAAGTGACTTTATTTCAAAGATGGTTGCAACAGAGAGACTCTCTTTGCTTATAGATGAAATCTGACACTACAAATTTAATTTTTTATGTATTGACTTTGAAGAGAAACATATACAAATAATATGGCAAGCTTGTTTTGGTAAGGTTACCTTGTAAATAAAGGCAGAGAAGATAAGAAGTAACTACAAGAATTTAACAACAAAATGGCACGTAGGAGAACAACATAAAGTAAAGACTACTGAAGCTTTAAGAAAGATATAAATAATTTCCATCATTATAGGTACTCAGCATGTATGGTGTGAGAGCTGGCAACACTATTTTTCAAAAAACTTTCGCTCTTCATAGTTGTTAGCCAACCAGAACACAGGTTGCGTGGGGTACCCACATGGGTTGTCAGTTTATTTGATATGTTAAATTTACAATTACTTGCAAAAAATTTTTTTATTAGCTGAGAACTTGCAATACTGTCATTAAAATCAGTGGAACTTTAAAATTTATTAACCAATAGGTTTATATTTTAAGTGGTGTCATTAATACGACATGAGCAGAAAATTTAAATTTTATGCCCGGAAAGTCGTAATCTGTATTTAGTCATCATTCATATATACATACATATGTTTTAAATATTGCTTTAATTTACATCGTAATTCTTATGTACTTTTGTGTAATTTACTTTAGTGTCATTTATTTTTTATTTTAGAACTTTGGCATTAAAATTTGTAGCATACTTTCCGGATGTTTTAAAAATAAATATTTCTGGAATTTACATGTGGGTGATTCACAAGGTGTCTTATCATGTCATATTGTCATATTGTTCTAAAATTTTACAATGGTTTAAAAATGTTGTTGTTGCTTTTCAAACAAAAAGTGTCTTACAATAATAGAACTTTGTACGCTATGTTTATTGTGCTGTCGTATTTAAAAAGCAGGGACCTGTGCTAAACGGCTAAGCCAAGCCGCAATAGTTTTTGCAATCCGTCGCGGTTTACTGTATAATTTTATCGGGCCGACATCCAAATTTAAGCGCAGTTGCTAATTTTTGATAACAAATCACTGGTGGCGTCAAATAAGATCGGCTAAGGACTCTGCTGTTTTTGTTTATCAAACAAAATTTAATTTATTTGTGATTTATTTACTTGAGTCTGCCAAAACAACATCTAAAATGTACTTTTCGCACAAACTGGCTATTATTTTGTTTTTTTCACTTGTTTTTGGCATTATGAAAGAAAATATTTATTTTTACAATTGTTTTACATCAGTTGATTTAAATTTAAATTTAATCATGAGGGGTTGTTCACAATAGTCTTAATTTTTAATGCTATTATTATAGGACATATGATTCTATGACACTACTGTGAACCCCCCAATTGTTTAGAAAATTATCAATTCGGTATCGCAGTATAAGTACATGGAAACTATAGAATGAAGTAGTTAGTGGTATGTAAGACAAACATAAGTGAACAAAAAATTGAATTAAATAATAAGGAAATATTAAATAAAATACCGTAATATTGTTTGCAATAAACGAATCCCATTTTATATGAAGGAAATTAAACCAACGTTTATAAAAGGTGTAAAGTATGACTACTTTGGTTTCTAGGATTTAAATTTCATTTAAAGGTTTTATTTTATGTTATTGACACGCTATTTTATTAAATACATTTTTTAGTGTTATAATTATAGAGAGAATATTTTTTCATTTTCAATTAACATACAACAGCAATTGCTGTTTGCTGATGTAATTTTACAATATTAGCTTTATGTTTGGTATAGCATTTTCCCAAAAATTCTTATTTTAATAAATAAGAAAAATTGGATTTTCAAATAGTAGTGATAGAGCACGTAAATGCATTCGAACGCAATGAAATGTGATGCAAAATACGCCAATATAATCATTTTAATTTTTATTTTAAGTATTAGTTCTTTTTTTTAGGTTATAATCCATTAACAGCAATTGAATTCAATATACACATGCATGAATTTGTACATTTTCGCAAGCTAATTTTCGTTGCATTTGAGGATTGTTTTGTTAAGGGTGAACTATTTTTACATAAATTTTATACTTGAAGAATAAAAATGATTGACTTTAAAATTTATACGAGATTTTTTTACTTCGACTTAATAGGTTTAAAACTCAGACTTTCTTTTTAACTCGTTCTCGGCTCACCCTAAATGTGCATTCACTAAATGTGCATTCTATTGCTCAAAGTTTCTTAGTGTAAATGTGCAATCTATATTCAGTTTGTAATATACACTTTTAGCTGTACTATTCTGTTTTAGATATTCTACTACATAGAACTGTGGGGTAAAACATGCATGTTTCTGACTATGTGTAAAATTTAGTTTTAAAATAAATGTTTGATTTGGGGTTTTGAGAGCTCGTTTCATTCCTTACAACTGAATGCATAATTAACAATACTTTGAGTATTTACAAAAGTCAATTTATAACATTTTAAAGAAACAAGGAAAAGTGAAAAATAGTCAGAGTATTTATTTCGTTTGCAACGAATTTACATTTGCTTTGGTTTATTAGCCATAAATCAGTGATTACGGCATAGATTGGTAAGGGCTGTATGTGTAAAGTGGTAAAGTGGTATGAAAAATAATTAAAAGTGACTGTAATAAAATATTGTAAGCAGATATATATTTATTATAAGAAGATTATAATTAATATTATTTTTTAGTGCGTTTATAAGAAAATTTCATTTAAAACAAGCAAGAAAGCTGAATTCGGTCGTGCCGAATCTGATAGTATTCTTCACCATCATGTACATAAGTATAATCCCACATCGTAGCTTAACATATATTTCATGTTATACGCCATTTTTCTTTATTATTTCCGACGCCATCCTCTATTTTAAATTTTTTAGTAGTTATCTGTATTCTACTAGTCCAGCGCTTTTATTTGACACCCATATTGATGGGGTTAAAAAAATTTGATCAGCCATTTTGTTTTAGACGCCATCTTGGATTTTACATTTTTTAATAATTTACTGGATTCTACTGGTCAAGCGCTTTCATTTGATACCAATATTATGGGGGTTGAAGGAGTAAATTTTAAATTTTTATCCGCCATTTTGTAGTGGCGGCCAACATGAATTTTAATTTTTTTATAGTGCTTATTATGCGCTAGTCTAGTTCCAGATGATACCAATATTGTCTCTCTCGGTTGTCTTGAAGATGGAAAAACTGATTTAAGTCGGTAAATTTTTGGAATATATATTTTTAAAACAAAATTTTTGCCTATAACTTTACCGATTAGAGCCCGTTATATCCAAAATCTTATACGAATATCTCTAGAGGCATATTATATCTACAAATAGTAGTAGATACCTATAAATTATTCTATGGCTGAATTAAACCAACACTCGGACAGACGGTCAGGGCTTAATCGACTCCTCTATTCATAAGCTTTCAGAAAATATATACTTAATTTGTTCGGAAATGAATATTGTAGAAATTACAAGCGGAATGACAAAACTATATATGTATACTCTTGCGCAGCACAGATGAAAAAAAAATCTATACCCACCAAAAATTTGAATTTCGTAAGCAGTGGAGATTTAATTTGCTTACCGCATTGCATAAATGAAAATGCTAAATTTTAATCTGTATATGAAACTGCAACAATATAAGTCTTCTCTACTGGTTAACATTTCAGCCGGTTAAAAAAGTTTCATGCTACTACCTCAAGAAGAAGGTATGACTAAGCTGCTTTTCGTAGGGATAAAATAAGCGGTTATTAATTTAAAAAAAAAGTGTTGGACATCTCATATAAAATCATCTCTTTCACAAGCGCCCTTTGAAGCAGTAAAGTACTATGCAAGAGATTTAAGAAGCACTTTTTAATAATGTGGCTCTTTGGTGGTGGGATGCACAGAAAAAACAGTATCACTTGTAAGAACCGGAAGTGTTTCATCTATAGAATTTCGTTTCGGAATATTCATGTACAGTCAGCACTAGAAATTGTGATAGAAATTTTATAGACAAAAAAGAAAAGTTTAACTAAACCATATGGTATTTTAATTGGCAGGGAATTCATTGTCCGTTTCTGGGTGGTTTTATTGTAGGGTTTTTAAAACCCCATTTCTGTACATGAAATAAATTTTGAAAATTTTGTTGAAGGTAAATATCGTCTGGTATATAAAATAAACTACTGCATGAACAGCCTCATACAGTGATCATGTTTATGTGTCAATGAATAAACAGCTAACATCGAACACAAACTAGATAACTGAGTTCATGTTTGATCGAGTTAACATTAGTAATCAAATGTTTGTTTATGTTGTAATCACAGTGAATACTGTTCGGTGTTCAATGAATTCTGTTTGATGTTCATGAACAGAAGGCATTGTTCGAACAGAAACAACCAGTTCGAATACACATGCTGTATTGCATTTCCATACGGTAATCGTTTTTGTTTTTATTTTCTTTTTGTTAGGAATGAATTCTGTTCAGTGTTAAAGTTTTTAGGAACACAAGGCTTGCAATTTACGTACACTAACGGTTTTATTATTTATTTTTTAGGAAAAACAACTTAAAAATGACCGTATGTAAAAATTATAAATAATTTTATTAGTTTTTAGGGTTATTTTATTTATTTTTTTTAATATTGATCTCCTTAATTTGTAAGCTCCTTTCATTAAACTAGTAATTCTTCGAGGAATGTACCTGGTTTTTCGCCTTTTTATTTAATTTTAAAACAATATTTTATTTTCATATGTAAATACAATACATAGGTATACCTTAAATCAGTGCTATTCAATCTTTTTGGCTCGTGTACCACTAAATTCACGACAAACTTTTCGAGTACCACCAAAAAAAATTTAACGTAAACAATTTTAAAATTTTTAATCTATTTTATTTATTAATAATAAAAAACAATAAAATAAAAAAAAAATAATAAAAATTACAAAAAACATAACAAGAACATGTACATTAAAGGTATACTTTTAGGATGATTTTTCTTTTGGTTTCCAATTGCAAAATAGAAATCGTTAAAATTTTAAAAGATTTCGCATACCAACTGGAAATTTTTCGCGTACCACCAAATGGTACGCGTACCATAGGTTGAATAGCACTGCCTTAAATAATATGTGAAAAAATAGTGAATATGTATATTAAATGAAAAAAATAAAACATTGTTTTTAAAATTTTAAATATGTATTGCATTTTTATTTTTACAAAATATGTATATACAAAAAATATATACATATACCTTATAAAATGCATTTACAAATCAATTAAGGTAGTATCAAGTACATTTAAAAAAATATATAAATTGATCGGACACTACTGCATTTATTTTCTTTTTATATAAATTTTTTAATGTGTTCGAACTTTGATTGAATACGCTGATCTTTTATTATTGTTTGAACTGTTTAACACTATTTCCACTATGTTTACCCTACGTTGCCACAGGCAAGTATTTACTTGCAAGTAGTGTATACGTATTACTAACGAAAATCAGGAGAAATGCCAAAAAAAACACAAAAATTTTTTGAGTGGCTACACAGCACAGTGCAAGTTCATTTTTAAAATGTCGTCAACAAATAAACTTCAAACAAATTTAAAACAAATGGCGCTGCTTCAATTGGTAGTTAAGTGTTGTCAATAGCCACTATTGAACGTTACCTTTAGATATGTAACTTTTTAATATAATTTTTTTTATTAAATTTTGATATTTATATTAAAACTTACATTTTAAATGAATATTTATATTTTTTCTCAATATTCTTCATATACATATATACATATTTATTAAAAAAATTAGCTGAATTATTTACCACAATTGTATGATATATTATTGAGTTAACAAAAAACTCAGTATTAGACAACACTGTTTTTCGGCTTGTCACTTTACTTGCCGTAACTGTAAAAATTTTACTTGCTTAAAAATTTCTTCGCAAGCTGAGTCGCAGGTTGCCAAAGTGTAGTTGTGTTAGTAAAAAAGTGTTAGTGTATTGGTTTTTTTTCACTTGCACTTGCATGTGGCAACGGTAGGTTACTTGTGTTCATGATTATGAATACATATAATCGGTCGTATTCATGTTTATGATCATACTTGTTTGGTAGTGTTTATTGTTCATAATTGTCCACTCATCGGTACTTGTCGGCAATAAACACAAACAAGTTAAACATAAAAAATAAAGTGAGCGTCTTCAGACACAGATTTTCTGTGTTCATGCAGCAGTCTAATATAAAACACCTTTTTTAGAAATTTGTCTGTCTGATTGTCTTTTTAAAAAAATTAGAATAAATTTTCGTATGAAGTTGGCCGAGTCACTCGGTTAGCATAT
This sequence comes from Phyto melanocephala, assembly GCA_941918925.1. Taxonomy (NCBI): domain Eukaryota; kingdom Metazoa; phylum Arthropoda; class Insecta; order Diptera; family Rhinophoridae; genus Phyto; species Phyto melanocephala. The sequence goes on along the minus strand of OW799234.1, from coordinate 127,562,132 downwards.
AAATTAAATATTTTATTTCTAACAGAAAATAGCAAAAAAGTATTTAAAATGATAGTTGAAGGTTTGTGAAAAATAAAAACAAATTTTTGAACATGATAGAAAAGGAAATATAAAAGAAAATTGAATTAACAGCAATTGACTATGATTTTGTATTACTAATAAATTAATACTTAAATGAAAAAAAATACTAAAATAATGTAATGGTCAGCAATGCGGATCGGCTAAAAGCAATAAAGTATAAAATACACTGGCTATTAATCCCACAGAATAAGTAGAAAAAATTTTTTATTCCTTTGACTTTCATGTTTAACCCCAAAATTTAGTCAGTGTCACACCTGGTACACCACTGTATCAAATGATCTTAGAAATTATTTTTTTTAATAAAATTATATAAAAGAAACTTAATAAAATCCATCAGAAATAGCATATTGTTAATTATTTCAGGGAGTAACAGGAAAAAAATTATTTAAACGTTTTTTTTTCTTTTCGTTGTCTTTTAAGGTCTGTCCGTCTATCCATATTCAACAATAAAATAAATGAAAAATAGGTTGAATATTTATTTTTATTTAATATTTTCGGCTACTTAAATGCATCTAATTGTTTTTCGAATTTCGGTAAATTTTAAAATCAACTTCCATATTCCATAGTACACACAGATATATTTAAATCAGATTCAGTTCAATAGTTTTTGAATTTAATCGATTATGAAAAATATTTTTTATATATAATTCAATTTGTTCTTTTCAAAAATTGTTTGAACATTTTTAGTTTTGTTTTTTATAAATTATTTAATTTAAAAGTTTTTTCTACGTTTTTTTTACTATTTAAACGGAAGTAATTTAAATTTCTGACAAAAAGTTTAGTAAATCATTTTTTTGTTGAGATTTTTGCAACCAAAAATTTTAGCCATTTATCAATAACTTTTAAAGTAAATAGTCCATAAAAAATACACATACACATGTACATATATAAATATGTACTTAAACAAACCTACGCTTATACTAAAACAGTAAGAGTTATACATGATTTCGTAATATTGTAATGCACTATAATAAAAATAAATGTTATTTTTTAGAAAACAAAAAAACAAAAAGAAACAAAAATAAAACATATATAAGCATATAAAAATTCTTGCAAACAAAGATTTGTTGCTATCCTGTGAGGATGTTGTGAAGAATAAAGGAGGCCCCATAAACTGCCTACACTTAAGCATAGTTTATTTATTTGTATATTATTTACTCATATCAAATGAAGTCTGATAATAAAAAATGTGTATAAAATTGTACCACAAACAGAAAGCAAATGTCTTACCACACAATATAATGCTAGTAATAAATTTTCAGTTACTATAGCAACACATCCCCTAGTTGTATTTATAGTAGCAGTTAAAACTTAGGCCTTGTTTAACGCATAGAAAAGCGTGATAAGTATAAAGCAACCTTTAGGGAGACTAAGCTTTTAATATTATGGGAGTATTTGTTAAAACTTGTATGTGATTGATAAACAATGAAAAATTTTGATGAGTATTTTGATAGTGTCTAGTCCCCTTTAAAAACATAATGCAGGCAACAAATACTTTGCGAACGTGTGTGATTGATGCTTTTGCTACGGTTACTTATACATATAATAAATTATATTTTTATACCCTTCACACAGTGTAAAAGGGTATATATAGGTTTGTCATTCCGTGTGAAATTTCTACAATTTTCATTTCCGACCCCATAAAGTATATATTTTCTGAAAGCTTATGAATAGGGAAGTCGATTAAGCCCTGTCCGTCTGTCCGTCTGTCCGTGTGTATGTTGAAATCAACTTTTTGAAGCCCCCCGACATCGCCCGGACCCGCATGAGGTATTAAAATGTTGGAAATATTCGGGAGTAGATCGCTATTGAAATTCAGAAAAATCGGTACATAAATAACTGAGATATGAGCAAAAAACCACGACCACCTCGGTTTTTTTTTCACAAAACCAACATTACAACAACAACATACATACATACAAACGTGTATACTGGTTAGAGAAAACGTGGCATCGAATCCCAGCTGAGCCAAAAAAAAATTTTTTTTATATATTAAAAATTTTTTTTTTAATTTTTTTTTTTTAATTTTTTTTTTATATTTTTTTATTTTTTATTTAATATATTATTTATATTTTTATTATTTTTTTTTAAATTTTTTTTTTAATTTTTTTTTTATTTTTTTTTTGTTTTACATTAATTATATATATTTTAATTATTTTTAAAAAAAATTTTTTTTTTTAATTTTTTTTTTAAATTTTTTTTTTAAATTTTTTTTTTAAATTTTTTTTTTAAATTTTTTTTTTTATTTTTTTTTAACATACATACGTAAATTTATAATTTTACAATGGGATGTTTTTTATATATGTATATTTTTTATATGTATGTACGTATTTCATATGAGATGAATGGTGATACAAACTACTGTTATTGCATGACTACACGTTGTGAAGGGTATATAAGATTCGGCACGGCCGAATATAGCGCTCTTACTTGTTTGTGTTGTAATTTGCAATATAAAACTGAGGCTTTGATACATTATACAAAAAAAGGAAAGAAATTAATTGTATATTTATTTTTGGCTGTAAGAAAAGAGGAATTATTTTCATACTTTTGTGATCTCGATGTTACTACGAGCAGAGCATATATGTAAAAAAAACACGTTACATTATCTTGGGTGATCCTTTTCTAAAGGTAATATTTCAAACATTTTTCCCCTTCTTGTTGTAATCATATATGTCCTTAAACATCAGCTTGATCTTTTATTTCATACTTAGAAAATGTCAAACATCGATTTACAAAAAAAATTCGGGGAAAAAATAATCAAAAACTTAGGGCCGTTATTAAAACTTGCGTTTAGTTAAAGGTAGGATTTTGTCTGGCCGATAAATAGCTTTGCATTATTACAACTTCCATTTTTTATTGTTGTTATTATTAATTTTAATAATATTTAATGGATAAAAAAAATAAATGAAGAATTTATAATGCAAAGCCATTTGTCGGTCTGAGAAAATCCTGCCTTTAACTAACGACAAGCTGTAATATTGGCCCTTAATCAATTTATATGATTACACCACAATAATTGTGGTTTTCATGGGAAACCGCGTATGTTAATTTTTTTCGATTTTGAGTTAATAATGCCATATTGCTTGGTTTTAAACGACTTTTACTTGGTTTTAAATATTTCTCAAATAAGATGGATCCATTCTGATTTTTTTAATGGCATAACAACGTAACTTCTATATATATTCAAAAATCGTTCAGCACTAACACGGTTTTGTAGCTCTTCTGAAAAATTTGATTTTAAAAGTATATAATAACATAACATCTTACCCATTTAATATTTTTTTTTTACTTATAAAACGACTCTTTCAAATTTATTATCACTAAATAATTCGTTTAATGCTGGTCCAGATGAAATACCAAATTGCGTTCTAAAAAATTGTGCAGAAAATTTATGTTACCCGCTTACTGCTATCTTTAACAAATCCATTAAATTAGGATACGTACCATTGATTTGGAAATTATCGTATATAATTCCGTTGTTTAAAAATGGAAGCAAAATTAAGATATCAAACTATCGTGGCATTGCTAAGCTGAGTGATATTCCCAAACTTTTTGAAAAAATTTTAACTGATAATTTATACTATCAAATTTCTTCGATTTTGTCACCGTGCCAACATGGCTTTTGTAAACATCGCTCTACAACGACTAATATTTTGGAGCTAACTACTACAATAAATGACGGTTTTATAAATAATATGCAAACTGATGCTATCTACACAGATTTTAGTAAAGCTTTTGATAAGGTAAACCATGATCTCTTGCTTAACAAATTGTCATTAATGGGATTTACGGATATGACAATAAAATGGTTAAGATCATACTTGTCTTTAAGAACTCAACAAGTTAAGTATGGAAGTGCTACGTCTAATGCTATCAAAGTTCCTTCTGGTGTTTCGCAAGGTAGCCACCTTGGTCCTATTTTATTTACCTTATTCATAAACGATCTACCTTCAGTTATTCAGCACTCTAAAGTTTTGATGTATGCCGATGATGTCAAAATTTTTCGTTCTTCTAATAATCCCGAAGATCAACTTTTCCTTCAATCTGATATTGGCAAATTGGTAAATTGGTGTGAAATCAACTTAATGGAGCTGAATATAAAAAAATGTAAGCATATGTCCTTTTTCAGAATTAAGAAATTGGATTTATTTTATTGCATAAATGAGTGTAAACTTGATTAAGTTCTGAATTTTCTTGATCTTGGTATTTTGCTTGATCACCAATTAAATTTTCGTGACCATATTTCTTTAATTGTTAACAAAGCAAATGGTGTACTTGGATTTATGAAGAGGTGGTGCAAGGAATTTCTAGATCCTTATATTACGAAACAATTATATTCATCGTTAGTTCGACCTATTCTTGAATATGGATCGATTATTTGGGATCCTTGCTATAATATTCATATTGATAGTATTGAGTCTGTACAAAAGAAGTTTTTAATATTTTGTCTTCGTGGCCTTGGATGGAATTCGTTTTTACTACCTTCATACGAAAGCAGACTCTGTCTTATAAAATTACCAACTTTAAAAAGTCGTCGTTCAATGCTGAGTTTTTCTTTTGTGCTGGGCCTAATTCAAGGCGATATCGACTCAGAATTCCTGCTAAGTAAAATATCTTTTAATGTTCCAACCAGACCAACTCGAAATTTCCGTTTTATTAACTTAAAATACTATAGAACCAACTATGCTAATAATGATCCTCTTCGTCGTATATGTGAAAACTTTAATAATTATTATCACCTTATTGGCCTTAATGAAAGTAAAGAAATTGTTAAAAGAAATATCATTTTATATTTAAATCGTTGAATTATTATTGAATATTATTTTATATATAACCTTAATTTTGTTTTGTTATTTTACATACTTTAGTCTGTAGGGATTATTATCTATAGACAATAAATTAAATAAATAAATAAATAAAAACATACGTGGTTGCCCATGAAAACCACAGAATTGTGTTTCCTTTTTTTAGCCGTTTGTCAAGTCTCAGATGTGCCTAGATTATAAATAAAGAAGTTGCCAAAGAAACCAACAAATAATAAAGCATACTTTTTGCCACTGTTCAAACGAAACCATGAAAAAAGTAAATCTTTATTTTTTTAGTTGGCTGAAACACTGTTCTTTATAGAGTTTTATAAAATAATAAAAGAAAAACTGTAAAAGGAAAAAAATAATAAATATATTTTTTTTCTATATAAAAACAAACAAAACATTTGGATTTTCTACAGCACTTCTGCATATTTCGTACAAAAAGAAAGTAAAAAGGAAATTAGCCGCACAATGTCCAAAGATGAAGAAGTTCGAAATATCCATGCGAGACGTAAGAATTTGTTATATCTGATGCAACGTTATTTAAGTGATAATGGTTTCTATGGCGCGGCGTCTGCCTTTAAAAATGAGGCCAAATTGAGCGATGAATATGAATTGTGCGACAATATAGACTTGGATAGCATTTATTTGGAATATGCCAGCTACTATCAATTGAAATTTGGCAAATATCCAAGAGTATTGAGAAAATGCCAGCAGCTACAACAGCATACAAAATTGGAAATCTCAGCCAAAAGGAAAAAACCCAAACAACAGCAGCTGCAGCAGCAGCAAACACTAACAGAAGGAGCGGTAGAAGTAGAAATGTCACAACATGTTAAAGCGGATACGTTTGATGTTAATGACCTGCAAGTAACGGTTAAGAAAATGGATACACATTTACGAAACCAACAACAATCACAACAAGAACAACAATTGCTTGTTAAGGATAAAGAAACAGTAGTAATGGAAAAACAATCTTTAAGTCGTTTACAGGAAATACAACATGGTTGTCCCTTAACTAATAGTGATTTATTGCTAAACTGTCAAGAGTGGCAAACTCTGGCCGAATTGGTAAAATCCTGTGTAATAAAAGATGATTTACAGTTAAAGTGGTCCGATATTTGTGGCAACAATAAGGCAGTTGAAACTATTAAAGAAGCTGTACTAATGCCCCTTAACTATCCTCAGCTATTTAACAATGGCTTAAAGCCCTGGCGTTCTGTTTTACTGCATGGTCCTCCGGGTAGTGGCAAGACTCTGTTGGCTAAAGTTTTGTATTCCGAAACTAAGCATCAGGTAACTTTTTTTAACATAACATCTAGCATAGTGGTTTCCAAGTGGCGTGGTGAATCAGAAAAATTGCTAAAGATGCTGTTCCATGTGGCCTTAAAGCAGGCCCCTTCCATTATATTCTTGGATGAAATTGAAGGTCTTACTTCCAAACGTGATCGCTGTGGCGATCATGAGTCCTCCAAGCGTTTTAAAAATGAACTCTTACAGCTAATGGATGGCTTGGAGCAAACGACTCTGGGTTTATTTATTTTAGCCAGTACTAATTTGCCCTGGGAAATCGATCAGGCCTTCCTAAGAAGATTTGAAAAAAAAGTTTTAGTACAACTACCCAATGAAGTGGAACGTGCAATATTGATTGGAAAACTATTGCCATTAAATGTCAAATTAAATGAGCAGCAAATGTCTACTTTGGTACAACTTTCGGCGGGATTTACGGGCGACGAAATACGTTTGGCTTGCAAGGAGATTGCCATGCAAACAGTTAGAAAAATTACCCAGACAAAATTAAAGGGACAGGTTGATGCTGTAGATGAAATACCAATGGAGAGTGCTTTTAAACAAATTAAGCCCTTGAGTTTAAATATATTGGAGAGACATTTAAAGTGGCAAAAGGAACACGGTTCTTAGATGCAGAAACAACGAATATAAAATAAATAAATATCAAATAAATATACTTTTTGAAATAGTATTCTTGAAACTTTTATTTTTGTAAACATAATAATTTCATAATAGAAATTTTTATAAGTTATACAATATATATTTCCCTTCTTCAGATTCTGTTGATTTTGTTAGTTTGTTTTTAAGTAAAAATAGTAGCATATTTTAGGGAGCTATTTAACTTTTTAAATTATTTTAACGTTTTATGTGCCGCCCCTAAAAGCAGGCTATTTATTATCAATAACGTAAATAACTATATTTGAAACAATTCAACTTGAGACATTAAAAGTAGTTATAGTTTATGTTTTAATTTTCCTAAGGAAGCAAAATGCTATTTCAATTACACTTCCGAACGAAAATTGTCTTGAGACATGCCTGCAAATGGACTTTTGAACAAAAAATATTTTTACCAATAATTGTTTTTTTAATTACTAAAAATTTGCCACAGCTTACACAAATTATAATGTCTGCAAAAGTAAGATTAGCAACTAGGGGAGACATATAAAATACATTCACATATACATATACCTGCCCGTTGTACGCCTTCTAGCTCCCGCTATCGTCATACGCGATATATGACGCCGAACACGGCCACTTGATTTACGAGGTTGCTGACTCGGCATCGAACGTATACTATATTCGGTGGTCGTTGAGCTACGCCTACGATCGATGGGTATAATGTCTGAACACATAGAAGTTGATATAATGGAGGCAGTTGATCGTCGTTTACCGCCAGTAAAAGTACCACCGCTGGACGAAGTAGTGGTGGCCGAAGAATCCGATCGCGAAAATAGCGACGAACGTTTGCTGCGACTGCCAGACGTACCGGTAGCGTCTTGTATATTACTATAGAATTCCTCAGTATCACGATCATAAGAATCATCAACATCGGCTTCATTGTCAGCATCAGCCCCCGCACCTCTTGAAAGCTCCTGTTCAGCTTCTTCGTCATCTGAGTTATTTAAGGTGTCTTCACGCTTTAAATGACTACTCGAAGAACTGCGTTTAATGCTAATTGCATCATGAAAGTCACTTTCAGCTGACGATTTCGATCGGGCCGAATAAAAATCACTACCCCCTGTTTCGTGGTCGGAAGAAGCTCGTGTGAGTTGACTTCTTGAACTTAACACAGAACGATAATAGTTCGGTGAACTACTAAATTCGGGTGAGGTGGCTCTGGACGGAGTGGTTGCTAGGCCAGTAAAGGATCTGGTTTGTCTAACTAATCTATTTGTTCTCGAACAGGCGGGTGAACGTTCCAAATCACTATCACCACCACCCACACTACCGCTAAAGGTCACTTCATGTGTTTTATTGGATTTGGAAGATTTTCTACGTGACGTTGAAGCTTTGCAGGGCTCACTGTCATTGGTGTCTGGGGAGGAGGTAGAATTGAAGTTGGTTGTATTAGTAGTAAGGAAAGTGGAGTTGGTGGTAGATGTTTGATGTTCTGCTGTTGGCACTACATCATCTGTAGATCGATTTGTTAGAGAAGAGGACGGTGGGTTGTTGCTTTCATTGGCATCATCGGCTGTAGAGTCTTCCGCCAGCTGTTCTGGTTGATTAGTGTAGGCACGCCGCCTACTCCAAGGAAACGCCCGTATAAATGCAAAAATTATAAAAAACGTCGCAATCATAGCCGCTGTAACATGTTTTTGCTAGTCATGTATTTATTAATAATATTTTGATTTATATTTTGATTTGCGGCGAGTTTTTAATTTAATTTATTTTTAAACTTTAATTAAAAGGAATTCTGTAAAGAAAATTTTTAAGATTTAATTAGGATACCACAAGTAACCTTAGACAGCTACTTAAACGCTTTGATTTAACTGAAATTTTTCACAAGCAGTTGTTTTTCAATCCCCTTTTTTATATTTTTGTTTATTTGTTTGTTTTTTAATTCTTATATTAGCTTTAGATTTACATATAAAAAATTTAGTTTTAAAATAAACAATTAATAAAAATATTTTCTTTTAATATTTTTAACAACTACATATGTAATTTATATGTTCGTTAAAGAAAAATTTCAATAAATTTGCTTAAAACAAATATTTTTAAATTTGAATAAACTAACACAATATTTATATGGAACATGGCTTAATACTTTATAAATCATGTTAGTTAATCAACATCAATGTCATTAGCGGTCGAGTACAAAGCACAAAAATAATTTTAAAAATGTTCACACCAATCTGTATGAAATTGTATAAAACTAAAATACATCAATTGTGCTAAAGTTTTTTTTTTTGTTCATTCGTGTTTAAATATTTTTCACTCAGGTTTGTTTTTTTTTGCTTAACGATAACATGTACAACGCGTATTTATGTAGAACGAGTTCTTTCATACAGCACGTCAAAATAATACACAAATTACAAAAATTAAATTTAATGTTAGTGTTTAGTGTTTAGAACAGCAATGTTGTTGTCTTTTGTGTAAACACAAACTAATCACTTGTTTAGGAAAACAATTGAAATTTGATGAAAAAATTTAACATGTTTATGTATTTTTATTTTTTTTTCCTCTACAACAATGAAAAGAGAAAATAAATATTTAATAAGAAAAACCATTTCCTATAGAATTAAAGAAAACTAATATTGGATCATCTATACCTAAAATAAGACTGTAAAAAAGCTGTGTCTGCACATTACTTTTTTCTTAAATTTTTATTCGAGACATAAATATAGATCGTTTACTAAAAAACAAAATTTTTAGAATTTTTGTCAGTCTGTCTTATTGTCATCCTCCTGAACTTGATTGGCTTAAAAACTACTCAATGCATAGAACTAGAAGAATAGTAGGAAGTAAATGCATAACGGCGTTGGTCAAACAAATTCAGTTATGTGTTTTCAGAATTGCAAAAAACCAATTTTGTTTTGTAAATATTCAGTATTTCACTCACTTATAAACTCTTTTGTTTATTTTTGAAGCAATCAAAATAATAATAAACAAAAGTTGTCACATAGCCGATCACTTCAGAGCAACGACGATATACGGACATAACAGAAGAAAAATATAAAATAAATCATACTAACAACAAAAAAGTATTAATTTTTCCTATCAACGATATCACAATTTATCTTACAATACAATACAAAAATTTCATTTGGTCCAGTAATGCAGACCGGGTTCAACTAAAATTTCATATGTTGCTCTTTTTGACAGTTGCGTCGTTTTTTACACATAATTCAAATCACACATAATAAAAATTTATTATAAGTTTTAATGTATTTTTATTAGTGTTCGTTAGTGTAAAAATTTTGTCGTTACTCTGATTTGTTTAAAATCCTACATTCAAATTCGTGCAATTTCTGAACATTCATACATACAACAATGTTTTTTTTTTAATTTATCTACTTGTGCTTTTTTTAATTTTAAAATTGATAACTTTTTATAGGACATATGCTAAGAACAAAACGCCTTTTTTACTTTCAATTTTCAGCAGGAAATAGTGTATTCAAAATATTTATTTCCCTATCTTTAAGAATAATATACGACCACCCACATACACACACACTCATACGTTCAACATTTGTATAGATGGTCGAATAGAACAAAGGCAAACGATGATCAAACGATGGCACGATCTTTTAAAAACAAAACATCTAGGAACACTTTTGCCACTTGGATTGTCATACTCTTAGGCTCGTTTTAATAATAAATTTTTGTAAAAATTCAATGTGAATGTAACAGCAGCTAGTTATTAAAAAACATTGTTCATATGAAATTCGGTCACACATTCATTGAATTCATTCATCTGGTATTTTTTAAGCATTTCGTACAACGTGTTAAATTATAATTTATACAAAAAAAAAAAAAAAAAAAAAAAATAGAAAAAGTCGTACGATTAAAGCTTAGAAAAATTGTAGTTTGTTAGTTACTTTATAAATAAATAGTAACATATTTGTTGGATGATGGTTCTCTTTACAATTAAACCATAGATTCTAAAGTCAAAAGATTTGTATGTCATGCACTGCAGGGTAGTTTTATTATTTAAATGCTAACATTTGTTTGTTTAAATTATGTCCACAATAATAATACGTCAGAATAGTAGCTGCTGTTGTTGTTGTGTTTTTTTTTTGTTACGTTTTCTATTTATCATTATTAATGATGATAATTAGCATTTTTTCCCATTATCTACATTTGAGTTCTCTTAATTTAAAATTGTTGTTATTGTCGATATTAGTATTTGTTGTTGTAGCAGATATTCTCTATATTTATGCATCATCACATTTGTAATTTAAAATGTTTACGTTCTATTTCTTTATAAATGGTAGCTTGAAATATCGCCAACTGAACTGGTGATGGAGAAAATTATTACTTGGAGGAATATATTGTATATAAAATTAAAAAAAAAAAAAATTGGGTGGTATATGTTAAATTAAAATAAGAAACACATGTGATAATACTTAATAGTTAAACCTTTTCTTAAAACACTGAGTGACTCACGTATTTCTTGTCTTTCGGTTCTGGAATTAACAGGCATTATTGTTATTGAAGTTTATAGAACATTGTAGATCGTAACTATTATGGCAGCGCTAATATAAATAATTGAATAAACGAAGCAGTCTTAGCAGTAATACAACAGAGTGCGTTGTGTATATATATCAAATAGAGTTTCGTAAAAAAGTGCATAATAATAAGTGAAATAATGAATAAAGTACTAGGTGAATTTTTATTTATTTCCGGTTTCTAACTCAAACAATTTTTTAGTCATTACGATCAATATAAAAGTATAAAAAAATATAAGGCAATATTTCATGTTACTAATTTAAATATTAAATTAAATATTATTTATTTTAAAAGAAAAAAAAAAGAATTAATTTAATCTGAAAGTAAAGAAGAAGAAAACAATATGATTCTCCAAAGACTAAGACTTAAATATAAAACTTCAAACAGTGAGAGCTAAATTTTCTGTGTAAAATCAATAAATTGTTGTAAATTTGTAGACCGTAAATGTATGACCCCGATTTTTTAAGAGATATAATTAAACGTTTATAAAATGCACAAACGTTACTTTATTATGAATATAGTTTAGATGATTTCAAAGAGAGGAAAAAGAAAAACGATTAGAGTTGGCAATACAAAATTAAAATCATTCCGAGCGAAATGTATAACATGACTGAAAGTTTTTATTCTGCTAAACTAATATTTATAATTTTCAGTGCCAAACTGTTAGGTGTTTTATATTTCGGCAGACGATATTTAGATTTTAGTATGCATAAACTAATGTATTCTTATGATGTTAAAATAGGTATTCATGTTGTTGATATTATTTTAGAGGTCGTCAGTTGATGTCGCTGTCATTTTGTTCAAGATTAATTTTAACAATCAACTACAGGCAGCTGTATCGTTAAATGCAATATACTGTTACAGATTTAGTTTCATTACTGTAATTTACATTAATTAACATTTTAATTCCTCTTTACTTTTATGTAAATTACTTTAGTTTTATTTAGAACTTATTTTAAAACTTTGGCAACATCGAAATTATGAACAATTCATAATGTGTAGCATACTTTCAGGATATTTTTTGAATTAACTATTTTATAAATTTAACAATGTTTGGAAAACTCTTGCTTGTATCACAGTAGAAATATATGGAAACGCAGAATGATAAAAACAAGATTACGCATTCCGATGGTAAAAAATGTCTTCGTTCTACGCATACACGTCACATCAGACTCGCACTTAACAAAAGTAATATATAAACAGTGAGATTCATATGAATTAGAGGAGAATAAAAGCATTTTAGTTTATTCATAACCATTATATGGTTATTTACCGTATTTAAGTTTATTTTCAAAAAAAATAAATAAATAATTCACTTTTTTTTTTATTAATTTCATATTTATAACTTTTAATTGTTATTTAATATTTATTGCTTTATTTTATCACTTTGCTAATTTTTTAAAATTTTTACTTGTAATATCAATCACTTGTTTTCTGAAGTTACGTCACACAATCTTGTTTTTATCATTCTTGTCTGGAAACAACAATAAGTGGTACTAGTTGTACGTGAGCCATATACGTGAATATCACATGCAAATATTTTAGTGTGTTTAAAGAAATAAACCTTTATAACGTAAATTTGAAGAGTGCTTTTATTTGCAATTAAAAGAATCCAAATTTATTTATTTATTTACTAGAAATAATTCTAGTAAATTATCCAACATTTATAAAAGATACTAACCTATGCCCGAGACTTTGTTTTCGTAGTTATCGGCACGAAAAGTGGCCTGTTTTTGTATGTAATAACTCAGATTACTATCTATCTGTGTGGCAAAGTTCATTTAAATCCGTTTAGTAATTGTTTGCGTGACTAAGTAAAAATATGAAAACATTTAAACATACAAACATTCATATTAATTATAACCATAAGTTGTTAAGGGTTTAATTCAAACTTTTAAGGCAAAATACTTCTATAGATGACATTGAATGATTAAACTTTTTTTCGCCAGTTTATGTACTTTTTGGACACTCAAAGCCCTCGAACAACCGACTGTCTAAGTTCAAACAATTTATTTATTGCATATTTTCACGAACTTAATCGATTAACGTGATAATGGGTATTCTATGTGTTAACCTAGGTAGCTGTTTGTCGGTGTGCCACATTTAATTCCTTTTAGTCGTTTTTGCGTGATTAAATAACAAACATACAAACATTCACATTTACTATGTTAGTAGGATAAACAGACTAAATTGTAGTTCTGACCTATTTTAGTTTTAAATATTATATACTTAAAGATTTTTTATGTACATTCAAATTTCTTTTAAATTTATTAGGTTTTTATTTTTAAATATCATTGATTCATTGATATTAGAATTGAGTAAACAAATTTATAATACAGCTTCAAGATTATTGAAGAGGGAGGGATGGCGGAGAAATGTTTTTTTTTTATTCTCCCATATAATTATAAAAAAAGTTTGTCTTATTTAATCAAACTAAAAAAGAACAATATTTTTCTCTAAAAATCCTCCGTATTTTAAACTTATTTTCCACAGCAACGAGAGAAAAAAAAATATGTTTTATGCTTCGAGTTCTTTTCCTGAAATAGTTTTTGTTGTTTTTTAATATTCAGTTTTATTTGTTGAAACCTTGATATTTTATGATTTTAGCATTGAAAATCAAGGTAGTTTCAGAATACCTACACACTCTCCTGCATGCATATACAGACTTTATATACAAACATATACCTATACAGAGATAACAATTTCTGGGAATAAAATTGCAATTTCTATTTTGTTGTCGTTGCTTTAACCTCTTGTTGCATACAAATAAACTGGCTGGAATTATTGTTTGTACAAATAAGAAGGAAATATAGCCTGATGGAGTAGTAAAGAGAAAGAGAGCGAGATGGACAGGAAATATAGAATGATGAAAGATAAACTAAAAAAAAAAAAAACAAATGATGTGAAAAACAAATATTGCATCAGGGGAAATTTTGTTTCTTTTAAACTATAAAATACAGTTATTTTATTGTACAACAAATCTTTGTATGCATGTGTGTATGCATATTCTCCTAGTGTTGTATTGTGCGCACACAAATATGCAATTGTTTTGGTTCTTAAAAAATTGATAAAAAAAATTTTTTTTTAAAAAAAAAAAAAATGTAGTTATAATACAATTATTAATACAACAACACATATTGCATACAAATGAAATGAAAACATGTTGGATACATGCATGTTAGTTTGCAGCAGAGTATCCAGTTGTATATTTCAAAATTTGCTTTAAGGCGCTTATATGCAGTTTCTTTTCTGAAGTTTATTTTGATTATTTTTAGTATTTTTCTACACGTATTCGTAGTAAATCATAAGAAATTTTAAAAATTTTCCTTATCATTTAACTACTTTTTCATTTTGCTACTTATTTGAAATATGTTTTGTGCTAAGTACATTAGAAATCTTTGCTATAAAGTTATTGATAAAACATGCACAAAAAACCTATTTGTTTTTATCTTAAAATTGTTTGAATTTTTGTATCTTCTTTTTTTTAATAAGAATGTATTTTACAGAAGTTGCAACCTGCTACTACCAGAATTTTATTTCGAGCAATTGCTAACATAATAATAAATAATTTGTTTGTTTGTATATTATTTGCATGTACATTTGTGCACTTTAATATTATTTTTCTTGTTCAAACTATTGTTTGTATTTTTGTATTTTGTTTTCATCTACTTTATGTATTTCATGGTATACGATTCTATGCTGAATTTATTAGTGCATTCTTAAGTAGTTGTAAACATTTATCTTGCCAATATGTTGTTTTATTTGTTAATAATATTTGCACTAAAGTCACATTATGACTTCAATAAACATAAGGTTTATTGTAACGGAAAGCAGTTGGTACAATATTGTAAGTTTTAAACTACATAGCCGTCAAAAAAGCAGGGGCAGTTCTAATCACTTAACCGCTTAAAATTACAGAAATTAAACAAATATGTAAAAAAACACAAATTTTATTCATTATCAAAATAGTTGTATTTCCAACTTGCTAGGCCACTAAGATTTATTGCTAATGTAAAATGCTCATACATACTATTTATAAGTTCACTTGGAGTTATATAAATAGTATAATTTACTCGGAAGCTTAGCAATACTATAAATCAGTACT
This sequence comes from Phyto melanocephala, assembly GCA_941918925.1. Taxonomy (NCBI): domain Eukaryota; kingdom Metazoa; phylum Arthropoda; class Insecta; order Diptera; family Rhinophoridae; genus Phyto; species Phyto melanocephala. The sequence continues at coordinate 127,546,676 of OW799234.1, read as the reverse complement.
TTAAAATATATTTAACATCACTTCTGCTCCACTTTTTTGCGGTATTGAAATCACTTATTTTTTAATTTTGAAAGAAATTTTGCAAAATATCATAAAGGGTCCGCCATCTAACGTTTTTTTTTTTTTACTAGTGCTTATTTCGTGAATGGTAACATTATAATGTGTGATTTAACAGGTAATTAGTTTTATTCTTCCGCTGAACGAATATGGCATTACTTTGGCAGATTTTGCCAAAAAAAAATCATCTTTTCTTTTCTGTGCATTTGGGGCACAGAAAACCCGCACGCATACATTGAAAAGCTGATACATTGAAAAGCTGATACACCCAAAACGAGTCACTGTTTGGTGCGAATTTTGGTCCAGAGGTATAATTGGGCCATTTTTCTTCGAAAATTAGCAAGGAGTGGCCGTTACAGTCAATGGCGATCGTTATCGGGCCATGTTAAATTAATTTTTGTACACAAAAATTGAAGAGGAGGATATTGGCAACATTTGGTTTCAACAGGACGGCGCTACGTGCCACACAGCCGAAGCTACACTTTTTATAGCAAAAAAAAAAAGAAGTTATTTGGCGGACCCTTTAAAAAAATTAACACTCAATATGTAAAAATTGCGAAGGACAGTATAAATTTATATAAGGAGGCTTTTCTCCTCTGTTTGCCAGCCAGTTTTAACTATTAATATACCATTTTAAAGATATTTTCTTACATCAGTGCAGCTTTTGAACAGTGTCGAAGGAAGTCCAGTATTTTAGAAGTCATAAACATTTAAATATTTGACTGGCTTTGTATTGCTATTGTGAGAGAGTATGAGAGAAAAAATTAAGAAATATCTTAGAAGGAAAAACAAACTGAGATTGTGCTAGTAAAATTTCTCTTCGTGGAGATATATAAAAGTGAATTTATTTGCAAATTTTTAGTCCCTGTTTTCACCTATAAAAAAAAGAGTAAAATAAATAAAAAACGTAATCATAAGTAATATTTTGTTCTCATACCCTCCACAGAGGGTGTTGAAATCAGTTGTGTGAAGCCTCATTACGTCTCATAGACCTGTCTGTAGTTTAAAAGTATAAAAAATATTTGGGAGCAGACTGGTAGTGATAATCAGCACAATCGCCTCATTACTTTCTAAGATGTGAGCAAATAAACACGACTGCCTCTGTGTATCATAAAATTTAAAAGTTTTTAGCCTGGGAACTTTATAAACTATTTATCGATATGCTATGCTTCTAGAGATTTTCGCAGAACAATTATGACAAATCGGTTACTAATCGGTAAAGTTATAGATACAAATTATTTGGAAAAATATATATTTTGTTTAATATTTCAAAATTGTCAACTCTGAAATAATTTTTGAACTCGTTGAGGAATCCCAATTACAAACCGTGTTCAGAAAATTGATTATAAAAAAATAACAAATTGGCTTGAAACTAAATAACTAAGATACCAAAACAAAATGACGAAAAATTTTTTTAACCGCTTCAATACGGTCATCAAATAAAAGAACTTGAACAATTAACTATGTAAAAACTAAAAATCAAAGATGGCCTTGGAAATAATAAACAAAATGGCGAATACCATGAAATCTGAAATCTAGGTTAAGCTACGATGTGGTTATTATACGTATATACATGATAGTGAAGTGCATTTTCAGATTCGATAAGGCCGAATGTAGCTGTCTTACTTATTGCTAGCAGAAATGTGATAAACAATAAAGTCTTTTAGCTGCACTAAAATTACAAATTGAAAATTCTTGAAAAATTTTATTATTTTATGATCTCATATCAAAATGAAGCCATAGAAAAAGGATAAATGATTCGTGCAATCGTAGTGGCAAAAGTCGATAAATACTTGTTTTTATTTAAGAAATTTAATCTAAATAATAATTGAGATTTTATTTTTGTCTCTAATTGCAATTATAGTCAAGTCCATAAATGCAATAAAAGTCAAGTTTATAGTCTAAAAAAATCTAGCCTATAGTCGATGCTATGGGCTAAATTAACGTTTATTCAAAAGTCTATTTTTATTAAGAATAATATATTTCAATACCATTTTTAGCAGTGCGTAAAGCATAGGCATGATTAATCTGCTCCTGGTAGGGACACAATTAGCGACCTAAGGAGTGGAACGTGGTATAAAAATAATTTCTTCTACAGTCTCTAGTTGAGATTATAGTTTTATATATTGCTAGGGTTATATTCAAAGTTATAGGTAATATTATAGTCCTAAATATAATCTTAAGCAATTTATTTAATAATTCCGTAATTCTAGCCAAAAATGAATTCCCACAATTGTTTTTAAACCATTAAACATTTTACATTTTCTTTCCTAGTCTTCTTATAATATAAAATTTAATTTTAAATAAAATCTTTTGTACTGTGTAAATGATGTGGTGTTTCTTGACTTTTTCCTTTGTTTTTAATGTCTATTAAAATTTCATAAATATGCTTGTGTAGATAAAAGGGAAGTTAAGAAATAAGTAAAAATTAAATAATATTAAAAAAGCAAATACTGGTATATTTACAATTTGTGTACAATATAAATTTAATGTTGTTTTTTGTGTTTTTGTTCTCTGGTGTGTGGTAAACATTTAGTAGCAACAAATCTTTACAGTATTACTACAAACCTTAAATGGCCTTCCAGGCATGACAGAAGCAGGAGAAGTGGTAGATTGCCCCTATGGAATGAATGTTAAAACCATGTCCTGTTATATGCTTAATATATAAACACGAAATACAATGAAGCAACAAATATTGCAGAGAAAATACATGCTTATTTATATAAAAGAGGAAGAAAAAATGTATAGAAATAAATTTAATCTAGCTTAGTGCACAATGGGCTAGTTGCTGCAAAAATATTTGTTTATATTTTTGAAAGTATAAATTAACTTCAAATTAGAAATATATTTCGAGTCATTGTGCATTGTGTCCTGGACATTTTATTAAAATGTACGTAACGATATAAATACAAGGATTTGAATGTGTTGAAAACGAGAGAAAGAAAGAATGTCTACAAATTGCAAAATTTCCTTTTTTAATTTTATTTATTGCTTTATTATTTTTATAGATTAATGTACTACTAGTCGTTATAGTTGTTGTTGTCATCATTGGAGACAGAGAAAATGTATCGCGGCCATTGAATCATATTATCAGTTATAATGTCATTAAGTGTAAAATTACCAACATTACATTAAATTGATTTTTATTTAATTGAATAATGATTGTGTTGTCAGTAATTTAATTTTGCAGAGATTTTACCCTAAAGGCTTTTTATTTGTTTCTTTCTTTTCAGTACTTATTTGCAGTTTTATAAATATTATAAAAAGTTTTCTATTAATAAATGTTATACTTTTTTTTTTAATTTAAATCTAAATTTTATATTTAGTTTTTATAAAGGAAATAATACTCAGCCGAATGTTGTATTTAACAAGTAACAGTGCTATATTCGGCCGTGCCGAATCTTATATACCTTTCACAACGTGTAGTCATGCAATAACAATTGTTTGTATCACCATTCATCTCATATAAAATACGTACATACATGTAAAAAACATACAAAAAAAAAAAAAGTTACGAAAAAAACGATATTAAAAATAAAAAACAAATAATAAAAAAAATTTAAAAAAAATTAAAAAAAAATTTAAAAAAAATATAAAAAAATATAAATAATATATTAAATAAAATAAAATTTTTTTGGCTCAGCTGGAATTCGATGCCACGTTTACTTTAACCATTATGTATGTAGGTTGTTGTTGTAATTGTGAAAAAAAAACGAGGTGGTCGTGTTTTTTTGCTTATATCTCAGAAAGTTATAAGGGCGATTGTGCTGAATTTTAATAGCGATTCATTCCTGGATATTGCCAAGAGATTGGTACTATGTACAGATCTGAGGAACATATAGTTGCTTCTTAAAGTTGATTTCAAGCAACACACGGACAGACGGGCAGATGGACGGACGGTCTGGGCTTAATCGACTCCTCTATTCATAAGCTTTCAGAAAATATATACTTTATGGGGTCGGAAATGAAAATTGTAGAAATTACAATCGGAATGACAAAGCTATATATACCCTTGTGCACCACAGGTGAAGGGTATAAAAAAGGTTCGATGGGAAAGTGAAGGAGGTGATTGCTCAAGGAAATTGAAAGCTTTGTTATTAAGTGCACTGATGTTATTAAGGCGTGTTATAAAAAATGTTTTTTTACACTATTTGAGGCGTGTTCTTGCTATTCAGCATACTACTTAAAAGGGGACGCACCGATGAATAACAGATTACAGTTAATCAGTTTAATAGGCAGCGACTTGGATAATCAACTACGGGCAACACAAGTTTATTACCTTAACATGTTAACTACTTTGGTTTTTGGCATCCCCAAATGCGTTGATTTTAAAAAGCTACAAAAGCGCATGAAAATGCTAAAACTTGTTTCTGAATATGGCGTTAAATTGTAGTAAATTTAAATTTTTTTTTAAATTTTTATTTTGAAAATTTTCATTTATGTTTGAATAGTTTGAACTTCGGCAAAAAGGTCTTAAGTCAGATACTGTAGTTTTAGTTTTACATTAAATATGAATTTTTCTAAGACTTAAGTTGATAAAAAGTACCAAACGAAAGAGTGAAAAAATTAGGCAAAATTCAATCAAAAACTCAAATTTCAATTTTTTCACTTGATACCTTTTTTGCTTAACGTCAAAGAGTTGTTGTTACTTTAAATCTAATTGGCTTAATTTAATGAAAACATTATCTGGATTTTTTTGCTTTTACTTTACTGATTGTGAATATTGTATGCACCTGTATTTTTTTTGAATTATTTTATCTGGATGTGAATTAAATGAAAATTGTCGTTAAATACATAAAAAAAAGCTTTTCAATTAAATCACATTTCTTTATATGCAAGTATCTGTATCAATTTTCATTTGTATATATTTTAATTAAAATTCGATCAATGTTTGATAAGAATGCATTTAAATTTTTTTTGTTTTCTGTTTTATTTCAGTAGCCAGATTAACTAACTGTTTTTATACTAAAAGTAGACAAGAGGTCGACCAGTGGTACAGAATTACTCGTTGTTTATTAAGTTGTTATCAATTCAAATGTTATTAAGGTTCTTATAAAGGCAAAAGTAAAAATAAAACCAAAAAAACATTCTTTATTGAAGATACTAAACTGAATGCATAAATTTAGTCATTCAACACACCTCCTTTATATAGACTTTAAATATGGTAAATGTCATACATACATACACACATATACTTGTACAAAAATATATAGTTTATGAAGGCGCTAAATTCACTTGTTTAATAATTCGAGCACAAAAAAATATAAATTTAAAATTACTTTCTTAAACCATTTTCAATTAAATTAGAAAATATAATTTTCTAACACTTCCCTAGTTCCTTAAATAACTATTCATTCATGTAAGTGTGTGTGTGTATGTGTGTAAAAGACACATATAAAAAGCAAGTGCTTGACACATTATTAACAATTATGGCTTCTATAATGTAACTATAATTGCATTTAATGTAACAACATTATAAATTATTTATTATATAGGGGAGTGTGATGCTTTGATTTAATATCCTTTAAACACTTTAAGGGTCCAATAAAAACGATAATTTTATAAAATGATAAATACAACAGAGGCAAAGAAAATAGCTAAAAAAATAAACTGAATTCGACGTTAGTAAGTAAGGAAAAATTTGCAAAAAAAATTGTTATTTATGTTGTTGTTTTTCGCTTATAAATTCATTTCCAATTTAAACGTTATACGCAAAACGCATAAACACTATGGTGAGGCAATTACGATCCTGTTTATTTTGTTGTTAATTCAGTTCTTTTTTTTTGGAAATTCTTTAAACAATACATATTGCTTTCAAGCATATATTTATAATTAGATGCCTTTTTTCTTATAAAAATGAATTTAACTTATTACACTTATCTTTAGAAATAATTTTGTTTCTTAAGCGTCAATAATAAATAAAATAAAATTTCATAAAAGTTACAAAAAAAATGTAACTACATCTATATATATAAAAGTGAAACTCTGGTTGTGTGTGTGTGTGTATGTGTGTGTTAGCTATAGACTCCAAAACTGTAAAACCGATCGGGCTAAAACTTTGGTAAGTTGTTGTACACATACCAGGTAGTGTTTATGGGTGAAAAAAAGTGGGCGGGGCCACGCCCCTAAAACAGTTTTAATTTTGAGGTACTTGCACTGGACCGATTTTTCTGAAACCTTGCACACATATTGAGCTGCCATGACTTTATAATTTCGTGATTTAAAAGCCCATAAAAAAAAGTTATAATTTTGACGTACTTGCACTGGACCGATTTTTTTGAAACTTTGAAAACATACTGACATGTCATGACTTAATAATTTCGTGATAACAAAAGTGGGCAGGGCCACGCCCATAAAAAAAACAGTTATAATTTTGAGGTATTTGAACTTCACCGATTTTTCTGAAACTTTGGACACATATTGAGCTGTCATGACTATATACTTTCGTGATTAGAAAAGTGGGCACGGCCACGCCCATAAAAAAAGTTATAATTTTGAGGTACTTTGCACACATATTGAGCTGTCACGACTATACAGTTTAGTGATTAGAAAAGTGGGCAGTGCCACGCCCACTAAAAAAAGTTATAATTTTTAGCTTTTGGCACTAGATATTCTATTTAAGATCAGAATACATATTTAATCATTAGGGGACGTAGCAACGCGCGCCGGGCTTTTTTAGTATTAAATATTGATGATAAGTATCATAAGTAAAAGATACTTATATAGATATACAAGGTGGACCAAAAGTCCAGGAGGGCTTAAAAATTTAATAACTTTTCCGTTTATTATTTCAGATTATATCGACCCATGTGAGCGAAACTATCGACGCATTTTAAAAAATATTTACATTCTTATAAAAGTTGTAATTGGTTTAATAATTACAACAGTCCAAGAGCCACTCACCAACGACAATCGAACGCCATCAGGTGCACAGTATAGTGTAACATTAAAGCTGAAAATATCATTGGGCCTTACTTTTTAGAAAAAAAAGTGTTCAGCTTACTTTTTACGTTTTTTCGCTTTTTTTCTCTTAAAAATAGACTTAAGAGGTGGTTTCAGCAGGATAAAGCCACTGCCCGAAACACAGTAGCAGTTTTGAGTAACAATTTGGAGAAAAAATAATTTTTAGAAATTCGGAAATCAATTGGCCAGCCCGAACTGCAAATTTATCTGCATCTTAATATTTCCCTAAAGGTTATTTGAAGGGGTTAGTATATGCTAACAAGCCCGAGAAAAACGTTAAACTCAAAGTCAACATTCTTTTAGATATTCGAGCGCTACAACCATAAATGTTGAATAAATCATAAATTTTGAAATTTTGAGATTTTATAAAAAAAAGACTCAAAAACGTGCCCATCACTACAAAGTTAAAGTTAAAGTAATTTCTGTGGTTTTCATGGGCAACCACGTATGTCTTAAAATCAAATTGTTCAGGAGAGCTACAAAACCGTGTTAGTGCTGAACGGTTTTTGAATATATATAGAAGTTACGTTGTTATGCCATTAAAAAAATCGGAATGGGTCCATCTTATTTGAGAAATTTTCAAAACCAAGTAAAGGCCGTCTAAAACCAAGCAATATGGCATTATTAACTCACAATCGTATAAAATGAACATACGCGGTTGCCCATGAAAACCACAGATTTAAGAGACATTATGGTGACTTTTGGCCACCCTCTGTTTTAACTTTTTAGCTTACGTCCACAAGATATCTAGCTCGCGTCATTTAAGCAACTTATACAGACAATATTTTTAGCTGTCGTCTCTTGTTCTTTGACAATATAAGTTTGCAAGCATTTACGTATTTATACATAGAAAAATTTATGTATGTATGTATGTATGTATGTATGTTTGTATGTGTTGCACATGTGTATCATCATTACTCACTATCATGTCAATAATATTGACATTAATTTGAACATTCAAACTTCTATGTACTTGTAATCGTATCAAGTAAAGGTGGCACTTTTACTACCACTGCTACGGCAAAAGGTTATAACGCAAAAAAAGAAAAGAAAAATATTAAAGAATATATACAATAAAAAAGACGAAAGACCTTTAAAAAAGAGAATACCATTTGTAAGTAAGTTTATCAAAGCTTAGTAACAAGATCATGTCACCGCAAATATTATGTTGGCAGCAGCAAAACAAAGGTACTTGGACTTATCTAGATTAAAAGAGACAAGAATAAATTTCCGCGACTTGCAAATAATAAAGAGAAACACATTTGCTTTGTAATGAGTAGTTGGACTTACTGGACATTTAAATATAAAATAAAATAAATCTTCTTAGGAAAAATACTCATTTATATTTAAACACATAAGGCTAACTTTGGCTCATTTCTATATTCATAAGCGACCATGAAAAAATCTAGTGCCGCCAATATAATAGAAAGTGTGAAATAAATGAGTTTAATAATATTTTATTTTGTTTAACAGAAAAGAACAAAATAAAATTAAAATATTGTTAATACAATAAAACTTCATTATTTAGAAGTTGATTTGTTTTTGTTTTTGTAATTTTTATGGTTTATATTTACGGTTTATAATTATAAAAAGTAATTTAGTTTAAAAAAAAGCAACGCTTTTAAATGCGGCTCCAATAAAATATGAATTAATGCAACAAAAGCTGCTATTAAGGACATACTTAACAAGGTACAAGCATCGTTGAATTTTATTGAAGTGTCTTTTATCAATTTCAAACAAGATGGTCTAACCAAAATGCACGGTGTTAATTGTGAGTCCTATCTTAAAGTCAAGCTTTTTTCGCAACTTAATTTGACATTTCTTTATTTCAGTGTTTGACAAACTCAACCATTGAGTATGTCCCCCTCATTGAGCACCGCATTAAGATTGTGCACTTGGTAATTGTTTTGGTCAGCATAATCGATCAAATGTGTCCACAATCGGGAGAATTGTGTGTAAATATCAGCAAATAGGGTCTTTGGGAAATATGAGAACTCTTGTGCATGCTCGGCCAGTGCGCTCTATGGAAAAGATTCATACTGTTCGCGATAGTGTGGCAGAAGATCCGTCCCCCTCGACTCAACTTCAGCGACGAGGCACATGTATACCTCAGTAGATTCGTTAACAAACATAACTGCCGTATTTGGGCAAATGAGAATCTATGAGTAATTGCTGAAAAGCCGATGTATCCACAAAGAGTTACTCTTGGTGCGGTTTATAGGCTGGCGGCATCTTTAGGCCGTTGGAAAATGAGGTCGATAAACCAAGATCTTAAGAATGAAAAAATTCACATATTAACGACATTGTGCCTCAATTATGTCTTAGTGTCATTTAAATTTGAACTAACAGATAGAAGTGTGCCACCGAACTGTGGCGAGCATTTGGTCGATATTTTGTTTCACACATAATTGTCATAGATCCTTCTATCATAATAAAATTCCTTTTGATAATTCTTTGGAAACTTTTTGTTTTATTTACAGTTTACATTGTTCATTTTAGTTGGACTCCCATTTATAAAAAAGCATTTAAAGGCGAATAAATTTTTTTTTACATATAAAATTTGACATTGATATGTCAAGTAAGAATGATCGGTTACGGGTAGCTTGTTAAATTCACCCTGATGCTAGCGATTAAAATGAAGTAGCTGACTAAAAGGCAACAATTGCAGACACTGGTATTTGTAATGTTATAGCCGCATGTGCTTAATGCATTACACTGCAAATGTGCTCCAGTAAATTATGTTCGCCCCTTATTTGTAAAAAATCAGTCAATTCTCATTTTAAATTTAAAGAGTCGGCATGGCAGTTGATTGTGATTGTAGTTAGATGTACATAGTTGCAGATCAGGATACCAGTTGTCGTTAAGTCAAACTGTGAAATGAAAGCTTTTTTATTGAAAAGTGTGATAACACTATATAATATGATATGAAACAGCCTTTAATTTAACAGTTTCGCTAAGCGAGAATTAAGACCCGAATGAGCGAAAGATAACCTTTCACCATTTCTATGAACAAAATACTTAAATTCTTCTTATGAGGCAAGAAAATGGTGCGGACAACTCAATAAATTTCTATTTTTAAAACTTTCTTGTTAAAATGCAGGGTTAAGACAATATTTTTTATTGACTAAGTTGAACTGAAATAATTTTCTTTTGTGAGCTTGTCTAATTTAATTTTTTAACCAGGAAATTGACAAACCTAGGGCTGCTTGCCGCTTCAACGATGTACGTATGTGTATAAATAAAACTGCCTTTTTTCGCAATTGCTTATACTTTCAACTAAATTTTATCAATATGTTCGCTTTATGTCAAAGTGTGTAGTGTAAAATTGTATATAAGTGTGTGCCTAAGTATGTGTTTACTATTACTCTAGGGTATTTTACAATGAAGTATTTATGTAATGTCATTCTTTAGTAGACGTCTACTTGTTTTTTTTTCTTCATCATTCTTATTTCAGTCCTTTTCGAACAAGTACTTTAACTGCAAAAAGTAAAAAAGTGAAAATACAAATACAATAAACTGGAAAAAAGTAAGACAGTTTGTAAACTTCTTATACCTATTTAAAAAAAATATGTAAGAGTACAAAACCTTTTTTTGTTGTTTTTAGCCATATTGTCATTTATAACATGATAGACGTATATTAACACAAACACACTGACAAGCTGGCACATAAATATCATTTAAGTGAAATTAAAAAAAATTTATGTTTTTGTAGGCTCAAATACATGCACATATGAAAAAAAAAATGTTGGAAAAAACAAGTTATTCCAAACATTTCTTTGAGTAATAAATGTTAACAAAAAATATACCTTCAACTAAGTCAGTCCAATTTAACAAGAAAAAAAGTTTATACTTTAACGTATACACTTTCACTGAAAAACAGGCAACGTTGTAATATTACAAGAAAAAAAAATGATGATATTAATTTTGTCATTCACTGTATACATATATACGTTTATTATATACATACGCATATAGAAAAATGTTTGTGTAGTGTTAAGTGTGTATGTGTATAGAACACTATAAATAATGTCGTGTCATGTCATGACTGCCATTCACATAATTTTCTTTTTTTTCTGTCGTACATTTATACATAGTTGTACAAAACCAACAACAAACAATCATGGTCGTCATCGACGTCATTAAATAAAATGTTAAGTGTATGAATATTATAGTTATGTACTATCCCAGCAGCAAAATCTATATAAAAACAACTAGATACCACGTACGATGTTTAATAATAGGTAATAAATTGTATTTTTAAGCAAACCTCAAGCATGTAATTTGGAATTAAATGCCAATTATCACAAACTGAAATCGTTTTTATTGGATGAAAATTTTCGAAGAAATTAAAATCTTGCATTCATGACGGGCTATTGTGGTACAGAGGGGCAAGCCCCACCCCTACCGAAAGGAACATTCTTTTTCTTAAGGCGACTTGGATACCAATTTAATGAGTTCCTCGTTTATAAATATTGTTACGTTTATACCTTTTATAAACGTTGGCTTATTTTCTTTAAATATACTGTGAGTTCTTTTTTTTGCAATCAAAAACACTTGAAATTCGTTATAAAATTAAGAGCACTTTATTTATTTAAACACACTCAGATATTGCTTTTATGTCGCTTTACTTATTTTAAGTTTACACTTTTAATAAACACTGAAACACTGTTACACACACTTAACAGGCTCTTCTGTTATACTGATCATGTTTGCTGTGTTGTTCGGCTATTTATAGTAACATAGTGGTGTTTGGTAACATTCGACAAAGTTCTCGTATGTACACACTAGTTCATTCGAAACCCGTTACATTTAAATTAAGACGTAATGTTAATGTTAAGTAATATGCAGGAATAATAAAAGTGCCTAAGAGTATGCTGCACATAATAGCAACTTAACATCATGTTCTAACTACCAGCGAAATAAACCAAAACAAACAAAACTACACTAACTTAAACCACTACAACTAAAATAAATTATAATGTAAATCAAGCTATTCAAAGATAAATCTGTAACAATATTTTATCACTATTAACGAGCTTGAGTTAATTTTCTTATATAAAGATTAATTCATGGAATGCATTCGGATGCTTCGCTGCCATATCAAATAGAGGTTTAAGGAAAAATACGTTTAAAATTTCATTCCAAAATATAGTTTTACTTTCTTGAAAGTACATTAAGTACATTTCCAGTATAGAAGTACACATTTTCAGTGTGTTTATCATACAAACAGAATGTTTTCTTACATTGTTTATTAGATTGTAATACTGGTTCTTAAGTTCTTATAATTTTTTTAAAAATTGTTTTATTAATGAAGAAATTATATTTTATTTGTGACAATGACAAACTAAAGAAGTAAGTTTTTATTGACACAAGCCGTGTGGAAGGCGTTTTCGAAACCAGCTACGGTGTCATCATCAGTACTCTTTGATCGGTATTTTAGTGTTGGTTGTAAATAACATCTATTTATCTCACAAGCTGTTAATAAATAGAAATCGATAATCAAATGATTGCTGCATTTATATTTCAAAAATATTTTCTTTTATCAGCAAATTAGTTGCGAAACATTGGATGTGGGAAATAAAAATGTGAAACTTAAATGTTTTTTAGAGCGTGTTACATTTTAATTTAACAAACCATCTGACTGCTTCACACACTACCTAAAAAAATTATTTTTATATATGCTTAAACAAAATTTGCACATAAAGAGGTTATGTCAGACGTAATTACTTATGTATGTCTGAAAGCAAAATTATATCAATCATTTGCAAAATGACAATTCTGACTGACATACTGCAATAACATACAGATCACCAAATTGACAAGTATAGTTCGACTGCATTTATTTTAGTTCTCTGCAGATAACGCAACTAATAACTCAACTAGCTTTGAGCAGTAAACTTTTAACAAGTGTAAGAAATGTCAGTCAGTTATCGCCGTTTAATTTTTAGCACCGCCGGCGTTAACTATTTATTATCAGCTGATTACAATGATGATGTAGCCTTCAATATAATTAGGTAGCTGACTACAAGGCAAAAATTGCAGCAAGGAACAGTCATGCAGCTGTGTAGCCTGCTGTCGTTTATGTGTCTAAGCATTACTGTTTTTTTTTAATCTTTTTTGGCATTAATATTTCTTCACATTTTCGCATTCCAATCAAAATAGCAATTTATACGCTCTATATATAAAAAGAATTTTTAAAACAATCTTCTGTTTTAATAAAGCAAAAATTGAAGTTCTGCCTTAACTGCGCTGATATTTATGACACTGGAAAACAAAAAACTTTGAACGGAAATTTTAAGTCTAAGTTTGGTTCTATTCTCTATTTTAAGCCAGCAGCTGCAGCGCCTGAGATGAACTTATAACGCAGCTCGCATAATTAATTAGTATAAACAATTCTTCATTCATTTTTAATATTTGGTTAACAAAATAAAGAGAACTTCACTTTTAAAACTTAACTGTTAAGCAGTGTTATCTGCAGCATATTTGTCGTTATTATGATATTTATTAATTTCCTGATATCACTGACTCGTAAAGTTTCTTATTTGATACATAACAAAATAAAATGCTTGACATGTAGTAAAAATTTTTAAATTTAATAACATAAAGAAGCTTGAATAAATCATGTGATACATTGGGTGAAGAAAAATAAAAATGGATTAATTTTTATTTGATTTTGTAGACAAATAGCCTGTAGGTAACTCGTTATAAATAAAGAAAAAGATTTTTTATTAAATAAAATATTTAATAGAAATTCTTTTGAACATAAGGAGAAGAGCAAATAAATTCTTTAAATACACATACGTAATAATGAATCCAGTAAGTAGGGCATACTTTATGGCTTAACGATTATGGAAAAACTTTAAAGCTTGCGTTAAAATTGAGCAAGTTTTTCTACTGCAAATAAAAGTTATACCCCACAGGGGGCAAATTAAAATGTATAAAACTTTATTATAATACTAAATGTGTTCTGTAATGTCAATGGAACATTTGAATTGAATTCTGAGCAAGTTAAAAAAAAATTAAAATAAAAATTTCGGTAAACAAATTCTTTAAAGCATAATAAAAAAATATGTGAAAATTTTATATAATAATATGTGTGGTTATATTTAAGTGCCAAAAATATTAAAGTATATCAGTTTATGAAAATGGATCTTTATTGGAAAAAAAAACCGAGTGCGTTCTCGTCCAGTGAGTTTAGTAGAATACATTGCTGCTGTAAAAAAATAAGCTGAGAATGTACTAGAATATCCAGCTGATGTTAGCTCGTTTCGTTATCAGAAACTGAACATTCCTCGCACTTCTTTGTGATATATATAAAAACATCCCATTGTAAAATTATAAATTTACGTATGTATGTTAAAAAAATATAAAAAAAAAAAAAAAAAAAAAAATTAAAAAAAAATTTAAAAAAAAAATTAAAAAAAAAAAATTTTTTTAAATAATTAAAATATATATAATAAATATAAAACAAAAAAAAAAAACAAATTAAAAAAAAAAATTAAAAAAAAATAATAAAAATATAAATAATATATTTAATAAAAAATAAAAAAAAAATTTTTTTTGGCTCAGCTGGGATTCGATGCCACGTTTTCTCTAACCAGTATACACGTTTGTATGTATGTATGTTGTTGTTGTATTGTTGTTTTTGTGAAAAAAAAAATGGAGGTGGTCGTGGGTTTTTGCTCATATCTCAGTTGTTTATGTACCGATGTTTCTGATCCGATCTGACCGATCTACTCCCGAATATTTCTGATATTTTAATACCTCACCCGGGTCCAAGAGATGTCGGGGGGCTTCAAAAAGTTGATTTCAACATACACACGGACAGACTGACCAACTGACAGAGCTTAATCGACTCCCCTATTCATAAGCTTTCAGAAAATATATACTATGGGGTCGGAAATGAAAATTGTAGAAATTTCACACGGAATGACAAACCTATATATACCCTTTTTCACTGTGTGAAGGGTATAAAAAAAATCAGTACTTTTTCTTATTGCCGATTCAAATTAAAAATTGTATATGACCCATTCCGTAGTTATGGCATTTTAGTACCCCTAGTATGTATATGAATTCGCCTTGATATACATCCTGTCGCAAATATTGCTTTGTAGTGAATTCGCTTTAATATCATAATGAATATGATTTTTTTTTTTGCCCTTTTAAACAACCTTCGCAATTTCTAATATTTTCTAACAAAACTAATGTGCTGAAAAGTCATTGTTAAAGTAGCAGCTAATACACGGCATGTTTTTTACATCTGACTTTAAATTTTTTGAGACATATATTAATCTACATGTCTGGTAAAATTGTACTTTTACAGCCAACCGTCGCTGACAAGTCAAATGTAAAAAACATGACGTGTATTACCTGCTTTAGATATTATCATTATATTTTATATTTTAATACGGCAAAAAACAATTCTTATACTGCTGATAGGGTACTAGAAAAAGTTGTTATTCAAATTATTGCTTAATCTTTTAAAAAAAAACTATTTGACAACAAGCATTCGAGCAATTCATAAAACCGCTTCATTACCATTGCCGAAAACATAACCACTTGCGATTTAGAAGTGTTTAAGCAAATGAGAATTATATTAACTTGTTTGAATGGCTCCTAATAGTTTTTCTCTACGCAATGTGCATATATAATAAGATATTTGATAAACATAATAATTTTTTGCTTACACATCACATTTATACAATCGACATTAGTGGAAGACTTGTTAGTAAGGGGCACGGTATGTGGTAGTAATTGAAAAGCCTGTTAGTAAGTAATGGCTAGTCATTACCAAGTTTTTGTTGGGCTAATATTCTTTTAATGCATGTTAATTGTTGTTTTTAGACATTTACAAATACATATAACAATAATAAATACTCGTAATGCAAAGTGGATGAAAAAAAAAAAAAAAAGTTTTTGCTGTATTTATAAGCACGCTATGCTAATGTCAGACATGCAAACGTCATAGTTCACTTGTTGGCATTTTGCAATAAAACTAAAATTAAATAAAAAAAAAACAGCAAAAATAACACTGATACTATTTTTAAAACACACACACACACAGAATATAAAAATAAAGAAATAATTGAATAAGTGTGTGATGAAGACAGAGTAACCGGAAATTAAAGGTCGTGTATAAGCAAGTAGCAAGCTTTTTCATTTCAGTTTAGAAATATTCTTTAAGAAACATTTAAAGAATAAGAAAAAAATTGTGTTTTTTCTATTAAAAACTTTATAGGCATATTAATAATAGTGGTTATAAATAAAAATTTTTTACTTTATAATTTTATGTGCACATCCATATGTAATCGTTGCAAAAATTTTCGTTTTCCCTGCACTAATAAAATAAGCTGTAGGCATTAATTTATTAGAAGAACCGTAAATAAATTACGAGATTTAATCACTTAAGTGTTACGAGTGTATCAATTTGTATTAATTTAGCGATAATATTTCGCACGTTTTATGAGTGCTTTAAAAATATATCTGCTCAAAACAGTTTACAGAGTTGTTAGGGATAAATAAACTATTGAAAATCATAACCAGTTTTATGTTAATTGCCTCCTCCTATTTTTTAAGTAATTTTGTGAATAAATTGTTTTTGCTTTGTGCTTTAAAATATTTTATTTTTTATAAATTTTTTTTTGGAAATATTTTAAAAGTGAATTGAAGTAATTTACAAAATCAGGCGATAAATTTCACTTTGTAAGCATAATTTTAGGAAAAATTTCTATACTATAATCTGTATTATATAGAGAAGTTTTAAGTGTCATAATTTTCAAAAAGTTTTTTAATTAAAGAAAATTACTGTAGTTTATTGTCGAAGTTTTAAAAAAATAGGACAACTTGTAAATTATACAAATAAAGTTAAAATAAAATTTAAACCAATATTTGTAAAAATTAAATTTAAATTATACCAGCCGGCCGGTACATGCTTCGCTACGTATCAAGTGAAATAATAAAAAAATTTAATTGGAACATCAAATTCATTTATTAAAAAAAAAAAAATATCTTATTAAGTGCTAGCTATTTTCAAACTTAATCTGTTTGCGGTCCATGCATTAGATCCGAAGATACAGAATTACCGATTTTATCTGGTTTTAACCCTTTTCCCCTCAAAAAACAAAATTAAATTAAAAAAAAAAAAAATTCCAAATTACAGTTGAGACTATTTTAGGGGAAGAAAAGTGGCATTTAAATATTTTTCATCCGCTCATCCTTTTTATAGATAGCCGAAAAAACCGTACCAAAATTATTTTTTTCCCCGTTTTTTGGTCCTTTTTGAATTTTTGTGATATCTTGATTTAGTTCGGGGATACTGAGTTAGCGATTTTACCCTTTTTTATCCCTTTACACCGCCTAAAACACTATATTAAACACTATATCTAACCTACATTTAAAAGCATTTTAGGGGAAGAAAAATATCGTTTAAATATTTTTCTTCTGATCATCCCTTTTAAAGATAACTGAAATTGAAAAAAAGTACCAAAATTATTTTTTCACCCATTTTATCACCTTGGAATACCAAATTTCAAAAAAGTTCCATTAGCCTTCTAGGATCTTTTTGAATTTTTGTGCTACATGCATTAGGTTTGAAGACACAATATTACCGATATAACTCGTTTTTAGCCCTTTTCAACCTAAATTTCAAAATTTCGAAAAAGTACTAGAATTCATTATAGACTGTTTTAAGGAGAGTAAAACAACATTTTTATTTTTTTCTTATTGCTATCCCTCTCAAAGATAAATGCTATTCAAAAAAGTACCAAAAAATTCAGTTTTTACCCGTTTTAACCCCTTAAAACTCAAAAATTTCCAAAAAGTCACAGACAGCTATCCAATTATTTTTAACACGCTCTGTGGTACTTTCTGAATTTCTGTGATATATTTATTGAGCCCGGAGATACTGAGTTACCGATTTAACCCTTTTTTACCCGTAAACCGCTTCACGGATTTTGAGCAAACTTCACATAAATCATCTACCAAATAGTCTAATAGTCAGCGCCTAAATATTAGATTCGGATAAATGAGTCCGTTTTTAAGTTTTAAAATTACAACGAAAAGTAGCATTGATTTTTATATATACATATGTATATAGAAGATGAAAGGTTATAAATGTTATTAAAGATTATGAAATTAAAAAAATTTATATTTGTTAACAATCGAAATGTTACACGAATGCAAAATTTCTGCCAACATTTACGGCCATATGCATAAAAACTTATAACAGGCTTATAAGTCGTAAAGTTATATACTTTTCTTTTCGACGTTCTTTTCGGGCTTTAATTTAATTAAAAATGTTACCTTTACTTAATAACCGGGTAAATCTTATAGTAGTTATAAGCATCACTGATAATAAAATGACAACTAAATATTAAAAGAGTTGCCATACATAGTAATAAAATCACTACTAACATTTAATAACTATTACAGTATTGTTGTACGTTTATAAATTCAAATTCTTATTAGAGGTTTATTATACAAAAAGCGTTTAATAACTAAGTCACTATAGCCATAAAATAACTATTTTTAATGCATATGGCCGTTAAAATTTGTCTAAATAAATCATCTACAACAAAAACAATTCATACAATTTAGCAACAAAGACTTTAATATAATTTCATTGGAAACAATTAATTTCTTAACACAAACTGCACCCAAAGATAAGCAAAGGTTACGACATGATCATTATGGTCATATTATATTCTCTATAACAATATTTGGGTATCAAAAAAAAAAAAAAATCTTGTAAAAAAACTTAAGAAATTAATGGTTTTTTATAAGCTCATTGGTATACAGGGTTGCCCATATTCGACGGACCCATCTGGCAACGCCATAACTTTTGACAGAGATGTCAGATCGCTTAATGACATACCGCGTTTGAAGCGTCAGTCCAAGCAGATTTTTACCATGCAACAATACACGAGACGCGAGCGCTCTGAAATAGTTGAAATTTACATTCAACAGAACAAGTCAATTGTGAAAACTCAACGTGCTTTTAAAATATTAAAAAATGTGAGAAGTGCGCCTTCTAAGAACACCATTAAGCGTTTATACGAAAAATTTTCGACTGGTGAGGCTCTTTCTAATCCGAAGAGGCCAAATAAAAGTCGACCAAGGCGATCGGCCGAGAATATCGCTGCCGTACGAGCCAGTGTTGAGAGGTCCCCAAGAACATCCCAAAAACGCCGTTCTCAGCAGTTGGGCATGGCTCGGTCCACTTTACAACGGATTATTCGCGTTGATTTGCATTTGTTCCCGTACAAAATTCAAATGACGCAAAGATTGTTGCCTGTGGACAAGCCTCGTCGATTGGAATGGGCCCAAAGAGTCATCGAAATGGCCGAAGATGACGAGCAATTTTGGAACAAAATTATCATGTCCGATGAAGCCCATTTCACATTGAAATTTGACGCCGCCTGACTTCTTCTTGTGGGGATATTTAAAGTCAAAGGTTTACGTTAACAAGCCAAGGACCTTAGAAGAGCTCAAGGACAACATTCGTGAACAAATAGCCGCTATTCCGGCCGAAATGTTGGCGAAAACGATGGAAAATGCTGCAAAAAGGGCACAATACGCCATCAACGCCAGAGGCGGCCATTTGAGAGATATCATATTCAAAAATTGATGTAAACAAATCTACTTGGAAAAAATTAAATGATTAAGATTGCCAACCGCCAAATTTTTATTTTTTTCTTTGATTTTTTTAAAAAAAACATGGGTCCGTCGAATATGGGCAACCCTGTATTAAACAATATATTTACACACCTACATAATAAATTAATGTCATTTAAATGAAGTGTCAAAAAATAGTCAAAATATTATTCTCTAATTCACAAGGTGGCCAAAGTGACGTATTGTCATAAAACCATAATTTTTAAAAGGTCTACAAAATTGACAATATACAATAAAAAACTTTTCCAACATTTTTGGAGTTTATAACAATACGACAATATAAAACGTCGTTTAATTTTTAAAATGAAATTTCCCTTTTTTCACTACAGCATTAACAAAAAGAATATAAATGTATTGAAAACTTTTAGCACACACAGGAAACCAAGTCATATTTCATATTTCCATTATGCATTTGTTGTTAGAGCAAAAAGAAGCAAAAAAAAAAAGAAAATAAATTTTTTTTCATTTTTGTATTATATTTTTTTTTACTTTTGTACTCGCACTTCATCAGCAATATGTCACTATGTGAGTGTTCTGTTATTAGATAAGAGATTTCAAAAGATAATTGAAAACTATGAAGTAAAGAAAATTAAAAAAAATTTAAAGATTATTTTTTCAACATTTTTGCGTTAAGTTTGTAAAAAGTAATTGCTGTATAATTATAAAAAAGAATTTAAGATATTTAGAAAATTGTAGTTTAAAGTTAAGTGAAATTAAAGCAAATACGATGGTAAGGGTTAAAGGAGCATTTTAAAATTAGTTTCGCAAAAAGGGGATGACAATATTAAATTTAAACTCCTTATGACTCCATACACAAATCATAGTATACAGTATTTATGTATTAAAAGAATAAGCAGGAAAGAAATAAAGAAATTCTAAATAATATTTTTCTTCTTTGCAATGTTTGTTCAATAATCTCTTTATCTTGCTTAATTTGAAAAAATGAAAAGTTTTTGAAGCATACTTGAAGGCTGTACATGTATATTGTTGTCATAATTGTGTGGCCTGGAGCTAAAAGGGCCAATGTCACTTATTTGCTCTTTTGAGTTAATCATTGCATTAGATTTGTTTTCTTGCTCTATTTATTTAATTTATTTATTGTCTATACATTATAAATCCTTACAGACTAAAGTATGTAAAATAACAAAACAAAATTAAGGTTATATATAAAATAATATTCTATACAATTTTACGATTTAAATATAAAATGATATTTCTTTTCACACTTTCTTTACTTTCATTAAGGCCAATAAGGTGATAATAATTATTAAAGTTTTCACATATACGACGAAGAGGATCATTATTAGCATAGTTGGATCTATAGTATTTTAATTTAATAAAACGGAAGTTCCGAGTTGGTCTGGTTGGAACATTAAAAGATATTTTACTAAGCAGGAATTCAGAGTCGATATCGCCTTGAATTAGTTGAATAAGACAGAGTCTGCTTTCGTATGAAGGTAGTAAAAACGAATTCCATCCAAGGCCACGAAGACAAAGTATAAAAAACTTCTTTTGTACAGACTCGATAGTATCAATATGAATATTATAGTAAGGATCGCAAATATTTCATTATGGTTAAACAGCTAAAGTCATACTTAACCCAGAACAGCTTCATAAATAAAATGCTGGCCAATGTCACTATGAAAGCATCTAAAAAAGTTAAAGTTCAATTCCAATTTTCTCAAAAGTAAAAATGTTGACATTGGCCCTTTTAGCTCCAAGCCACAGCATTGCAGGAGGTAAATACTTAATAAAAATTATGATTAATAACTATTTACTGCATACCTTAAGGAGCTAAAAAAGTTTTTTGTTAGCTTACTATAAGCTAATTATTTAGGAAAAAAATTCCTGGTGATTTCAGTTACGGCTCTTCAAATGAAAAAATAAAAAATAAAAATTGGTGCTGACAAAAAGAACTGAAATTTCAGATAATACTGATAATAAAAAGTCTGCGTTTAATGAGATAAAACAAAATATTTAAAAGCGAAATATTTTATTTGATTTGTGAAAGTATTTCAATTATTTTCTAGTTTAACAAAAACCCTAAAACAAACAAAAATAAACTAAAAGAACACAGGATTAAAAAACTAAATGAAACAATTTAAGTTTTAATTAAATGCCAACATAGAATCTAACAAATTGTTATCAAAAATATTTAAAATAACGTCACAGTTTCACAAACAAACTAAAGTATAAATAACCTAAACGAAACTGAGGACTTTTTAAACGTTTCACATAAGATTATTAAGGCCAAATATACAAAGTTTTTACTTGAATGGCCGTTAAAACTGTTATAGGTATTATGTTTGATTCAACTTTTTCTCCTGACTTTGTTGAAAACTGTAAACTCTGTTATTGGCTTTTTTTGATGTTCTTTACTTTTTTTTTAATTATCCAAAGTTGCTTTCTTATTGCTAGTGCCCCTGCCACCTAGAAATATTTTGCAAAAATGTATTTTATTTCTGCTTAAAAAAATCAATTTAGCTTTTACAACAAAGTAAAAATCATTAAAATTAGTAGAAAGTAAAATCAGCAACAATATCAGCATCTACGCAAAAGCCAATGACAAGGATAATGCTCATCACAATAATCATCATCATCATAATGTTGTTGATGAAATATATCAAGTAGCTGTTTCATTTATTTTTTTTTGGTCCCTAAATTTGTGCGGACAGGAAGGAATGTTTGATTCATTCCTTGAGGGTAGTGGGTGAAGTTAACGAAATAAAATGTTGAATTTTATCGATTTTATTTATTTTATTTATGTATATTTGCTGATGTAGATATTCAAAATAGAGAAAATTAAGTTTTGCAATTTCGCTATAAATATACATTATTTTTATTGTTGTTAACGCAAAATAGATGTAAATTTATTAAATTATCTTTTCAAGAGATATTTGT
This sequence comes from Phyto melanocephala, assembly GCA_941918925.1. Taxonomy (NCBI): domain Eukaryota; kingdom Metazoa; phylum Arthropoda; class Insecta; order Diptera; family Rhinophoridae; genus Phyto; species Phyto melanocephala. The sequence goes on along the minus strand of OW799234.1, from coordinate 127,524,083 downwards.
GAAAATCTTGTAAAAGCGGAAATCAAATTTTAAAGGCAAAATTTAATCAGTAAATGCAATTGTTAACAAAGAATGTGAGACAGAAATTGGGAAAAAAAATCCTGCGAAATTATGGGGATCTTAAAATTTGGCAACTAAGCAAAACCGATAAGACTCTAAAGGATTTAATTTAGTTCTTCAATTGAAATTTCAAATAATCCTTACGAAATCAATCAATACAAATCAATATATCAAACAGTCTACTATATAATTTGTTGAAACAAGGTACAATTTGGGGTATTTAAGAGAATCTGAATGGGATAATGCGACAGGAATGACTGGCCTAAAATTTGAATTTATCTCCAAAGGGAATGTGTGATAAGCCTGATTTGCTTTCAAGCATAGACAATTTTTTTAGTTAAGTTAACACTAAGTAAATTTTCATTTGAATTCTTGTTTATAGATGCGTAATTTACTTTAGTCTTATTTAGATTTTAGCATCTTTGAAATTATGAACAATTCATGCTTTTGTAGCATACTTTCCGGATGCAAAATTCTCGCTCAGAAATCACAGTAAACATATAGGGACACTACAACAAAGAGTAGTTGGTTGTGCATAAAAAAAGTTAATATCAAGTTGAATTAAATAACAGTGAAATATGAAATAAAGAGTTGTAATATTTAAGTGTATATTTACGTAAATATAATTTTTAAAATATATATTACGAGAGAGCTTATTCTTATTTGCAATAAAGGAATCCCAGTTTATCAAAGGTAAATTTACCGGCTTTTTTGAAATTTACAAATGTAATAATATTAATAAAATTCATTAACAAAAAACATCAAAAATGAAATATATTTATACGTTTTACCTGTGCCAGCGGTGTATATAGCTTTGTCATTCTATTTATATCTACAATATTAATTTGCGACCCCATATAATGTATATTTTGGTAAGTATAGCGGACTCGATTGAGCGATGTCTGTCCATCCGTGTGTGTATATTAAAATCAATTTATAGAAACCGCCACATGTTGCACAGATCTGAATTTTTTATCAATGATATGAGCAAATAAACAAGACTGTCGCTGTGTTTTTGTCATATTTTACCACAAAATTTAAACATTTTTAAGCTCTAGGGTATTTTATTGACACGTTTGTAACTACTTATAGAAATTTTATTTAATCTCTAATCGGCGTCATCACTTATTTAAAAGAAGTAAGAGTGCTATATTCGGCGGTGCCGAATCTTAGGTACCCTTTACAACGTGTAGTCATGCAACAACATATCATATGAAATACGTACATAGTTACATATAAAAAAATATACATATATAAAAACATTCCATTGAAAAATTACAAATTGAGTTTACGTATGTATGTTTAAAAAAATATTCAAAATAAAAAAAATATTTTTTGGTTCAGCTGGGATTCGATGCCGCGTTCAGTCCAACCAGTATACCACGTTTGTATGTATGTATGTTGTTGCTCTGAAAAAGTTGTCAGTTGTTTATGTACCGATGTTTCTGATTTTTAATACCGATCTACTCCCAAAGATTTCTGATATTTTAATACCTTATCCGGGTCCGGGCGATGTCAGAGGGCTTCAAAAAGTTGATTTCAACATACACACGGACAGACGGACATACTGACAGAGCTTAATCGACTCCCCTATTCATAAGCTTGCAGAAAATATATACTTTATGTAGTCGGACATGAAAATTGAAGAAATTTCACACCGAATGACAAACCTACATACATATACCATTTTTCACTTTGTAAAGGGTATAAAAATATATATTTTAAGTGAATTTTTTTTCCAGCCCCTAAATAATTTTTAATTCTGCTTCGGTGTTTCATTAAAAATTTAAAAAACTAAAATCAATTTTTCAGCTTTTTTTTCAGCTGAGAGGAAAAATATTGGTGAAACGCTGGAATAGCAGAATATAATATCCTACTTAACAATTTCCAATTAGATTGCAGATAGTACAAAATTAAGAACAATAAATTTATATAAATTTTAAGTGATCTTTTATAAAAATTTACCACCTTCACGTATTGAAGTGTATTTTTAGAGTCGGCACTGCTAAATATAGCACTTTTGTTTATGTAATATATTTAGTATGCACAACTCAATATTGAATACCTTAAGGCAAAACAATATTCAAAACTATTTTTAATTGTTAAAGCCACTATGGCATATAAAAAGTTGTTCCGAAAATACAAAACAAAACAGCAGCCTATTCGAAGGCGTTACACATATAAAACTAATTTAAAACTACCGAAGGCATTACAATAACCCACAAAAATGAAATGAATAAACAAACCAAAAAAAAAATTACTTCTGTGTGTTTCAGTTATAAAAAAAAAATAAGAAAAACAGGAAGGGATTTTTTTTAAACAGCCACCGTATGATGGCATAAAGATGTCTGGTGTGTAGAAAAACTATGTAAATAAAATTCGCAAAAGAAACTGTTCAGCCAAAAACTAACTCTTAAAATGTGTCACTTATTTTTACTCATACCATAAAAAGAATTGTTACGATTTATGGTGGCTCTTCGTCTAAGGTTGTTTAAATTTATTTTATTTAAGCATAAAAGCCAATGTGTTGTGATAACAAAGTTTTACTTAAAAAAATGTAAATAGTGTGACGTCAATGTCGAAAAACAATAAAAGCTTTGGGGGTTGTTTATCTGCTATAATGCTCGACTATTTATTTTAAATGCTGATTTTTCTTTAAATCTTAAATGTTTTGAAGAACGGATTTCTACCTAGTTTCTACTTATTTCTTGTCTCATCACAAACATGTTTTTTGTTGTTCTATTTTTAGTTATTTTTTATAGTTTTTCAAATAAGCTTTAGATTGTGTCTTTCGTCACAATAAACACCATAAAGTATGCTAAAGTTTATGCTGAATTTGTTACACTTTATTATTTAGTGAATATTAGAATAGAGTTTATGTCCCCTGAAATGACATCAAATAGTAACAGCAAATATCACAATTTTTGTGCATTTTAACTTTTGCTGTGATAAAGCTAAAAGTTGAAATGTCACACCAAAAATAAATATTTGCACATCTTGCTATATACATATTTGTTTATGTGTCTGTATGTACTTAAAAACTTCGTTTTAAAAATAAACTCAAGGAGCAAACGAGATAAAGTGAAAATTTATACAAAAATAACAAAATTTTACGAAGAAATGACATGGAATTAAATTGAATGAATATACGGAACACAGTGGATAAGTAAGTATTTGCATGCGTCATTGTGAAAGACAAACATAAATGTTTATGTATGTTACTTTTAATGTATATAGTTGAGAGCAATTGGGAAAGGTCATTTTTAATGTAAAGTGATGGTGCACTAAAAACATTTTATCATAATCATTCTACGTTGTTTCTATTTACGACACTAAAACGACAATAAAAACAAAAATGTATAGTATGGTAGCTTTTTAACTTTAATAAGGCAGTAGCAAGAGATTTTATTTCATTCACTTCTAAAGTTGTTTTTTAAATAATGTTAATAAAATAACAAAATAAAATCAAATGTCGTTCAATGGTAATCTTAGCTTCTAAGAACGGCTGCACCGTTTTCGCAAATTTTTTTATAAGCCAACTTAGACTTTTCCGGTAAGAAAAATTGACCACGCACCCTCTTCGGCTTTTTTTAATTTATTAAATTTATTTAAAGTAATCCAGTTTAAGTTTTAGGAATATCGATTTTTTTTAGTGTTTGTATAATCTTTTTTTTTTAATAATAATGAAATGATGTCCATTGCTAAGCGCATCACCAGAGAACGGCTGTATCGATTATCCTAATTTTTTCTTAAAATTATTTATGAGGCTCCAAAGTGGTGATTATGTTAAAGTTTTTAATCCTGGTATTGGACATTTTAATAGAAATTTTATTATTATTTAAATAATTGGATAAGATAAAATAAAAGGGCGTGGCACTTCCCATACAAAGAGAATATATTTAACGGCATTTCAGAATAGGCTAAGAATTCTGTATAATTAGCTGCGCTATCAGTAAAATTTTTTGGCTACAAAATCAACGGAATCAGAGCATCCCATACCAACAAAAACGTTTAATACCATTCCGAAAAACTGTACTCGCTATTTTGTTTTAATTTGGTAAAAGCTACTTTTGTTGAGAACAAAATTTGTGAGAGTCGGGGAAGGGGGTGTGATACCTTCACACGATTGAAATACTGTTAACGACATACCTAGTATATTAAATATCAAAATTTTCATATCGCCAAATAAACACAATTACAAAATTTTAATGGGGACAGCAAAGCGGTCCGGGGTAGGCTATTTTTTTTAATAAAACAAATCAATATTTTATAAGGTATTTTTTTTTCGAATAAGCCTTTTTGATGAGAATACGCCTTAGAGCATACTTTATTTTTTTGTAAATAAAAAATCTTTAGGAAATTATGGTTGACCTAGCAACGGTTTAGTGGGACAAATTTTTTCATAGGAAGACCTTTTGTGCATCCCATATAAACGAATAAAAAATAAAATTAAAAAAGGGAAAGTAACAGCTATACGTAAACAAGAGCATTAAGCTTAAGGCATCCAAATTTCCCATGTGTTTTACTACAATATTATAACAAAACAAAAAAATTTCAACGCTGTTAAAAAGTTTTGGCTGTTAGGATATACACACTTTAAGAACCGCTTGTTAATATCAAAGATAACACAATTTAAAAAGCTCTAAATATAATTTCTCCAATTGACTATCAAAAATGTTTTATATAATTATTCCTTTCACTGCGGTTTAATGTAAAAATTTTTATTAAGTACAATTTGGACAATAGCACTCGTTGATTCCTAGTAAATCCTACGATATTTTGTAATAACCTAGTGTGTATAGATTACATCTTCTGGTTTTAGAACTTACCGGGCTGTCTTATGGGATCAAAATTATGCTTCTTAAACTCTTCACAAACATACTGAAATAAATGTGTTTTAGATAATCCTCTCATAAAAAGCGATTTTTTTAACTTTACAAAATGCATTTAAATATTTTAGGTTCCTTGTGTACTTTAATGGAAAATTTTATTATAAAATAATTCTTAAGCCATTTATACCGCAAATGATGAGGCTTTTATAAAAACATATAAAAAATAAATTCATAAATATCACACAAATACAAATACAATTGCATGTTCATTTTCTTTTATATCGTGCATTGTTTATTTAGCCATTTAATATATTATTCTCATTTGGCAGCCTAAAAATAGGCTAACGTCTGCATGTGTTATGAAGTGCAAAATAATAAGCCACAAAAACTAAAGAGCAATTATTGTAAAGCATGTAGCCAAGGAAAAAACATTTACGTGCTTGCATAACGTTTATATTGAAATTCCTTAAATATGCTGTAATAAAACACTTTTTTTTATTTAACTTTATTGCATACTAACAGGCTGTAAAGTAATTTAATTTAAAGCATAATTGTTTAAGTAAACGAAAAGAAAAGCTACTCGTGTTTTAAAAGCATCAAAATTTAATAAGACAAACGTCGAAATACCTACAAGTTTTGTTAATTTAATTTTGCGACAGTTGTAAGGTCTTGCTACTCTTAACATTGAAATCGTTAGAAATTTTTTTTTCTAATTAAAATCATGTACCGAAGTAAGCTTTTTTTAAAATTAATATTTACGTAGATAACAATATGTAAATGTGGAATATGTAAAGTTTTATAAAACCATAAGACTTATCAATACCCTCAGGATGAAAAAATATTAAACTTGTCAATACAACAACATTTTAGCATTTTTGTAACGAACGTGTGAATAACATTGAAGAAAAAAATATATTTTATGTTTTATCCTTTATAAGGCTTTCATATGCTTCGAATAAAACTGATGACAAAAGATTTTAAATAAATAATAATTCCGGGGTTTACAAAAGCACACATGTTGAGCCCAATAGATAGTGGAAAAAAAGGTTAGTTAAAGGATTTCCAATAAAAAGTTTGTATCTACATACTTCTGTATAAATACCTATAGAAATTTATGTAATAGAAGGTGTTACTTATGTTTTGAATTGCATACTATTGCAAACTTTTTCCTATTGGTAGAACTTTATTTACACCAGCCTCAATACAGGCCATAACTTTAATTTCTAAATAATTATTTTAAGCAAAAATATTTGAAAAATAATAACAATTTTAGCCCAATAATATTTAATCTTAGTGATAATTTTAACAGTTCGAATTATATTTGTAACTAGACTGAAATTTGGTTTTCTTCTAAATCCAATTAATTTCATAAATTACCTTTAGAAATATTTGCTTTATTTAATTTTCATACTTTTATTCAATTTTCAGTGTCTACTTACCAATTTCAATTTAAATTATTATCAATTTTCTTTGAGGAAAAAAACACCCATTGTTGTTAGTTTATCTATACACAAACACCTTTAATATAAATAAACTTTGAACTTTATTCACCTACACAGACTAAACAAAGTCCTGTAGCAGAAATGGAAAAATATTTTTGCCACCACAAAAACCTACTCCTAGTTTTTATTGAGCTAAAATATGTATGTATAAATTCAAATACTATTAACCATTTTAATAGGAGAGAAAAAGAAAAGGGATAGAGAAGATTACAAATTTTAATAGCACAGAATCATGGTCAATAGTTTATTCAATTTTAAATTGTTAACAAGCTTCATTATTATACGGTTCCTTTAAAACAGCCATAACATTAACAATTTATATAATTATATTTATATCTATTTCTCCAACAAACCCACCTTGTATTTTATTTTACTCTTCTTTAGGATTTTTGAAATACATATCTTCAGCGTATACATCTTGACAGAGGACATAACACGACGAGAGTCGGTCATTATCATTATTTTTATATGTATGTATGTATGTGTGTATTTTGTTAGAGTCTAATTTTATACAAAAATTACAATCATAATGTTATTGTGAGTTTGTTGTATTGTATATTTGTATGTACGTATGTTTGTATATTTGTGTCAGCTAATGTACAAATAATGTTATTTTGAATAACAAATAAAAAAAAAATCTATAATAAAAATTCACTTGTATATTTCGCTATATACATAAAATTATTTAAGGATTTGTCTTGTTTTATGTTTATGTGGGCTTATGTATTTATGCTGTATGTATGTATGTGTGCATGTTTATGTGGGTATATTTGGGTATGTATCGCCCATAGTACTTTGTTCATTGAATATAGTTGTTGATGAACATTTTTTACTTTTCATATCTAATTTCAGAATATTTCGTTAAACTTTTGGTACCCTTCACACAAAAGTGTAAGTTTGTCATTTCGTTTGTAATTTAAGCAATATTGATTTAAGACCCGTAAATTATACATATTATTAATTCAAAAAATTCTTTATTTTATTTGACCTCTTTTTTTAAATTTTTTCTATTAAATTATTTGAGCCTAAGGGCATGCAACATATTTTTTTTTTTTTTTATAAAAATAACAATAGTTTCAATATTTCGCTACTTCTTAGTGTAGCATCTTCAGGAACTATCAATTAACAACAAATTATATAAAAAAAAGAGTAAGTCCGTCTGTCCATCTGTATGTTGAAATCAGCTCTTTGCAGCCCCCAGGTATAATTTAGTCTCTTGTATCATATTATTTCATCAGATGTCTTTTAGGAATTTCTGCTATTGAAAATCAACTATGTCGGCACATAACAAGTAGAGATAAGAGCGAAAGAAAAGGACTGCCTCAATTTTTCATATCCAAATAAAGTTAAATTTTGCAGCTCTACAACACTTGCTGAAACATATGTTAAGTATATATAAAATACCTACATTCGGCAACATTTACATAAGACCTTGGTTCAATGGATCTAACTAATACCGACAAAAGGAATCGGCGGAAAAAGGTTTTAGAAACAAAATGTCAATTAAAGGTTAAGATGATCAATTTCCTCAATCAGCCTTAGCTCAGCCTTAGTTGTCAGAATGTTGCCTTAGTTGCACCATTTTTCAATGTGGTCTGGACACTGCTACTTTTGAAAAGTAACAAAATTACCATATAAATTACAGAGATATAAGCAACAAAAGACTAGTACTTCTACTTTTATACCTTTCGCATTAGGGCTTAAAAGTGTAAATATATATTGGTTATTCTGTTTGTAATTTCTGCAGTATTCATTAGCGGCTGCATAAAGTATATACATTCTGGGTCCTTATAGAAACAGAAGTAGATTTAGCGAAAACAGCAATAAGAGCAAACTGTTACTGAAAAATATTTAGTATAAGTAATATACGTATGAAAACGATGGTACAAACTGTGTGAAGGGTATACAAGATATCGTACAGCCCAATACGGCGTTCTTGTTTAGTTTTTTTGGCTTATTTTTATAGGAAATATTTCAGTTATACCATTTTTAACGTTGATAAGACACTCCGTTATTCGTATTTATATAAAATTCAGTAAAAATAAATTTTGTAAATCTTTATAAATACTGAAGTCGACTAAAAAGATAAGCTTAAAAAATTCTCTGAAGCGAGCCATAAAATTAAATCTGTTCTTTTAAAAGGTTCACAACAATACTATCTAACATATTATCTAAGTCCTTACAGAGCTATTTCAAATTGTTCTAACTCAGGTTTTTATCAAGCTTAAATAGTTCTTTCCTGTAAAGTGTATAAAGTCAGACTAGACAATCTATAGCTCTTTATAGAGAATATGTTTTTACACCCTTCGTCTATTCTCTTTAAAAATTTCCTCAAAAATATATAGCTTCTGAAAGGTTATGTATAGTTGAGTTGTCTGAAAAAATGTTTATCGAAATGTATGGGTCGAAATCATCTTTAAGAAGCAACTACATGTTGCACAGACCTGTATGTGAAATCAGTCGGAAATGAATCGCTATTAAAATATAGCATAATCCTCTTACAGTGAGCAAATAATAACGACTGCCTCTATTTTCTCATACACATTGAACTTTTAATCACGTTAACCAATAACTTTAATCGATCAAAACTTTTATTACCTTTAGACTACAGCATCAAACTGTTCCAACAAATTCGGCAGATATATTTTGGCACCCATGGCTCATCTAGAAAAATTTCCAATTTAATAGAAAGTTTATATATATCCTCCTCTTTACTATTGAAAAATGATACCTTGTATTCCTTAAGGGTAAACTTGCCGCTGACATAGCAAAAGCAGTAAATTTTTTTTCAAACAGCCAGGCATTTTTATTCTTACAAATTCCCTTGTGAGATAATGAAAACACAAAAAGATCAAATTCCCTTACTTCAATTGGAAGTGGGAAAAAGATGATAACAAGATAACGAAGAAGAACGTTAGCAACGAAACTAAAGGCATTGTGATGAAGATAAAAAAGTATTTGGTATTTGAGTGTCAAAACACACCGTCAGAGATGGGATGAACTACATATGTATGTGACAAAATACTAAATTAACACTTAATAGGGAATGTTGAAATTGATTGTGGTTTGGTGTTTGTATTAAGTTTTAGGTTTTATTGTGTTCTGCTATATATAGCATAATATTATGGCCAACAATTTCGTAGAAAAATTTTGTCCCCCGTCCTTCCCCTTTTTCTACGTGTTTTTACGATATGTTAGAATAAAAGTCACTAAATGCTGTTATAAGGGGGAAGTCAAAGTGTTAATAAATTCTACACAAATCTTGGCCCTAACATTTTCTAGAAAGTGCTTTACATACTGCATAGATCAGGTGTAAATAAAACGTAGTTTTATATACCGATATGATGCAAGTACAGGCCAAAGCTGGCAAACTTCAACCGCCTCTGAAATAAAATTTAGATGTGAATTCAAAACGTCCACGCAGGTGTACTTTTTTAGTATCCTCTAGAATCAGTCTTCTTAATCCCATTTTTTGTGTTTATCTGTGTTTTTATAAACATGCCAGCAAAAAATTTAACATTAGTTCAATGCAAATAACATTCTTTTTAACTTCTAAACAATAGTGCAAGATAATGGAGTCCTTATGGCTCTTTAAAACCAAAATTATTGTCATAAATGATGTGCCTCAAAATATATGCAAAAGTACGCCAAATATCTTCAACAATTTGTAAAAACAAACAAAATTAACTCATGAAATATGGGTCTCTTTTTATCTTAAATGCATGCGTTTCATGCACTTTACTGAATTGAGTGAAGTTTATTAATATATTCATATAAACACATAAGATTCATTTAATCATTGAATCACTTCATGCATTCACTTTTTCTTGCATATCTTTTTTGCTTGGATGTTTATGGCTTGATGTGAATTTAAACTTTATTTCCCCTACAAGGTATGCTATAGAAAACCTCACCAAATGAAGTTTTATAGTTTCATTAAAAACTTAAAATTTATATGCATGATAACCATTACAAATTTGTATCTGTTGGTTTTTAAAACATATTTTATGAAGATTTTTTATGTTTGCCAAACTGCGTACACACACAAACCCTAGCAATGGCTTGTATACACAGTAGAGATCTAATGATATATAATATTGTTTTTTTGTTATACACAACTTTATACCTGTATATCACTGTTGTGGTGTTGGTGTTTGTTTTTAGGGATTTTTGTATGTGTATTAAATAGTTTTTTTTTATTTATTTCTTTTTAATGAGATTGCTGTTAGTACCGCATTAGCAACAGGATTACTAAAATACTAACAAAAATACACTAAAACAGATTAAAATTTAAACAATTGTAGGCAATTATGACAATGACTGTATATCATATACATGTCTTCTTTAGGGTCGTAAGGCGTAATAACAAAAATACCAGTAATAGCACTCTCCAACGACAAACATATGCATAAAATATGGCAGCTTTGCAAAATTATCACATAATTAACCAAAGGGACCTCCCGTTATAAATTCAAAAAAGGTTGTGAGTAGTTGTTGCCAGGAGCAAACAAAAAAAGAATTAGAAAAATTAATAAGAAAAAAAGTCAGCATACTTTAAGGCTTTTTTTTTTAATTTGGTGACTTTTTGATAAAAAAAAAAAAAAAACAAACACACACATTTAAGATTAATTGTTTTTATGAATCTATAATTTTTACAAATCTTTGAAATAATAAATTAATTAAAAAAAAAAAAACATCAAGAGTATTTAAGAGAAACTATAAAATGAAACGAAATAAATGGTGTTTCGCTAGTAAGGAGCTGAAAATTTTGCAATTTTTTTAATTACAAATAAATATATAAAGAACCTTAGATAGAAACTAAAAGGAAAAGAAAAGAAAATATAAACTTATATTAAAATTTTAAACTTTAGCACTACTTGTAGTTAAACTAAAAATATTTATTGCCTATTTTTAGGCTACTAACTTAGCAGAGGATAATAATACATCTAAATGTAATGGAAATTTAAAACGTAACACTTTTTTATAATTACTTATAAAATAACGTACAAAATTTTCTAATTATTTAGAATATTCTCCCAATATTTTTAAGTTTTTTTTTTGCTTTATTGGTTGTTAGGTTTAAGCTAGTCTATATGAATTTCACTGGGTCTTATGCCAGATCATCAGTAGTCCTTCAAAACACAAAATTTATGACAAAGTTTAAAAATGTTTCAAGTTTTATTAAAAAATTTTCATAAACAATATTAGAATTCTAAATAAAACCAGAAACAAAAATAAATACTTTCTCATAAACATAACCAACAATTTTATTAATTTTTATAGAATATTATTATTTTTTAGAATTCTCATATTGTGTATGAAAATTTAAAATTTTGTGGTTTAAAGATCTACTGATGATCTGGCATAAGCACTAGTGAAATGCATATAGACCAGGTTAAATCTAACAACACATAAGTTTAAGTGGTAAAGAATATTCAAAACTTGAAGCATACCTTAAGGGCTGGGAGTGACTAAAGGAAGAAAAACATTAAAACGTATTTAGTATTAAAATTTGCAGTCTTTAAACACTCAAAAAAACACTATTTTTTCGTTTCTTTGCCAAAAGAACAAATTCAACTATTTGGTGTGTGAATAAAAATAAAAAATATATTAAAAAAAAGTAAGTCAAGACTAAGTTTTACGTCACTGCATGAATGTGGTTAGCTAAAAACTTAACTATACTGGTTTTGTATTTACATTACTACTGTTCGCATAATGGTTTTGTAGAGACTTATAACAAACAAATTTGTTCAGAAATATTTCAAATTAAATCCTGCACATTTTTATATGTAGATCTAAAATTAGGTTGAAACTCGATTTTAGGAAGATAAAGCTAAATATATTTAAGAATAAAGGTGGTCTGGAATACATAATATTTTTCGCTAACACCAAACGAAGTTGGCAAATGGTGGGTCAAAGCGTAGCCTAAGTAAATAGATTAACGGTTTTATGTGTTCAAAATAATATTTAAGGCGCCATTTTATTTAAATATCATCTTTGTTTTCCCTATTAAGGGTGTTGAAAATAATAAATTTGAAATCATTTCGGATGCCATCTTGTATTCAGAATTTTTCCTAGATGTATTATATTTCACTTGTCAAGACCAGATAGAAATATCTCAGTTGACTTAATGTTAAAAACAATAATTGTTATTAATTTACAAGTTACAGGAAAAATACTGATGACGATGTATTTTGATGCTTATATCTCATTCAATTTTAAACTAAAAAAGAGATTGTTTGTAGCTTTTGTGTTTCAAATATATAAAGAATAAGTAATAATGATGTATTCGTTCATACCGCATCTAATCACCAACATAGTTATAATGACCACATTATTTTCGATGCCATCTTTTTCAATTTTTGCATGATTCGCTGTAGTCAAGCCCTGATATTTTATGACCATATTGCTTAGGTTAAGAAAAAAAATTATCAACCATTTATTGGGATAATCTTTTATTTACTAGATTTGATCTTTATATAAAATTATTTTACGCCTTTTTGTAGTGGCGGCTATAATGAATTTCAAATTTTTTTAATGCAACCGAAGCAATTGAAATTTAGGGCCTATAACTCAGTTAGTTTCAAACCGATTTGTAAGTTTTCTCAAAAATGAGGTAATGACTTGGAAGTGAATGCTCAAATATTATTTAAGGCTTTTATATATAAATTAAAAGAAAAAATTAAATTCTTCTAAATAATTTTTTCCTATAACTTTGCCGATTAGAGAATTAAAAAGCAAATGATGACTTACTAAATCTACAAATAGTAACATACGTGTCTTCAATTTATTCTTATGCTGAAAAATTTAAATTTTGTGATAAGTCGCGTTTACTTGCTTATGTCGCAAAAAGTTTTAAAATGATTATGATAAATTTCGGAAGCAATTCATTCGCAAATATTTAAAAAAATTGTCGTACCCCCAACTGGTGGCGGCATTTAAAATTTGATTTCAACTAACATATGGACAGCTGGATATATTTTTATGGCGTTGCATATGAATATTGTAGAAATTACAAACGAAATGACAAAGTAATATACACCACATTTGTGTGGAGTCATTTTGTCTAAGTAGACCAACACTTAGGACACTAACCAGCTGGAATTAATAATAATGATCCTGCAATAATTGTTAGATTTGCTACACCATACAACAAAAACTTTTTTCTAAAGTCTGTTTCGAATTTACTCAAAATTCGTAAGGGACCTTTGATCTTAAATGATATTGGATTTGCTTCAGATATTCCTTTTAACGTTAAAGAGAATTTAACCCAAACTAATTTTAAGATCTATATGGAAGCTGTTAAGTTTTGGAAGGATAAAAAGTTTTCGTCTGTTTTCTCGAGGCATGGAATTGTTTATGTTAAAATTAACCGTAATGAGCAAGCCATTGGAATCTACAGTATTAATGATATTTATAATTTATTTCGTACTACAGATAACAATTATATTGATATTAACCATGCCTAGGCAAATCATTATCTCTTGCATATTATATACAATTTTTGTTATTGCTAACTTAGTTATAAATTCATATTTACTTAATTTTAATCTAGTTTTTTTTATAACTCTTTTTTACGTTGAAATTTTCATTACGCTTTTTAAATCAATTTACTTGATGTGTTGCGCTGTTCACTGCTTTTTATATAATGAATCATTTGGAAAATAATATGGGAATAAATTCCAAATACAATACATATAACATGATTCGAATACTTTCGAAAGTTAAAAATGGTCTAAATATTGTTCACATTAATGCACAAAGTTTGAAAAAAAAAAATCGATGAATTCCGTTTTATTTTTGAATCTTCAAATATTGATGTAATATGTGTTTCTGAAACATGGTTTAGAGCAGAAATTAAGGATGATCTATACAAACTAAAGGGATACAGACTGTTTAGATGTGATCGCGTGCAAGAAAACAGAAAAAAAGGCGGTGGAGTTGCCATCTATGTTAAAAATACGATTCGATGCAAATTAAAGGTGAGATCGAAAGTTGGTGAAAAAATTGAATTTATTTTTGTTGAAATATTTAACAGTTACGAAAAACTGCTGGTTGGAACTGCTTATAGGCCAAATAAAAATATAAACTATGATTCTTTTTTTCTTCAGTTGACCAATATCGCAGCTGGATACGCGAATATTCTGCTTGCAGGTGATTTTAATTGTAATCTACTAATGGATCCGAGTCTCTTATCTGAAATGAAGTACATTGGTTTGAATGCTGTAAATAAGACTGTACCAACGCACTATTCAAGTCATTCGAATACTCTTCTTGATATATTTTTTACGAATTCATTATTTAAAATTTTGATTTTTGACCAAATTTTTGCACCATCTTTTTCAAAACATGATTTAATTTTTACCAGCTACAGTTTTAAAATAAATAAATCAGAGGAAAACTTTGCCTACAGAGACTTTAAGCGAATAAACTTCAATACACTTTTCACAAAGCTTACTCAAATTCAATGGGATGACATTTACTATATGCATGAAGTTAATAAGCAACTGAATTTTATTCAAAGAAATATTGAACAGCTTTTTGACGAGTTTGTGCCTTTGAAATCAAAGAAAAAAACAGTTTCTGATAATCCATGGTTTACTCAAGAGATAAAACGACTAATAGACCAGCGTAATATTGCTTATTCAAGATGGACTCGTTTTAAAACTCCTGAATTGCATTTATCAATGAGAAATAGAGTAAATACTAAAATTAAAATTGCAAAATCTAGTTATTATGAAACAAAATTTATTAATTGCATAGATAATAAATCTAGATGGAATGAAATCCGGAATATTGGTATAACTAGTAAGTCCCAAAACTGTACTAAAGATTTAAATGTCGAGGAATTGAACTTAAAATTTTCTGACCTACCGAAATCAAATGCCAATATTTCTTATTATAGTAGTCAGCAAAGGACAAATAGTCATACTATTTTTCAATTCAATTGTGTTTCTGATGTAGAGGTTTATAAAAGTTTTACCAGTATTAAATCTAACGCTACAAGTTACGATGGAGTTCATCCAAAATTTATTAAAATAATTTTTCCTTACATTTTGCCCTACATAACTTACTTGTTTAATTGCATCATTACGAAATCTGTATTTCCTACTCACTGGAAGCATGCAAAAATTATTCCAATTCCTAAATCAGAACATGAGTTTCGTCCAATTGCCATACTACCATATCTCTCCAAAGTTTTTGAACGTTTGATGCACAACCAAATAAATGAGTTTATACATGATAATAACTTACTTACGTCGCGTCAATCTGGATTTCGACCGCACCACAGTTGTATATCTGCATTAGTTGATGTTACAGACTTTTTAAGATCTCAACTAGATGACAACAAAGTTGCCTTTTTAATTTTACTGGATCACTCCAAAGCATTTGATACAGTGAATGCTGATATCTTAATAGTGAAACTGGAGAATTTTTTTAACTTTTCTACTACTGCGACGAAACTTATGCGCTCATACTTAACTGGAAGGTCACAATCTGTGTTTCATGGTAACATGGAGCCTACTAAGATGAAATTAACAAGAGGGGTACCACAAGGATCTATATTGGGGCCGTTATTGTACTCGATTTATGCTAATGATCTACCAATTCAATTGAGGTATTGTGAAGTTCAGATGTACGCTGATGATGTGCAACTATATATTGGTTGTGATGTCTCAGGCATTAGTGATTGTGTTACGAAAATTAATGTTGACCTTGAGAACATTAGGTCTTGGGCATCGATAAATGGCTTATGTCTTAATCCTAACAAATCCAAAGCTATGCTAATTTCAAAAAAACGAAATACTTTGCCTTATATCCCAGAAATTGTTCTCGATCGAACATGTATTGATTTAGTGGATAAAGTTAAAAATCTTGGTGTAACTCTTAACAAACACCTTCTTTGGAACGAACATGTCAGCATCGCAATAGCCAAAATTTACGGAATGTTGAGAAATTTATGCTGCCCGCAAAGGTTTACACCTATTGGGGTGAGGATGCTTTTGGCTAAAACATATCTTATACCCACTTTATTGTACGGATGTGAATTGTTTTCTGGATGTGGTGAGCGTGATAAAAGTAGACTTAAGGTTGTATTTAATAATATTGCACGCTATATATTTAGCATTAACAGATTTAGCAGAATATCACATTATTCGAAGCGTATCTTTGGAGTAACATTTGAAAATCTTTTAAAATGTAAATCACTAATTTACTTACATAAAATAATATATACACGTCAACCACAATACTTATATGACAAAATAGTACCATTTAGATCTGTAAGAGGAAACCGCCTAATACAAATACCTCATGCTACAAGTCTGTCAAGCCACCATTTCTTTATATATACTATAAGTATTTGGAATTATCTTCCCCATAGAATACAAGCAACTAGCAGTGCAACCCAATTCAAGAAATTGATTTATGAGTACTACAAAGAACGTTCGTGAGAAATTGGCATGCATAGATAATATATACATACATTTTTTTCTTTTTATATTATACATAATTATTTGTTAAATTATTAATTTTCTTTTTTTTTAAATAGTGTTTTTTGTACTTTTTAATAAATTTGTATTATAACTTTTCCCCATAATCAGTACTTCTATATAAGATTTACTCTTTGTACTTGATTTTTGAAAACATGAATAAATAAATAAATAAATAAAAATAATAACAGGTCATACGGAGTTGAGAACCCATCTAGCTCGCATGAAATTATCTGAGGAAACAACATGTAGAGCATGCGAGGAAGAGGATGAGACTTTGGTAGACTACCTCTGTCATTGTCCTGCGTTTGGGCATATTAGACGCGAAAATTTTACAGTGGATACTATGCCGAACTTGGAATACCTGGGGAACTCGAACTGGAGATCCATAAGGAGTTACATTGAGGGGACTGGGTTCTTGGACTAGTCCGTTATTTATGAGGATTTATGTTTATGGTTTTTGTTTGGGAATTCCGTTTTCCATATGGAGCGCACAACATGCCAACTGGGCATAAGTGTATACCTGTCATGGGTTTGGGCCTTTAATGCCCCTCCTTTTCAACCTAACCTAACCTAATATACACCACAAACTCATCACGTAAATGGTGTAAAACAGAGTTAGTTGTATTTCTGTGCTTATATCTAAGCGGCTTGTAACATTAAGTTTTCTCGAAATATTCTGAAAAGTCTGGTACCAAAGGGGTATTTTCGACATATGAAGGCCCAAAAAAAGTTGGTTTTAGCAGATAGACCGACAACGCTTTAGAGAAGTTTATCCCTATTCATAAGGTTTTAGGAAATATATGCATCATGGGATCACAAATCATTATAAAAGTTACAAGCCGGATGACAAAACATATACACCAACTACAGGTGAAGGGTATAAAGGCCTATAAAAACAAATATTTATATATGTATATATTTACATATACAGAATGCTTGAAGCAATGTCTTATTAATGTTTGGCAACAAAAAAACGAAAGTAGTAACGGAAATGGTTACTAGCACAAGGATCTTGAATAAATACAACCCTTAAGAAATAGAATAGAAATGGTAAAAGCCCTGCTCTAATTTTATGACAAAAAAAAATGGAATGTAAAACAACGTCTCTGTTGCATTTAAAAAAAAAAAAACAATTTAAAAGAATAACAGCCAACAAGTGCAACTTATAGCGGCAACACCACCACGGTGTTGCTTAAGTTATTATCCTTGGGCGTTTTTTCTCCTATTCTGCAATACTCATATTTGAACAAGTCGCTGTTGTGAAAGAAGGCTATTAGAAAAACAAACAGCTTTAAGTTTTCTGTTCTGTGAAATAAATGTGTTGCCGACTTTAAGGGTTGTAAGATAATGAATTTATAGCTTACACAATTGTGCTTCAAATAAGAGGAGAAAAATTGATTTTTTTTTGTGAATACATAAAAAGTTAGGCAATTATTTAAAAAAAAAGTAAGTAGAGGATATATTGTGCGAGTATTATTTATAAGTGCGGAAATAAATAACATTTTAAATTTAATTTACTTTTAAATTTTAGCAAAAAATTAAATGGCACAATTTGTTGAGAATTTAATAAGGCTGTTTTCACTGCTACATTTTAGAGTCTACAAAATAATGATGAAAGTAAATACATTAAAATCCCCTAGACTATAAATAAAAATCTAAGCAAAAAAAGGTGTTTCATAAAAGTAAACTTTATTGAGTTTAAAACAACCATAAACCAAAAAGTTTTTCAGAACAAAAATTTTTAAAATTTACAATATTTCATTTAATGCAGCATAAAATTCAGAAATAAAAACAAAAACTGTTCTAAAATCAATAAGGTATGCTTAAGAATTTTCGTTAAAAATTTTTTTTATTTCGTATTTAAATTTGGCTTTTAAAAATATAATCCATTTATCTAGGTATTTTGTATTTTGTATATTTTATTTTTACTTCTTTTGCTTTTAAATGACAAAAATAAGTAGAAGAAAATTTATGTTTATTGACCTTTTGTTGGCATGGATTTCCTCCTTGATATACATACTTATTTTCACCAACGTTTTTATATTTCTACGGCTTTGGTTTTTGTCAAAGTTAAAATGAAAACAAACAAAAAAAGGTAAACGGTGGTTGTTGGTACATTATGCAAATTGCAAAAAATAAACTCAATGTACCTACTTAGTTCAATTCTTTTTTATTAAACTTGTAATTGACGCCAAATAGGAAAACAAGCCAAACTACGGGGTGGTAAAAAGTTATTTGAAAAGACTGCCTAAAAGTAAGTAAAAAACCTGATTCGAATAAATTAAAGGCGTCGGGACATTATTGTCGCAACAGTAAAAAATAGTCTTTGGAATTTTTATAGTTGCCAAGCCTAAAAATATGCCTTAAAAAATAATTGGTTTTAAAAATTAATTTTGAAAAGGTTATTTTTGGTATTGCAGAAATTATATTATGACTGTAATATACCGTTAAACCTAAAAATATTTCACTTAAAAATACTTGTTAAAATAAGAAATTTTATTGTTTTATTGTTTTTTTTTTTTTTTTTTTTGCTTCCTAAATGGAATAAATAATATATACAGTAGACGCTCCCAAATCAGAACCGCTTTGTTTTTGAGGCAATTCTAATTTCTAAATTATTCTAATTTCTTGACGTTCTTTTTTTTCATATAAAAAATAAAAAAGTTAAGTAAATTTATTTCCAAAAACTAAAATAAAACACTTTAAATTTTTTTTAACTCAATTTTAATAAAGGCTGTACACGCGTATCAAATTTCACAAATAAACTAGTCACATAAATGCGACGAAAAACAAAAAATACTTAGGGAAAAACATGTACATATGATTTGGTGATTACCCTTTTTAGTTTTACTTTGTTCAAACAGAATGAAAATAAATTGGGGATTTCTTGTGTTTAAATAACAAAAAAAAAAACACGCTCAGGAATTAGAATTTTAAATTCGAATTTCAAAGCGTTTAATGTATTGCAAATACTGATTCTACTTTCTGGACTTTCGAATTACTGAAAGCTTTAATTTGTGAGCGTCTACTGTAATTTATCATCCCCGAAATTTAAGCTCAGTTGAGTATATATGTTGGTAGAATATCGAAGCAGCCCTCTAATATTTTGGGTCCCTATGAAATCCCCATAATTTTCCAGTGTTTATATGGCAAACGACATCCATTCCTTAACTGAGTACCAGATTAGAAAAATTTTTCATATTTCCAAATGGTAATTTTCGATTCGTATTCTAATCGCACACTTTTTCCCAACCGCCAGTATCTTTGTTAGATCAACATCCTCCATAGCATTAACACCTAATGAATGCCTACTTTAGACCGTTAGTCCTTAAGTACGAGGTTTATGATTCTCATATGCCCCATCAGAAAAGATACTGATGTCACTATCCATGCCTCTATGATCGTGCGATGCAGCCCCTCGACAACACTAACTAGACTCATGCGCTCCATCGGCATCTGAGTCTGCTTATCCTCTTTAGGTGCGAGGCCTAGTATTATCATATGCCCAGCCAGAGGTAGTGGTAACAGCTCTATACTTCGGTCTAGCAAAAACATCATGGTGTGGATAAATGATCCACAGTGAGTGAGGAAAATAAAAAATATACCTACTTTTGGCATTGTATGCTTCAGAGCATTCTACGCTTTGTGCCTCTTTGAGAGAGATATTGGACGCGAAAAAGCATAAAATGCGTGGTATGAACTTTCAGCTTAAGAATTTTCAAACTTCAGTTTGTGTATGTGAACCCTGTCTGCTGGTTACAAGAGTTTGCAGGAGAACTGGAAGCATTTATTAGATATCCACAAGAGTATGGAATCCACAACTTATACTTCAACTACATTATGTCATTTTTATTTTTATGATTAAACCTAATTTAGAGTTTTATTAGTTTGGAAGAGAACAATAATTTTAGATAAAAAATTATCTTTAGCGAAAAGGAATATTTGGATAGTCTAATGGCAAAAGAAATTATATAAATAGTGTAACGTAACTTTAAACGAGGTGGCAATGCATTCATAAATAGTTGTTTGGTGAGAGTTTATGAAATTTATTTTCACAGATCCGTCATAATTATTGTTTTAAATAATACGAATAAATTATTGCTATAGTACGACTATTTGAACTGTCTTACTATTTCGAACTTTTTCAAAAAAAATAACGGCTTTATGACAATGGATTCAGGCAGAGGAGATAAAAAGTAAATGTGTGTCAGCATTCTGAAAGATCACATCGGAAGTTTACTTAAGGTGTTTGGGCTGTTCAGTATATGAAACAATATGTTCTATATATCTGAGGTGTAAAGGCTAAGATGGCGATTTTGTATCTAGCATTAGGACAAATATTTTTGTGAAACACATTAACCCCCTAACTTGTTCACGTGACGGTCATTTTTACTCTATTCTAACAAATAAAATGTTTAAAAAATTAAGTCCTTAAAAATGTATCACACACGTCAGTACCGAAAATTCAAAAATTTAACAAAAACAGCAAAAACTAGTTGTGTATACATACACCAACACCATGCAAGAAGAGGCCGCAGAGCAAGTTTGGCTTTAACGACGAAATACAAATTTTCCTGCTTTAACACGCTGACACAGTACATTTCTTACATACGCCAGAGTTTACTGTCAAATCCCAGTAATTCATTTCATATTGTTCTGTGTAGTTTGAGGATTTTGTTATGTCTCAAGGAGGTGAGATGAATTAGTTATCAAAATCGTGCCAAGTGAGCCTGTTAGAATTTTTGGTCGATTCCTGTAATACGCAGTTGTTTGGATTAATACGGAAGATCCAGCTACCGTATTCTCACACTGCAGACTTTAAATGATGTCATATAATATGTCACGTGATTATTTGTAATATTTTAAATAATTTTAATAATAATTATTCGAAAACAGCCTGTTTTATTACGTTTCCCCATCGATCAGCCTGTACTTGGAAAGCTTTTATAGGGTTTTTTGTAGAAGTTCTTTAACTGCTAAAGTTATGCTTTATATGAAGCATAAATATTTTGCAAATAAAATAATTAAATTTTATGAAGCAAGACTGCTTAAGAATATTGTTAATATTATTTTCAGTAGAATAAGAATATTATAATAAAAAAGTAATTAAAAAATTTATTTTATTTTCATACATTTAATAAATGACTCAAATAAACATTTTAAAACACAAAATAAATTAAATGTTACACCATAATTCCTTTGCTTAGTAACAGTTTTTGATTTATTTTTTCATGTTTCAAGTTACAGCTTTAAAACGCTTCAAGAAATATACATTAATATGAAAATACCAGTCTTAAAAGTTAAAAGTTCGTTTTTGTTATCCTCGTAAATTTCGAAAGGACAGTTGAAAATGAACAAAAAAGGGGCACAAATAATACAATATGTTGCTAAGATCATAAAACAAAACAATTAGCATACTTTAGGGATTCTTTCTTTTGCAGCTAGTGTTGCCGCAAGTGTCAAATCAAAAGCAGGGCTTAATCAAATCACAAAATTTAGAAGAAAATATTCTAAATTCAAAGAAAAGAATCTTACAAATTTTTCTATAACTTGTTATAGTTTTCGAAATAACGGGGATCAAATAATTTTTCTGAGTCTTCCTGCCTGTTTTTTTTTTTTTTTTTTTGGTAAAAGAAGTAAATAGCGAAATTCTATTTTGTTAGCCAGTTTACAAGAGAAAAAAATTGAAATTTTATAAAGTCCAAAGGTTAGGTTGGGTTGGTGCGACAGTCTCCTGAATCCATAGCTCAAAGTTGGTCCCATTGTTTTACCATATCTCCTGGCCGCCATCATTCATTAGTCCTCATGCTCTATTTATGAAGGTGTGAACTTTACCCAGATCACCTGTCAAAAGACATATCCGTTGTCCCGGATACCCAAATGCTGCACAGTGACAGAAGAGATGTTTAGTGTTTTCTTTTTACTATTTCTGTGGTTTGGAGCTAAAATGGTCAATGTCACATTTTTGCTCTTTTGAGTTAATCATTGCTTTTGATTTGTTTTCTTGCTCTATTTCATCACGGTAAAATAGCTAAAGTCATACTTAACCCAGAACAGCTTTATAAATAAAATGCTGGGCAATGTCGCTATGAAAGCATCTATAAAAGTTAAAGTTCAATTCCAATTTTCTCAAAAGTAAATATTTTGACATTGGCTCTTTTAGCTCCAAGCCACAGATTTGTCATCACAACTTCTGTAGAAGTCATTATAGGGGATATTTAAACTTTTTGCAAGTGTTGCTAGAGTCCAGTGAGCGGCTAAGATAGCAATGCGGTTCGTTGGATGGATTTCAAGCATATCTAATGCAGATCGCATCCTAAACATAGGCATAGGGCCAGATTTTTCTGTGTTCTTTATTACTAAGTTCTTTCTCTCATGTGTATTTTTCAATCAAGTAACGATTGTACAGATTATCTGTTTTCATTTCGCCAATAACTCGTCTGAGCTTAATCGAATCTATAGTGGCTCCAGCTTTAAAAATTGCGTCAGCTCCATTATAACAATAAATTTCTGTATGTTCGGAACCCATAATAAGGTTACCAACGAATGCTTCAGTTTTCTATTTGCATTCTAAATTCTCTAGGAACCTAATAGCCCTAAAGTTATTAGTTTTTATGTCAATACCGTTGTCTGAAGAAAAATGCGTCCCTTAGGAGTAAATAATTTTATCTCCGTTGTAGCACCATTGGGTTCCCGATTTAAAAGAATTATTTTAATTTGGCCTTTTTATTTTAATTTTTGCCTAAAATACACAAAATGGAAACTTTTTAATTTTTCAAACCCTTTCTTGCTACAAATACTGAGAGAATCTGAGAGTTAAAACAAGTTAACAAACAATTTTTGTAAGGTGATTTTGAATTAAGAAACTGAAATCTAACGTCCAGTATATAGAGTTGCCTGAGTTTCAGATTTCCATAGGAAGTATGTGTTGAAAACATCCAGAAATTCAGATTTGAAGAATATGCAGGTAACCGACCGTTTGCGAGTACGCATGCAAGGCATATTCATACAGTTAAACTCGTCGTAACAGCTGATCAAGAAGGACAATGACAAATTTGTTATAGTCCTGATTTCATTTATTAATGCAGGGACGGAAATTAGATTTTCATTTCAGTATTGAACAATTGACTTAACTGTACATATCTGATAACGAATACACTAAATGTATTTATATTTTATCATATATTATACAAATATATAATCCATTTTAATTAAATTTCATTTGGTTAAACACATAAAAACTTTTCCATCCCTGATATAGGAATTTGCCTGAACAGAAAACATCTAGTAAAAAGTTGTTATGTCTTGCTATCTAATGAGAAGATGATATTACTCTTGACAAAAATGGGTGCCCCGGTGGACTAGTAAGTAGTGTACTAGTCTGCTTGTCTTGGGGTTGCGGGTTCGATTCTCGCCAGAGGATCTGGTCTGTTTCACTACAACGGGAAAATGGTTTTTGCTACTCAGCTCGGTTAATTAAATTAGAATATAATTTATAATTGTATTGTAATAAAAATAAAAAATTAAAAAAAAAATAAATACTCTTGGCAAATACTTTTTTTCGTCAACTGAAACAAAACCAATATTGTGACAACTGTTTGGCCAAGCATTTATTGACGCTTGTTTGAATTAAAAAAATAATTTTTCATACGACTATTTATCTGTGTAGAGACATTTGGAAAATATCATGCCTAAAGTTTAGGAGGAACTGCATTGGGTGTTAATAAAAAGTATTGCTTCGCAAAAGCCAAACTGGCAACACTATTAATAAGACATAAAAATAAAATATAAAGTAAATCTTAATTTAAAAAGAATTTTCCTCTGGCACTAAAGTATGCCAAAGTAATTTTAAAGTGAGATTTTACTTTATGATTATCGTAATAAAAGTCTATTAATTTAACGGAAAAAATACAGCCACACAATAAATCCCGAACATTTTTGAAGCATTAAAAGTGCTTTACACACACACACACGCACACATTAATATATATTTTACAAGCGAAAAAGAAAAGTTATGGTTTATTAAAAATATTGTTGTTTTTTTTTGCATTTTTAATTAATTCTTAAGAAGTATCTGTTTTATCTCAAAAAGTTAACTTAGTGAAAACAAAATTGTTTTCAACACAAAACTCTCCAGGGTATGAAAACGAGCATAAAAACATACATACATACTAACACATGCTATATATGGGCAAACATACATATTTATTTAACTTTAAAAGTAAATCATATATAAAAGATGATGACGTATTTCCGCAATCTTAATTTGCGTCAATATGAAAATAAAATTTACTTTTAAGGAGTCACTTTAAATAAAGACGCAGCAGTGAATAGGCAAAATATGTATTTATATTTTTTCCTCTAAACTGGATATACCAATTGAAATTGTTTTTATATATTTTTTTTGGATTTTAAGGAAAATAATAATATTCCTACACGCACACATAAGATATGCTGGAAAAAGAAACGATATAAAAAAAGATATAAAAATATTGTAAGCACGTACAGTTAAACATACTTTCGTGAGTTCAACACATACGTAAAAGATAATTGAAAGCATTTTTGGTAACATACACACACATATATATATATATCTACATACATATATACAAAATATGCATGCATGTGTATGTGAGATTTCTGTTCTTTGTTTAAAGTATCAGAATTCAAATAAAGAAGAACTAGGAAATATTTATGCATTTACATCTATAAGTGTGTATACTTACTCGCATGTAAATATATAAGAAAAGAGCGCTTGATTTTCATGTAAATTACCCTTTAATGCTATTCAAATAAACAAAAGCAAAACCTGAGCAAAATTTAGACGTATGAGACCATATTAAATACAAAAATAATATACAAAACAAATATGTTTTAAATTGTAAAAATATGAATAAAACAGACACGTACTGAGTTCAGTGTCTTGCAGGAAACATGCATAAATATTTAGGAAATTGAAATGTTAAGTTGTTATACTAATATCTACCAGAAGAATATTACATGCTATAAAAAAAACTATACCATTATAAATCTATTTGGAATCGCCAAAGAATAGCCAGCCTTACAGTAGGAAGCAGTAATAAACACATTAGAGTTAGACTTTTAAATATTCCCTTATAACGCAGAGTGTATAGTTTCTATATAAGATATAGGGATAAACTAGGGCACGATAGATAGAATATGTAATGGATAAAAAGAAAAAATTAACGCCATATTGTTTTACTATATCCTTAGAATGACACAATATTTTTAAATAATCATCACCTTTACATTTATCATTTTTGAAATACGACATTGATAAATTTTTTTTTTCACCATTTTTAATAGTTTTGGTCGTAACTCAGAACTTCATGCTATACGTTCTCCCACTCATGCGAATTGTCCCCTTAACAACTCCAGTTTTTGTTTTTACTGATATAAAACTGTGAAATTTGCAATAAAAAAAATAGTAAAAAGCGTTTACCGGCCACTACAAAATTTTAGAACAATATATAAAGCGACTGTGTTTGCGGTTGTATCGTCCTGTTAAGACCACATGATCTCTTGGCCCATTTTCTTTAAAATAAATTTTCAGCAATAAAATCTTATAGATAATGGCCTTGCATTGCTTTCCAGTCGCAGAAATAGTGTTGCTCTGAACGCGTTAATGGCGCATCATAGAGTCACTTTAAGTGGGTGTAATGCTTTTTTGCTGCATGTGAATTATAGGTCCCATGAGCGCAAATTTTGTTTCCTTATAAAGCATATCCAAAATTTAAGTATAATTTCAAATTTCAAATCGCTACAGAGAGATGTTCTAAAGTTTTTTGTGGCGGAAAATTTGTAATTTAGGCGTAAAATCATCTCGATCACCAATATCATGCGATTTGATATCTTTAGACTATTTTTTGTGGAGTTTTTTTTAAGTCGAAAGTATACAGCACAAATCCCGCAACAGTTTGAGAGCTTCAAAACAACATTAGCGAGCATTCACTTTTCTTGAAATCATAGTCTGCCTAAGCTTTGATAGAAAACTGTTTTTGAAAAAATATATTTTAAAACAGTGACGGTAGTCTTGTCGGAGCCAGCGTTACGATGCCATTCAGCAATTTTTTGGTAACTGAAGTTTTCCGACTGTTCGAGACTGTTTAACGTGGTAGTTCACTGCACGCAAACAGTCAAGTGGAGTTTGTATGACACCGTTTTAATAATGTTCGAGACCAATGGCTAAATAGTTTCGTGTTCGATCATTTGACATAGGACCGTCGAAAAATATAAGCCTCACACACTTAAATAAATAAATTAATGAATGCATTTTTAGTGAGTATAGCGTTACATGGCTTAACAAAATTAAACCTCAAGTGTTGACTACTTCTAGTAGGGCGATATATTTCGTACCATCTTGTATTGTTAGCATCAGTTCCTGCCTTAAAGGCTTAATTTGTTATTAATTGTTTTAAGAACGTAACTATCGCGAGCATCCGCCATTTAACAGCATTACATTTAGCGATTTGATTTTAGAGTGAACTCTAGTGAGCCGTGTATAACTACCCATACCTCGGACTGCAATAATATCAAATAGGTAAAAGTCGCCTACAAATTATACCCCGGAAGGGATTAGGAGATCATTTAGAATTAAAAATTCCAAAAGTTAATGATTTATGATTAAATATATATTTCGTATTTTAAATAAGATTGTAAAAAAAACAATTTCTCTAATGAAATGTTTTTCTTCAAATTTTGATTGATAATTTTTCAGTCTGTCATGCTGTCTCGTCGTCCGTAAATTATTGTGTTCTATGTGACATATAAAACTGTCGTCTTGAACTCGATTGGCTCAAAACCTACATGATGGATGGTTTTTGTTAAAATAAACAAAAGACTGAATCCTTCTTATTGCAAAATAATACATGGTTTTAAAGAGAAAATGGAAAAAAGAGCGAAACTTCTATAAAAAGTTATTAAGAAGCTGTACATGTACAGACATAACAGAGGAAAAGTGAAAAACACATTAAACAATATGTGTTATAAACATAAAATTATATAACAACGGTTAGACATTTTCATTGGGACTGCCCGTCATGGGACACAAAGTGCAAGAGGATGTTTATCTACCTCTCATATGTTATTGAGTTTTCATACTAACATCTGAGTAGAACTTTAATAATGTCGAAAATAATATTCATAATAGAAAATGTTTTTAAATATTTTCATGAAATATTGGATAGAATTTGTGAAGAAATCTACAACAATATTTAATTTTCTTGGTATACTTTAAAGCATTATTACTTATAAGTATTGAACTAGAGTACACTTAATTAGGTATTTTGCAGTTGATCAGCTGATCATTAGGTGTTTCTTTCAAATTACTAAAATTTTATAGATTTTCCCTTTTGCCTCATAATTTCCAATTGTCAAACTTCATATGAAAATTTTTTTCAAAAACTTCTCTCCGAAATATAATGATCTCTTATAGTTAACCATGAATTAAACAATGAAAAGTTTGTTCAACAAACCGCTTTAATAAAACTTAATATAAAAATATATATTAAATCCATTTACCCTAGAACTCCTTAGGAAATAACAAATAATTCTACCTACACAAACTAATTCATTTCAAACGCATACATTTATTTTTTTCAAGCACGATTTAATTTTGCTGTAGAAAATAATGTCGTGTTTAGTGTTGTCATAATTAATTGATTAAATAATCATCTAACACTGCACACAACAGTAGACGTGTAAAAGTCGAAAAGTGTATTTAAAGTATTTTTTATCTTCTTTAAAGACGAATAACTAAATGTATGCAAAAGACATACAATATTAAACATTTAATTGAATGTCTTTATAATCATCCACAACAATACATATTAAGTAGTAGCATATCGCTCCCACAGCTGCTTATGATTGAGAGGAAATATATTCAGTTCATCAGCACTCGTACAATAGGGAAAAAAACAAAAATAACAAACAAGTAACTAGAATGAATTATGACAGAGTTGTGTTGTATGTAGCAGTAGTAATTGGGAGCGAACCTGTCATCAAAGTCTAGTGGGAACAACGCACGTGCTAAATTTATTAAAACGCTATTAAATGATTTCCTGCTCTTCCATCCTACATATGACAAATAGGGGTTTTGTTTTATTATTTCCCGGGACAGTGGTGGAACAGGTTTTTAGTTTTTTATAACAAAAAAAAAAAAAAAAGGCGGCAATAAAATTAAGGGAAAAATAGAAAGCCCTTGCTTTCAAACAAATATTTCAATAAATAAAAATTTACGGCCGTATTTTAAAAAACTTAGCGCAGCTTTACAAACCGTTGTTAAGCAAAATTCCTTAATGTTATATGCGAAAACGTTTATTAGCTTAACATACCTTTATTAAACCTTTATTAACTTTAAGGAATATACCTTCTTTAAACCTACTATAAAGTGAGATTTTTATTTTTTATTTCTGTTTATTGTCATTTTTTTATCAAGTGAAATTTTGTAAAAAAAATTTATACAAACAAAAAAAAAAATAGTGTTAGTTGTAAAACTGAAAATGGACACATATGTATGTATAATTTAATTAGAAGAATTGATAAAAATAATGTATTTTAATGAAAAAGATAAAATTAATTGTTGTGTTTTATTTAGAATATCTAATTCAAATGTCAAATTTTTATCGTCCACGAATTTGTAAGCCGAGGATTGATGCTTTTTCCATTCCGGATGACCAATTTAAAAAAAAATATCAAAATTTCATAAATTTGTTTATAAGTTTCACAAAATAGTCAAAAAATTATTAAATGTAAACAAAACTTTTTAGTGATGTACATACAATCAAAACAAATAAAAAAAAACTCGTTATTCAAATACCTATTTTATACCTAACAAAAAAGTGTTGTTAATTCTTCTTAATCATTGATTTTTTAATAAATATAGAACAAAATATATATACCCATTAAAAAATGAATAAGTTGTTCAATGCTAATACAAAAAAAGGAAGTTACTGTATGATAAACCAAATAAAATCTGGTTATGAACGACTACCCAAATGAATTTATATTCGTTCTTGTGTTCGCTAACTATTAAATGACAAAAGAAAATAATGGTATTGCCAGTATCAAAACTAAAAATTCCTTCAAACATGCGTGAGTTAGAGTGATGTTTTCTCATACGTTTTTTTAACAAAGGTTTATTAGGGTTAAAATATTTATTAACTAATATTTAGTTTAAGTCAACATTAGGGATTTTTTTAACATACGGCCGTTAATCTTTTACACTTTGACCATTCGTAGAAATTTGTGTTATTAGTGTCATATCACAAATCTATGTTTTGCCTTAATGCTAAGAAAAAGAAAATTAAAATCATGTGAAGAAAAATAATATTTTTTTTATCTATATAATTTTTTATTTTTATTCATTCTTAACTTGCATTCTCAAGATATTCTGAAGGTATGATGAAACATGTTTAGTAATAAATTAAAAAAAAAATTGTTTGCCTGGACAGCTGTCGTATACAAATATTGGGTACTGCAATGAAGCCTCTATTATGTGAGCTGCGCAAATAGTAAGCGAGATTGGCATTGGGACAACACTTATGATTGCAATTTCCGTACTGTTTGTAATTATGAGATTCTGGCTTCTGTGGTACCCAATCTAAGAACATCGAATCAGTATTGATTTTAATAACTCGGCATTTCACACATCCGAATGATGAGTATTTTTATACAAAACATTAAAGCTTACAGGGTACGAGTGGAGTAGCCAGTTAAGACAAATACCCATTCCACTCGTATGGCTTCTCAGATAAAGTCTTCTGGAAGCTTCAATCGGACATCGAAAATTATGTTGATTTTTTACGAGATTCTTTCATGTAGCATCTAGGAAGCGATAAACATGCACACCATTTTTATTTAGTCAATGTAACTATACAGAGTAACAGTTTATTGAGGATTTTTAGGGGTTTTATATTTTGCCTTTAAAATATTTTACAAAACGTCACTTTAATCAAAATACAGCGTTAAAAAGTTATAATTACGGATTGGGTTCCCATAAAAGATTTTAATCTGGATAATATTCGGTTTCAATCACAAAGTTTATTATGTGCCAAAAGATCGACAATAGTATTATCAGCCGTATAAGCGATGTCAATTAGCTGCCTGGGATACCTTTAAAGTCTGATTCTATATGAAAAATCAAGGCATATTTATTCATCAGGTACTCTTGATTCGTCAGCTGATTATTTTTTTCGACACTTATTTAAAATTTCAGCTGTCAAAATGCATAAATTAATAACAATTTTCTCTCTTTTTTAATTTATTTCAAATGTCGAACTTCATATATAAAATATATAAATAAAAAAATTCTCTCCAAACTGCAATTACCTGATGAATAGATATGCCTTGATGAAAAATATAGAAACGACTTACTTCCTTAGTTATACTAAAGTCCAAGCTGCTCATGAGATACACTCAAACACAACAAAACAAATCTTGATAAATTGAAAAAAGCCCTGCAGTTTAGTTCGTTTTAGTTTTAATTTTAACTTATTTGTTTAATTTTTCTGTTTTAAATTAATATTTAATTTGAATTCAGGTTCGACTTCATATTTGTGTTAATAAAAAAACAATCTGATACTAGCCGATTCATCAACAGCATTATTTGATCGGTGGTTACGTGTTGGATGTAGGTAGGTAGGTAGGTAGGTAGGTAGGTAAGGCTGGTGCAAAGTTACCCTCACACCTTCACTCGGAGACCATTACGGTCCATTGTGACGCCTTAATAGAGAGAAGAATAGAATAAGAATAGTAGTATTTAGGATAAAAGAGAAACAGAAGCAAACAATTCCAGAGTCTCCGGCGGGAATCGAACCCGCAACCCCCAAACAACTGACTTGTCCTTTTTACTGACTAGCCCATAGGGGCACTCTACGTGTTGGATGTAAATATCATCAATTTAACTTTCAGGATTTTAGGTTAATTGAACTCCAGCGAGTTTGACGAAATTTACTTAGCGATTATGGCCTAGAGGCTAACCTAGCTAACCAAACTATAAATAAAATAAATCAATAATATAACAGCGAATTTGTTTAGATCTGTTTATTTAATTTTTAAAATTATACTTGTACTTTAACCATTTAAAAGAAATTTATTACTGTGTTTTGGAATTCCCGAAGGAAAAACTCTAGCCCCAAGTCAACTCCCCAACATACCAAGTAGGAACTAAAGTTTTTTTTCGCATATTATTCATTCACGACAAGTATGTAAAAAATCCTTGACAGTGCAGGGTAAGAAAAATTAATGAGAATTAAATGTAGTAACAATATAGTCAAAACAAAATCTATTTCAATAAGGTATAAATTGAGATCAACATTAAAAATCAATTGAACAGTGTTCGTCTGCTTAGCAGGAGGAAGCCGACTCACATATAAAAACTAAAAAGAAATAAATTAATTTAAACAATAATAAATAGCATTCTCTTAAGTAGTATGTTTAAAAATTAATAAGAAGCGATGCAAAAAAAAAAGAAGTTTCGAAAATAAAAATGTGGGCCAACCATCATTAACCACACTTTCTTTGAATGTGAAATAATTTCCACGATTTTCTTAGAACTTTGGCTTAAAGTAATTGTTAATGTGCATCATTATGTTAGAACATGTTTGTGGTGGCAATTGTTAAACGTGTTTTGAATTTATTTCGATTATTATCTTACATACACCAACTTCTTTCATAATAATAAAACATAAACACATACTCACACATATTTTAATACCATGTACACACACATCATTACATAAAATATGTACATTCATCATTGTTCAAGTATGTAAGTACATATGCGAGTAACTAAACCAAACGAAATCTCCATACACATGCTTTCAGTGCACAGTAATAAAAAAAAAAAGAAATAAATAAGGAAAACTGACAAGTGATGTCGATGTTGCTTTTTCCTGGTTGTACAAGAAGTTCAAACACACACTCATATACGTACATACACATGTACATATATGATTGATAATCACTAAACGTTTTACGGGTAATAATAATATGCTAAATATATTTATTTAATTTTATATGAAATAATTTGCGTAAATTGCTTAAACATTAGCTACAGATAACTAAAACGTATCGTTGGCAGCAATACAAAAAAAAAAAAAAAAGCAACACATACGATGATTTTATTTATACAAATTAAAGCAGCTTTTAACAGGTTTATAAATCATATTAACATAAACCCTAAATAATTTTTTAAAAATAAGGCAGTTAGTGTATACAAATTTAAATATAAAAAAATTACTCATTTGTAGCATAGTTTTAGGCTTTCAAAAGCTAAGTACTTTAAACAAATCCTTAGCGCTTCTTAAACGTTTTATAAACCATTATCTTATAAAATAATATGATTTCTAATATTTCCTAAAATTGTTGTTTTTAACGCTGGACACCGTTAAAAAAAATTTTTGCTTTAAACAACACAATTGAAATACAATAGAAATTCTAAAACTGTGTAAGCCTCTGGGTCTGCCGGAAGAAACAACAAGTAGAGCATGTGAAGAAGAGAATGAGAAATTGGAATATTACCTTTGATGGTGTCCTGCGCTTGGGCGTGTACGGCATGAGAACTTCAAAGTGGTCACTATGTCAGGTATGGAATACCTAAGGAATTTAAATTGGCAACCCCTTAGGAATAACATAGAAGAGACTGGGTGCTTGACTTAGTCAAGATATTTACTGAGTTTGGGATTATGGTTCTATAGAGGAATATTCCACTCCGCTGGAGTGCACAACATGCTGATTAAGCAATTGGGCATACGCGTTTTGGTTAAATTGTGATGCCCAAAGGATGAGCATACTGCTACTGTAGCAGCGCCTATAATGAAATTTAAAATGTAATTAGCTATACTTTATCTTTAATAAATAGTTCCGCAAGACAATAAATGTAATCTGAATATCCGCTAACTGATGTTAGCTAAAGCTTATGCTGTTTTATATTTTTACATTTACAGGAGTTAATGTTGGCCTGTTCCAGCCTTAGAATATATATATACTCCTGCAAGAAGCATAGGGTCGCATATGGTGCTTTAATACAGTGTTGTGCTAGAACGCTTTCGCAATGACATCTAGTAAAAAGCTTATATCATAAATGGTACAGACAAACTACAAATGGATTCGTCAGTGCCGATTAGTATTTACGGTATGCGAGAGAAAAGGGGTTAATCATAAATAAAATCCCACATTATCGTTCTCTTTATGCAAGTTTATCAGATATACAGTTTCCTTAGCAGTTGTTGTAGGGAAGTTTACGATTTTCTTTAATCCTATTAATGTAAATCCAGTATTTAACAAAAAATTCTTTATTGCAATACAGCAGCTTTCGTCGTTTGAGTAAACTGTTTAATGCCAGGGTGTCACTTAATAGCTTAAAGGGACAATATGGGTTAACTCCGTTAAAATTTTTTAGTTGATGCGCATGCTAAAGAGGGAACGATTATTCTTCAGATGTTATAAGGTAGAAAATTTTATACCAAATAGTACTGTCTGTAGAGTGCTGCATTTGTTTGGTGGTCCAAAGTCTTAATTTCTACACGTCTTAATATATAGAATCAACAACTGTTAATTTTATCTAAGATTCAACGGTAAAAACCTACAGAATGCACATAGGAGAGTAAAACTATTATGATCACATATTATACCCTTCACCTGAGGCGCCAAGAGTATATATGGGTTTGTCATTCGGTTTGTAATTTAAACAATATTTATTTTCGACTTAAAGTATATATCTTCAGAAAGCTAATGAATATGGGTGTCAAAAAGACAATCTCCGTCTTTCAATGAGTGCATCTATCTGTCTTTCCGTTTATACTTTTGTCCGTACGTTATTTAAAAGCAACTACATGTAGCACAAATCTGTACGTTTAATAAAAACACATATTTGGAAAGAAGTTGCTTTTGAAATTCAGCACCATGGTCGTAAAAGGACATAAACACAACTGCCTCTGTTGTTTGTCATATTAATACCAGTAAAAATTAAATTTGTTTTGCTCTAAGAAAATTCATGAACACGACACCAAATTACAAAACCCTAGTCTCTAAAATTATTCCTGAGATAAACTAACAAATCCATTTGAAACTAGTTGAGATATTAGCACCAAAAACAACTGTTTTGGTGTTTTTTTTTTTTAATTTACAAATCAGGTTCTAAACAACCGACAGTCAATATTGGCATCAAATAAAAGGGCTTGACTAGCGAAATTGAAAATAATTTTAAATAAAAAAGAATATTGAATGGTGGCCGCCAGTACAAATATTGTACAATAAATTCATATATAAGGCATATCTAAAGCTCAGAAATGTAACACCTTCAACAACCTCAATATTGGTATTAAATGAAAGGGCTTGACCAGTTAACTGTAAAACAGCTATAGTCCAAGATGGTGTGTTAAGTAAAATGGCGGATAAATTTGTCAAATATAATAATACTTAACACCTCTGGCCAAGCTAAATAATATTAGTTTCTAATATAAGGTTTAACCAGTAGAATATAGTAAACTATGAAAGTATAAAATACAAAATGGTGTCTAAAATAAAATGGAGGAAATTTTTTTTCTTAATCCTATCAATATTAATATTAAACTAAAGGGCTTGACTAGTAGATAACAATTAGGTATGTAAAAATACAAAACCAAAGATTGTGTTTAACATTAAATATGAATTCTTTGACACTATAGCAAGCGCTTTATAAACTATGAGCTGCCAGCTTTAAGTGTTTTTACAGAGCTTAGATCCATTTTCTTTGCCTAAAATTTCATAAACATGATTTATAGAGATTTAACGGTTATTCAATAAAAAATCATTCACCAGAACATATCACTTTAGAAAATATATCAAAGAAAAACATAGAATTAACATCATGATTGATAATCCAAATCATATATTTTAAATGCATGACTAAGTTTATATAAACTGCTCCTTTATTTAAATAATATACAAAAATTAAGCATCAAGAACAGGTTTCTATTAAGATCAACAGAAAAATACTTACGACTGAAGATGATAAACTGAAACCGTTTAACTTAAAAGGTAAGAGCTTATCAACTTTGGATCTTAGCGTAAAGAGTAAAGCCTGTAGAACACGAAATGTAAAATGCCACGCATGTGGCTGTGACGTTATTTTGGCGTCATCATGAATCATAAATGTACCTGCTTCGGCCCATGTGTTTAATTTGAATTTATGGACTAAAATACATTTCGTGTACTATCAAAATCTTACCGCATGCAGCCACAACGACTATTTAAATAGTGTAACCAAAGTGCTGAACATTTTAGTGACGTCAGACCCACACGTGCATGGAGTTTTTTACATTTCGTATACTAATGGCTGAACAGGATTATTTTGGCAAAATAAGTTAATTTAAAAAAGACCATAAAGTTACCATTTGAGTTTGCATTTTATATACATTAAGCGTTTGCTTTACATCCTTTTAAAGGTTAGTTTGAATTCTAATCCACATTTTTGAATGGA
Organism: Phyto melanocephala; assembly: GCA_941918925.1. NCBI lineage: Eukaryota > Metazoa > Arthropoda > Insecta > Diptera > Rhinophoridae > Phyto > Phyto melanocephala. The sequence continues at coordinate 127,487,710 of OW799234.1, read as the reverse complement.
TTTTATTGAAATTTAATGCTTAAGGACATAAGCTTTTTATTAAGGTACGGCTTAGCAGTTTGCACATACTTTGCTCAAAAGCATTGATTTGTAAAAAATTCTACTTTTTCTTAAATCAAGAGTTGGACACAAATCAAATCATTTAACCGAAAAGTGCAACAGTGCGTACAGAAGAAATCTTTTGTTGTTGTAATTTTGATAACCATTCTTTACACTTTTATTTTACTTTTTGTTTTAGTTTAGGAATTTCTCAAGTACAAATAAAAAAATTTAGAAAAAGATAAAAAGACGATATGAACACAAAATATGTAGAGAAAATATTTTAATTAAAAATAATGTGTTCTTGTTTATGATATTTTGCTGTTGTTGATGTTTCTTTGAAACATATAGCCGCTTGGCGTAGAACAGACTGAGAGAAAGACATACATACAAACAAAAATGTAGAATTCAGCATGATAACAGCAGGCCAGCGTAGGCTGAGCGACTAACTGACTGGCTGGCTGGCTGTTATATAAAAATTTAGTCAGCCAGTCGAGCAAATGACCTTGTTAGGCCTATAAAAAAAAATGAGCAGAGAGTAGTAGTGTCGACATAATTATTTTTTTTTAATAGCAACGGTGAAATGAGAGAAAAATTTTGCTAAGGAAAAGGAAATGAGGTTAAAAAAAGAGGTGAGAGCATAAAAAAGTACACACACACACATACATAAAAAGAAATGCGTTTTTGTAATAATGTAAATATATAAATTACTAATATGTATTTACAGCCATACATACATACACATAGTTATGTGCGTGTGAATTAGTGGGAGTGTAACCCAACAAACATAAAGTTATGATGATGCAGAATGATGAATCTGCTGTTTGATATGAAATGTTATTTTTTTTTGCTAATTTGCATGCATTTCACTTTCACTCAAGAATAAACTAAGAATTTTGCTTTATTCACTGTAAACAAATCTGTTTTCCAATGTTATTTTCAAAGTCAAAAAGAACAGGCTTTTTATTTTATTTTTTTATTTTATAAATGTAATAATTTAAAATATTATTTAAGATTTATTTTTATTTTTAAACTAACGCTTTACTGAATACGTTATAGTGGGGGATTATTTATTTATTTTTTACTTCTGTTATTACAATACAACAAGAACAAGTCTTATATTAAAGTATTGCTTAGTTATTTGTTAGATATATATTTACATATCGTAAATTTAAACAATAATAATAATTAGTGACATAGTAAAAAATATATCGATTTCTGTCGCTTTGAATAAACTTGGCTTTTTAAAGAAATCATCTTATCATTTATATAATTTAAAGAATTTGACAAATTCGAAGTACGGGAGGCAAATTATGAAATACGAACGTAATCATAGTTTTACTCAAGCTTATGAGTTCTCGAATAAAATTACAATCGAGTTTCGATGTCGTAAATTTTTTTCAGTACGATTTTATATTTTTTTTTAATTTGAGATCAAATCTTTACATTCGCTGGGATTTAACGAAAATAAAAAAGATATTGACAAGGTTAACTTATTTGTATATTTTTTTCTTTCTAAATCATAGATATGTGTGACATTAATTGAAAAAAGAAACATCTGGGGATATTAATGAAACACAGCCATGAACAAAAATAAAATTAAAAAAGATTACAACAACATTACATGAGATTTGCGTTTATTTATTTTTTTTTTGTTAAAAAAGAGGCCACTTTATAAAAACTACAATGAATAAAAGTTTTTGATTTCTTTCTTCTCCTTTTTTTTCGTTGACATAAAAAGAATATTCAAAAAATTGTGTCATAAATTAAGAGGTTTAAGTGCCATTAATTTAATTTGTTTACATTGGTGATGGGACGTGACATTTTTTTTTACTTATAACAAAAGTTAAAGAATTCAACATTAAAATAAAATGAATTGAAATACACAAGGCTTCTTGAAACCACATACATATTAAATTTATTTTTTTATTTGCTAAAGTTATTTTAGGCTTTTTTGTATTTGGAAATTGTTATGATTGAATTTTTTCGAGCGTTTTGTGAATTTAAATTTTAACCACTTTTTCGTAGACCTCATTTTACACTATTCGAAAAGCAGAATCTGATGTGACAATCGATAATGTTTATTATTTTTACTAAATAAATAAAAGAACATAACAATACATATACTGTGAGCGTCAACTAAAGTGAACAAAAACTTTTTCTACAATAAAGTATTTTTTTTAGTCTTTTAAGATATGAATAAATTTATCATTCTAGGATTTTTAATATTAGTATACTTATCTCTAATTAGTTATAGAAAGACAATGAGAAATTTCTTACAAATACATAAATAATGGAGCAAAAACAAATTCGAATGCATATTTTACGCGTCAAAATAAAGTGTACATGTTGCATGTGCATCATTTCAGCGGTGTGCTAGGTATGTTTCATTCTGGAATAATGTGCTTTTTAGTGATAAAAGTAAATTTGAGGTGTTTGGCCAAAAAAAAACAGTTAAAGTATGGAGAACAAAAAACAATGAATATGCTGACCAAAATTTAATAACCACGGTTAAGCATGGAGGGGGTTCGGTGATGTACGGGGATGTATGGCGGCAAACGGAGTTGGGAATTTGGTTTTTATTGAAAGTACAATGAATAAGATGAACTACCTGAACATTTTGCAAAACAACATGCCGGTCAGTGTGGAGAAATTGGGGTTGGAAGGATCTTGGATTTTTCAACCGGACAACGACCCCAAACATACATCCCATATGGTAAAAGAATGGCTCCTGTACCGCTCTCCCAAAACATTGGATCATCCTTCACAATCATCGGACTTAAATGCAATTGAACATTTGTGGAAGCATTTGGACCGCCAAGTCCGAAAAAGGACAATTAGCAAAAAGGATATGCTGAAATCCGTTATAATGGAGGAATGGCAGAAAATTTCATCTGATATAACTAAAAAATTAGTAGAATCGATGCCCAGAAGACTATTTAAATGCCGTTATTAAGGCAAAAGGAAAATCAACTAAATACTAAATCGATTTTATTTTCATTTTAAAACAGTTTGTACACTTTTTTTGACGCGTAAATAATGAATTATTTTTTATTTTTGTTGTAAAACTTTTGTTGTTGTTAATATTTTTGCTGTTTTGTTTAGAATAAGGTAGAGAACTAAATACTGATTTAAAAGAAACCTAAATGTAAAACTTTATCATAAATGAAAATACTGAAATAAAAACAATATTTTAAAAAATATTTGTGTACATTTTTTTTTTACGCTCACAGTATTTTGTTTACATTTAAAATCCAGTTAAAACAACTTGGCACACAGTGGGTCCGACTGTAAAAATAATTTATACATTGTCTTGTTTTTTTTTTTTTTTTGTAGTGAATATAATAAAAACACTTTCTTTAGCTAAATTATTAAAAAAAATAATTGGTTGATGGCAACCAATATTGTAAAAGTCACAACTGAAAACTGACGTTACCGGAGTTAAAATTTATTAAATATTATGAAATACAGCTGTTATGGAGCTACACCCAGAAAACAGAAAATCTCATTCATTGCCAATCGATTGGTTCAGTTGTTACAATTGAACTTTTCATTTGAGATTATAAAATTTATTTTACAAGAATCATAATTTATTAGTGCTGACTACATATTTAAATTTCAAAACGAAATTCTGTAGATGTAATCGTAAAATTCTACTACCACAACTAAACTATGCGATTGGCAACAATAGCGGTGTTCACAACCGTTACTGTTTTCTTGGTATTCTCATATGCAATTTGAATATACTATTTAAGATAAAGGCTATTAAGACAGCCGCGGAACAGATTCAGTATAATGAAATATCTGGCAGGGATATTTATATATTTACTGACAGCAAGGCAGCTATTAGGTCCCTTGAAAGTGTGTACAGCACATCGAAAATTGCCCAGGAATGCCGGGTGTCTCTTGAGGAGATAGCGAGACATTCGACGGTTACCCTTGTGTGGGTTCCAGGACATGGAGATATTGATGGTAATAATAGAGCTAATGCACTTGCAAAAGCCGGTACTTCCTTAGATTCGGTCGAATCCAGTTGTGCTTTGGGTATTCCCTTATCGAAGGGTAAGCAGCTAATCTCGCATCGATTCTATTTGGATGCCAAGGAAAGATGGGTGAGAAAACCCACTTGTTTGGAAACCAGAAAGATCTGGCCTGACATGGATGTGCATAGGACGCAATATGCAGTGAATATGCCCCGAATCCACCTTAGGAACCTCATAGCGGTCATTACCGGACACTGGCCTATAGGTACACATGCGAAAAGGCTGAGTATCCCTTACAACGACTTCTGCAGAAGTTGCGATAACGAGGAAGAGGAGGAGACAACTGAACATCTTCTCTGTAATTGTCCTGCATTCGGGGACCTGAGACACCAGATTCTAGGTCAGCGAATACTTGTGAGTAAAACTTGTCTTTCCGCAGTTGATCTGGGAAAGATCCACACCTTCGTAAACAGGACAGGATGGCTGAGAAACGACGGCCAGAGGACATAGACGAACGGGCGTTGGTGCCTACGGTATCACAACGGGACCCTCAGAGTACCCAAGTGAGCTATGCCTTCGGGCGGCTGCCGGATCTAACCTAACCTAACCATTTATGATAAAAGTTTTATGAAATTAGAATTTGGGCAGCATAGCATTTATTTTCTCTTTCCTATCAAATGTCATTTTCATCATGTTCATATTCTCTCATATTCTTTATAAATACATTTTCGTTATAAAAGAGTTTTGGTTATAAATTGATGATTTTTGCTTAGCAATGGTTTGCAAAGTTGTATTAAATCTTTTGCAAACGACCGTAAGTCTTGATGTGGGAAAATCATGTTTTAACGAGGGTTTGAATTTCGGTTTAAATCAGTCTGTTTTTTCAGACATGCAACCACTGTGCAGCAGAAATATAATATACACAAACATTTCGGTGTGTGTGTTTTTGTGTCAACAACATTTCAATATTTAACAATTTCAATTATCTATAGAGATAACAGTAGCTATACGCAAAGTAATTTAAGTAGTAGTATGTATAAAAAAGGAACAAAGTGAGGCGGTAACCATTCGTCAGGTGCGACCATATTTACCCTCAAAATATAACATTAAAGTTTTAAGCAGTTATATGTGCATTTTGTGGCAGAGGTTTTAATTTGGAAGTGAGGATCGATTGTGATTTGATTTTAAATTCGTTGGGGAGATTGCTGCCCACCACACATGCACACGTTCTGAGAACAAAGATCAGTTATTACTTTAAGAACATTTGTTGTATGTAAAGTTACAAATGATAGAGATATCCCTTAGTAGTCATACATACTCAATTTGGCTATCACAGTTAATAGTTAAGGGTGTCTCAGTATTTTTTAAGTGTTATTGTAATATTTTATTAGAAAAACATGTTCGAATTAAGTATGGAATAAGATATTCTCAAACGTACGGGTCTGATGATCTTCAATTAAATTTTTTATTAAAGTTTACATGACCTTTCACAGGGATGTTGTTGTATTCCACGGATGATGTTTTGAATCTCAAATTTGAGTTCAGGAATTGCATAAAATCCTAAAAAATACACAGCTATAAATCGTGAAATCATGGCGGCCAATAAACATCAAAATTTCTTAAGACAATTTGTTCTGGAAAACTTTTCTGCATTAAATGGATTGTTTTATAAGCGGTTCGGCAGGTGGCGCCATCTTACGGAAACCACATGTCGTTCATATCCATACCATTTAGATGAGCCAACAATAACTCCGTTATCACGTTTCTGTAATGGATGCGGTTTACTGCAGTTGCAGCCTGATATTCGAAAAATTAAGGCCTAATCTCGCCGCCTGACCAAATTCCGCATTAGGCAGTTGTTCATTGTGGGTGCATTTACTGCTCCTGAATTGTATGAGGAGCTTCAAATTTAAAAATTTTGTGTATTTACGAAGCTACTCAGATGGACAGGGAGAAAATTAATTTTTTTTTCCAAAACTTGGTACTGAATTTGCTTCATTACTCATAAAATGAATTGCCGACGCTTTAATAGTCTACGGGTATGAGCTCGTGAGTAAACTTAATTTTGTACTTAAGAAAGAGGAGGTCTTTTGTTAAAATTCGCTGTGCAGAGTTTCGCAAAATTTTAAGTTTTTAACAATCGATGCAAAATTTATGTCTTCAGGTTTTCGGCATCACTCTTGTTAAGAATAACATAAGATATTGTTGTAACTCTCAATTAGTTTGCTTTTGATTGTGAGGTGAAGAAACCAAAGTACCCATATATTTATACTTTGCTTTCGGGTTACAACAGCTGAGCAGGCGAAAAGCGCTATTCGAAAATATAAACAGCCGACTGTTATTCAAAGTATTTATTCTGCCGGTTTGTGCTTAGTAGCCGAATCGAGCAGAGTAATATTTATCCCATCGCATTGTTGCCATAATTAAGTATCACAAGTTTTGTATTTTGCGATCTGTGCTTCGATTTAACGATTTATATAGCTTGCTCGGCTCGCTTAAATATTATAAATTGGCCTAAATTTTACTAAATTTTTTATTGCACATACCACACTCCAGTACGCAATGTTGGTGTAGGGTATAAATATTTTTATTTAATATAAGGTGCCTATATCAGTTAAATTATATCAAGCGTGAGACTACAAGATATTGATACGAGGTGTATGTATGTCTCAATGTCTTTATGTACTCTATATAGTATATAGAAACCAAAAAGTTGCCAAACAGAAAAGTCTTATCTTAAAAATATTGAAAAGAAACAAAAACTGAAAGCACTAACACACACATAAAATACTTTTACAGCCGTTATTTAAAATCTAGTACAAAGCAGATATTTTTTGAATTTCAACGAGGATGGGTTATACAAACAACTGTAAAAAAATTAAAGTTTTACAAAAAAAATGTAAAGACAGAATTGATGTTCAATTTATATTAATGCTTTACTGTACAAAAAAGAAAAAAAGAAACAAAAATATTTTGTTTAATAAGAATTGACACATTTGGTATTGTTAATAAATAAGTAAATAAGTATATAAGTAAAGAAGCGCAGCAAAAAAGTTTAAAAAAAAAGATATTAAAAGGAGGAGTTTTATGTTTGACTATATGCTGAATATTTTATACTGTGCTGTACGCAATGTACGATTGCAATGTAAAATTTAAAAAATTAAGTTAGTTAAAAAATTAGCTTTGCAATGTATCCCATAGATACAGGCAATAAAAAATAAATTTATAAGCTTTCTAGGAGCTTAAAAAGTATATTTTTGTGTTAATACCATGAGAAAAACGTGTCAAAGATTTTGGTTGTAATCAATTTTTAATGGCAAATTTCTTTACAATATATTTTTGACAAAAAGGAATAACTGCTTAAGTCGAAAAAGGCCAAAATTGAGATATTAACACCATTGGAAGATAGCAATTTAATAGCATGTTTCCACGCTCTTTAAATTATTTATGTGAATTAGCCTGTTTTCATGACATTGTTAATTTGATTTGACAGTACTTCATTGTGCTTTTTTATTTAAATTATCGTTTTGTTTTTTGACGGTAAACATTAAGATATATAAAATTGTATATAGAAAATAAGAAATATTTTATCAATGGAGGAAAAAAGTAAGTAATAATAGTAGAATAATTTTATATTTATAAGAAATGTATGCAAATAATATCATTTTTTTTTTAAATTACCAGAATATAGGAAAAATGCAAGAAAATAGGACCAGTGTAGCTAGCAAACCCTCTAAACACAATTTCGTCTCATCCAATAATTTTGATGTGGCCAATGGTCTTCTAGACATAACAACTCTCTTTAAAATTTTCTTTTTCGCTTCCATTTTATTTTTTATATATGAAATTGAACTTTTTCTTTTTGCTTTACCCTCTCCTTTTTTTGACAGCTGGAAATGATAAACTACCGATAAAAATTAGAGAAACACTGATTTTATTATTATTCGTGTGGTAATTCCAAATAATTTAACCCGCAAAAATAGTAATTTGCTTTAAAAATTTTGCATGGGAATATTATGTAATTTGGTTCGTAAGTAGGCTTTGGAAACATGCCGTGTAAGAATGTTATAAAACTATCCTTAGGCAAATTTTTAACTATTTTGGACAGCTTTACAATAAGTTATAGTGTAAAAGCCTATTGGCTATATGTTTTCAACGAACAGCATGGAATCCATATAATAATTTTTATTTTGAAGGGAACCAACTTTTAAAAATCTACTCAAAAATTTTAAAATGCTGTCCTGATAGACTATTAAAACAGACATAAGCAGTTTTTTCCTTTTTGTCACTGATATATTGATGTCACGTAGAGAATTGATAGAACTTTGATTTCAGCTTACACACATACAGACAAATATCGTTAAATCGACTCTTCTGTCTCAAGGGCTTCGGAATAAATATTTGTGTATATGAAGAATGTTTATGCCAATGAGTATTGCACAAACAAAATGACAAACTTATAAACTGTATACCTTTGGCAAACATGGTGAAGGGTATAAAAATATTAAAACATTTTTTCGAAAACGTGTTGAGAATAAATAAATAACAAATTAGTATATACATACATATATGCATGTGTTTTAGTATATACTTTTTCAATTACTTAAATATTTATGAACAAATTAAAACAAAATTGACCACAACAACCACAAGCATTACAATAACATAACGATTTTGACAAAATGTATTAATTTTAGCCATGTTTTGACACGCTTAATTTTTTATTTTGTTTTTTTTTTTTTGTAATAATAACGTTTTCATAATCACATTGAAGTATGTATTTAAATGTCAAAACAATTAAATATTTTGTTTACTTTTTGAATTGTATAAGGAATTAATCAAAAACAATATTTACATACATGCCAGAGAAGAGAAGAAATGAAAACAATTATTTTCTTTTTTTAATTGACTAAAACTCATTATTAATATCAAAAACACATTGAGAAATTCACTCACGTGTTGTTGTACACGCATATCTCTTAAGGTAGTTTATATTAATTTTTTTTTCTTATTTGTGTATAAATATTTTTATTTACTTTTTAGCTTTTACTTTTTAATTATTTTATTAAAAAAAGTGTTTTTTTTTGGGCTACTTTTATTGTCTTCGTTATACAAACATAATTCTTTGTATTTGCCACTGTCACTGATAATGGAGCTTTAATGTTTATTTACGAAATTAACCCATATTTTTTATATTTTGTTTGATACTAAAATCTAAAAGATATAATTTTTTTTATAGCATACGAGGGTAGCTGTTATATTAAAGGTAAAAAAGTCTTCTGGTTTATCAGTTTCTAAATGGGTTAAAGTTTTACAAAGCAAAATTGCCAAACAAAGTGATTACACTAAGTTTTGTATCTGTAGCAGTATGGGCAGTTGCTCAATACTGCTGAAACCACATTTTAGGTCTGTTTTCAAAAACAGGAGGTAAAAAATATATAATCATAAACCGACATCTTGCTTCATTTATGGTTACAACCAAGTGATAATTACAGATGCAATGCCACACTATGCTGCACACCTACTAAGGTACAACTAGCATTAATGAATGGATAGTGGATTTGCAGAACCCCAGAATCTAGAGGGCTGCTTAGCAACAAAGCAATTCAAATGAAAATTAGCTTCATCACCTAAAATCTGATTTGCAATTAGTTAGTTTCATTTCTGGTCACCTGTTGAAATTTAACTTCAAAATAAATGCATTGTCCATGATCTGTGGGTTTTAGTTCTTGCACCAACAGTAAATCTTGTTTTAAACTGTGAATACGTTGTGAATACGGGCCATCCCTAGTTATAATTTTTAAAAATTTTGCTTTACACCTTTAAAACTTTCGGCAGTGCAAATTAAATATGGTCTGCCGGTTCGAGTAAAAACTCTTACGTTGTCATGTTAGTGGTGAAGATAAATAAACAGCAATAAATTAAATTGTTTCAGATGAAGTAGTGCTGACGTTTAAATGTCACGAAATGCTCTTTACTTTAAAATAATTGATCACTTATTGAAGTAACAAAATTCCATTATTTTAGTTTTCTGTTCAATTGTGAATCTCTCCGTTATTTATTCTCTAGTTTTAATTTACAAATACAATCTGGAAAAATTTAAACGAAAAAGTTATTAAAATTTTAAGCCTCACCTAGCCCACCCTGTATATCATCGATATATATTTTAGAAGAATCTTATTTACTTCGGTATTGTAGTTGGAAAGGCAGAGTGTTTTCCTCAAACACATTGAACCAACTTAATTTGCATGGGCAATTGAAAATAAATACATGTATTTTGTTTGTATTTTTCTTTTATATTTTTAACAAAAGTTTTCATGTTTTTCTTTCAATTTAATTGCTTTCTTTAATTTTATTTTCGGTTTATTGTTTTTTTTAAACACTTTTGGGAAATTTTTATTAAAGACACCATCCGAAAATTAACTAACAACAATTTCCTGAACAATAAACACTGCAATTTTTTACAACTTTTTAAGAGCGTAATAAAAAAAATATTCAAATTAAGTGCAAATATTAGTGGCACACAGGCACGTCTCTAGATGTTTTGTGTTTAATTCCGCAAATACTTGGTTGTAAAAGAATATATTTTTAGGATCTTTAAAAGAAATAAAGTGTACAAAGTCTTTAAAATACTATAAAAGTTAATAAATATTTCACCGCACGAAAAATGATTTCGTTTAGTTTGACAATAGCCAGGCTAGTTGAAAAATTAAATTAAAAAAATCATAATGTACAAATTTGATTTACATTTTTTTCGCTTAAAAAAAAAAAATTAATAAATACAGATAATATTGAAAAAGGAAAAAAAGAATCGCCGTGTTATCTGCATGGATTTACAAATTAGTTTAAATTTATCACATTGTATTTGACAAAAATGATCGATTTCCAGCATTGAGATTAAAAGTGTATTTGGTTTTATCTTTACTTTGCAAAGCGGTTTGTGCAGGATTGATTAAGCTCTTTAGTAGTTGGGGAATTATTTGACTACTAGACTCAAAAATATGAACACTTTTATGAACAAACTGTATTAAAGCAAGAATTCATTTCCATTGACGGCAGGATTTAAATATATTTAACTTTCCATTTAGTCAAAAGGTTGTTTCCTCACCCTCACAACTACAAGGTGTTATAAGCATCTATGCCGTTTTGTTCTCTAGTGTAAATTTTTGCCTCTTTTTGGCATGTATTTTAAATTGCAGCTTATCATTTAGTTACATAATTAATCCTGCACTCATCCTGCGAACCTTAGGATTTAATGTTTATTTATGATGTTTCTTTGTCTGGAATGAATACTGTCATTTTCTGGGCGGTTTTTATAAAAATGTAGTTTTGTTAAAGAATATTAAACTGTTGACGATATTTTATCCCCCAAGGTCAGAAAATTTAGGATATTTATTTTTATTTTAATAATGAATAACAGTCTGGTACCCTTTTCTACTTTGTTTGTCAGCCAACTTTGACAAGATAATTTAAAATGCTGCACTAGTTTAGAAGCTATAGGTGTTTTGTAAGTTTTCTATTGTTTAAGCCACAATTTTTTATTTGGGTAAGAACTTTCAAAAAACCTATTTGATTAGCCAAAACTAAAACAGCTGTAAAAACATCAATGTCTTAAAATTAAAAAAAAAAAAATTTTTTTTCTCCACAAATTTTAATTCTTTTCTAGCTTTTAAAATTGTCTGTTTAAAAACATTTAAAAGTTTAGTTACGCAAAAAAGAAAGTATTAAATGGCCAACAATTTGTTTAATGAGATTCTTAAAAAAAATGAGCACAATGCATAATTTACATAAATAGGCAAATGCTATACAGTTAAGCAGACTTTTGCTCTCTTCTATTTGTCAACTATTTTTAACTGAAAAAAATCATTTAAAAGGCATTTCACCAGGTCAGAGCAGTACCTGATTACTATTGAAATCGGTTTAGTATTATGAAAGTTAAAAGCGTTGAAATATTTTAATAAAAAAAACCACGATGGCTTCCTAGATTAAATGGCGAATATACATATGAGTCAAATATAGTAGTAACGGCTTTGTCCCCTATAACCCCCAAAATATTGGTATCAAATAAAAGCGGTCGACAAGTACAATGTTGTAAACTAAAAGAATACAGTTATCTATGTACAAATTTAAAATCAAAGATGGCGTCGAAAATAATTAAGAATATGGCGTATAAAATGAAATCTAAAATCTAGTCTAAACTACGATGTGGTCATTACACTTATGTGTATAGATGACGGTGAAGGGTTTTATCAGATTCGACATGGACGGGCTCCACGAAAAGCCCCCCAATGAAATAACGCCCAGGAAACAATCCCCAATGAAGTAAACCCCAAAAAATTGGAAATAACACCCAAAAACAGTGGATGAAATAACATCCAAAAATAAATGAAATAAACCCCAAAGCGAAAACGAAACAACCCCCAATATTTGGGAGTTATTTCATATGAAATAAATCCCAATGATGAAAATGAAATAATCCCCAATGAAATAAACCCCATCAGCAACAAAAATGAAATTATGCCCAAAATTTATAAAAGAGTCAGATTCATTAAGGATTTCATGAAGTCAATATGGACCAACAGCAAAATCGCAAATTTATTGATATAAATCGCGTGGAGGCCCGCAGACGTCTTCTTCATAATAAGAATATATGCAACTTCGAAAGTGTGCCAGCATTCAAAATCATTTTTTTTTGGTGAAAGAACATACAAAGCTCGTTTAATAGTGACTACTTTTGGTTTTGTAGATGGACTAAGTCCAGTGCAGTAAATTTCCCTTATACGATGGGAGCAATTTCAGATCAGCCACCAACGAGCTATCCTAAAACTTTACGAATGGCTTGAAAATCCAACTCATGGGAGATGTTATTATAGTAACAATATTGTAAAGAAGGCAGTAATTTTCTGTAATGGAGATGTAAGGAAGTATGGACAAAGACTTGTATAATATTTCCAATATATTTATTTTTGAAACCCAACTACCAAAAAATTATTTTCATGTACATACATAAATAATAAACTTAATACATTATACGTAAGAAATGATAAGTTAAAACAAAATGGTTGCTCATGAAATCAAGATGGAGAAAATATACGTTGTATGTACAAATGCTGCCAGTTGGTTACACTTTATTATTATGGACCTCCTCACTGCTTGGCAAAAGTGGAACCAACAACCGATTACTTTTGATTTAGGGAAAACAATAATTATTGCCGTCCGTAGACTAATTTCGTAGTCTGTCACGAAGGTCGCACAATCCAAATCCCGAACGTTATCATTTATGTATTTGAAAAGATATTGTAATATATTCACAGGCTAAAAGTTTTCTTGTAAAAGGCCTATTTTTATATAATTTATTTACAAACACCCCCAAAACCAAAAGCTTTAAAAATGAAATAACCCCCGAATACAAAATGAAATATCACCCAAATTATACACGCTATGAAACAAGCCCCGAATTTGTAAGGTGTTACTTCATTGGAGATTATTTCATAATTTGAAAACCCCAAATGAGAAATGAAATAATTTCCAAAAAAAATGAAAGACGGCCCAAAAAATTGGGAGTTATTTCATATGAAATAACCCCCAAAAATGTATGAAAAAAATTTGGAGAATATTTCATTTCTCGTTTGGGCGTTATTTCATTGAGGGGCTTTTCGTGGAGCCGACATGGACGTATATAGCCCTCTTGCTTGCTTTTTAAATTTTTTGAAATCAAATATTGCTGTAGCACTCTCAATATCTTTGGCAATTTAACTTAACAACGCTTAGACGGACAGTCGGACATAATTTAATCGACTTTTCTATCTATAAGGATTCAAAACATATATTTACTTAATGGGATAGCAATTGCATACTGTAAAAATTGTAAAAATTGCTGACTTACACAAACTTTTTTGTATTCTTTATGAAAGGCAAGGCAAACAGACAATTTCTTTAAGATATTTCCTATAAAATAAGAGCAAAAGAAACAAATATAAATAAATCTATTGTAGAAATGGAAACGTTGTCAAAGTTATAACTTTTTTTTGCTACAATCGGATAAATTTAACATTTCACGATGCTAAGAACAATGGTTATTGCAAATGCATTCTATTCAGATCCATTACGATCTAATAAATACATTTAAGGACATGTTCAATCTTCTTATTTCCAACTTAAGTTGGCTCCTCCATATATGGATAGGCCCTCCTCTTTTCCTGCTGCCTCGAGAGCTTCATTAAGGTGCTTTATACTTTGGTTTGTAGATACATACAAATAAATTTTATAGTATTCGCACATGGAGCGCACAACATGCCAGCTGGGCATAAGTGCATACCTGTCATGGGTTTGGGCTTTTAATACCCCTCCTTTTCAACCTAACCTAACCTAGTATTCGCAAGTGAATTTAAATGTTTCTTCTGTCACCGGCGGCAGTGTTCTACGTTTCGCACACATAGAGTAATGTGGACTTCACATTGAAGTTGAATATTGATAGCTTTGTTCTTCTTGATAGGTGGTAAGCTTTCCATACAGAGTTAAGAAGGTCACAGGATCGTCGGACACAGTTGATCCGATTAGATATATCAGCCCTAGATCTACCTCCCTAGTGGTCGAAGCTCCTGTGTAAGAAGAGAAGTAAGCTACCGCAAAATAATGTGTGATACGAACTTCTTTACCTTGCACAGAACATTTCAAGAGGTCTCTTTTAAGGTAAAGCTTAACTATGATGCTCTATTTCAATTTACGGCTTTTGTATTCCGTATTCCAAAAATTATCAATAATCCGGTATATTAACTGCACCCTGACATTGCATTTATGATTTCATAGCTACACATTCTACCCCTATTCTACAATTGCCTAATTATTTTCGGTAACAAGTAATACATTTTGATTATTTTCTTGATTATTAAATAATTGTGGATAAAGTTACTATAATGCTATAATTGTTGTTATAATTTCTATTGTTATTGTTATTATAGCTATTATTAATACCAGGTTAATTGATCATGAATAAGTTGGTCAAAGTCACTAATAGTTTTTGCCTACCCTACGGTCCTGTTCTCTGCCGCTGTTGGGTTAACGTTTAAAAGCGTAAAAAACTATACGCCTGCATGTGCAATATACAAAACAATAAAGTAATTATGTAAAAAGTTATAAAAATATACGTATGATGTATTTGTGTATGTGTGTGTGTGTGTGCGTATAAATAAATATCATGTTAATTATAACGTTGTTGACGGTAATCGTCATACTGTGTTTTGTTAAAGACTTAAACACTCCTTTGTGTGCTAAACAATATAAGTAATACTCAGTATGTTTCTATATTGATGTGTGTGCGTATGTGTTTGTGAATGTAAATGTTGTCGAGAGCGGGAATTCGTTTTATTAAAAGCTGTTTAATATTTAAAATTTATTGTGTTATTTTAATTACATTGTGCATTAAGCGTAAATAAACGCATTTAATACAATATCCTTGCATTTTAAATAAGCTCTACTCATACATTCATATTCGCTAAAAACCAAATAAACAAAAAAAAAACACATATTTAAACGAGTAATGTACATACATACATACTTACACCCAGCTACTCACACACATTTACCTGCATTATAGACAACAAATATATTCTTTTGTAAGCAAGTTATAGCAACCTACAAACGGACGGACCAACCGACAGACATTGTATATTTGTAATATGCCGGTAAATCTACAAGTAAAAAGGGAAGGCGTGTTTTATTGTCGACCATGGTGGTGTAAATATGTAAGTATAAATATTTGTTAAATTTTACACAAGCTAAATCCACGCACTTACTGACAAGCAATGTATATACTATGTTTAAGTGTATACCGTAGAGCTGTAGTAAAATAAAAGTGCTAAAAGTTAATGTCTATATCTTTATGTAATAATTTTATAATAAAACTTTTAACTGCTGCCACGAAATATAATTCAAATCCCCATTGAATTTTAGACCATTTTATACAAACAAACTTTAACTGTCTTACCCACTGTACAACTTAGATTGTTTATACAGTTAGTTGCACTCGAACGCTCACTCTTTCACATTGAAACTTTAAGTAAAGCAAATAGAAGAAGAAGAAAGAAAGAAAAACAAAAAAAATAATGTTACCGCAACAATTTTCATTAATACTCAACACCTGTTTGTTAAGCAATAAAAACAATATAAAAACTAATAACACGCATACACTGGTACTTTAACACATACAAACTTATTAAGGTGTCGTCAGACTTGTACTTGCATTAGATATTTGTTGCCTCTCTCTCTCTTTTTCTCTTTTTCTCTTTTTCGTTCTGTGTACAATGCAATTTTATTATTAGCAATAAAAAAAAAAAATAAAAGAAATCTACATTGTCGCAAATTCTTTTGAAACTAAATACCCTACAAATTGTCATTACATGATAGTGTTTGTAGTGGAGATACATATATACACCCACAACCTTTTAAAGGGGGTGCAAGACAACGAGACTGATTTTGAAGTAACATGATGTCTCAAAGTATTTATAAGAATGTTATTGGTTACCAGTAAAATTAATGCTCTAAAGGAGTGCAGCTAAACTCTTTATTGCCAACATGATTACACGGGGCATGAGTTTTATATGACGTATTGACACTTGAAAGCATAGCTTTGAAAAAATAAACCTTTATACAGCTTTAATTTAGCTATTTAAAAAAATTTTTTGTAGGTGACTGTTTTGTGCTATTTTTTTGAGAGAAACCTTGCTTCCATTTAAGCGATATAGGAAAGTTTTACAGTTATGTTCCTTTAAGCAGCGTTGTCAACTTTAAGATTTCAAAAAGCACCTAAACCCCTAAAAAAGCGCGTAATTTTCATAAAAAATCACTGAGTTTAAAATGTGTACAAATTTAACTTTACATTTGCTAATATAATCATTACTTAAAAAAATTAAAGCTTTTAGATGCCAGTTGCCCCCTAAAATAAATTATTTTACAAATGGCAATAAGACTGGAGTTTTGATTGATATCGATAATCGAAATACAAGTCTAAAGATATTCTGTTCTTTATATTATTAGGCCAAAACATCCAAATGTACTATCAATGCAAATATCAACCTCATCAGGGTGTCAATTTGTGCTCTAAAAAATTTTAAAATGAAAAGTATTTGCATATTAATTTCTCTTTTTTTATTTTCACCAAGGTTTGATCAACTTGAAACTTTATTTACCAAATAAATTCTCGTAACAATTTCATTTTATAAAAAGTAGGTGGTTTATGTCTCATAAACCATACAGGATATCAACAAACCAGTATCGGAAATAAGTTACAATTAATAATAAACAATCAAAACACTCAAATAACAGAAACATTGTATACTATCAATCCTTATAATCTTCTTAATTATTAGTTTTAGTATCATAAGCTGAAAGTATTATCAACATAATATCATTTTACAATGAGTAAATATTTTTTAGCTTTGTTAAGATACAAAATACGTAAGGGTAATTAAAGATATTTACCCTTACAAAAATTGTTTTCAATTAAAAAAATTATTTTCAAATTTAGTATTTGGTGTCACCGAAATAAAAATAAAAGCACTAAAAACTTTAAAAGAAACCACCAAGCACTAACTCGCAATTTTTTCGCTTCCAAAATGTTAAAAATCACCAAAAACGGTGATAAAATCCCCGAGTTGACAACGCTGCCTTTAAGTGATAAAAAATCATTTTTATGAGTTTTGCTTACATTCATACCAGACATCTATTTTTGATTTACTTACCGTGAATATTCTAATATTTAATATGCTTATATTCTGTGCATATAAAAGGGTTATAGCATATGTCTTCTTTATTGCTTATTATGTGAACAGAAAAGAAGGAGACAAATTTAACTCAATAATATATTTCCTCTTTATTTGCTTTCTTTTAGTTCAGTAGTGCGTAAAAGGAGGGCATGATTAAGCTGCTTTTAGTAGAAATGATAAGAAAGCTCTTTGAAGAATGGTAAGCACCAAGTAAGTGATTCTTTTTGAATCACTTTTTTGGTAATGAAGTTGTTTAAGTATTTTTTAACTGGTAGAAATGATAAGAAAGCTCTTTGAAGAATGGTAAGCACCAAGTAAGTGATTCTTTCTGAATCACTTTTTTGCTAATAAAGTTTTTTAAGTATTTTTTAACTGGGTTCCACCAAAAAGAGCAAGGCAAGGAAAAACTGGTATTAAATTACCTAAGGACCTGTAACTGGTTATCAGAACTGTTGGGCAATCTATTTTTCATTGTGCTGGGTATCTATGAAGATGAATGTCTATGTTTAACGTCATGTGCGTATAGTTACCGTTATTAAGTTTCTGCCCTCTTAACTTAACGACTTGTTTCGAAGGCCAGCCAACTCGTTAAAATTGTTTCACCTTTTGCGGTATCAAAGTGTGTAATTAAAACTCTGGGAGAGTTTTTATTTTATAGGTTTTGTAGGTGGCCTACATATTATATTACATTTAATAAATTCACAAGGCATGCTATCATGTCGTATTGTCATATATATTTTTTTTTAATTAAAAATGGTGAAACAATATTTTAACAGTGATTGTAAAATTTCTAAACTATTTTTACATTTTGAAAAATTTTGATAATTGGGTGATTAACACGGTGTCTTATCATGTTATTTAGTCATATTGTCCTAAAATTTTACGATGGTTTAAAAATGTTGTTGGTGCTTTTCAAACAAAAAGTGTCTTATAATAATAGAACTTTGTACGCTATGTTTATTGTGCTGTCGTATTTAATAAGCAGAGACCTGTGCTAAACGGCTAAGCCAAGCCGCAATAGTTTTTGTAAGCCGTCGCCGTTCATTGAATAATTTTGTCGGGGCGACATCCAAATTGAAGCGCAATTGCTAATTTTTGATAACAAATCACTGGCGGCATCAAATAAGATCGGCTAAGGACTCTGCTGTGTTTTGTTTATCAAACAAAATTTAATTTATTTGTGATTTATTTATTTGAGTCTGCCATTACAACATCTAAAATATACTTTTCGCACAAACTTGCTATTATTTTGTTTTTTTTTAATTGTTTTTGGCATTATGAAAGAACATATTTATTTTTATAATTGTTTTACATCAGGTGATTTAAATTCAAAATAGCACACTTAATTATGAGGGGTTGTTCACAAAAGTCTTAATTTTTCATGCTATTATTATAGGAGATATGATTTTATGACACCATTGTGAATACCCAAAATAAATTATTATATCACATCTTGTAAATAAACCCATTTTCTAAGGGCTAATATAAGTTAAAGTTAAAACAGTGCAACAAACCTTTAATTTTGCAAAAATTCTAATTATTTAAAAAAATACATGCGTTATATATCAGCCTTCTGACGATTTCAGTTGTCACTATACATACGAAACAAATACCAGTTCCAAAACCTGGAAATAAAGCTTCTGACGACCATAAAAATCAACTATAATCCCACTGTGTACACTCTTCAACAGCTGTGTGTTTTGCTTAAATCTTATTAAGTCTTTTTATATTATTAAAAACTATTTAATTGATATGTATTGTTAGACATTCTATTACTGTAGAACAAGCAATTTGTTCTCAAAAATTACTTAGAACTTATACATTATTATTTTAATCGAATTTTTCTATTAGCCAAGTGGAATTTTTTTATTCCAAATTACGGACATAAAAGAATATGAACATGTTGAATAAAAAATATCATTTGATAGGTGAAGTATAAAGACAATTTTGAAGATTAATACCATGATTCCCTTATTCAAATTTCATTAAATTGCAACATATATAGGAAATTTAAGTTACATCGTAGTTACACCGATAAAGAGTGCTGATGATGAAATCATAGCTGGTTTCGAAAATGCATTTCACTCGGTTAATAAAGAAAATAATTTTAGAAAGAATATTCCTAAATATGATTGCAATTTAATTTAGTTTGAATTATAAAAAATTAAATAATAGAGTAAATGAACTTGAGCCAAAATAAAAATAACTCACATTAAAATTTAATTACTTAGTAAATTTTAATTAGATTTTTTTTGTATTGTTTTTTAATTGCCCTCAGCATAGTCACATGTGTTTATTAATTGTTAAAGGCGAAGTTTAAATTATAGGGATCTTTTCACACATAGTAAACTTCCGATATAACTGTAAAACTAGCTGTCATGCCAACGAAGTATATTAGACATTTTGTAAGGGTTTCTTAGAAAACCATCATACAAATACTAGCTCCAGAACAACGTTTAAAAATCATGAAAATTTATATAAAAATTCACTTTTTGTTCGCCAACGTTATAGAACACAAATTTGTCTATCTTAGCATCTAATATGCATTACTATGGATCGTTTCTTTTGCACAATATTCATACAAATTCGCAGTAGATGCGAGTGTGACAGAAGACTGTCTCAGCAACTTGGTTGCGTGATTCGTGACTTTTGTATTCTTTCTGTCATTGCAAATCATTTCGAACAAAATTTGCTCCAACAGAACGGTGCAACATGTCAGACTGCCCGTGAAACCATAACTTTGTTGAACCAAATGTTTAGTAACTGAATTTTTTAAGAAATGGAACCCTAAATTGGATCCAGGTGATCGTGTGATTTGTTAGCACTAATTTCTGTGGTAGCATTTAAAATTTCTGATCTATGCCGATGAAGTAAGCCAATGAACTAGCAACGACTGATCTTTTAAAAGGCATTATTTGAAGCAATATTGATGAAATAATAATGGTACTTTCGAAAACGTTATGCGAATACGGACCGCCAGGATGGCGTTCATGAGGCGCACTGTCGGAGGCCGTATGCCAGAAATTACTTTTAAATATTTAATACCATCAAAAATGTAAGCAAAAACTTAGGTTATCCTAATAAATTTCTTTGTGTGTTTTTATTTCACAATTTCTAAAGACATTTAATGGGTTCGCCGAAGGATTCGCTTATATGAAATATTTTTTAAAATTGGCCAGTCCCTTCAATATTATTTAACCATTATTTATACGGCCATGATGGAAAGATTCATATAGAGTTTTCGGTTAGACAATACTAGTTTTATACATTGAACAGAAGAGATAAAGCATTAGAAATACAAGAAAAAGAAACCCAAAACTACTTTATTTTTATTCTGTAAACATTTATTTATTTAGTAAAACTTATTGCCTCTTATCCTCTGACCCAGTACAATATATCAGCATTAAAGTTTAGATTTCTTAAAAATATTTCTTTACCTTGGGCCTAAAGGAATATAACGCACCATGAACGCTAGAAAATTAATGTGAAATAGTGCAAAAAAATGAGGCCATAAATACTTCTTAGTGTTTTGTAAAAGTTATTAATAAAACACGAGCAAATTCCATATAAAAATTTACGAGCAGTATAAAACACATATTTTCTATTAAGTTTCGTTTTTTCTTTTTTTTCAAAAAACATTTTGTTTACTTCCTGTTGGCCGTATTTATAAATGCAGCTCCACGGGGGGTGCTAAAACCTATACAGCAATAAAAATTATTGTAATAAAAAACAAAATGTTTTGTACTGGAAAGCTCAGAGAAGCAAGTACAAAGTGTAAATAAGTTAGCAACATTGTACGAGTAAAGATTTTGATTAAAGAACAAGAAGAAGAAATAATAATAATAATTTGTACGAAGGACTAGAATATTTAATAAAAAACATGACATTTGTAATTCAATTTTTTATTTAAAAAAAAAAGAAAATCACCCTATAAATTAAAGTTAAATTTTAACATTTCAAATTCTTATGCTTCAATTTACAAATGAAACGTTGTTTTAATAATAATTTTCTGACGGCTTGACTTGACTTTTCCAATACGTGTTTATGTTTTCAACAAAATCATGATACAATAACAAATTCTTGCTTTCGGAATGCTTTATATCCAGTCTTCTTAAATCTCCTAAAGACTTATCGTGTTAAGTCTTGTTGTTTTACATTTTATCCCCCTTTAGATTTTAAAGAAAATAGTTTTCACTTTAAGAATTTTTTTTAATTTATTTTTTTTTCTTTGAAACTTAAGTTTTTCTTTATTATTCTTTAAGCGTTTGTACAATCAAATGCACACATACCAAGCTAGAGCAAGATATACTTGCACATCGTTATGGTACGTGTGTATAAGTGCTTATTTGTTTTCTCATGGAAAATTGTAAAAGACATAAGAAATATTAAACTACAACATAGATTGCCATACTGACAGGTAGAAAATGTTTTGAACATCTGAGGCCATTACCAGAGCTAAACAAGTGCATTTCAGTTTTTTAATTTCATTTTAGGAAAGGATGATGAAGAAAGAATGTGCAGAAGAATGAGAGAAAATTGTGCGTCACTAAGTTTAATGTATCATTGAGTCAGTGGTTCGAAGGACCAAATCAACGATACTACACAAATAAAACAATATCGGTACTAGAATTGTTGCTAATTGTATAATCGATTGTTGTGATAGCATGTTTTTTTTGTTTTACCTACAGAATTATGTTTCAGAATAAAAACCTGTAGTCAGCATTAGGAAATTATAAAAATATTATGTAAATTTCTTCGATCTTTTTATATTAATATATTGTTTTTATTTTTTTTTTTTTTTTTTTTTTTTTTTTTATAAAAATTATTTTTTTATTCTGATATTTCGCTACCACATTGGGTAGCTTCTTCATTTTTTGTTTTTGAACAATTTTAATATTTTAATTGTTAATTGTTATAAATTGTATAAACTTTCCCTGAAGAAGCTACCCAATGTGGTAGCGAAATATCGGAATAAAAAAATAATTTTTATAAAAAAAGTGATCTTAAGCTCGAATAAATAAAAACAAGAAATTATAAAAATATTGAAATAGAAATTTTATATCCACAAAAGAAAAGTTTGATTGCAGCAATTAACCCATTCAATGGGCAATGAGTTTGATTGTTTATTTTGTGTAGGGTGTAGATTCTGGTAAATTTCTTAATTATATATAAAATACATCTACACATTAAAACTTTTCACTAAAATTATTTAAGCTAAAATAAGAGTAGACAAACATGTTTTCTCTTATATAAAATAAAATTTGCATCTCTTGGTTATTCGAACTACAATTTACAATCTATTAAAATTACGGTTAAAATATTAAAAAAGTTTGGTCGGTAATATTAAAGCTTTTGAAAAATGATATTTGAAAACATACTATTTTTACAATTACATGTTTAAGGAAAGTTTTGATCGCTCTCATCTAAAGACTGTCTTAGTGAAAATAAACTTTTTAATTGTTGTAATTTTTTCATGCGCGGTCTGGCGCCGTCTTCTAGGTCTATGACATCCAGTTGAGGCCATAAGATCTCTGTTATTTATTTCTCTAACGAATGCCGTTTACAGTCATTGCAATTAAGGCCTCATCTTAAAAAATAAATCCAAGCATGCCGCCTGAATAAAATTTACACCAGACAATTGCCGTTGTGTCTCACGGATTGCATGAGGATTTTCTGAGCCCCGAAAGCAAGATTTTTTCACGAAGTCATTCAAATGGAATGTGCTTCAACGACAATATCTCTTTGATGACAAATTGACATTGAATTATTCCATTATAAATTTAACGAATTGCAGGTAAATTCTATGCCCTGCTGGCTTGAGCTTCAAGTAAGATGAATATTGTACACATGTTTCATGAATTTTTATATTCCTGAGAACGAAAACGAATTGATGTTTCCAGTTTTTCTCCATTACAACAGCAATGTTTTTAAGAGAATCGCCGATACGTCTTCATACAGAAGTCTTACTCTCCATAACAGACTCAGTTTCTTAAAATTTTTTGACCAATTTTCGAATGGTTCTGCATTAAGTGCACTTTCTCGACTGAAAATTCTTCAAAGTTTGCAAGCGGTCTCAGCATGATTTTCCAAATTTTTATTACAAGTTTTCAATTTAACGCATTGCTCCTTCAAAAGCGCTGTATTTGTAATATTTGCAATAAACATGTGTGACAGCTGTCAAGCATACTTACTGGGACATTCTTTATATAAAGTATAGTTATAAGAATTGTTATATCAAGATCTGTTTTCGATGCAGACCCAAGGTATTTTGCACCCTGACATGCTTGACTAGGGAAATGTTTTAGCTCTTAACAACTGCTTTAAACAACTGCTCTACATTTAGCTCAATATTAAATAACTAATGGAGATTCAACACTACTTCTAATTCAATATAAATAAGTACAGAGGCATTTTCTTTTAATCTTTAAATTATTTCAGGATTTATTATTTTCATTTAAAAAGCTTTTATTTCAGAAAACAAGACAAACGAGCTTTTTTAATTTAATTTTATTAATATCCTTAATAAATGCTGGCAATATACGTTGTATATTGTATATAAATTGTAATTTTAGCTAAAACAAATCCAGCAATTGAAACTGCAAAAAGTAACCGCTTGTTATTACGAAAAACTATTTCAATAGAAATTTAAATTTTTCGTAAGATTACAAATCAATTTAGAACAAGTAAGCAACAAGCAAATGGTGTAAAATGTAAATGTGTGGAAAAATAGCGTAAATTGCATTATCATTATTGCTTTGGTTAGTACCATGTAAGAAATCAACAGTTACCGTTACACTTTCTACTACCAGTAAATCATTTGTTTTTCCATTATCCTGGCTCCTGTTGCTACACCAGCACTCTTTTGCAATTCTCAACATTTGCAATCACTTTACTATACGAACCCTACAACAACTTAAATAACTAACAACCGAAGTTGCATACGTCTTTCGATTCCTCCCTAAATGATGGTATCACAAAATGGAAACATTTCATTTTCATTTAATGGTTCTTGGTTGGCCGAAAGCCTACAAGAAAAAAATAGAAACTAGGTTAAGGTAAGTTTTCA
Organism: Phyto melanocephala; assembly: GCA_941918925.1. Taxonomy (NCBI): domain Eukaryota; kingdom Metazoa; phylum Arthropoda; class Insecta; order Diptera; family Rhinophoridae; genus Phyto; species Phyto melanocephala. The sequence goes on along the minus strand of OW799234.1, from coordinate 127,462,859 downwards.
TTGCCTGTTGTTGAAGGTAGGTAAAACTGAAGTCACTTAAATAACCCTGAAGATTTTGAAATACTAAAAACACAGTATTCAAAACATGTACAAGCAGAAAAGGAGTTGATGTATTATTTAATAATAAACAAATGCAAACTAAAACTCATTTATATCAGAAAAAAAAAAATGTTGCACAAGTTTTATAAAAATTGTTAAACTAATTAGCAAAAACTTCTATCTGTTTGTTTGGAAAAAGTCGTTTAGAAATTGAACATATTTTAACACTCATTTAAACACGATGACAACGACGTTATCTCTCGTAAATGGCAACAACAATTTTGCAAATTATATACACATTCAATTAATTAAATATAAATTTCATTAGATTCCCTCTGGGGGCATCAACAAGAGTAAAACGAAAAAGAAAATGATTTAATAAAAGCAGTGAATGAAATACATTCACTCATTAGTTTTCAAATGTCTTTTGTGTGAAATCCTCTTATCAAATGAATTTAAAAAATGTTTAGGAAAAAGAAGAAACCTGAAATATGTTGAACAAAATCATCTATTTCACATTTCATTCATTCGAGTATTTAATATAAAATCGATCGATTGCATTTACAACTTTATTTCCCTGTACGCACTTCTACTCCAGGTGTACCTTTATTGTGATTACGATGATGACGATGATAATGATGGTTTACACTACATTTTCGTACTTGCAATATTGACACGTAACAATACTTACTCCTTACACACACCTTCATAACATATCTTCTCTTTTATGGCCATAAAAACCCTATAAAAATTACCAACATACCTTAGAGATTTTAAAATATTCCTTAGATTCTGCAGAAGTCGGTCTGGCAAATACATATATTTAGGAAGAAAGGCTGACTAACAGTCAAACAACCTTAGGAACAAAAAAGAGTGAGTTTAGTTAGTTCCATACAGGAAGAGAAATAAATGTAAAAGTTTGCCAGCATGTGTGGGTAAGTGTAAGGGGGTGTGTGATACGAGTATTTGTATGATGCGAGGTCTGTGATATTGTGTTGTATGTACGACTAACAAAATGTCTACAACTCAACTGATGCCTCTGATGATGATTGCAAATGTATTTACAATTGTTGTTGGTAAGTAATTTGGAAAAAAAAATAAATTATGGGTTTTGAAAGATTAAAGAGAAAGAAAGTAATGAACATTATTTTCATATAATATGGAGTAAAGTTGAAAAGAAAAAATGAAATTCTTATTCATGCTTGAAATATGATTTCTCATAATGGAAAATACAAAAAGTAATCTGACATAAATGTGTATATAAAAATTAAACAGTGAAATAAATTTTATAATTTTGACAATAAAAATAACAATGTATTTCATTTGAATGCATACAAATCTTGACCTACAAAATAAAGTTCATATTAACTTTGCACTTTTTATAATGTGGCATTCAATTATATTGAAGTTTGTTAACATGCTTTTATTTAATAAAAAAAAACACAACTAATTAATTACAAAGCAATAAAAATTCTATAAATCCCAACAAGCACAAATACACCTTAAAAAAATTTTCCACTGAAAAATTGCTAAATAATTACCCATTTAGCTAATCCTTTTACGGTAATCATTTATTGAATATACAAGCAAACATAAAATACAACCACCAGTTACACAAAATCACAGTACACATAGAGGTAGAGTGGAAAAAAAAAAGAAAAACTGAAATAAAAAAAAAATACATCAATCAATTTCATAATTGGCGCCACTTACGCAATTGCACAATTGTTCTAATTTGCATGGGATATAATGTTTTTTACTTGTTACTTGGCAGAAAAAATGCGAAACAAAATACAGGGTGGCTAAGAAAGACCGAAGTGGTGTGAATTCCTTATAACTTTTTTATTATAATTTTCTTTTCTTTTCAGTATTTTGTAAAGAACACTTGGACAATTTATAATGGAGCAATACACAACTGAACAACATGCCCAAACCGTTGAAATTTATTTTTCAAATCAACGGTCCATTGGGTTGACTCAGCGTGCATACCGTCGTCAATTTAATGTGCGGGTTGCACCCTCTCAGTCAACAATAAACCGTCTGATTGTAACTTTTCGACCACAAGGGGCAGTAAGGAACCTTCCTGGTGCTGGCAGAGGACGAACGGTGCACACTGTTGACAATATTGAACTGATACAGAGGAGTATTTGGGAAGATGGAGAAACAGCAACCAGGAGATGTTCAGACGCCAGATATCGCGCCATGTTGGAAAATTTTGTAAGACCAGTCGTGAAAAACCATCCGCAAATATGGTTCCAACAGGATGGAGCCACAGCGCACACTGCGAGGGTCACAATGGCTGTTTTACGCGACATCTTTGATGAAAGAATAATTTCGCGTAGAAGCAATTTTAATTGGCCTCCGCGTTCCCCGGATTTAACCGCTCCAGACTGTTTCCTTTGGGGTTATTTACATGGGAAAGTTTATGTTAATAAGCCAAGGTCTATTGAGGAATTAAAAACCAATATTCGAGACGAAATTAACTACATAACACCGGAAGTTTTGCGAAAGGTCATGGAAAATGTGTTGGAAAGGGCACATTTGTGCGAAGCAGAAAATGGCCACCACTTGCGGGATATCATTTTTAATAACTAATCTAAAAATATTCCCTATAAATTTACTGTATTTAAAAATTAAAAAAAAATTAAAAAAATATGTGTTAAATAAAAAGTTATAAGGAATTCACAACAAAGCAATTCAAAGCAATTTAGAGTCGATCAAGATCAGTTCAGATTAATGTACCCTACACGCCAACTTATAAATGCTCTATTCACAGCCTGTCGTAGGAGTCGTAGGTTGTAAGATATTCACTGCCACATATTAAAGAAAATCGGCGATGTAACTTACATTTCTAGCTATGATGTATTTATACGACATACATTAAAATATAGGTAAAATTGTTGTAAATGTGTACAAGAGCTGCGACGTAGAATACCTACGACATCTTGTTAAAAGCATTAAGCCTGTGCAAACTGTGATATTGTCATAATTTGCTAAAAATTTTAAAAGGGACGAGAAGTGTTTATGTATTAAGTGTAAAATTTTTAAATCTTTAAAGATTATAAATTGTTATAATATGACAATACGACAATAAGAACATGTAATGTATCATTATATTTAGGTATATAAAACTGTTATATTTAGTCCAAAAACCCATTTTAAATCATTTTCTTATGACCCCGCCAATTACTTAAATTTCTCTTAAAATAACACACATTGATAAGTAATTGACTTTGCCAGTTATTCATAATATTAAGTCTGACATAAGCAAAATTTAAAAAAGTAAGAGTGATGTATTTGGCCCTTTATCATCACATTACAGGGGTATAGCGAATATATCGTAGCATAGCCTAGATTTCAGTTTTAATATTATTTTGGAATTTTAACATCCTTAGCTGTATTTTAGTATATTGTTTACTAGTCAAGCCCTTGCATTTGATATCCGTATTGATGGTTAAGAAAAAAAAACTATCGGCTATTTTATTTAGAGCGTCATCTTCGATTGTATTGAATTGAGAGTCTGCTGTATTTTACTTTCATTTGATAACCATATTGTGGGACCTGAAAGGGGAAAAACCGTACTTGCTATGTTTGAGCCATATATCCACCATTTTTTTTAAATACCATTTCGGTTTTCAACTTTATCAAAATTTACTGGTCAAGCCCTTTCATTTGATACACATCTTGAGGAGGTTGAAATGGTTATACTTATATATAAATTTTTTGTACGCCATTTTGTAGTGGCGGCCATCATGGATTTTAATTTTGTGTTCCGCGTATTAAATTTTGCTGACCAAGTCCTCTCGTTCGATATCTATGTGAATTATCTGTTATCCAGAAGGTTAAAAAAATCGTTTTTCATATGTTAATTTTGGAAAAAAGAAAATATCAGATTAGTTTTATTATGCGGTTTGTGTTGGGATGTCTCTAATGTATCCAAAGAGTATGTAGGAGCTTTAGTAACTTGATATATTTGCAAAAGTCATGTATTAAAAAAAAACATTTTTGCCTATAACTTTGTCAATTAGTGATCGATTTGTTCAAATAGCCCTAGAGTCATATGTTATATGTAAAATAGAGCAAACGTGTCCAGAAATTATACCAGGGCTGAACAATTTCAATTTTTATTTTAAAAACATAAGAAAAAACAAAAATTTATACAGCCATTATGTTTTTCATTTCCGTATATTTGCAAGAGTTTGATATTTTATACAGATCTATTTAATGCGTGGGGCCTGCTAAAAATTATTATTTTGACTAACACACGTACAGACGGACATTGCTTAATCGACTACTCTATTTACAAATGAATATTGTAAAGATGACAAGTGGAACGATAAAGCTATATGCACCCTTAGCACGACAAGTAAAGGGTTTAAAACATAATTTGCTTTTAAAGAGCTTTTAACTTATAACGACTAAGGCTGTTGCTTTAATAATTATTATATTTTTCATAATATACGCAACTAAAAAAATAAAAAAGTTTAATACAATAAAATCTAAAACACGATTTATCCTTATCTCGACATAAGGTATTATGACTTATTGTCACATATTAAAAATTTAGATGCAAATTTTGTTACATGGTCTGGCTGAAAGTATGTATCTATTACAAACAAAATGATTAAGTTTTGTCCCTATTTGCAGCAATTTGCTTTTATCAAAAACTGATTATAAGGCTGACATGGTCAGATTCACAAACTAACTTTTAAGTCAATAAAAAATTGTTTATTTTAAGATGGGTACAATTTTAGCACAAACGCATAATACACTTCCCTTCCGTGGTGGTGGAGGGTATAAATTAAAAACAAATTTACGTCGTTAAAATAATAATCTAATTCTTCTACGGACGGGAAAAAAAGAATTAAAATATTTTTGAAGACATTTATTAAATCAAAAAATCATTACAAACATGATGACGACAAATATATAATTTATTATAAAAAAGTAAAAATAAATTATACAATTTTTTTTTTTGACAGGGCGGCTTAGTCGAGGTAGTGTGTGTAGAGAACAAATTTAAATTAAATTGATGTTGAATCTAAATTAGCAAACAAAAAAATAAAAGATTGAAATTTGTAAATCGTTATTGTGGAAAATAAGATTCCATATTGATACAGTGATACTTTGTTTTACAAAAAAAACTATTTGACATTGTCTATTATTTTTGTAGATACTGTGTTTTAAAACACCTTCAATTAATACCAACTCAGAACACAATTAAATAAACTTTAGAGTTTAAGTACATCTTGCAGTTGTTCGAAAAAAATAAAGTCTGTAAAAAATAAATTGTTGAATGTTAAATAAGGCATGAAAAATTTGTGAGTATGAAAATGTTTTACTTAAAAAAAAAACTATTTGTGTTATTTTAGATTTTAGATTTTAATAAAGTTCTGAAAACTGCTAACTACTTGTAGATAGCTCCTGTATAATTTAAACCAATGATTGAATTTTTATTGAATATTGTTATTCTTGTTAACAAATAAAAGAATTTAAGATAAAGTAAAAATTTTCTCGCTAACGTTAAGGTAAAAACTAACAACTGTATAAGATCTTTAAAGGTTTTCTAATCCCTTGTTAGTAGTTTATATTAATTTCTAGTAATAATTGGGTAATATTTTTTACAGTTCACCACGAATAGAGTAACCAAATTTATTCTGCGTGATGATTCAGTTTTGTAAATTATGTCAATTTTATGGTCGCCATTATCGACCTACCGAACAGGCTATACAAGCTATTGTTAACAAATTTCGCAGCAGTTTCTCTTTATTGGATACAAATCCACCAGCTGGTATGCGAATAGGGTTTACCGAGGAGAATATGTGCGCAGTATCAGCTAGTGTCAATAAAGATCGAAATATGCCAATTCGTCACCATAGTCAACAATTGGGCTTGTATTATTGTACCACTTTGCAATGATTACCAACCTTATTCCCATAATAAAAACAATTTTTTACTTATTTGAAATGTAACGCCATTACAAGCCATACGGCATGTGATGCCATTAGCCTGTGTAAACTCAAGCTTTGTGGGCAAAACGATGCAATATAACCGTTTTACACTATTTTTTGTGGGCACACTTGAAGTGTCTCGTATAGAGGGACCAGCTAAGCATAATTTCAGCCATGTAAAAAATATTACAGCTGCCGGTAGTGAGATAACGGCCGAGATGATGCACAAATTATAACAAAATATGAGTTCACATCGTGGCTGTCATGGGCAATCATGGCAGGCAATGATTTATTTATTGTACCAAATAATAATAATTAATAATTTCAACCACTTTTGCAAATATTCTGAGATTTCTTTTTCCACAATTATCCAAACGCAAGCAGTTAACAGCTAACTGTACTCTAAACACTATCAGTCTTACAGCCGTTTAATTCTATTTATTTTTTAAATTTCTTTTTTTTTATTGCAAAATTATTACATATTTCGCTTTGTTTTCAGCTAACATTTATTTTATTTAATTTTAGTTTTAACTCAATTTTATTTTCACCGTTTATAACGGTTGTTTTTTTATTTTTATTTCTGCATTATCGTAATTTATTCTTGAACAAATGCACTATGGTTTCGCAAACTACTATTTAGGATCAAAATTTAGTTTTGGCGTTTTTAATTGTTTGTTAGTGTTGGTTTTTTGTATTAATGTAATACACGAAATCAAAATTTTTAAAAAAAATTTTTTATTAAGAATTTATAAAAAATGCAGCGCAGAAAAATTAAGAATTTTCAAATTCTTAAAAATTTTGGATCTTTAATCTATTAAAACAAATAGATGACATCTAGTCTAAATTTTTTGTGTTTCATTCACAAAAATACAGTCAAAGGGACAAAATCAAAATTAAATTTAAAAATAATTTGAATTACTTAATTTTTCTTATTAAAAATAATTAGAAAATTTTTTTTTACTTTAATAATTTTAAACTGGAAATGTGTTTGCGGAACCATAGTGCAACGTCAGCTATTTATGTAAAAGTTAAACAGTGTATTCGGGAGAATTTTCAATTATTTTGGCAATGTCACCTAGAAATGATTTATACAAGAACCTTTATTTTAAAATATATTCCTTTTCTAAAATTTAAAATTTTTTTTTTTTAAATTACCTCAAACAAGAAGTGATAAATCACAACATAACACCTTAACGCCAACGTTTTTGTCCAACTTAATTTTACATTTTCTTGTTTCAGTTTTTGACAAATTCAACCAATGAAAGGTACAGAATTGAGCAGCGCAATACAATTGTTGAAGCCTTTTACAAAAATGGGTTTTTAAAATACAAAATGCATTTCGTGCTCTTCATGATTTGTTTGGTCAGTCTACAATCGGGAGAATTGTATTAAAATTTTAAACGAACCAGGTCTGAAGAAAATTGTGAAAATACCTTTGCGTGCTCGCCTAGTTTGTTCTGTGGAAAAGATTGCTGTTGTTTGCGATAGTGTGCCAAAAGAGCCCTTAAATTCGACTTGTCGTCTTCCCCAACAATTGAACATCTAACAAATATCAATGATGTGAATTTTAAATAAAGATTTGATTTCAATTGACTTAAGAGCTGAAGCCTATTGATCATTTCAAGCGTTGTCTAATTGCCGAATGATTGGTTGGACATACAGAAGTGACTTTACAAAAAAAAAAAAATAAAAATGTCAGCGGAGAGCCACATTTTTACCGCAGTGGATTAGTTTACAAAGATAACTGCTACATTTGGGCAAATGAAAATTCACCAGTGATTGTTGAAAAGTCAATGAGTGCACAAAGAGTGGACTGTTTGATGCCGTTTATAAGCTAGTGGCTCTTCGAAAATGAGGTCAACCAAGCAGTTACCGTGAATGATGTTCGCTATCGCGAGATGATAACGAATTTTTTGTGGCTAGAAATTGAGAATAAATATAAAGGTTTCAACAGGATGGTGTCACATAGCCAAATAAACATTGGCTCTTGGATGTTATTTGGCTGCCACGATTATGTGATTTGATATCGTTGGAGTTCTTTCTTTGGGGATATTTAAAAAAAAATTGAAAGTCAATAAACCAAAAACAGTTTTGAAGCTAAAGTATGAAAAAATTCTGCACATTAACGATAATGAACTATAATTATGTCGCAGTGTCATTGAAAATATGGGTCATTGGATAGAATGTTCCACCGAAACCTAGCATTTGGCTGATATTTTGATTCACAGATAATTGTCATTGATCCTTAAATCATTATAAAAATAATTAAGATATTTCTCTGAAAACTTTTTGTTATATTTATAATTAACACCGGGCGTTTTTGTTGGACAATTGTGTAGTTTTATTAATGAATAAAATGCTTATTTTATAAATTAAACAAAAGAAACATGCCATAACGTACAAAAAAAGTAAATTGCAAGACATTCAAATTGTTGCTAATAAAATTTAATCCCATGTGATCTATGTAGACAGCTATTGAAAATGTCATCTAAATTTCTTCCTGCCAGCTTAGGGTTAATAATAATTTGTGGTTTTTTTTCTCTTTTTACTCATGTAAAGTCAAACGTTGTATGCAAAAAATAGTTTATATTTTGTACAATACGTAAAAAGTTTTGTGGTAAACTTTTGATTACAAATTGTTTTTTTATTATTATTGTTGTTATTTGTTTTTGTTTGTCATTCTACAGAAATTAAAGTTAAGAATAATTACTTTTATGTTTATATGTCACCAAAGATACAACTTCAACATGTTGTCATTTTTATGACAATTGTTGTTGTGATTCTGAATTTTAAGAAATATTTTAAATGTGAGAAGAATTGATTTTTGTTACAAAAAAAAAAGAATGGTATTTCTTCATGAACCTTAAGAATCAATCATTTTTACTAGTACAAATATTAAAAATTATTTATTAATTTATTTTAATGAACAATACAATTACTAATTATATTCTAATGAAATTGACCAAGCTGAGTAATGAATAAAATGAAACCGTGAGACTTGTATACTTGCACACTACTGGTTAGTCTACAGGGGCACAAAATAGTGATTTAAAACAAAAAAATTCCTTATAAAAGCCATTATCAAGATTTAACAAGTAACAGTGCTACATTCGGCATTGCCGAATCTTATATGACCTTCACAACGTGTAGTCATGCAATAACAATTGTTTGTATCATCTCATATAAAATACATGTAAAAAAAAACCAAAAAAAAATTTCAAAAAAAAATAATAAAAAAAATTACAAAAAAAAAATAAAAAAAAATTTAAAAATTTTTTTTTAAAAGAATTAAAAAAAAATAATAAAATATAAATAATATATTAAATAAAATAAAATAAAATAAAATTTTTTGGCTCAGCTGGAATTCGATGCCACGTTTACTTTAACCAGTATGTATGTAGGTTGTTGTTGTAATTGTGAAAAAAACGAGGTGGTCGTGTTTTTTTTGCTCATATCTCAGAAAGTTATGGGGCGATTGTGCTGAATTTCAATAGCGATTCATTTCTGAATATTTCCAAGAGATTGATACCATATACAGATCTGAGGAACATATAGTTGCTTCTAAAAGTTGATTTCAATCAACATACGGACTGACGGGCAGACGGTCAGGGCTTAATCGACTCCTCTATTCATAAGCTTTTAGAAAATATATACTTTATGGGGTCGGAAATGAAAATTGTAAAAAATTACAAACGGAATGACAAAGCTATATATACCCTTGTGCACCACAGGTGAAGGGTATAAAAAGTAATAATTTCAAGACCTGAGGTTATTATTGTAATATAAATAATAAGTGTCAATTTTTGTTTCTTTTCATTTAGTTTTTTTATTCATTATTTACATTTATACGTATATCATATATCAATATTTGTGTTTACACGTCAACAAAAAACTTTTTTTTACTTGTTTTCCATAGCAATGAGTAAATGCAGAAAAAAATCATAACTTGTGGCAACTTGTCGTCATAAGTCTGTTTGTAGCTTGCCGCACATACGTACACATATATACATACGTACATACTCTGAAACTTACAACAATTTTGTTGCTTAGTTTTGTTTGCTTTTCGTGCGTAATTAATAAATTTATCTCAATTTATGTATGTTTAACTGAAGCGCAACAACAAGAAGAACAACTGAAAATGAAATGAGAAACAAGTTTTTTCATTAACAAAAACTTATGTTCAAATAAATGCAAAGTTTTGTTACTTTCAAACGATCAAAAACGACTAAAACTGAAAAAATAAACTGATTTATGGTAATTTGTTAAAGTTGTTGGAATATGTCTTATTTTAGCACACCACAGTGGGGCAGAATAATAATGTGCAGCAGTGCCTGTCCACATCTGTTCACTTTTTAAAGCATGTCCAGGGAAAAACAAAGTTTTATACAAAAATTTGTTTGCGGTTTTTAATGAAAATGCCTTCATTTTAAGCATTATACGATTACTTAATAGGATTATTTTATTTTTAATCAAAACGAAAATGTTTAGAAATTACTTTTCTTTTTTATACCCTTCACACAGTGAAAAAGGGTATATATAGGTTTGTCATTCCGTGTGAAATTTCTACAATTTTCATTTCCGACCCCATAAAGTATATATTTTCTGAAAGCTTATGAATAGGGGAGTCGATTAGGCCCTGTCAGTCTGTCCGTCTGTCCGTGTGTATGTTGAAATCAACTTTTTGAAGCCCCCCGACATAGGTTGGACCCGGGTAAGGTATTAAAATATCAGAAATATTCGGGAGTAGATCGGTATTGAAAATCAGAACATCGGTACATAAACGACTGAGATATGAGCAAAAACCCACGACCACCTCGATTTTTTTTTCACAAAAACAACATTACAACAACAACATACATACAAACGTGTATACTGGTTAGGGAAAACGTGGCATCGAATCCCAGCTGAGCCAAAAAAATTTTTTTTTTATTTTTTTTTTAATTTTTTTTTTATTTAATATATTATATATATTTTTATTATTATTTTTTTTTAACTTTTTTGTTTTAATTTATTTTTATTTTTTTTTTGTTGTATATATATTATATATATAATAATTTTTTTTTTAAATTTTTTTTTTTTTTATTTTTTTTTTTAATTTTTTTTTATTTATTTTTTTTTTTTTGTTTTTTCAACATACATACGTGAATTTATAATTTTACAATGGGATGTTTCTATATATGCATGTTTTTATATGTATGTACGTATTTCATATGGGATGAATGGTGACACAAACTACTGTTATTGCATGACTACACGTTGTGAAGGGTATATAAGATTCGGCATGGCCGAATATAGCGCTCTTACTTGTTAATAATTAAATTTTGTATTACAGAAAATATTTTTAAATCACAATATTACCAAAAAATGTTAACTAAAAGCGCTTAAGTCCCGTTTCAAAATGTGTCAAAAAAAAAAGTTAAATTCATATGGGGCTTCAAGTGATACTTCCTTTATGGAGAAATTTTTCATGACTTTTAGACATGGTAACATAATATTTTAAAGTTGTCTGCTTTAGGAAAGTTTTTTATAAATTCCTAATGAGTGTGCATACTTTGTTTTTATACCCTTCACACAGTGACAAAGGGTGTATATAGGTTTGTCATTTCGTGTGAAATTTCTACAATTTTCATTTCCGACCCCATAAAGTATATATTTTCTAAAAGCTTATGAATAGGGGAGTCGATTAAGCTCTGTCAGTTTGTCCGTCTGTCTGTCCGTGTGTATGTTGAAATCAACTTTTTGAAGCCATCGCATGGACCCGGGTGGGGTATTAAAATATCAGAAATATTCGGGAGTAGATCGGTATTGAAAATCAGAAACATCGGTACATAAACAACTGAGATATGAGAAAAAACCCACGACCACCTTGATTTTTTTTTTCACAAAAACAACATTACAACAACAACATACATACATAGAAACGTGTATACTGGTTAGAGAAAACGTAGCATCGAATCCCAGCTAAGCCAAACAAAAATTTTTTTTTATTTTTTTTTATATTTTTTTTTTATTTTTTATTTAATATATTATTTATATTTTTAATATTTTTTTTTTGTTTTATATTTATTATATATATTTTAATTATTTTTTAAAATATTTTTTTTTTAATTTTTTTTTAAATTTTTTTTTTTAATTTTTTTTTTTTTAATTTTTTTTTTAAATTTTTTTCTTCTTTTTGTTTTTTTTTTCTTTCAACATACGTAAAGTTATAATTTTAAAATGCGTTGTTTTTATATATGTATGTTTTTTATATGTATGTTTTTTATATGTATGTACGGATTTCATATGGGATGAATGGTGATACAAACTACTGTTATTGCATGACTACACGTTGTGAAGGGTATATAAGATTCGGCACGGCCGAATATAGCGCTATTACTTATTTTATATAAAATTTTAATAATTTTAATAATTGAAGTTTTAAAAATATTATTATTATTTGCCCTGTTCTGTTTTACGATAAAGATTATAACAACAATACTATGGACATTTCAAATACTGATTCAAATGACGGTCTTCTCATAATAATAATTAAAATTAAACTTAAAAAATATGTGTATTGAATTCAACTGCTTGTGTTTTTAAAAAAAATTTCAGCAAAATCTTAAAAAATACTATAAAAATATTTATATTAAAACAAATTTCAACGTACCACATTTAAATTGATGTTTACAAAGATTAAATAAATCGCTTTAATTAATGTCGTAGTTAAACGTTTGTTTTTTTTCCAAAACATTTGATTCTTATTATTTTTTTTTTGAATTTTTAGTTGATAGAGCAGAGATTTATACAACACAACATTAGAGAGAGGGAGACACATTTGCACACACAACGAGGCCACATTTTCTTTATTATTGTTATTATTTAAATTTAAGTGAATTAATTTATCATACACTTTATATCTTTTATGTTTATATTATAATAATATATACTCATTTATATATTTTTTGTATTCTTTGATTTTGTTTGCTAGTTAAAAAATCTAATCTTGCCCGGGTATCGTTGCATTAGTTCAGGTTACACAAGTCGATCTATACCTTCGTATAGGTAGCCGTAAACTTTTGAACATTAACAATTATTTTTTACGTGGAATCTGGTTGATCCCCGGTCAACCTATACCTCCATATAGGATGCTGGAGTTCACCTTTACGTTAATCAAAGCTAAATTTTATGCTTTTTTTATGTTAAAATATATTTTTGTTTGTTTAAATATTTATTTTTTATTTTTATATTTTTCTTTTTAATTTTTATAATTTATGTACATATGTACATAGGTACTTAAGTATTAAAAAAAATTCAATTAATTTTGATTCGATTTGCGTTTATGTTTTACGTACGAATGCACACATTATGGTGGGTTATTTTTTGTTTTTGTTTTTTTCTTGTATGTGTTTGTTTGTTCACTGTAAGAAATTATTAGGTGGGATTTTAAAGACAAAAACAAAGACCAAGCCTTTAGTATTGGGGGAGCATTAAAGAGGGATTTAACTGGGTTCCTTATTCCTTGAGCTTGTTTTTGTATTTATTTTTGCTCTTTCGTTAGAAGACGATATTAAAAAAAGTGTTTATATACATTGAAAGAATTTTTTTTGAACAAAATTTATATACCTATTTTAAGCAAAATAAAGTGAATAGCTGTTGTTTTTACTGTTAGCAAAGAGAAATAGGCAAGTAGAGTGTAGTAGTGATGGAGTACCTTTATGCATAGGTAAGTTCTTATAAGTAAGTATGTTTGTACGTATTATTTTGTGCGAGAGTGTGTCTGTTCATAGATGTTGGTTTTGATGTTTTACATAAAAAAATGATGGAAGGTGAAAAGAAATTAAAATGGGGGTATGTTGAAGGAAATCAGAAAGGACTTGTTTGTTGGTTATTTGGTTTTGGTATTTGTTTGTTGGTTTTATTACATTTTTATATTGTGTGTTTGTTGTTGCTGCTACTTTTTATACTATCAAGGGTGTTAGAAGATTAGATGTAAGATCTTGTTCTGTGTTTCGTTATTTCTTGCTTTCAATTTAATCTTGATACAGTGGGACTTATAAAAAATATTACAAAAGCATAATAAGATTATACATAAGTATGTAAGTATATAAAAATAGTGGGATAAAGTAGAGAAGAAATTGAAGGGAATTTCCTTTTTATAATAAAAAGTTAGCATGTATTGTACTAGAAAAAGAATCTACTAAGCCTTCTGGAGCTTAAAGACTGACAGTATTGGAAAAAGGCTTAAAATTAACACGTGGTATCTACCTAAATATTAACAGAATAACGCGAGTATGAAGTGAATATAAAAACTACTACAGCTGTGCTTATAGAAAGGATAATATATATTTTAAGGAAGTGAGCTTATTTTAATGTCTTAACACCTGAACATCATATAACTAAAAAGTTTATGTAAGTGTAGCTCTTAGCATTTTCGTAATAAATTTATTATTTTAAACTGCTGAAATTATGATCAGCTGATTAGCTTCTAAGCTTATATTAAAAGTGAATTTCGCAAATTTATAAAGCTTATAAAAGGTTTTATTGGTTGCTCCTTACAGAAGACATGTTTTAAAAAAATTTTTAAATCAGTATTATGATCACGTTCTTTATAAAAAACATGTTTTACAATATTACCGTTATTTTTAGGTTTGGAGTATTATACACGATTTTTGCTTTGAAAGTGGTATTTCTATAATATTAGGCTGTACAAACGGAGTACATACATTTATAGTTTCCCTTAAAACAAGGTAAATTCTACTAATCGAAAATTTGGTAATGAGTAAAAATTTACGAAAATACGAAAAAGAACTTTAACTTTAGCTTCTGTAAATCAGCTAGTTTCACTGTGCAGTTTAATAAAAGAAAAACGGAAAAGTAACTTTTATAAATACTAGCTACTTTTTCCCTCACACAACCCACGGTAGCATTTGCAGTTAAAAAACTGCATTTTTATAGAGAAGATTTCAGGGAATTTGAGAAAAAAAAGCACTAGAATGTACCTACAAGGTATGTGGTAATTTTTCGTAACAGTAAATAAACAAATAAATTAAACTTTTTTTTATAAAACTGAGGATTTGTTCATAAACAAAATTAAATATGAGAAAAATGTTAAATTTGGTTCCCTTGTAAAAAAAAATAAATGGTACATAATATAAAATGTTTGTAGGAAATTTTTTTTCCTGAATCTTGGTAGGAGGTTTTTAATTAGTTTTGGGATTTAATTTTATTAAGGTTTTTTGTTTGAAAGGGTTTTGATTTTATTATTTAAAATTAACACACACACGCACACATCTTGCATTTTCTTGCCTACAGTATTTAATTTTTGTTAGCTTTATTATTATTTTCTTTGATTGTTACCGTTTTTATTTATTTATACATATTTCGCATGTATTTCTATTGAGTTCAACAAACACTTTTCATATACAGTTATATATTTACATATATGTTATATATAACACTGTTGCTTTTTTTTATTTTTTTTTAAATTTTTTTTTATTTTTTTTTTGTTTGTTTCGTTTTTGCAATATCTTGAGTTAATTCCATTTAGGTTTTTCCATTGCCCTGGTGATTAATTAGGCATATATTTTTGATTTTGCAATTGCTGTTGTTTGAAGTTATTGAATTTTTAAGCAATTATTATTTAATCACTTAAAATTAAGATAGTTTTGTTAAAGACGTGCAGCAAAGTAGAAAAACGTCAAAAAATCACGAACCGCACGAAGTTATGAAAACATACAACACGATGAAGACGAAACAACCACGGGTAAGCAGAAAAATGCAAAGGAAAAAATATATTATAAAAAAAATAAATAAAAAAACAACACTAAATAACTGAAACCGAATGATAATATGTACTATATACACATACGGACAATATACATGTCGTAAGTATGTATAGATGCCTAAAATGTGGAGAGTATAACAACAACGATAACATTTCAATGTTGTCAAAAGGTAAGAGCAAGGGAAAGCTAAATTATTAAAGAAAAACAACAATATGTACACAGAGCACACTTTTTTGATTGCAAATGCTTTTTACACAGCAAGAATTATTATAGATGACTATCAGAGCTCCCAATCAAAGGCAAAACAAACAATAACAGCATTGGGAGAATGAGAACTGGGGATCCCTCTCTCTCTCTCTCTAAGTTCGATTATAACAATAAAAAATGGCACAAATAATTTTACCAAAACATTAAAGTTTAAGCACTCATCAAAGTAAATAAAAAAATTATATACACATATATATATTTACTCTCATTTCAAGTCCCCAAAATGAGAGGAAACAATGGAGGGAGAGAATAAGACAACTGTTTTGTGAGATGGCTCTAAAATAATTACATGTTTCCCATATTTGCATGTAACATGTTATTTTTGCAAAAAGCTTACCTAAATCATTGGGGGTTCTCATTTAGACATATATTGGGATTTAGAGAGTTTCAAAATTACACTAAAGTGCGCATAATCAAGTACCCATTAAATAATACAGTACATTGAAACTTAAGAATGAAAAAAAAAATCAACAAACAAGCCCCAATTATATTGGTGCCTTAATTTTTTTCAGACTTTCCATTTTAGTTTAATATTCTTGTCATCTAATACATAGATACATACATAAAAATCTCATGATAAATGTCAACATTAGACGCAAACACTATTTGACATTTTCTACGATTTCCATGCAAATTCCTATGCAAAACAATATTAAAAACTAAACGACCCCATTTTAGCGAAGACCAAATGTCAAATGCAAAAACTCAAAAATAAAATATGATGCATAAGAAACAAACACAAAAATATCAAATTTAGAGCTGACTTTTATGCAGCTTTATAAAATCTGTCAAATTTTTGTGTAAGTTTAACATGTACTTGTAAAATTTTTTTGGCATTTGTTTTTTTCTATATACCTATCATACATTTATACATATGTATGTATGCATAGTATTTTTTCGTGCATTTATGTTTATAAGATTAGATGGTAAAGGGTATAGGATTGGCCCCCAAAAATATAAACAGCAAGAGAAGATTGAAAGTAGTGAAAAATTAATTATATTTTTAAGACATTTAAATCAATAATAGTGCAAAATCATTCATTCATATAGGAAGACCCCTTAAATGCAAAATAATTTGTCATAAAAGATGTGTTTCAAAGTAAATCATGTAAAATATTTTAAAGAATTAATGTAAGCAAACAAAATAACTAATGAAACATAGGTTGCTTTTGACCAAGAGTGCAGCTTATTTATATATTCATGTAAATACATGTTTTAAAATGAGCATTGTCACTATATTTAAATCACTTCGTCACCAGTTGAACCCTTGCAAAATCACTATTTTTTATAGTTTTTTTGCTGGGTACATATTTTATTTATTATTTTAAATGTTTTTTTTTTAATTTTTGTGGATTTCAATCTTAAAAATTGAGGTAAAGGTACAAGTAAAAATAAGAGGTTTTTACATTAATCATATACGCTCATCCTGAAAGTTGTCAAGATATTTGATAAATTTTTAGAAATATAAATGTATGTTTGTGATAATATTTCATTCTACAGAATGGTAGTATCGTTTATATTTTAGTTTGATAACCACACAACTACATGCTGTAAAGAACGAAGAAAGGATCATTTATTAATTCAGTTAAACTTACAATTAGTCTACAGAATTTTGTTTTTTAATTGAAAAATGTGTTACCAATTAGTTTTTGAATTTCTAGGTTGAGACTAGCAATCACTTACAGTCCTAGAAGTTACAAATAAAAAAAAAAACCGTTGTAATAGTACATATCTTAAAATGCCTATGAATGCAGATTTATATTAAACATTATGTCTATACGTACATATGTATATCGTTAGAATGAAAATAAGCGGACACTAATGGTTAAGTTGACCAAATGTGTTACATAAAGAAAACATATTACTATTTGTCTAATATGTATGTAAAAATTATTTTTACGTTGAAAAAACCACAATACGTTTTTAACAACTAATTCACAGATTTCAACGATACTAAAAACTCTAAAGTAACAGTATACAAATCTTCTAAAGGTGTGGTTACGATATCCACACAATCGTACAATTCATTTACACATTGGCGTAGCTAGTCTAGTTAAGCCCATATACATATATAAATATATCTTATACAATTCTGTCCTACTTAAAAAAAGATCGCAAAAAAATCAGTTTCCGCTCATATAAAAAAGACGCAAGACCAAATATTTTGAATATCCTTGATAAATTTTCGTTTGCGTATTGGTTGCGTTAAGTTATTTTCAAGAGGCAAAAGATATATCTGGTAATAAGAAAAACTGCTTACATATATCTGTTTTAATATTTAATTGATTTCCTTTAAAGTAAAGTCTATTAATTCTTTATTATACTAATTAGAGAGCATATTCATTTTTGTGTATTAAGTTAAATTATAAGTTCTAATAAGTTTTTTCAAAACATATTATTTTTTTTTTTAAATTAAGGGAATACGTTTTTACGTTTTAACTTCCTGTAAAGTTGTCCAAAATAGTTGAAAATTTGCCAGAAGGTGCTATTTAATTTTTGAATTACAAAGATATTATTATCTTAATATTAGCTTATGATGACTTAAGCAGTTTTCCCTTTAGACACAGATATTTTATACGAATGAAGAAAATAATGTTTATTTACTGTCTATCAGATGAGTCAAAAAAAGTTTTCCTAATCTAATAAAAAGTTGTATGCATGGTGTAAAAACATAAGGTGATAGCGTAAAGGAGAGTAATTTTTGTCTCTCTTTTTTTATGTATGGAGTTTGACAATTTCCGGAGTTGAAATCATTTTTTAAATATGTAGTTTGACATACTCCAGAGCACAAAAAAATAATCAGCTGGGCTGGCACCGCCACCTTGTATAATTACACCATGGTTGTATGTTACTTTTCATAAAGTTCTCTAAGTCGGACAGACCTGTTAGATAATCTAGTAACACAGACTTATTTTTAAAAATCTAAGGTTCAAAAGAAAACTTTTCTTTTTCTAAAAGTGTATAATAGAGTTATTAAAAAAACGCCTTTATAAAGAAATATTGCGTTAAAATTGCTACAAAAGAACAGAATATCAAAAGATGTCATTTTGTTTTAGTAAAGAAATTAAGATCAGCCTTTAGCAAAACGAGAAATTAATCTTTACCTCCGCTTTAATTTTAACTAAATAGAAAAAAGCATATGTAGCTACATATATAAAAACAAAATTAGTCCTCTCCTGGAGAATGCAGAGATAACTGAGTGCAATAAAACTTAAACACAAACAAGGTTTACCGTTATAAAAAATAGGTATACAAAAATAACTTAAAAGTTAATGCACTTTTACAAATCTTATGGTTGCTTCAATTGTTGTAAAACGAGAAAAATAAAAAAAAAAAAAATAAAAAACTGGTATTGCAAAAACAAAATTTTGTTTTTTGTTTGCGACTGAATAATGTAAAATGAACTTCGCACCAAGTGGGGCAAAAAAAGAGAATAAATGAGAGTAATGGCTTTTGTGTTTTCTATTTCGTTATGTTGCAGTGTTGCCAAGTAACGCTTGTATGGATGAATATTTATATCCAACAAATTATTTTAAAAATCTTTTATAAATTTTTATATATTATAAAAATAAACTTATTTATAAGTAAACGTACTTTGTGTTTTTATAATTTTATTCTATTGTAGTATATAATAACCAATTTACTATTTTCTAATTGAATTTGCATTAAAATTAGAAAAAACAGAAGATTTAAATTTGAAATAAATGCAAGTTACATGGTAAAATATATTTAGTCAGAGTTAAAGCAGTAATATTTTTAATCAAGGAAATTTATGTTTAAATATGTATATCATATATACAGATACATAAATACATGCTTACATACATGTGTGTACATATATACATATAAACCATTTTAATTTTTATTAAAGATGAAGATGCACAAAAATCTCTACTAATGTACAAAAAAAGTATATATGTATGTATATCTTATGTAAATATTACAGTTAATATAGCAACATAATTGATAGTATTTAGTCTGACTATTTCATAAATCATAAAATAAAAATATTTTAGGAATGTTAAAAAAGTTATTTATATTTAAAAATTATCAATATTTTTTGTCTTTTTTTATATAAAGAAAGAATATCTTCGGTTTTTGTATAATCACTGTTAGTGAATAAGAAGTGGTTTCACGAAACCGGACCTATTATTTTAGTTATTTTCTTCTATTACCAGTCAATTATTAAAAAAAAGAATATAAGTGTTATTTCACATCTCACACATTTCACAGCGTATATGTCAACACATTTGGAAGAAATGAAATTTTGTTTCTGATCCATCCTGATGTTATCTCACTTAATAGTCGGCCAATTTAATTGGTTTTTAATAACAAATTTCCCAGAAAAAATAATTACTAATTATCTTAACGTTTATTTTTCTTGTTTAAAAAACCGCTCGGACAGAGAGTTATTAAACGATTGTAACAAAGCTGTAAATTATATAAAGTGTAGATAGAGATTTGTAAGTATTTTATTTTGATACGATATCTAGAAGCAGAATATGTACGTAAGTTCCATTGTTAATATACAAAACTAAATATATGTGAATATTTCTTCCCTGTTATCTATGCCGAGTGTAATTGCTAGGAATTGTCATTGCAGTCTCGTTGTTAAAACAAAAACTCCAAAAGAATTCTAAGCAATTAACTTTAAGTCGGAATGTGTAATAATGACGGTTATTGCGTTTTAAACAAAAGGTAGCGTATGCGTAATTTAAATAACTTATGTTTCAAATGTTGCTCATACATATGTTTGTGTCAACAATTACGTTCTATTGAGGCGTGTTTACACCGTAATCAGAAAAAAAACATTACGATGTAACAAATCAAGAAAACAATTTGGTTCTTATTGTATTGTAATCTATATTATTGTGCCGCTAATACTCTTAAAATTGAGGTTTATTAATTTTTTTTTAATACAACAATTTCAGACATGGTAAAAAATTTAACTTATTTAATATTTATCACCTTCTTCCTAATTACTTTTTGAATGTAACTATAGTTTATGATATTTTACATCTACTGATGTATGCTGGGACTTTTTTAGTCACAAAAATCTTTTTGGCAACAACATATTTCTTAAAATGACAGAAATTTAAATTTTTAATTAAAAAACCATTATAAATAGGCATGTGAAATTTTATTATTTGATATTATTGGCTTGCATTATAAGGGCGACTACAGCTTAAACCTACATATAAACTTAGTCAGTTAAACAGAAAATGTGCGTCTTTAGTTATAAAATATTTATTGGGAAATGGAATATATGCTGACGGGTTTTTAACCTGACTTGTTTACAAAAACTAAAATGATTAACTAAGATTTCAAAGTTAAGTTGAAATTCTCTTGTATTATCTGTAGGTTGATAGTAAAAGGATGATAGTATTTATTTAGAACCTGACTTGTTTAGAAAAGCTAAAATGATTAACTAAGATTTCAAAGTTGAGTTGAAATTCTCTAGTTTTATCAGTCTGTTGATAGCAAAAGGATGATAGTATTTATTTAACACAATATAAACAATATATGTTAACATGCATGTATAACTACATATAATCAGTTAAATCAAAATTTACTGTATTAACTTCAACACGCTTTCGAACAAAAATCAATAAAAGCGCAAAAATTTATACGAGAACCCTCAACTTAACAACACTGAAACGTCGTTAGTATATAAAATAGATAGACTAGTATTGCCAAGAGTGCTTGTAAAAACTTATAAATCTATAAAAATTATATCGTTACAATTTTGTATAACACAGTTTTGTTACAATTAAATAATCCTTATATATTAATATTGTATAATTAGAAACTGGTAAAACAAGAAATGTTTTAAAGAAAAATGTACTCATAATAAAAAATACAACAAAACTAATAAAGCAAACAAAACTTAAAATTAAATAACCAAACGGTATCACTGTAGTAGACGCAAAGATAGACGAGATAATGTATCAGAAAATAAATAATATGTGAACTCTCAGATAATAACACATACAAGTACGTACATACTCACAACACAATAAATATTGTCGTCAAAATTAATATTATTATTACTATATTTTAGACTTTTTATTTAAAACGTTGTTTTGCCTAATTAAACCATTGTTTTGTTAATATAAGTAGATATACTAATACTTATATCTGGGGTATAGGTACACCGTTTTAATGAACTACTGCAAAAATACATATGAACAAATAATGAATGTACATATATATGTACAAATAAGAGCGATATAAGTAAGATTAGTTTGTATTGAATCTTATGTACTCTTGATTAACATCTAAGTATACAGAAATAAGTTTAAGTCGGCCTCCATACAAAATACAAAAAGTTTTGCTAGTCACTTACTAGGCTGAAAGATATTCGAATGACAACTGTAACACTAAAAACCGATATTTTTGCCATGCTCTAAAATGCAGCTGATTTATTTTTTTTGTTTTTATATTGCATCGTCATTTATAGCCCGTTCGGAATGTATTATATACCGTTATTGATGGCTTGAATGCCAAATTCCAAAAATCTTTCAGTTTTGTTAACATAGTACTGAATCTGTATATACTTATAAGAGTGAAACTCTGTCTGTCTGTCGATCGGACTCAAACTTTGGCGAGTTATTGTACATATTCCAGGAAGTGTTAATGGGTAGTAAAAAGTGGGCGAGGCTACGCTCATAAAAAAAGTTATAATTTTGAGGTATTTGCACTAGAACGATTTTTCTGAAACTTTGCACACATATTGAACTCTTAGGATTATACAATTTCGTGATTTAAAAAGTAGACAGTGCCACGACCATAAAAAATGGGTTATCATTTTAAGCGACTTGCACTAGATCGATTTCTAAAACTTTGCTGTCATGACTATACAGTTTCGTGATTAGAAAAGTAGTCAGTGCCACGCTTATAAAAAAAAAGTTATAATTTTTAGCTTCTTCACGCTCGCCGGGCTTGGCTAGTTGTAAAAAAGAATGAAATTACTACATGTATTCGAGTGCCAACATATACTTAGATGAAAATAAGAAAGGAATGTATAATTACTAAATTTACAGGCTTATAGTTTAAAGTGTTATTCCTTCCATCTTGTTAAATATGTATTTATTGTTTACATTTTTTAAATGCTGAATATATTTTTACAAAATATTGATTACATGTATATAGATAGTTATGCATACGTATTTAAACCTGTAGAACTTCTGGTTACTTTGAAAACTTGATTTGAATAAAAACGTCCCTTTTAACACTGCAGAATGTATCTATGTTTATAAAATTGCAGAATCTACAAATATTATAACAGCCAAGTATACAAAACTTAAGGCACAATGGGTCAACTGCAAACAAATTTTATAATTATGTTGTTGATGGATGAGTTTCTTAGTTCACGGGTAGCAAAAACTTATACATAGGTTATAGCAAAACTTGTTCTGCTTGTGTCAAATTAATGTTGAAATGTTTATTTAAATAATATCAGCAAACTTTTAATATCTAATCTTAATAGGCTATTGACAAAAAATAAATATATATTTATTTATATACGAGCAATAAATTTTGTATCAAGGTTTCCGTTACTATAAAAGTAACCTTCACGTATAACAAAAAATATATATACATATATATTTTTAATTTGTTTTTACTCCCACAGTGAATATTTTGCTTCGAGTCGTAGAGGTAAATATTAGGAATATGAAAATAGAAAACAATATGTGTAAATATTTACATACCTTGGAGGTGAATTGCTAAAATTATAGCAACAACAACAAAATGAACAAACCATATAAACTAAAAAATTAACACCACCACCACACCACGTCGTTTCGTCACCTTGTTCGGCGCCAGCTTCAGATTCTCCGGCTACAGCTTCTGTACCGCCACAATTGAGCGTCGCACTTAGATCACAATTCGAAGCCGGTGTTGGTGTTTTTGTGTATAAATCTTGGGCCAAAAGCTCAGTAGCAGAGGCCGATGATGCCGAGGCGTTTGTTAGATTAACCGTTACACCAGCAGCGGCTAAAGCTGATTCTACAATAGAGGCTGCCGATGATTTACGTCTGCCTTTTGAATGCGGTGAGTTTGAGGATGTTGCGGCAGCTTTAAGAAATTTTGTTAATCTTCTGGTGGTTTTAGGCTTTTTTACTTTCGAAGATTGTGTTAAAGCAAAAGGAGGCGCATGGGGAAGAGTGTGTAAGGAAAATTCGTTTTTTTGGACCGCTGTAGTAGACTTTATGTTTGTGGTGGCAAGAGAAGGGTTTTGTATTGACTGTGATAGATTCGTGGGTAAGGAATACTTGCGTAAATTATAGGCTGACTTAGGATAGGCCGATGTCAAGACAGGTGGCGGGGTGGTAGTATGCGCTTGCAAAAAACACAGTGGAGTATTGTCAACCGTTAACTGTTTCGATTTCTTTTTAACTTTTGTAGTGGCTTTAGCTAATTGTTTCGATTTGAATTTTTGCGTTGCTACTGAGGAATTAAAAGATTTATTGGTTGTGCTATTTTGAAAATTATGGTGTTGTTGTTGCTGCAGTTGAGGCTGTTTTATTATGGAAGTTAGCTGTTGGCTAGCAGATTTTTGTTTGCTTTGAGATTTGAGGGAAGAATTACTGGAAGATGTGGTGGTGTTGGAGCTTAAAGATGTTCTTGGTTTAATTGTTGCATTTGTTGTTGTTATTGCGTTAGGTCGTATTATGGCTGTGGCTGTTGTTATTTCGGCATTTGCTGCTGTTCTTGTTGCTATTGTGGTGGACTGCAAAGCCTTTGCCTCCAAGGATTTTATTTTGGAGGACGCCACCGTAAAGGGTGGCTATTTTCTTGGTTCTTTACTTCAAAAAAATATTTTTTTTATATATTTTTTTAATTATTTAAAGAAATTTTTATATTAAATTTTACACACTTTTCCAAAAAAGGAAAGTGTGGTATTTTATCTAAATTGTGTTTAAATCACATTTAAGGTTATGAAATTATGCACTTGATTTGTTTTTTTTTTTTTTTTAATTTTCAAAACATTCTTAACATTTATTATTTTCTTTTTGCACTCAATTATATTTTTTAGACATTTTTTAAACTTAATTTATTTTTTTTTAATTAATAAAATTTATTACATACTTTTGATTATTTGTTGTTAATTGATTTAATATTTATTTTATTTTTTTAACTCCTTTTGTATTTTACATAATGCTCCTGCTTTTTAAAAGCCGCGTTGTATGATTTTTGTCATTTACTATTATTTTTTGATTTTATTTTTGTGTATTTTATTTTTTGCTCTTTTTATATTTTTCTCTTCAATTTTCACCGACTAGCGGTGTTTTTTCATGTTTTTATCAGCACCACCACCATTTTTTCTTTAAAATCAAAAAATTAAAAAAATGAGCGACAATGATTTTTGTATGTTGTTTGTTTTAAAAATATGCACGCACACGCTCAATCAGACACACACATTCATACATTCTTTATAGAAAAGTGTAATGAATCGTAAAGAAAATCATAAAAAAGAAGAAGAAGAAATAAAAAGATTATTACAACAATGAAAAAAAATCATCAGTCAGTATACAAAGAGAATAAGTATGTACGCATTAATAGACACACAAACGCACACTCTCTCTTAGACTGTAATAGTAAATTGTATACAAATTGTTGTCCACTAAAATACTTGATAAAAATTAATACTTTTTAAAGAAATACAAATATTTTAATAAAGAAAAACAAATTTTTTTTAAACACTTCTTTTTAAGTTTTCTTTATACATTTTTATAAAAAGTTCAATAAACTTTGTAATTTTTTTCATTTAAATGGTTTCAGTGACTGACCACAAACACCACCAGCACTGCTTTTTAATAATTTTTCTCAATTCTTTTTTACGTTTTTATCACTTTATTTTTATTTACTTTCTTAGATTTTTTCCCTTTATTTGTTTAATATTTTTTTTTCGAACCTTTTCAAATAAAAATCTAAATTTTTTCCAGATAATTTTTTTAATTTTAGCAATTTTTTGTTGATTTTATAAACTTAAAAACATTTTTTTTAAACATATTTTTTTATTATATTGTTTTACACGACAAATCGTAATTTTAAGAAAATTATTAAACATCTTTTTTACACGGTTACTACTTATTAGATTCTAGTAGAGTAAGTACATAGTATGTAGTAGTATTATTATCGGCAGCAGCAACAATATTAGTTATATAGTAGACGACGTGTATAGTAGCAGCTTCTGCTTTGTTAAATACTAAACTAAACGCAAGTAAAAAACAAAAACAATAATATTGTCTATCAAATAGGCGAAAAAGTACTGAAACCAACAAAAGCAAGAAAACGAAGAACAGTCAAAAAAAAAAAAACACAACAATTTAAAAACAGAAAAAATCAAATTGTATACCTAACCAACCACCCTCATCTCTTTAATATACATTACGCTTTTGTTATGTATTATTTGTTGTTACTTCATAATCTTCAATTTGGAGCAGCATGTGAAAAAACAAAAACAACATGAACTTAATATAAAATAACAACAACAGCAATACCAAAATATACAAATGTTCTCCAAAATATACAATATGCGCGAGTTGAAATATTACTTAATAAACAATTATAGCAACAACTTTAAAGTACTGTAAAGTAAACACTTCACACTACATATGTATTCAAAAACACCAACACTTATTCCCTGTAAGCCTAAACAAAACCAGCTGTGTAAATGCAATTTACCTTTAATACTGATTTCTCAAATATGCATTTAGCTCCAACAAACACGCTCTTCCTTTCTCTCTCTGTAAAGAAAACCAAAAATCTCTTGATAAAAGTATTTCCTCTCTATCTCTTTGTTAACATGCTCCCAGTATTGCCATTTTAAAGTTTTTCGGGTATTTTATAACTTTTATGGTCTTGTTAGTCTTTTTTTTTTTTTTTTTTTTAAGTGTATTTTGTGACGCTGTTTTTATATTTTTGTGGCGCTTTTGGTTCTTTTTCTTAACACATTTAAGTTTTTTTAATTTGTTTTATTTTTATTTTCCTTAACTGTTGTGTTTAGTAGTTTTTGACTTTACTGCCAGAGAAAAAAAAAAAAAATAAGACAAATAAATAAGCACCCAAAAGAGAATAAGCAAGTTAATTTTCATATTTTATAGGTACAATATTAAAATTAATAAAAGAGACGAAAATAATAGTTGTTCTTTTGAAAGGCATAACTGTCAAACGAATTTTCGTACATGTTTACATTTATAATCAGTATACTCTAGCAATTCAGTATTGGTACATTGACGTTTGGCGGAGCAGGTAATATATGCTAGTTTGTGTTATTTTTTAAACTTCAAGTTTTATGGGCTAAATATTTGTTTTTAGCGGATATTAGCCAATTCATTGCTACATTTTTAATACCGTATAAAACTAGAAAAGTTTGTTTTAACAGAACTGAGTAATTTCTTATCAACGTTTTTTGGCCCGTAGATGACTTTGATGAAACAGATACATATATTTGAAAATTAAATTGGTTTTCTATAAAACGTTATTATTATTCTTATTTAATGATTTTTTTAATTTTCTGTTTACTCCTAAATAAAATAAGTTATTAAAAAAAATTAATTTTTATAAAAGTTTAAAATGTTTTCTTAAAATGAATGCTTTGTGTTTTACGCTTTTTCACTAAACACTTTACGCTTTTCTTTATTTCAAAAATGGCAACACTGAATTCTCCATTCATGATGTTAAAGTACATAGGCATTTGATGTTTATTCTTATTATTTTTTAATATTTTTTTTCTCTTCCGCTCTGTGTAGTTTTTATTTTTGTGTTTATTAAAAGCTATTTGTTCTCAGTAAGTGCGTTTTGTTAAACTTTATTAAACTAAACTTAAAAGGGGAGCTTTTGGTTTTATATGTTTCTTATTCATATGTCATTTACTGTTTTGGTAGTTGGAGAATAACTACAGATTTTTTGTTTTGTTTTTACCACATGCAGTGATGCATTTTGTACAGCACAAAATTTTAAATTAAACAAATTTGTAGGTAGTCATTTTTTGGTCTTGTATTCTTTCAATACACAGAAAAAAAACTTAAAAAATAAAACTAGGAAAAAAAATATACAAAAGACTAACATGCAGATACAAAATGAAATAAATATACAGCAGATACATATATTTCAATATTAGACTTCCAAAATAGAAAACATTAATTGAAAAAAAAAATAAGTTTTATAAACTTTGATTTAAGAAAATTAAAAACTGTTATGTGTGTTTAGAACAACAAAAAATTTTAAAAATACCTAGACTAGATTTTCGTTCAAGGCTGGATTTAAGATATTATTATACCCTTCACACAGTGAAAAAGGGTATATATAGGTTTGTCATTCCGTGTGAAATTTCTACAATTTTCATTTCCGACCCCATAAAGTATATATTTTCTGAAAGCTTATGAATAGAGGAGTCGATTAAGCCCTGACCGTCTGTCCGTCTGACCGTCTGTCCGTGTGTATGTTGAAATCATGTTTGAAGCCCCCCGACATAGGTTGGACCCGGGTAAGGTATTAAAATATCAGAAATATTCGGGAGTAGATCGGTATTGAAAATCAGAAACATCGGTACATAAACAACTGAGATATGAGCAAAAACCCACGACCACCTCGATTTTCTTTTCATAAAAACAACATTACAACAACAACATACATACATACAAACGTGTATACTGGTTAGAGAAAACGTGGCATCGAATCCCAGCTGAGGCAAAAAAAATTTTTTTTAAATTTTTTTAAAATTTTTTTTTTTAATTTTTTTTTTATTTTTTTATTTAATATATTATATATATTTTTATTATTATTTTTTTTTATTTTTTTTTTTTTATTTTTTTTTTATTTTTTTTTTGTTTTATATATATTATATATGTATCTAATAATTTTTTTTTTTTTAAATTTTTTTTTTATTTTTTTTTTGTTTTTTTTTTAACATACATACGTGAATTTACTGTTATTGCATGACTACACGTTGTGAAGGGTATATAAGATTCGGCACGGCCGAATATAGCGCTTTTACTTGTTCACTGTGTGAAGGGTATAAAAAGGGTATATATAGGTTTGTCATTCCGTGTGAAATTTCTACAATTTTCATTTCCGACCCCATAAAGTATATATTTTCTGAAAGCTTATGAATAGGGAAGTCGATTAAGCTCTGTCAGTCTGTCCGTCTGACCGTCTGTCCGTGTGTATGTTGAAATCAACTTTTTGAAGCCCCCCGACATCGCCTGGACCCAAGTGAGGTATTAAAATATCAGAAATATTCAGGAGTAGATCACTATTGAAAATCAGAAACATCGGTACATAAACAACTGAGATATGAGCAAAAACCCACGACCACCTCGATTTTTTTTTTACAAAAACAACATTACAACAACAACATACATACATACAAACGTGTATACTGGTTAGAGAAAACGTGGCATCGAATCCCAGCTGAGCCAAAAAAAATTTTTTTTTTATATTTTAAAAATTTTTTTTTTTAATTTTTTTTTATTTTTTTTTATTTTTTATTTAATATATTATTTATATTTTTATTATTTTTTTTTTTAATTTTTTTTTTTTTTATTTTTTTTTTGTTTTATATTAATTATATATATTTTAATTATTTTTTTAAAATTTTTTTTTTTAATTTTTTTTTTTTTAATTTTTTTTTTAAATTTTTTTTTTTTAATTTTTTTTAACATACATACGTAAATTTATAATTTTACAATGGGATGTTTTTATATATGTATGTTTTTTATATGTATGTACGTATTTCATATGGGATAAATGGTGATACAAACTACTGTTATTGCTTGACTACACGGTGTGAAGGGTATATAAGATTCGGCACGGCCGAATATAGCGCTCTTACTTGTTTTATCTAATTTTATTCCTAAACATCACTTTGTACATCTATCCTTCACAACTAAATAAAAACTAAACGATAAAAATCATGAAAATCGTATTGTAGAATATGAACAATTTGATAAATATAATTATTTTAAAAATTTGTTTATAAATTCGTAAAGACAACCCTAAGGTATGCTGCAATAAATCCAAATTTTATTTTACCCCAAAACCAACACTAACTAACTAACCATCACTAACACTCACCACACTGTACTTATGGTTTGATTATGAATAAGTAAATTGTTTATAAAGATCTCAGGTTGTACTTTAACTAGTTATAAATATGTTATACAAATATGTTATTGTTTTGAACGTTTTGTGGCTGTAATAGTAAAAATTTTAAAAATCTAGAATTTATATATAACTGAGCTGTTTCAAAATATCAACATCATGTCATCTAGCCTACAACATCTGAAGTTAGAGAAAAATCATTAGTTATGGTTTATTTGTCTTTTGCAAACATGTGTGTGTTTTTCAATTGTAGAAGTTTTTTAAGTTTTTTTTTATTTTTATATTTTTGTTCCATGTTTTTATTGGCTCTTTCAAGGAAAAGCTCAAATCTATTTTAATCCTGCGGACAAAAAATGAAGAAAAAAAAATAAACTCTATCATATTTTCCTGTTTTATGTTACTTGTTTCACATTGATCTAAACATTTTACGCAGCCTCCGGAACACGCATTCATACATATATTGAAAACACAAAGGCGAAGAGGTTGATTACAGTTCAATGCCTACATTCATACTTATGGGAATTCCGTGAAAGGGGTTTCTAGCAATGCTGGCTAAGTTCTAAAGGACAGATTATAATTGGTTTTCTTTAAAACCAAATTCGTATGTGGAATGAAAATAAAATTTTTCGTTTATGTTTGGAAATATGGTCGTTAAATGTTGCAATTAATGGATACTGGATACAATTTATTGCTTTTCAACTTTAACGTTTAATACACACAAAATCGAAAAATTTATTACAAGTCGAGATAATTGAAAAACATTACCAAACTAGGCACTTTTAGAGGCAAACAATTTGGAATAAGAAAACAGTATTACATTACAATACTATCGAAATCAACATCTAGTCATACATGTTTCTGTAGAGAGTGAACAAGTCCAGATAGTCCTTCCATCTCAGATATTAAGGCTATTAAGGTGTTTTACATCTCACTTTAAAATGTGTGAGACATACTTATGTAAATTTACATGTCTGTCAAAATTGTACTCTTACAGGCAACCGTCGCTGACTATTTATCAGATCTTATGACAGAAGAAAATAGAGCGCGCTCTAATTAAAATTTTGTCAGATGTATTAACATATGTTTTTTACAGAAGTAATGTTTTAAAGGTTACACACGACATGTTCGTAATTAGCAGTGTGGAATTTGACAAGTCAAATGTAAAAAACATGCCATGTATTAGAACCTTTAAAATGATTTTAATGTATAGAAACTTTTGTGCGATACTTTTAAATTTTATTTACATATGATTCTAGTCCACAACGTTTGTCAAACGTACGACCTTATAGCAGCAAATTGGATTGTCCTTAAATCCTTGGTAAACATCCTTAAAAAAGAAAATGCAGGAATTTTAATAGAAATGCAATCCTAAGATGTATTTAAGTACATCGAAATGCAACATAATGTGGATATATTTTGCAAACAAAAAGAAGAATAGCGAAAATTTGCTTAAGGAATTTACGCTTTTCAAAAAGCTGCTGGTCACTGGAACCCAATTATACCCGAAAACGATCAATAAACAATTTGGGATGACAGCTTGTATTTAAAACCGCATAAAATGGTCTACATGTTTAACGAACCACAGGCTAAAGCTGCAATGATTTCTCAAATTGTTGGTCTCTGTAAAAGACATTTCAATCAACAGTCCTATAAATTTTCAATACTATATGCGCATAACTCCTGAGTAGATGCTTCAGATCATTTCATTATCATGTATTAGTAATGACTTTTGGGGAAAAACATACAACTTCCCAAGAACAAGCAAATGAAACTATTCCGAATATTTAACATCTAGTTAAATGCATTTGTTATACCAAAGACTCTACAGTGATTCATTTAATGGAATATACACTTTTCAATATAAAAATATCTTACTTACAGAATTAAACTAGGAAGTTTGTGCAGTTTGTTTGTAGTTGCAACCTAGAAGATATTTCTATACCTTTTTTTGTTTTCATTTTCGATGAGACAATTGTAATGATTTTAATTTTGCAAAGAGGACTCCCCCATTGGTAACAGGATACTAAAAATTATTAAAACTTACCTGAAAAGATAAAGAAAAGAAAAAAGAAATTAGTAGATTTCTTTTTGTAACATTTATGATAAATTAATGTAAATATTTATTTTTAATATTTTGTCATAATAATAAAAAAAATTTTAGAATGAGTAAAAGACATTGAATTGTTTATTGTAAACGATTTAAGCCTTTTTAAAATTTAAAAAAAGGTGTGTCATTATGAAAATAACAAACTATTCTATTTACAAAGGAATAAATGCATGCAGGAATAAATTAATATTCCCTCTGCTTTCGCATTTTCGGGTATAGAGCTTATGTTGGCTCTGCCTCAGCTCTCAGTCGACACATTTGTGATAACAGTTTCGTCACGGAAGGACTTGTCGGTCGACTTGTTGAGGATAGGCTAAGTGGAAGTGTATTGCGCAATAACTCAAACTTTTCATGAAACGTAATATGTAGGTACGGATGGTAACACTGCACAAGATGACAATGCAAGAGTTCGTTAGGCGGTTGGTACATTTACCAGGCTAAATACTATTTTGAGGTCCAACTTCAACAGTCTATCGACAAAGGTCTTAAAAGCTTGTGTACTTTCAGTTTTGTTGTATGGTTGCCAAACATGGTTTTCAACTAAAAGCACGCAAAATAAGTTTTGCGGTTTCGTAAACAGGTGTCTCCGCAAGATACTACGATATATTGGTATAATAGAATCTCAAATGCTGAAACATGGAAGCGTACCCATTCAAATGATGTAAATCTTGAAATCCATAAAAAAAATTCTGATGGATTGGGCACATGCTCAGTAAATCACCTAATGAAGTTTGCTTTAAAGAACTATCCTACAATCCCCAAGGCAGCAGAGGAAGGGGTACAGCCAAATTAACATGGCGTAGATCAAACGAAATTAACACACCTTCCGAATAACTTGGCAGGACATTTACCAATATTAAAAACGTGAGCACAACGAAGGAAACGATGTAAGCATCTCGTAGGCAGGCTATGCCCAACTAAGAGACAAGGCTTAATAATAATAATAATAATAATAATAATAATAATAATAATAATATTTTTTATTATATTTTTTATTATATTTTGCATATATTTTTATTGTTCTTTTCTCAATTTTCTTAAGTGTATTATAATCCTCATTGTTACGATGAGCTAAAATTATTTTTATAAAGCACCAGTAAGTATTATTAACTTGGCAGGAGGTCAATTTGATTTGTTGTAGTACACGCAAAGAAAAAATATGGTTGTGGTAACCATAATCGAAGAGCAACATACTATGATTGAATTGTATGATTATGTTTAAAATAATAATGGTTACCAGTTATCATTATTATGTTTAATTTAAGCATCATTCAATAATCATATACATGGCTACAATTGAAATCGACATTTTTTGCTTTTTTACGGCAAATGATTGTCTTTTGCTGTAACATACACATATTGATTGTACTTACCAATTTAATTGCAATTTTTTGGCCAATTTTTTTTAACATTTTCACGTTTATTTTTAAATTTTCTTTAATTTTTCAAAATTTTTGTTCCCTTTTTTGACATCTCAAACTTTTAAAATAATAAAAATTTATTCAGCAAGAAGAAGAACACTTGAAATCAAATTATTATTAAAAAAATCATAGCTTGATAAATTTGTAATCATACTGTTGTCCCACTTATTATTTAATGATTATTTTTAATTTTTAATGCTTTTGAATATAATTTTATTTTTGTCAAATTAATTTTTTTATATCATACTATTTTTAAATGATAACCATTTTGAAATTTTTATGAAAAGTAATCATTAAACGATACAATTCAAACAAATGCTTGATTTTCGTGACAAAATATTTGATGAAATGAAACAAAAATAACTATTACTTGTTTTCGACAACCAAATATTGTTTTAGAAAAAATAGTATGACCGTCGTGATCATGCCGTAACCATGGTTTTTCTTTGCGTGTAGTTTTGGTCGAAATTAAAGAAAATTTTTTTACTAAATACACGATACAATGGCACCGAGAGAAATTATGTGACTGATGCTTTAACTATCCAACAATTATAAAGTACTGGCAAATTACATAACAGCAGTCTGTGCTGTTTTGAGGAACCGAACGATCGCACATTAGTTCGTTACTATTGTAGTATTTGTATGCATAAAGTGACAAACGTTTGGGCTATTAGTGTAATATTTACTAAATTTCTGCATGAACACAGAACTATGCTTGAAGACACTCCCTTTATGTATTTAAATCCTTCACCAGGGGTGCCAAGGATTTATATAGCTTTGTAATTTCTACACCATTCTTTTCCGACCACATAAGTTACATATTTTCTGAAAGATTATGAATAGGGGAATTGATTGAGCAATACCCGTCTATCGTCTGCCCGTGTGTTGATTGAAATCGAATGTTTAAAACAAAAACATATTGCACAGACGTGTGTGTGGTATCAATCTCTTGAAAATATCCGGGAATAAATCGCTTTTGAAATCCAGTACAATCATCTCATAACTTTCAGACATATGAGCAAATAATCACGACTGATTCTTACCACATAAATTAAAATTTTTCAACTCTAGAATATTTAAACCATAAAAAAATTAAAATCCATGATGGCTGCCACTACAAAAGGGCGGACGATAAATGTATATCTGTGGGTTGGATCTAAAAGGGCCAATGTCAAAATATTTACTTTTGAGACAATTGGAATTGAACTTTAACTTTTATAGATGCTTTCATAGTGACATTGGCCAGCATTTTATTTATTAAGCTGTTCTGGGTTAAGTACGACTGTTTTACCATAATGAAAAAGAGCAGGAAAATAAATCTAATGCAATGATTAACTCAAAAGAGCAAAGAAGTGACATTGGCCCTTTTAGCTCCAAGCTGGTATTAAAAAATTTACCCTCATTAGCTCTCTCAATATTAGTATCAATTAAAAGGTGTTGACCAGTAAAATACAATAAAATACAGTAAACTGTTAAAATTAAAAAAATCCAAGATGGTGTCTTAAATAAATGTGGTGTCGGAAATAATCACTGCGATGTAGTGTTTATACCTAAGGATCTATATGACAGTGAAGGGTATTATCAGATTCGACACGGTCAAATATTGCACTCTTACTTGTTTATATTTAACTTGTTTGTGTTTATTGCCGATAAGTATCTATGAGTGGACAAGTAAGTATGTATAAAGGCAGAATTAGTCTTTACTTTCTGTTCCGTTCCGAATCAGCTGACTTCATTCTGTTAAATAGAAAATGTGTACAAGTCGTTAGTTGTTCTGTTACTTTCCGTGCCGTTGCGGACGAACCTGTAGAAAATAGAATTCAACGTTAAGTGACGGCCATTGAGAGAGAAAAAGCTGATATTTAGGTGCCTATATTTTAAATGTGGCTGCAACATAGAGACTCTGTTTGCTTATAGATGAAATCTGACACAATAAATTTTTTTTTAAGTACGGACTTTGACGAGAAAAATAAACAAAAAATATAATAAGCTTGTGTTTGTAAGATTACCTTGTAAATTAAGGCAGATGATTTTTTACAGAAGAAGTAACCACAAAAATTAAACAACATAACGGCACGTCACAGAACGACAACAGAAAGTAAAGACTAATGAAGCCTTAACACTTGCAGCAGTGATGAGAAATTTTTTCAACAACTTTCGCTTAATGTGACCTTAAAAAAAGATATTTGCAAAATTTTTTATTAATTATAAATTTTAGTTAAATTGATAAATTTTGTTTATAACCTTCACATAAAGTGTAAGGAGAAGTGGATTAAGCAATGTCCGTCTGTCCGACTATCTTTCTGTCCGTCCGTCCATCCGTTTGGGGGTTGATGATGGATCAATTTATCCGAAATATTTCCGAAAATTTTGGTATTGAAATTTAACAATTTCAACGTTTGAGATATTAGCAAAAAACCTCATAAGTTTCTGTTTTTTAATTAAATTGAAACAATACAATTCCTTAAGCAAAAGCAGGCGGCGTTGCACATGATTGTAAAAAATTTGTTGGTTGTTGTTGTAGTTGGTATAATTTGTAAGCTTATCCATGCATTCGAATGTACATATGTAGTGCGAAGTTTTTTATTTGTTAAGTAGGCAATCTGCTCCACAAACATTTTATACTAAATTAACGCAAGATTTTAATTTTTCAATTAATCTGTTAACAGTTGACGAAAATTAAACACTATTCCGATCATATTTTGTATAAAATTTTCGTACTGCGGCCTCCAAGCTTTCATTATTTTTGAAATATTGTTCAATAATATACCCACGTTCTTCATTAGTACTAACTATAAACTAAAGCTGCCAACACTTTAGTACACAAATGGCGGCAAATTAATATCTTGAGTTACTTTTGAGACACCCCTTTGTTTCGCATTTACACGTATTATTAAGATTTGCGACAGCCGAATATAGCGCTCGTACTTGTTTATGTTTATTGCCGAAAAGTACCGATAAGTTGACTAGTATGAAGAACCTATGCTAGCAGCAGTGATGGGACTTTTTTCAAAAGATTCTGCTAAATGTGGCCTTAGAATCATTAGAAACCTATTAATTTTTTATTAAGTAACATTTCAGCTATTAGATTTTAGTTTTACATACATTCCTCTTTCATATTTGAGAAATTGAAAGACAAACATTCGAATTTTGACGGCAAGAGCAGTAAAGGAAGTGAACTGTGCAGTACACTAGACCCTGTATTCTAAACTTTTTTCTTTCTTTCCTGCTTTTCGAAATTTATTCTTAGAACAGTTTTAGTTCGTGAATTTTAAAGCAAATATTAAAAGTTATAGGAGAACATCTAATTGGTATAGAATGATTAACAGTAATAAACTAAATATAAACACATTTGTTAAAAGTAAAATCAATCACAGAAGAGATATTATTAAACTGGAAAGGCTTCGCTTGGGACACTCCAAACTGTCCCATGGACATTTAATAGGCCTTCATGTACCGCAAATTTGCAACTGCATTATAACATCGTCCGAAATTGTTAAGCACATTTTTTCTACATGCCCGAAATTTCACAAACAACGTCAACAAGTTTTCCAAGACCATCCTAATCCTATATCCCTACTGACCGATCCTACTAAAATTACAATACACCAAATAATTACTTTTCTAAAGGAAACTAATATTAATTTAGTTTAATTAATAATAATAAATATAATATAATATTGAGCCTAAGGCCTAGTAGCCATGGCCGTTTTAACATTAGTTTATAATTTATAATTATTCACTAATGCCTTAATAAATAAAAAAAAAAATAAAATATAGGAGAGAACAAAATTTAAAAAATCAATACAAAAACAAAATTATATTTAATATAAAATCTATCAAAAATAAATTGTTTTTTTAGGCACTAAATTACAACTAAATCAAATTAGTATTCTTCACAATAAAATTTAAAAAAAAAAAACATATAACCTCGAAATTTTATGATGTTTTTATTAAATTTTTGAATTTATGATTATTTATTAAAGATCTAAAGTAGAGGCATCCACTTGGCAAATAAACATTTTTTTTTCGAATAGAATTTTTTTTAACAATTTGGGGATGACAAAGAATGCTATCATCACATAAACATACATATGTTCTGTGAATTGACAATTTATGTCTGTTCAATAAATTCACAAAAAATTACTGGCAAGGTATTTTTTCAAATATCCAAGCATCTATTAAATGAAAGTATTTTATTTATTTGCGAACAGAACAAAAAATTTTATACTAAAAATTTATTCTATCGATACTAAAACAAGTAAGAGTGATATATTCGGCCGTGCCGAATCTTATATACCCTTCGCAATGTGTAGTCATGCAATAACAATAGTTTGTATCACCATTCATCTCATATGAAATACGTACATACATATAAAAAACATACATATTAAAACATCCCATTATAAAATTATAAATTTACGTATGTAAGTTAAAAAAAAATAAAATAAAAAAAGTTAAAAAAAAAATAATAAAAATATAAATAATAAAATTCAAAGAAAAAAAAAATTCTATTGATCTCAAGCTCAATAGAAAAAACTGTTTATATAATATAAAAAATATATAAAATAATAAATAAAAAAAAAATTTTTTTGGCTCAGCTGGGATTCGATGCCACGTTTACTCTAACCAGTATACCACGTTTGTATTTATGTATGTATGTAAGTGTTTTATGTTGTTGTTGTGTTAAAAAAAACGAGGTGGCGTTGGTTTTTTGCTCATATCTCAGTTGTTTATGTACCGATGTTTTTGAGTTTCAATACTGTCTACTCCCGAATATTTTTTTGATATTTCAATACCTCTCCCGGGTCCAGGCGATGTCGGGGGCTTCAAAAAGTTGATTTCAACATACACACGGATAGACTGTCAGACTGACAGAGCTTAATCGACTCCCCTATTCATAAGCTTTCAGAAAATATATATATTTTATGGCGTCGGAAATGAAAATTGTAGAAATTTCGCACGGAATGACAAACCTATATATACCCTTTTTCACTGTGTGAAGGGTATAACAATTTTGCCTAATATTTTACTTAAAATATTTTTTCATATAGACTAAGGAAGTATAGAAAAGCAGTCAATGTCAATACACATATTTTAAAATATCAAACAGTATTTGACCCTCAAAAGATGAAGAAAATCTAGTTCAAACATCATAAATTAGGTGATTCTATTAATTTCATAATTTCTAACAATTTCTACAAATTGCTAGCAAAATTAGTTGATTCGTATTTATTCATTTCAGTCACTAGCAATGAGATTTAAAAAAAGTGCGTTATTTATAGAATATTGATTTTTTTAATTTGTTTTTTTAATTTTTTAAAAAAAATTTATTGTTTTGGCAACAAAAAAATATCTCTTAATTTTTTGTTAATTAGAGATTAAAGTAAATAACATACCAAAACTGTTGTAATGTTACTTGACAGTTTTGTATAGGAAATATACGCGACCACTGTCAATGAAATAACACAATTACTTTACATATTTACATACACACATACATACTTACATATGTATGTATATTGCAACCATAATAAACCTAGACACACCACTGGAAAATGAACTTATGTTGCCAAAATTTTTTGTTGAAATTCTTTTCTACTCATAAATATTTAACTAACATCTACATTGTTGTTGATACATGTATGTATGTATGTATGTATGTATGTATGTATGTATGTATGTATGTATGTATGTATGTATGTATGTATGTATGTATGTATGTATGTATGTATGTATGTATGTATGTATGTATGTATGTATGTATGTACGATTATTGCTTAAAATTAATAATTGGTGAAAATAGAAAACGAAAAATTATGTTTTAAAAAAATTTACTTAAAAACAAATGACAAAAAACAAGTAAGAGTGCTATATTCGGCCGTGCCGAATCTTATATACCCTTCACAACGTGTAGGCATGCAATAACAGTAGTTTGTATCACCATTCATCTCATATAAAATACGTGCATACATATAAAAAACATACATACATATATAAAAACATCCCATTGTAAAATTATAAATTTACGTATGTATGTTAAAAAAAAAAATAAAAAAAAA
Organism: Phyto melanocephala; assembly: GCA_941918925.1. Taxonomy (NCBI): domain Eukaryota; kingdom Metazoa; phylum Arthropoda; class Insecta; order Diptera; family Rhinophoridae; genus Phyto; species Phyto melanocephala. The sequence continues at coordinate 127,423,130 of OW799234.1, read as the reverse complement.
ATTTTTTAAAAAATTAAAAAAAAATTAAAAAAAAAACATTAAAAAAAAATTAAAAAAAAAATAATTAAAATATATATAAAGCAAAAAAAAAAATAAAAAAAATATTAAAAACAAAATTAAAAAAAATAATAATAAAAATATAAATAATATATTAAATAAAAAATAAAAAAATATTAAAAAAAAATATAAAATTCGATGCCACGTTTTCTCTAACCAGTATACACGTTTGTATGTATGTATGTTGTTGTTGTAATGTTGTTTTTGTGAAAAAAAAAATCGAGGTGATCGTGGGTTTTTGCTCATACCTCAGTTGTTTATGTACCGATGTTTCTGATTTTCACCCGGGTCCAAGCGATGTCGGGGGGCTTCAAAAAGTTGATTTCAACATACACACGGACAGACTGACAGAGCTCCCCTATTCATAAGCTTTTAGAAAATATATACTTTATGGGGTCGGAAATGAAAATTGTAGAAATTTTACACGGAATGACACACCTATACATACCCTTTTTCACTGTGTGAAGGGTATAAAAAACAAATTTTAAATCGAAAAACTGTAAAGTATTTTTAGTTATATTTTTTGAAATGTTGTCCATGCACACTGATGAAAAATCAATTAAAGGTACATTTGCAATGTTTTAAATCAAACAATAATTTTACGATTAGTATACGGACATAAGCTTTTAATATTAAATCGAAAGGATAAATTTGATCAAACTTTTATTTAAAAATGATATCCTAAGTTGTTTTTATATTATTATCAATCATTCATTTTTTTGATTAACTAAAATTTGTTCAGTATTTTACTGTATCTTGACATTACCAAAAATACGAAAACTGTTCTAGCATTACCTTTCATAGAGAAGAGTTCAATGTTTGCATGTGAAAATTATCATAAAAATCGATAAAGTAGAATTATGTTAAAATTAAGTAAGAGTTCTATTTAAGTATACCCTTTATACAGTATGTGCCATCGTATAATATTCAAATGTGTTTCCAGTGGACCAAAAAGGAGAATATGTACATGTATTTCTCACTTTAACAAAAGTCTGAACTTTTGATTAAATTTTTTTTCCTAACAGTTTTCTTAAGAAGTTCATAGGAGCTTGCAAATACTGACTATGTTTGTGTAAAAAATATAGGCAATCGTATTGTTTCGTTTATATCTCAGCTCATAATGTACCCACATAACTTAGTTCTTGAAAGCATATCTTATAAACTGATTCCCTATATGAGTCTTTAGTATATGACAGGGCTTTAAAAAGTTTATTTCAACATACACAATCATGGACAGATGGACTTACAAAATCAGTTCCTTCATCAAAGTGTAATCATAATGCACGATGTTAATTGTAAGTCACACTAGAAGGTCACGTTTTTTTATACCCTTCACCTGTGGTGCACAAGGGTATATATAGCTTTGTTATCCGTTTGTAATTTCTACAATTTTAATTTCCGACCCCATAAAGTATATATTTTCTGAAAGCTTATGAATAGAGGAGTCGATTAAGCCCCGACCGTCTGTCCGTCTGCCCGTGTGTTGGTTGAAATCAACTTTTAGAAGCAACTATATGTTCCTCAGATCTGTGTATGGCATCAATCTCTTGGAAATATCCAGGAATGAATCGCTATTGAAATTCAGCACAATCGCCCAATAACTTTCTGAGATATGAGCAAAAAACCACAACCACCTAGTTTTTTTCACAATTACAACAACAACATACATATATGTGACAGCGCATAGAGAAAAGGGGACCTAAGGGTAAAAACAGGTTTTGTTCAGGAGAGCCATTTTAAAGATTAAATAATTTTTTTATTTTTTTTAATTGTTCATAAGGAAAAAAATAAATAAATTTTTTGTAGTTTCGTTAAATCAAATTATTTTGTTAATTTAGTAGGGGGAAAAATTAAAATAAATAAATGTTACCGTTAGGTCCCTTTCTATTTGCGCTTAGAATCGTCGACTTCACTTTTATAAAACGTGTATATCTCTGGGAGGAACACTTTTGGGGCATGGGATCGGTCTCATTCGATGCTCAGATGTTTTCCACATAAAAAAAAGTGAAAATTGTTTTTTTACCATTAGGTCCGAAATGGCAAAGATATATACTCCCATGTACACTCTACTGTGAAGGGTGAAAAAGTTTACTTTTTATAGGCGCCCATTTTTCTAATGGTTGATATGTATTATTTAGGGATCAGCAAATATGTGCAATATTATATGTTGATCGGATAATATGGAAAAATTACTTTATAATGAGACATACATTACATTACATAGATTTAGGAAAAATTAACAATGACAAATACTCATCATACTCATACAACAAACTTGTAAATTTATATATTTTATACTTTTATTCAATTCAATATATAGGAAAAAAAACTTTGTTTTTTAAAAAAATAAATTTAATAAACTACAAAAGTTTTTTATATAGATATTTTTATAAAGAAATCAATTTATAAATTATTTTGAAAATTATTTGTATTTGAAATTTTGTTTTATAAAACTAAAATTAATTGCTCATTTCACAAGTTGTCGTAGGTGTTGTACGTCGTAGTTGTTGTATACATTTTTTTTGATAATTTCTACATTAATATTTTTTACAACACTTACAACAATTTAACCTGTGTTTAAAAATGTCGTACAAATACATAATAGCTGGAAGGTTATTAATATACACACATACATACACACAGACGTATATACATACATACATTCATGCATACATATGTGTTTCTAAATAATAGAAACATTAAATACGGACAAATGAAAAATATATTTTATACTTTAAATCAATATCCTAACTACTTTTTTATTAACAACAGTTGGTGCCTGAACATATACAATAAAATGAAAAAAATATTATTTTTATTATAAAAATGATAATGAAAGTACTTTTAATAAAATTTATTTAAATTTTTTTAAACTTTTCAAGACTAATACAAAACTTCATATATGGCAACACTGAGAATACAACTTTTACTTGAAGCTTTGATAGACCGTTTTTAGTTTAAGAATTAGCTAAACCTTTTTCAAGAAATCTCTTTAATGTACTAAAAAGCTTTAAAACTAAAGAATTAATACAGGTTTGTTACTTTGCTAAAAATTCAAAACTTTGCAAAAATTATATTCGAAAAGCTTTACTAAGCTTTAACTCTTCCATACATAAAAATATATATTTATAAATTTGGCAGCATATTCCGCATTATTTTACTTATAAACAGCGTTGTCAACTCGGTGATTTTATCACCGTTTTTGGTGATTTTTAACATTTCGAAAGCGGAAAAATTGTGAGTCAGTGCTTGGTGATTTTTTTTTTTAGTGTTTAGTGATTTTCTTTTTATTTCGGTGACACCAAACACTAAAATTCAAATTAATTAATTGAACAAAATTTTGTAAGTGTAAATTTATACACATACTACCAAAATGTAACTTATAGTACAATTACATGCAACTCGGCAAGAAAATAATATTACACTAAAAATTTAATTATTTATAAGTTAATTGATTGCCCAGAAAGTTTTTGTTTCAAAATGTCTAACTTTATACATATCTGCATTTGAGGTGAATGTGAATAAAAGAAATTCCTCTTTCTTTTGAGATCATCTTATAAATGATTAAACCTTAAAGCAAACTTTTAGCGTCCCACAACTTTAAATGTTTAAAAATTTTACCAGAAAACCTTGAAATTTTGAGTAAAATTAACATAATTAATGTTAGAAATGTTTTATCACATACAAAAGAAGATATTTTACCGTTACCAATGGCAAAATATTGAATCCAGTCGATTTTTGGATTGAAGTTAAATCGTACAAAGATGCAGTTAACTTAAATCCCTTTGAAGCATTAAACTTAAACGTTAAACTTTTGTCGCTCCCATGAATGTGTTTAAATCTAAAATTCGCAACCGAATGTCTTTAAATTCAGTTAATTCCTTACTTCACATTAAAAATGGGCTTAAACGGGAAAATTCCTGTTGCGAAACCTACCAAATAGCTGATGAAGTAAATATTCTAATATGTAATATAAAAATATTTATATATTAAATAATAGTTGTACTTATTTGGTGAATAATTTCTTTAATATTTTGTACAACAAATTCAAATATGTTTATAAAACGTCGTATAAATGCATCAGGTATGGAAAAATTAATCCTGTCGTAATTTTTTCTAAATGTTGAAATAAATTTCTTACAATGCATCATTCCTGTGATATATTGTGAATTGATAATTACTTTAATAATTAAATATTTTTGTTCTTTTTTCCAATGTTTTTGTTTATTTTTATTTACATATAAATATATGTATCTATGTAAATCTGTACTGACTGACTAAAAGATATTCGTTGTTTGATTTTTGTAAATTTTTTTGTTATTTATTCTTATATTCATTTAAAAATATCTTATTTTTAAAGAAATTTATTCAAATGTATAATTTTATTAAATAAATAAAAAAATAATTTTCAAATTATAAATTTAGTGCTTTTTTTTGAGAATGACGCGTATTTCCTGGGTTATGGTGCTTTTTGAAATTTTAAAGTTGACAACGCTGCTTATAAAGTTTCAAAAGCTTGTTGTTCACTTGTGTAGAAAAGAATAATGAAAACTCTACAAATATAATACAGTAGACTCGCGGTAACGTGAAGTATTAAAAACCAAGCGTGTTTAGTTTGCGAAGTTGTTCATGTTAACGAAGGTGTAACTCTTTAAAATTTCCAAATAAATTAGACATGTGATTTAACTCAAATTCATATATTTTTTTGTATTTTGAATTGTTATGTACATATGGTTTGTAAGGAAAAAAATGTACTTTAAAACTAATTAAAAAAATGTGTTACCTTTTTTTGTACTTGTTCAAACAGCGTTGGCAGAACATATGTTCAAACAACGATGTCTGATATTAAAAGGCATTTTGAATATGAAAGAAAGAGACCACATAAAAATTGCGACAAAATACACTTTATACGTTTTAACCATATCAAAGAACATGAATAATTTTTGACTGCCGACGTTTTGTTCTAGTCTGGACAAATCGATGACTCGTCTAGACGTAAAGTAAAGAATTAAACATGTTCAGGCAGTATTTTGCTATTGTTTTCTTTTCAAGACGTTTCCAAGTTGAATTTAAATAGCCAATAGCGTCCATTATTAGTTAAACCAATTTTTAAAAATTTCTGCTGTAATCCATTACGATTTAGAGCAATTGTAGTCCACAGGAGATTCGAAATTTCTAAAAGAGCGAGGATTTTTTGCCTTTCCAATAACAAGAAGTTTAACTTTTGTGAAATTTTTTACGAAAAACTTTAAATGCTAAATCGGCAGCACGCACTAAACTAAGCCTGTGCAATCATTTAGAGGGATACCCCTTTTTATGAAAACGATTTGCATAACCGACAAATTTGTTCACGTTATAAGGCTTTCTCACTGTGTTCATGCTACAGAGTAGTCAGTGTAAAAAAAATTATGTTCATCTTATCCGGTGTTTACGTAAGGCAGTTTTTTTGTTACCGCAAGTCTACTGTAATAATAGACATGTTTGGCTGTGTCGAGAATTAATTGCCCTACACTAATATGTTAAGCTGAATTGAGTTGTGTGTTTTGAGCGAATTTTTTCTCCAGACAAATATTTTTCCGTATGTAGCTTAGTCTTTTCTTTGAGGGAGAAAAATACAATATGTACAATGTACATAATACCTATGAGAGGAAAAATGTATTCATTAAAGGTGAATTCACCCATTTGTTCTAAACAACATTTTTTCCGGAGAATAACATTTTTTACTGAGAGTTTTCTGCAGAACGATTCACCCATTTAAGAAAATTTTTCCAAAAAAAACAAAGCTGCCATATAATATAAAAATGCAAACAGTTGTACAAAGTGGCAGCACCGCTAGCAAACTATGTAAATAAATACAAACGTAAATTATTTCATTAAAATATATGTGAAGAAAGTGTCGGATAGAAGAAAACTAAAATTATTATTTTTAATTGAAGTGCATAAAGTCAATTTGTTTGCAAAAAAATTTATAAAAAAAAATCGAAAATAAAATGAGTCGCAGTGAGAAAAAACCCTGTTTTAAATAATTATTTTTGTATGCACTATTGCTCATGTCATACAAACATTCTCTTCCTGGTTTTTTTAATTCTTATATTAATTTTTGAGCAATATTTTCATTAAATTCCATTTTAATTGTTAATTTTCGGCAAAAACAATTTTTGTATAATAAATGTACTGACACTGTGTGATGTGGCAACCAAATTCAATTTTCATGCAAATATTGAAAAAAAGTGGCATCCCAATTCAGTTTCTTCTGAACAAGAATTAAAATTAAACCAATTCAAGAAAAAACTTTCTGAACAAAATAATCTCTCTCTCTCTCTCAAAAGTAAAACATTAAACTCAATATAAAAAAAATTTGTTCTGAACTAAAATTTTATGGGTGAATCCAGCTTTAGATTATTAGCTTTTTAAGTCAATAAACAAAAGTGATACAGATCATGTGTTTAATTTTATTTGGAACACAAACTAGCAACACCAATTTTAATTGAACTTTTTTGTGTAACCTATATTTATGTACACGCAGAAAAAAAGTATGGTTATGATATGTTCAAAACTTTCATATTATATCATCTACATATAATAATATTTATTTATCGAAAAAAGTTACTTTTATTTTATTATTTATTTGGTCTTAATTATCTTAACAAGCGTTTAATTAAAATTTATTATTGAATTTTACTTTTCATAAAAAACTTTGATAAGGAGAGAAATAAAAATGTCTGGAAAAATTTCAGGGATGCAGTTTGAACTCTTTTGATTCGAGTCATATTTTAAATGTTTAAGGACCAAATTACCTATGACAGAGCCATGTATCTTATTTATAATAAACATTTGTAAAATATTCTTGTCAAGCGTTTATTATTCCAAAAATTATATTCCAGTACAAACAGAGGAAACCCATAAAATTATAAAAACTACGATATAGTTGTCTTTAAAATATAATATGATTTAAATAATTATTACAACAAAAATAGTATGATAATGATATCTTCGCAAAAATATCTTTATTTTATAATTCTTTCGAGGATACAAATAATTATTAAGTGTTAGTTGAACAACAGTATGGTTACGTACCAATCAAAATATTATTTTTTTTAACAATAATTTGTTTTCAACGATTCTTATTTTAGTTGAATAGATTTTCTCATTTTAAAAGATGTGAATAAAATAAAAGCGCTATATTCGGCCGTGCCGAATCTTATATACCCTTCACAACGTGTAGTCATGCAATAACAGTAAATTCACGTATGTATGTTAAAAAAAAAAAAAAAAATAAAAAATAAAAAAAAAATTTAAAAAAAAAAATTTAAAAAAAAAATTAAAAAAAAAAAAATTATTATATACATATATAATATATATAAAACAAAAAAAAAATAAAAAAAAAATTAAAAAAAAAAAAATAAAAAAAAAAATAATAATAAAAATATATATAATATATTAAATAAAAAATAAAAAAAAAATAAAAAAAAAATTAAAAAAAAAAATTTTAAAAAAATTTAAAAAAAAATTTTTTTGCCTCAGCTGGGATTCGATGCCACGTTTTCTCTAACCAGTATACACGTTTGTATGTATGTATGTTGTTGTTGTAATGTTGTTTTTATGAAAAGAAAATCGAGGTGGTCGTGGGTTTTTGCTCATATCTCAGTTGTTTATGTACCGATGTTTCTGATTTTCAATACCGATCTACTCCCGAATATTTCTGATATTTTAATACCTTACCCGGGTCCAACCTATGTCGGGGGGCTTCAAAAAGTTGATTTCAACATACACACGGACAGACGGTCAGACGGACAGACGGACAGACGGACAGACGGTCAGGGCTTAATCGACTCCTCTATTCATAAGCTTTCAGAAAATATATACTTTATGGGGTCGGAAATGAAAATTGTAGAAATTTCACACGGAATGACAAACCTATATATACCCTTTTTCACTGTGTGAAGGGTATAAAAATACAAAAATTAAAAAAAAAACTAGCAAATAACAAAAATTCACGATAAATAGTTAAAAAGTGTTAGCATAATAAGTTGTAGTAAAAATATAACAACAGAAATAAAAATACTTAAAAAAATAATTTGCTTTAGAAAAAAATAATGAGTCTACATTTTATTTGTTAACATAATGTTATCATCACTATCCAAAGGACTGTGCGATGAGGATTGTCGACAATCACCAGTCGGCAGTGTGAAATCGTTTTTCTAGTCCAGAGCAAACGCCGGTTGTGGTGCGGGACTCAGTGATTGAAGGTATACTGATCGGAGAACACGAAATCACTGAGAAGCGAAGGGAGTCGAAAGGGGACCCGTGATAGTAGTGGTCTGCTTCGATATTCCCCCTACATGTGAATATATCATCACTATCGTAAATGCTAAGCGAAATCTTTATTTCGATAAATTTTTAATTCTCCTTATAATTAAAATTGGTATTATGAATTTGTTTGTGAAGTTTTGGTTACCTTCATTGAATAGTTGTTTTAAAACAATTAAGAGCACTATATTCCGCTGTGCCGAATTTTTCATTTTGTTATTAACAGAAATCGCTATGAAATAATCTCTTTATACTAAAATGTGTATGACTTTCTTTGAGTAACTTTAATTTGCTTTTAATATATTTGTTACTACAATAATGTTTTTTTTGGGAACTGAAGAGTATAATTTGGTACCAGAGGTAGTTTAAAAATAATATTTGCATTGTGTGGGCATGGCACCTTCTAATTTTTTGAAATAATATAATTAATGTTTGCATTGACCTTAGATAATCTGTAATAGATTTATTTTTTTCTCAAAATTTTTCTCCTTATAGAAATAATATGGATTTAAGATTAAGCGCTATATAGGAGATGGACCTTAAAGTGCACTTCTCACCTTGACATTATAATAAAATTTTACAGAAAGCTATATATGCGAAATTTCATCATATAATACATTAATTCTGCTGGTTTTAAAAGCTTTTAAGTTTCATTAGCAGTATATTATGTAAGAAGTGGGTATTGCAGAAGGCGTGTCCAGGTAGTGGGCGTTAAAGTTTGCGTGCCACATTAATTTTTTGGACTTATAGTCATATATCATCATTCATATAATTCTGTCGCTTTTATGAGCTTTTGATTTTCAGAAGCAATAGATAATGTAATAAGTGGGCGTAAAGGTAGACTCCTAAAAGTAGGTTCTGCTAAAAAATTTAGCTAATGAACTAATTTAATCAATAAAGAGTCATTTATCCTTTCAAAATTTTTGTCCATAGAGAAATTATAAGAAGTTCCGGTTATATGGGAGGTGGACGTTAAAGTAGGCGTATCACCTTAATTTTCCGTTGTTATAAGTAGTTTATAATGTTTGCAAAATTTAAGAATCATGATCTAATTTTGTCAGTTTATTACGTTTTAAATTCTAGAAAGTATTTTTAAAGTAGACCGAAAAGACATTGTGAGGTTGAAAATTTTCGTACATTTCGATCTATAACTCCTTTTATATGCATAAATTTTAGTAAAAATGCTAAAAAAATACAGACGAAATTTTAAACAAAACAATCGCATTTTGTTCGATGTAGGTAGAACCAGGGTACACTTATACAAGGTGGCGGTGCAAGCCCAGCTGACTATTTTTTTGTGTTCTGGAGAATGTCAAAATACATACTTAAAAAAATTATTTCAACTTCGGAAATTGTCAAACTCCATACATAAAAAAAGAGAGACAAAAATTGCTCTCCTTTACGCTATCACCTTATGTAATTACACCATGGGTAGAACATTGTTTTTTTGACCAACTCTTGCATTACAAGCTGTAACTCTCTTCCGTATATTCTGATTGAGCTCATTTTTAATACCAAACAAACCTTGTATATAAGAAATATTCTGACAAAATTTTACCCCCCTAATTTTTGCAGTTCGAGTTCTATCGTGATTTCAACAGACGGACAGATAAACGGACTCAGCTAAATCATCCTAAAATAAAACCAAAACTCAAAAAATATATACTTTGTGGAGTCTAAAATGGATATTTCTATGTGTTGCAAACGAAATGACAAAATAAATATACCAACACACTAATTTCTTTCGTGGTGGGTTAAAAAAAACGCTAATTAATTTTTTCACTTGCGCAACATGTGTATAAACATTTTGTTAAAGGTTTTTTCTTCAAGTAAAACTAAAAACAACAAAAATATTAAATAAACATCAAAAAGAAACCAAATCATTATGATTGTAATAGTTTTTCTCATTTTCGATTACGACCCCTTTGGTTATAACTAGTTAACCCCATTCCTAAAAGGTCAATGATGATGAGTAATCATTTGTGTTTTGGATTTTTTTATTCAGCACTTTTTGGTTTCATCTTAATCACCCATAAAAAATAACTATTTAAACAAGTCGTTATGTTTTGTTTTGTGAAAAGAGTTAAAGGGTGCTAGTAATGGGAACGGAATTAGACAAGTTAAGTATACTAATGTTGTTTTTGGTTTGTTGTAAACATTTTGACACTTCCTGTAATGTAGATATGGTTGCTTAGTATGAAGCTTAATATAATAGTAATATAAATAAATTTCAAAATATGCGAGACCAGAAAACAGAAGTTATAATTGTGTGAAAGTTTAATTTTTTTGGCATTAAAGCAGTATTAATTATTTTATTTCAATTTAATTGATTTTCACATAAAATTTTTTTTTTGTGATGCAGTTTTATTTTTCAGCCGTGATAACGTGCAGTCTATCCAAGGATGGTTTTAAAAAAGTGCTTTCAGGGAAAATAATACACTAAGAAAGCAGTCGATTTGTGATATAAAACACAATTTTGTAGTAATAAAACTTTCTTCTCAGATGCAGTTTTTATCTCCAAGCTGATTTGAATAATTTTTTTAATTGGTGTACGGTAAATCTTATGGAATTGAATTTAACAAAATGCAAATCTATGACTTTCTGCAGATACTCACCAATTTCAAATGTTTCCTCTCTAAATGGCTCTAATTTAAATGTTGTTGATTCGTTTTTGGATCTTGGAATTCTCTTTGATGTAAAAATTAATTTCAACTCACATGTAATAATGGGGTATTAAGTTTCATAAAGCGTTGGGCTAAGGAATTTAATGATCCTTATGTAACAAAAAAATTACTCACGTCATTGGTAAGACCTTTACTGGAATATGGATCAGTAATTTGGGATCCCCAATATGAGGTGTATATTCAAAAACTTGAATCAGTCCAAAAACAATTTTTGCTGTTCTGCCTTTGTAACCTTCGTTGGAATCCTAATACAAACTTACCGTCATATCGTAGTCGTTTACTACTCATTGCGCTCCCAACGTTACAAAGCCGAAGAATTGTTTCCAATATTGCATTTGTCATAAATCTAATTCAAGGCAAAATTGGTTCTACATAACTTCGACGTAAAATATGCATCAATGTTCCTAATAGGCAGCTCAGATTTTTGAACCGTTTATGTACCATTTCATAGATCAAACTACATTAACTTTGATCCAATTAGAAGAATTTGTGCTGAGGTAAATAAGTTCTATATTCACATTGACTTTTCTGATAATGTTGCTGTAACAAGTGGAAAGCTGATAAGATTTCTAAACTCAAATGCATACGTTTAATGTTGTTTTTATTTTTCTTTATTTTTGTAGTTTAATTAAAAGTGTTGCTCAACTGTAAATTTTATTATATTGATTAAATTTAATAAATAAATAAATGCTAATGGATTGCCGGAGACCGTTCGAAGTATGAATAAGGAAAATGGCTTTATATTCGGGTACAATAGATTACGAGTTAGTATAGTATATGAAAATAGGATAAATACGTAAGGCCTTGTAACCGGCTACTGCAAAAATATTAACTACTGTCTACAATGAACGCAAGGAAAATTCTGAAAGCCTTGCAGTCTAGTCCTCCAGCTAGTCTACATTAACGGCTACAACAAATACAATCTAGATACCGAGCAAGTGTCTGGGAAACGGGCATCCGCACGGTTTTGGATCGCATTTTATATGACAAAGTCAAAGTGTCACACGAGCAGTGTGGGTAGCTGGTCGATTCTTAAATAAAACTTTGACTGTTTATACTAAGCATAATATAAACTCAATGGGAATTTTAAGTAATTCATAGCTAATACGTATTACTTTACGTACTTTAGTTTAATTTTTAATGGAACGTTACATGTTATAGTTTAGTTCTATTTCCGTTGTAGTTCAAGTTCTGTTCTAGTTCTGCTCTAAATGGCCATATGTTACGAATCACGTTCATAAAAAAAACTGAAAATATAACAAACACAACTATAGAAAATACTTCGACAAGCTCCACCACACGACGAGTTAGTTGTTTTAGTTCAGTTCTACTTCAGTTCTAGTTCAGTTCTAGTTCAGTTCTAGTTCAGTTCTAGTTCAGTTCTAGTTCAGTTCTAATTCTATTCTAGTTCAGTTCTAGTTGAGTTCTTAGTCAGTTTTTGTTTAGTGCTAGTTAAATTATATTTTATTTTTATTTTTTAGTTTAATTCTAGCTTATCTCCGTTTAAGTTATGGTTTAGTTCTAATTCAGTTTTAGTTAAACTCTGGTTAAACTTTAGTTTCATTGTATGTCAGTTCTAGTTTAGTAATAGTTTTGAAAAAGTTTACTAAAAACAAGACTAATTCAATCTAGTTTAGTTCCGGTTCAGTGTTGTTCAATTCTTGTTTAGTTTTAGTTCATGTCTTTTTCAGTTTTAGTTCAGTTATAGCTCAATCCTAGTTAAGTACAAGTTAAATTTCAAGTTGATTCCTAGTTCATCTCTTTATATTTAGTTTAAGTTGACTTTTGGGGTTAAATCTCTTTAAATTGTAAATTATGAATCCATTATGAATTTGAAACAGAAAAAGTTAAAAAAAAATTGTTCGTGTAACATATTTGTCAAGTCAGCAAGTAATAATGGTTAATTTATTTTTGGTTGAAACTACAATTTTGTCACCTTCAAAAAAAAAAAAGCGAATAAACAGAGAAACGAAAAATTTAGTCTTTAGTGTGTTTCAATGACTATTTATTATGACCCCAATACTAATAAAAGGTCAGTTTAATATTCAACTCATTGATACACATACTGAGTAAGTGTGTAGTATAAATCTAATACGGAAATGTGAATTGTTTGCCAAAAAGAAACGATAGATGTTAAGATAAGAAACTTGTAAAAACATAGTTTTCAAAGTAAGTTTCAACATAAAATATAAAACATTTGTTTAATACTTCTTTTTTCCCCCCTTCAGCCAAAGTTGCTGAGTTTACAATTTGTAGAGAAAATTGATTTCGTTTTCACTTGCCACCCCTATCATATTACACTTCTCAGCTGTACCAAGAAAAATACCTAACAAGGTGTTCTTTGTAAACACTAAACAATAAAATTCCATTCAAAATCCTTGCATAATGTTAGGGGTTGTGAGCTACACCCAATCATTGCTATCACCACTACTACTAATAAGTATTACTAACCCTCAACAATTTATGTTGGCATTACAGGTATTTGAGCAATGCTTTAGATGGCTTTAACTGTTGCCTCATTAAACTTTTAAAGTCTTCTTATATTTTTTTGTTCTTTTCCAATTTGGTTGCTCTAGCTACGTTTTAAGATTTTAATCTTGAATTTTCATTTTATAATTCATTATTGTTTAAGCCTCAAGGTATAAGTCATTCAGTAGATAAGTGGGTGTGAGTGTGTAGTCATATCAACTGTGGAAGAGTAATAATAGTGGCTGTAGTTGTACATAGCAGTGAGATATGTATATTCTTTTGAAGTGAAATATGATATTTATGAATTTTGCTTTAGTTATTTCTAAAAATATACTCCCTTTTGCTGCAGTTCATTACAGTTGTCATTGTTGGTGTTGTTGTTGTTGTTGTTGTTGCTGTACTATTTAACAGTCTGAAAAGCATTCAGTTCGTACACAACATTCAAAGTACTTAGAAATCAAATGGAATGGGTCGAGATAATTAGAATTAGATATCATAAATGTAATTGTATGATTAATTCATTGAGTTTGATTTAAATGTTGCTTGTTAAGAGTCTCTATTAAATGATTTTGTAATGAAGCTAAAATATATCTTTATCGCATTTAAAGTGGCTGAGTAGTTTCATATTCTAATTGATGTTGCAATGAACGGGAGATGTTTTATTTTTAAATTAAAATGCTAGTGTGATGTTATGACTTAAGGGTTATTAGCTTAGATTTTATTTTTACTTAAACATTTTTTTAAAGGCTTCAATAACATACATGAGTTATTATTGAGAAAATGAACAGAAATGATTTTAGCTTGAAGGAAAACACGGTAGAGATAGAGATGGAACTGAACTAGAACTAAAAAAAACTGTTCTAGCGGTAAACAGCAAGAGAAGTTTAGTTTTCTTATAAAGGGTCCGCCATCTAACGTTTCTTTTTTCAACTAGTGCTTATTTCGTGAATGGTAACACTTAACTCATGTCTAATTTGACAGGTAATTAGCTTGATCCTTCCGCTAAACGAATATGGTTGTGTATACGCTTGAACAACGCTGGGAAATTATGCGACATTACTTTGACCGATTTGCCAAAAAAAAAAAAAATCATCTTTTCAGATGAAGCTCCTTTTGATCTTGGCGGGCATGTTAACAAGCGAAATTGTCGCATTTGGGGTACAAAAAACCCGCACGCATACATTGAAAAGCCGATACACCCAAAACGAGTCACTGTTTGGTGCGGATTTTGGTCAAGAGGCATAATTGGGCCATTTTGCTTCGAAAATGAGCAAGGAGTGGCCGTAGTCAATGGCGATCGTTATCGGGCCATGTTGAATTTTATTTCACAAACATTTATGAGGAGGATATTGGCAACATTTGGTTTCAACAGGACGGTGCTACGTGCCACACAGCCGAAGCTACACTTTTTTTTATAGCATTTTCAAAAAAAAAAAAAAAGTTTTTTGGCGGACCCTTTAATTCTAGGATTATATTGTTATTAACAACAACTTTGCATGAACTCTGTCTAAGCTCAACAATGAGTTTTTTGGGAGATTTTACCCGTATTACAATTTTCAAAACCACAATCTGATCAAAGCACAATGTGATCATTTTCAAAATTATTTCATTTTTTTTTCATAAACCGTTATGTATCTTATGGGATCAGCTAATCGTTATTAACGCTATAAGTCCTCTAGGTTTAAATAAAATTAAATAAGACTATTTAAACCAAAAACTTTATTTGAAAGAAAATTGTATTGGAATTTTATTACTACGAAAATAAAGCATAAAATATGTGCATAATTTGAGCATTTAATTTGAAAACAAACTTTGCTGGCAATCAACTGAACATACACACACACACACACACCTATATATACAATGAAATATTTCTCTACAAATTCTAAATTATAGAATATTTAATAAATTGTTTACGTTTCACACTTGAAATGAAACACAAATAAAAGCCATTGAAATAAATTTGAAATATTTTGTAGAAAAACACTTTTTTTATAACCAAAGCTACACACACACATCCTCACACAAGTAAGTACTTCATTGAAATTGAGTAGGGAGTTGGTATTCAAAAGCATTTAAAGTCTACTCTTGGCTATTTGATTTGCATAAGTGTGTAGGTGTACCCGCAACACACACACACATGCACACACTTCGCTTCAGTAGCTTTGCTTAAGGCTCATTCCTTCAACACCTCGTTATGTGTAATAATGTTCTTGGGAAAACTTTTCCACCAACACTATTTAGTTGTACAATATGCAGATTAGTTGTAATAATGTCAATAAATATTTAGTGTATTTCCCTTCACGCCACTCTATTGTTAAAAGTGCTATTGTAGCGAAAACTTTGCATATTTATTAAACATAACAGAAGAAGAAAAGCTACAGAGAGCTAATTTTAAAATTAAACTTAAGTACAAACGGAAATCTAAAGCTTAGGGCATATTTCCGTATTGTTTCTTTAAAGCTTAACGAGGGGTACCTTCTTTATGTTAAATAGTGATTTAAATGAGCACGTGTTTCAAGGCTAAAGTTTTGTCCTTTCTACTTTGCTTTTAGTCTATGTTTTTGTTAAGGTTGTTAAGTAAATTTGTTATCGTTGTTGTAGTGAAAGTAAGTAGTCATAACAAACGTAGTACATAGTTAAAGGCAACGGCAACTTACATTATCTATTATAGATTTTTAAGCACGAAAATTGTAAGAAACTTAAATTACCAAAACACTTTAATAGCTTTAAATTAAGGGAAAAACAAAAAACAAGCAGAAAAAGTAACTAGTATGTGGTTGGGAATAAACTACAGGGCGTTTGGTGGCAAATTTATATTTTTAAATACAATTATTTCAAAAAGTAATAAACAGTGCGGAGGGAGGGAGTTTGGGGCTGTTTGAAATTACTATTGTGCGGATTTGTCAGTCACGAAATCATAATGGTCGCTCATTCGCTGTGGAGACATTTTTTAAGAGTAATGTTTCTTTCGTAAGTAATTGCTCATTGAAAACTTTGTTTAAAGTTTGTTATTCGGCCAACACGTGATGGACCGAGTGTAAATTTAATTCGTTTGTGGGTGCAGTGACTCCACACAACTGCTTCGGCTATGACTGTCCCATGGTCAAAGCCCAGTCGATCTTCAAGGACGCCCGCAAACGTTAAACTGGTTGAAAGCAGTTTACGTGAAGATCCGCGATTTTCAATACGGAAAAGAGCAGCCTCACTGGAACTTCCAAGAGCGATTATTCATGAAATTCTAAAAAAGCCTCTGAAACCCCATCCTTTTAAAATACAAATCGTTTAAGAACTAAAAAAAAGTGACTTTAATTTACGCAACAATTTTTGCAAAATTATGTTGGAGCATTTTTGCACAGTTAATTCCATTTTTTAGAGCGACGAGGTTAATTTTCATTTAAATGGCTACGTCAGAAAGCAAAACTGTCTTTCCTGGTCTCCAAGAGCCCGCAACCCTCGATTGAAACTTCAAAAAGCATTGCATTGCCCCAGGGTAACTTTTTGGTGTGCCTTATCCACGTATGAGATAATTGAACCATATTTTTTTTTTCGAAAATTCTCGAGGCCAGACGACAAATGTCAAGGGTGAAAATTATCGACGTAGGATTACGGAATTGTTTTTGCAAAACCTATGAGCTCATCCGTTGTACTCTTCACACACGTGGTTTTACCAGTATGGGGCTACTGCAGACACATCTAGAGCTTCGATGAATTCCATGAACACCAAGGTCGACCGATCTAACTCCCATGGATTTCTATAAGGGGTTTATAATGACAATCGCTAATCTCTTGTGGCTTTAAAGGAAAATACTCGTAAAGAAATCAGATCAATTGAACCAAGTTAACTGAAGCGTGTGGCGCAGAATACAAGGCTCCGTTTTGAACAGTGTGTTCAACTTGATGGAAGACATCTGGATGACATACTCTTTAAAAAATAAAATCCGTATTTTCATTCTATCGTCCAATGCTCTTAATAAAACTTGGTGTCAATTGTTAAATTTTTTATTTTAGTTTGCAAAAATATAAATCTGCCCCAAGACATCCTGTAGTTCCTTCTAACTTCTGACTTGTAACATATCTGACTTATTATTTGTATACAAAACTATCGATTTTAACATTAGATTGTCATAGGAGCCCAACTAGTTAGTTTATTTATACTTATACTTTTATACTAGTTTAAACACAAGTTATTGTTATGTAGTAGTAAGTGACTGTACTCACCTCAGACATGCTGAAAAAATTTGATATGCGTTTGACACAGCAATTTAAGCTTCAAATGCTATGAAATTTTTTTATTTTTATCGAGATTTCAACCAGATTTTTGTTTGAAAAATAAATTACTTTTCAATTTTGCAACGGTTAAATGGTGAGTTTATTTATTGTCATTAATTGCTTGTGAGATCTATCACTTTTCCTTTAGTCTCGTTACTACAAGTTATATGACTGATTCGAAATGTTACCAGTTTAAAGTTTAGCTACAGGGTATTTGTTATTTATACATATTTCTTCAGTAGTATGAGTAATTTCATTTTGTATATAAAGAAAAATCTTATTAGTGTTAAATCGAAATGTCAAACACACTTTTGCTGAACCATCATCTTTCTCAAATGCAATTTATTGCCTAATAAAAACCGTAATTTTTTTATAATCTGTGCTAAGGTAATATAAGGACTATATGTGGGAGTGTATGTACGTTTGCTATTCAATACGTAACATGAAGATGTCTGTGGTCTTTTCACAAAACAATTTTTTTTTTCATATTTTCAAAACCCCAAAAAAAAAAATAAAGTTGATTCTTTATGAAGTGATAGAAAAGGTGTAAATGATATGACATTTTTTGATATATTAGTTTTAGTTAAAAATTTAAAAATTTTTTATTTTTACATGGTACCGCAGTAAGAGTAGGATGTAGGATGGCGCCTATAGGTGCGAGAAAACGTCTTTAAGGTTTAACTTTTGTAGTTAAGAAACTTAGAGTTCTCTTATCTCGACTCAAGATGTTTTGTCAAAAGTCCACAGATATATTCATTAGAAATTTAATACATCTTGGTTAGAAATATTACCCGAACTAATTAAAAGCATCTAAGCTGCTCACGCTACTTAGACACAATCTGCTGTAGAAAATGAGTTTAAAATATAAAAAAAACTGGATGACCTGGCAAGCATTCTTTTGCCTTTAAGGTTTCTGAAGAGGAAAATCGTTGTTTTACCATTAACTGATGTAACACATATAAAATAAAAATTTTACTATAAAGAGGAACACCGAATCTAAATCTAAAATTAAACGATTTTTATAAAAATACGTTCCTAACAGCAGCAACACCAATAACATCTAAATATGATACAATGTTGGTTTATAGAAAGAGAAAAATCTAACCCCCATACCTAAACAAGAGCATTGAGCGTCAAGCGTAGGAGTTTTACATGTGTTTTGTTTTTGTTACAATAACAAAATACATGCAAAATTGCAACCCTTGATGCTCAACGCTCTTGTTTAGGTATGGGCCTAATGGTCAGCGCACAAATAAAATGAGAATCGAAACAACGACTGAAAAGATTCAGCTCAACATTCCAATTAGAAAGACCGAATGACATTGTATACATAAGACATACCGTAAATGGTTTGGTGGCAATAAGAAAACATAATATAGAGGGCATTTTGATGATATTTGTATGGGATTATATAGGAAAATCTGAATGTCATATCTCCGGAAACACTGAACCGATACCATGAAAACTTCACATAAATCATCTACAGAGCCTGAAATTGAAATCGGTTGATCCGTTTCCGCAGTTAGTTGTGACATCAAATTGTATGCTTTGTTATTTAAACAGGCAAGTAAGAGCTCTTTAATCGACTGGGCCGAATCTTATATCCAATTTACAAAAGTTACAAACTAAAAAAGTTATTTGTGAAATAGATTTTCCTAAACCTGTTTCTTATTTACACTTGCTGAATTGATGCTGTCCTTTGTCAATTCAAGGCATGTCATCATTTACATACAATCTTGTAGGGTGTGATCATGTTCGTGCGACTAGTAAACGTCAGAAATCGAATAACTTTGAAATTTCAGCAATACGGCTAATAAAGTCTACATTAAAAACAGTCGTCCACATGAATAAGCATATCAAAATGAAACAATTAAAGGCTATTTTACATCTGACTTTAAAATATGTAAATCTACATGTCTGTCAAAATCAGAAGTTTCTACCAACGGCTGATGTCACATGTTTTGACAGAAGAAAATAGAGCGCACTCTAATTAAAATTTTGTCAGATGTCTCAACACTTGGTTTTTTACAGAAGTAATGTTTTAAAGGTAACACACGACATGTATTAGCAGTGGAGAATTTGACAAGTCAGATGTAAAAACCATGCCGTGTATTAGCACCTTAAAACAACACACTTACGGTTTGCTCTATCTTGTACATACTAAGTATATGCCAAGGTGATCATCAGCAACCGTTTGCATATGTTGTTGCCATTAGAAATTTTTTTTTTGCCAGATTGAACCAATATTTACTATTATTTCTTTTAAATATTATATTTTCTTTTTATATTTTTATATGTTTATCTAATAATGACATTCAAAAAGTTATCTGAAAGCTGCAACAATTGACTTCGATTAGTGAAAGAGAGCCATACTTGATTTATTAGTCTTATTACAACCACTAGTGGCTTAAAATGGCTAATTTTAAATAGCAACATTTACGAAAGCATTTCTGTCAAGCTGAAAGACACACACGAGTTGGTAGAATTATTGGGGACTTTAAAAGTTGATTTCAACGCTCACAGGTACGGATTAAATAAAAGACAACACTTAAACGACTTCTCTATCTACTTAATCTATCTGCCCTTAAATGTATTTTTACGAAATAGATTTTTTTAGAGACTCCACTTCACAAAAATACAACTCGACACAAAAATTGAGTGCATTAGTATCAAAAATAACAGTTTTTTAAGCAATTTAACAAAAGAAAATACATAATCATAATAATAAAGTTGCTATTAGGTTTTTGCCTTCTCCTGTACATTAACAGTTATTTGCCTTAAAACCTTTCCACCTGTGACCAGTGATATACACTTTGTGGGGTTGGAATTGAATACTGTATAGAAACTTGTATATACCTCTTTACATCCCGTGGTGAAGACCATAATAAGACAAAATTGGTAGGTTGTAATATAATGTTTCAGAGAAATGTTTTATACTAGATAAATCGGCTAAGAAGAGAAAATTATACTCAAACCCAAAAAAATGAATTTGCAGGGGTTCAACTGGTGACGAAGTGATTAAATTTAAGTGAAAATACTAATGATTTTAACATAAGCGTGTCATTGGAAATCATGTGTTGACATTAATATATTTATATTCTGCACTCAATTCTGATAAGCGTATAGAACTCATGTCTTCTTATTGAAAAGCATGCGATGTTTAATGAGTTGATATTGTTTGCTTACATGAATTGTTTTAGATATTTTGCATGATGTTGCATTAAATTTTAAGCACATCATTTATGACAAATTATTTTGCAGTTAAGAAGTCATTTAGAATGAAAGCTTTTACACTATAGATTTAGAAGTCTTGAAAATGTAATTCGCTTTGCACTACTTCTAATTTTCTTTTGCTGGGAAGTAGCAGAGTTAATTAAAAATGTTAGAAGAAAATTATTTAAGTTTTATAATGAAATAAAAACAAATTTTCAGTATGAAGTCAAAGCAAAAAATAAAACATGATTGATAAATAATGTTTCATATTTTCTTACGATATATGTACGCCAATGGGTGTCCTCGTGGACTAGTAAGTATTAAGATAGGGGTTGCGCATTCTATTCCCAGCAGAGAATCTGGTATATAAAACCACACTAATTAAATCGCATTTATTAAGACACTCGTTCATTAAAAAGATTGTGATTTGTATATGTATGTAGTGTAAAAAAACTTTGTGTGTAGTTAAGGAATTCAAGATTCGTTGCAGCCCAACAAATGTTACACTCTTACTTGTTATTTTTATGAAATTACAAATTTATGTGGAAATATGCTTTTAAAGGCTAATAAAAATTCCTATACCTTTTCCCACAAGGTTACAAATTATTATTGCATTTTAATGTGATAAAATAACTGACATTTCCCACATACAATTTACGAAAATGTAAAGCATACATTAGGGATATAAATTGGAAAAATATATGTATGTAGCAAGTATTGAAAT
Organism: Phyto melanocephala; assembly: GCA_941918925.1. Taxonomy (NCBI): domain Eukaryota; kingdom Metazoa; phylum Arthropoda; class Insecta; order Diptera; family Rhinophoridae; genus Phyto; species Phyto melanocephala. The sequence continues at coordinate 127,401,401 of OW799234.1, read as the reverse complement.
AAATAGACAAACTGATGACATTTTTTATATTAAAAAGAAAAAATAAATAAAAATAGTATTTTTAAACAGACGCTACTAGAATGTAAATTAGCAGTTTTAAGAGAAAAATATAAATGCGAATGCTTGCATTAAAGTAACATACGAAATATTATTTAAAGAAACTTTGTGTAACTTTTGTTAAACACGTAGGAACTACATACGTGTGTCTATGCATGTAAACATGAAACTACAATTTGTTTTACTAAAGTGTTGGGAAATTGATTTTTTTTTTTAGGAAATGAGTGAGATAATTGTGTTTTGCATTAAAATTTAATGGGCATACACGTACATAGATATCTACATCTACTTCCTAAAAAGTTGCCATTTTCTTAATTTAAGCAGAAAAGAAAGTAAGCGAAAAAAATAAAATATTTATGTATCTATTTTGTGAACGGAAGAAAAAAGTGGGAAATCTATTATGGCACAACACGACCATTTTATGCTCTACACCAACATCTGGGTGTTGTGCATTGGGCAAAAAATATAATTCACTAAAACAAATTAAGAAAAATTTCGGGAATCAAACATCGTCAACAAATATCGTAGAGATCTTTTAAATCATACTTAAAGTAACGAAATATGTATAAGTATGTATATGGGCATTTCCTCCAAATGGTCAACCAGGACTGCAAAATAAAATTTTGATTATCCACGTGTTTTACTTTTTATAATTATAAACAAGTAACAGTGCTATATTCGGCCGTGCCGAATCTTATATACCCTTCACAACGTGTAGTCATGCAATAACAATTGTTGTTCATCCCATATAAAATACGTGCATACGTACCCGTTAGAATAAATGTGGCATCGAATCCCAGCTGAGCCAAAAAAATTTTATTTTATTTAATATATTATTTATATTTTATTATTTTTTTTTTTTTTTTTTTTAAATTTTTTTAAAAAATTTTTTTAGAAAAATTTTTAAAAAATTTTTTTAAATTTTTTTTTAAATTTTTTTAAAATTTTTTTTGTAGTTTTTTTTATTATTTTTTTCTTATTTTTAATATTTTTTCTTTTTGTAATTTCTTCTTTTTTTGTATGGTTTTTACATATATTTATGTATGTATGTTGTTGTTGTAATTGTGAAAAAAAGCGAGGTGGTCGTGGTTTTTTGCTTATATCTCAGAAAGTTATGGGGCGATTGTGCTGAATTTCAATAGCGATTCATTCCTGAATATTTCCAAGAGATTGATACCATATACAGATCTGAGGAACATATAGTTGCTCCTAAAAGTTGATTTCAACCAACACACGGACAGACGGGCAGACGGACAGACGGATAGACGGACAGACGGACAGACGGTCAGGGCTTAATCGACTCCTCTATTCATAAGCTTTCAGAAAATATATACTTTATGGGGTCGGAAATGAAAATTGTAGAAATTACAAACGGAATGACAAAGCTATATATACCCTTGTGCACCACAGGTGAAGGGTATAAAAAAAGTCGATGTTTTTGTAATAGAAAGGTATCATAGCTAATCTTAGCTGTTATACTTGAGAAAATTGGGCTGGAAACTGGAAAATTTTATATTTTCTTTTTAAGCTACTTCTAAAGACCTTTTTATTTTCAATTATCTTACATGAAAAAAATGTATTACGTTTGCAATCTTCCTTCAAAATTTCTATATTACAATCAATTACACAGTACAACATTTTTCAGTTAATTGATTGCCAACTCAATTCTGTGAACTGTATGTGAAATAAGACCCAAAAAGAAGAATTTCTGCATCATTCGTTTTGTCTTCTTACCTGCGATTAGAAGTTAGTATCGATTTGAAGTTAGTACTATCGTATAGGGGAATTTATCACGTTTTAGGCCCTGTTGTTTGACATAGCTCGACAACCACTAGCCCAATTTAGTTGAAATAAATTTTAAAAAATTAAGAATTACAATTCCCTTAATCTGTTCATATATTGTTTTCCTATACAAGTAACACTTTCGAAGTTAAAAATGAATGTATGAAGGGAAAAAATTATTTTTTGCCTAAAAATTTAAATTTTTTTTTTAAAATACATAAAAAATCCAAAATGGAAGAAAGTTTCAAGTCTAGTTATTTTTTCGCAAAGTCACATAACCTATGAGCAAAATGAGACAAAGATCATAAAAATCGATGCACGCGTTTCGCTTTTATTCGCAATTGAGTAAATGTATGAATTTCAAAAATCAGTTATAGCCACCACCCTTAAAATAAAAATATAAATTAAAAAATTATCATGCAAAAAAAAACTTTATTTATAAAAACTTAATGAAAATAAAATAATATGCAATTAATACGCAATTATAATATGCATAAAAACAAAATGTAGAACATTTTTTCAATTATTGGCAATATCCATCCTTGTAGAAGTTGACGCTTGTGGTTCTGATGATCTTGTTTTCTTCGTAGGTTGTTCATATTAATGGTCTGAGTCTGTATCGTCATCCGAGATACACATACTATTCAAGGGCGTGTTTCTTTCACTGTGTCCACCAATTTCAATGTCTTCATCTTCGGTGCTTTCTTCAAACTGCATAATTGTGGAACTCCACCAACAAACCTCCGCAAGCAATGCATCCAATTTTTTGCTTTTGAACCGCTTTTCAAATGGCATGGTCACCTGGTGGAACCTCTCTCCTTGTTCGTCTGATTCCTGAGGTGATTGTGCCAAAAAAGTATCGAGGTGGTGGTGCAAGAAATGCAATTTCAGCGTCATGGATGCACCGATTTTTTCGAAATAAAACAGCAACCTGTCCACTCGTTGCTGTATCTCTTCTCGCTGGACACGGTTCTTTCCTAGAACGCCTTCTATTACTTCTTTCAATGCGTTCCATGCATGTTGGTGGTCGTGATGCTCTGAAAGCAAATGTGTGAAAGAATCACTTTTGATCAATTTCCGAATATCAGGTCCATTGAGAATACCTGTTTTAAATACATAAGAAAAACGAAAAAATTATTGGTAATGCGAATGTATAGAAATTAACAAATTTAGATATGACAATATTGAAATACAGAGTACGATACGTACCGTTTTTAATTTTCTCATCACTGAGTTTCGGAAAGATGGATTTCAAACAGTCAAAGGCGCCGTTAACTTTTTTGACCACCACTTCAACGAATTTCCCAGCTATTCCCAGTTTCATGTGGAGCGGTGGCAACAAAATATCATCCAGGTCCTTTATCATAGGTTCATTGCGTAATTTTAATTGTTTGTTGAGCTCGGGAGTTCTTCCTTTCCAATCTTTACATTGATATTGATTTCCTTTGTATCGTGAATCCCAATTACAAAGGAAGCAGAAGTATTTTGGATATCCGCCCTTTTCTATAATCCCTTGTAGTATGTTGACCACCTTCAGATCGCAACAAATGTTCCATTTGTGTTCATCGTATTTGATTTTCTGCAAAATTTCGCCCAATGCTTCATACGTTTCCTTCATAGTTGTGCTGAATCCCAATGGAATGCATGGTTTTTTATTTTTTTTGTGCAGCAGCACAGCCTTCAAACTAGTAACTGAACCATCAATGAATAAACGCCAGTCGCCAGCGATATAATCCATTCCCAATTTTTTCACTAAACCTGGGATATCATGGCCGTACGTGAACGTATTTGCTTCGTCAACGGAATAAAATTTCTGAAAATCAGCTTGGCGTTGTCGGTATGATGTTGCGCTGACATTTTGCTGTGTGAGTTTTCTTCTCTTCAAAAATGATGTCAGCCATTCGGAGTCGTGTTGTGATAGTCCCAGCTTGGCCACAATGTAATCCATTTCGATTTGTGGTAGCGGTTGTGGTGCACTATTTTCAATATCGGGTATCCAATCAGCATCAGCCAAATCGGTCGGATTGGTGAAAACGGTTCCGGCTAGCAGGGACACAATATCCGCACTCGGAGGTTTAGGTGCATCGGTATCAGCAGGGCGTTGCACTGGAAGTGTGGCAGTAAATGCAGCAGTGTATACTTTTGTTTTCAATTGTTGTCTGTTTAATCCAGGACGAATATTTATGCATGCATAGCACCTGGATTCATCATGTCCAGTTGTGTCTTCCACACAAATTACTGGCTTCATAAAAGATAACTTTCTACTTTTTCCGTGAATCCATTTTAGAAGGGTAGTATAACAACTGTTGCACACTGTGTTCGGCGTAAAATTTGCACCACTTAAATCTGCTTCATCGAAATAATTACAATACGCGGTTTTGAATTGCTCAGTAAACAAATTTTTTCGATCTTTTTTCTGTATTTTTCGGACGATATGACCACAAACGTAACAATATTCATCCAAATATGGGCACTTGTTGTTTTCCATATTGATATATTTTATGTTTTGTTGTTATTCACTTTTAAAAAACTGGAGAAAAATCACTTTTACTGTTCGCGTTCGTCGGCACTGGCTGAATGCCAAAAATCGATCAATGCACACCTATAAATACTACGTATTTTTGAATATTTTACTGCCAGGTACTTATAAATGGGCGCATATTTTAAGGGCGGCTGGCTATATACCTGATTCAGCACTTGTACGTTTCAGACTGTGCAAAACTTTCAAAATAATGACCACCCTTAAATGTGGGTGCAATTTCTGTAAAAAAATCATATAGGTAGCCACCGGAAAAACCAAAATAATAAAAAGGTCCACTTTCCGTTTAATTGTCCACGTACATTTATTACCGCAATCATAAAAATCAAATAACCTTTTGTTTATTCCTTTTTTTTTAATTCTCAGAATCATGAAAAAGGTGTCAATGTTTTCTCCAAATAATGTTGTGCATATCTCGAGCAAATTTTTGAAATTCATACATTTACTCAATTGCGAATAAAAGCGAAACGCGTGCATCGATTTTTATGATCTTTGTCTCCGTTTGCTCATAGGTTATGTGACTTTGCGAAAAAATAACTAGACTTGAAACTTTTTTCCATTTTGGATTTTTTATGTATTTTTAAAAAAAAATTTAAATTTTTAGGCAAAAAATAATTTTTTCCCTTCATACATTCATTTTTAACTTCGAAAGTGTTACTTGTATAGGAAAACAATATATGAACAGATTAAGGGAATTGTAATTTTTAATTTTTTAAAATTTATTTCAACTAAATTGGGCTAGTGGTTGTCGAGCTATGTCAAACAACAGGGCCTAAAACGTGATAAATTCCCCTATACGATAGTACTAACTTCAAATCGATACTAACTTCAAATCGCAGGTAAGAAGACAAAACGAATGATGCAGAAATTCTTCTTTTTGGGTCTAATTTCAAATACAGTTAACAGAATTGAGTTGGCAAATCATGTGTTGTACTGTGTTAGGAAGAGAAAAGTGTCAGGAGAACAAACAAAGTTCGATAAACGGGTAATTTTTTACATTATTTTTTATATATATTTTAATCGTACGTTCGCGACCGAAAACATCATTTTATTGTAATAACTTTGCATTAAACGTCAACAGGTGCCAGTAATTACATATTTTATTTCAATTCGGTGTCACTAATTTGTAAATAAAAAAAAAAGATTCTGGTTTACAATTAAATAAAGTTTTTTTTTATTTGCAAAATTTCGTACGTTAGCGACCGTAACTAAAGTTTTTAAAACGCGCCACCAAAAAAATGGTGGCGGTGTCATCCGTTTGTAAAACATCAAAATACCCATTTTAGACCTCATAAATTATATATATATTCTAAATAGGGGTTTGATTTTATGACGATCTAGCTATGTCTGTCTGTCCGTCTGCCCGTCCGTTGAAATCACGATAGAGGTCGGACCGAAGAAGCTAGGGGTCACAAAATTTGCGAGTATATTTTTTATACACAAGGTTTGTTTGGTATTGAAAACGGGCTAAATCGGAATATTAGGAAGAGAGTTATAGCTCGAAAAGCTAGAGAAGGTCGAAAAAACCGTGTCCTTCGAACATCGAATAAAATGGAATTGTGTCCAAATGCATTAACGTAGAGCCATTAAACTTTGAATATATATTTCCTGAGTAAAAACAATATTTTTCCTTGAAAATTGAATCTATGCATTAGGAAAGAAGTTATAGATCAAAATGTACGAAAATTCATACCTTACATTGTATTTTTTTATTTTTTATAATTTAAAACGTAATAAAACTGACAAAATTAGATGTAGGATTCTGAAATTTTGCGTACATTGCTTTTTGATCAAAGAATTTGTACTTACGAAAAAAAATATGACACGCCCACTTTTACGCCCACGTCCTATAACACTTTTTATCTCAAATTCATAAAATTTCTTTATGAATAAAGATTTTAGAATAATAAAGGACTATATTGAAATATCTAAGTTGTATTTATTAGCAGAAACAACTTCGACATGCCTACTGTAACGCCCCCTTTTCACATTATATACTGTTAACGAAATTTAAAAGCTCATAAAACTGCAAAAATTATAGGTTTAATGATGAAATTTGCTTCATAACAATAAGAGATAATTTAAGTCACTACAAAATTGATGTGTACCTTTTTATAACGAAGATTGTTGAAGAAATTAAAAACCAACATGGCGAATTCCAAAACATAATGATTTTCTCGGACGGAAGTTGCTGTCAATACAAAATTAAAATTCGATTTTCTGTGACTACTTTAAATTAAGCACAACTCTATTCAATAAAAACGAAAATATCATACAAATTTTAAAAAATTCATTATTTCATATTAAATAAAATAGTATATTTTCTTGTTATAAGTGTTGCTACAAACTATAAATTGAGTATTAAGTTTATTGTTTAGGAAATTTGAAGATATTTATGGGAAAATGCATGGTAATAATAAAAAAAAACAAATGAAAAAATCGTACGTTCGTGACCCGTACGTTTGCGACCGGTACTTAAGCCAATTAAACGAAAACCAATAGAGATATTTTATTGTGTAAATACTGAATAGATATCTACATTAATACGTTCTTAAAATAAATTTATATATATATAAATTTATGTATATTTATATATACATTTCACTACTGTCAGCCACAGTTGACTTCTATTTTGCGTACGTTCGTGACCACTTGTTTTTAACTATTATTATGAAAACTTAAACTCGATGAAATCCATCTTTTGCACTTAACATAGTGCTGCCAAAATGCTATCGAATAGTAATAAAAAAAGCTAGGAAAACTTTTGTTTTCCATATTTTTTGTACATCAAAAGCGTACGAACGTACGTTCGTGACCCCAGGAAATTCCAAAATTCAAAATTTTTATTAAAGTCGATAAGTTTGTCTTTGCCATTTACTTTTTAAAAATGAATTTACTTGAAGAGTTTCGCAATAATCTTACTGGAGAAATATCTTTAATTATTGGTCTTCAAACTACTTTGGCTACACTGGGCAATCTTTGTCTTTCTTTTTTCTAAAAATCACTACGTCTCAATGTTGAAAGCAGCCATTTATCATAAGTTTTAACGAGTAATCGATATGTTTCAGTATTAAAGAGCAGATAAAAAGTTTCTGCATATGACGCATTGTTGTCACACAATTCAATGACAAATAAAGGGTGGTTTAATTTTAAGGACCGATGTTGATTTTGAATCAAATACAAATTATTTAGAAAGTTATTGTCATTTATTTTTATTATTATGGTCCAATTATGTGTACAGTGGCCATATGCCCGTCGCGACCTCGGTGGCACACCTCCATCCGATGGTGCAAATTTTCAATGATAATGTTAATGTTCAATTGTTGGTCACGATGATGAGTCAATTTTGACTGCACTTTTGCTACACTATCGCGAAAAACAGCAATGTTTTCCGTTGAACGTACTAAGATGACATTCACAGATGTTTTCATATTTCATATAGATCTGTTTTGCTAAAATTTTAATATTTTTCACAATTCTCACGATTGTGGGCGAATTTGAACGAAGTGCACGAAATGCACATGATTTGTATGCCCATTTTCATAATGAGCCTGAATAACTTTAACGCGTTGCTCGATGGTGTATCTGTCCATGGTTCAAAATGAGTTAGTCTGAATTGAGGAATGTCATATGAAATGCAGAAAAAAACTTGATGTTTAGGTGTGGTTTACATTCACCACCCATATTAGTTATAAAAAAAGTCATGTTCAAAGATACGCCATATTTTCTAAATCCATCCATTAAAGTTATACATCTAATATTCGACTAAGAATGACATAAAATTGTCTTTCAATTAAAGGCAACTTCATTGATATATGTATTAATTTTCTCGTTTCCATACTACTAAACATCGCTAATATAAAATATTTTCTTTATACTTACAAGGCATTAAAAAACTATTTCGCTTAATGATTACAGGACATGCTTAATTAATTAGGGATTAAGGAATTAAAAAATAACAGCGTATTTTACCTTGTATTCAATAAAAAAAAACAATTTAATGTATTTTATTCTATTCGATTTTAGCTTTTTCTCATGCATAAATTAAAAGTTTTCTACAGAAATCACTTTTTCATATAAAAATTTGACGAAAATAAAAATACGAAAATAATTCATAGCAATTCATTATAATTCATAATTTATTATTTATTTTTTCGGGCTTCAACCGTAAAAGTATTACGAATTTTATTACAAATGCAATATTATTCAATTTGAAAAATAGCAAAAGCAATAGTAAAACAAGTAAGAGCGCTATATTCGGCCGTGCCGAATCTTATATACCCTTCACAACGTGAATTCATGCAATAACAGTGGTTTGTGTCACCATTTATCCCATATGAAATACGTACATACATATAAAAACATACATATATAAAAACGTCCCATTGTAAAATTATAAATTCACGTATGAATGTTAAAAAAAACAAAAAAAAAAAAAAAATTTTAAAAAAATTTAAAAAAAAAATTTAAAAAAAAAAAATTTTTTTTAAAAAAAAAAATTTTTTTAAAAATTATTATGTATATAATATATATAAAACAAAAAAAAATAAAAAAAAAATTAAAAAACAAAAATTAAAAAAAAAATAATAAAAATATAAATAATATATTATATAAAAAATAAAAAAAAAAAATAAAAAAAAATAAAAAAAAAATAAAAAAAAAAATTAAAAAAAAAATTTTTTTGGCTCAGCTGGGATTCGATGCCACGTTTTTTCTAACCAGTATACACGTTTGTATGTATGTTGTTGTTGTAATGTTGCTTTTGTGAAAAAAAAAATCGAGGTGGTCGTGGGTTTTTGCTCATATCTCAGTTGTTTATGTACCGATGTTTCTGATTTTCAATAGCGATCTACTCCCGAATATTTCTGATATTTTAATTTCTCACCCGAGTCCAAGCGATGTGGGGGGGCTTCAAAAAGTTGATTTCAACATACACACGGACAGACGGTCAGACGGACAGACGGACAGACTGACAGCGCTTAATCGACTCCCCTATTCATAAGCTTTCAGAAAATATATACTTTATGGGGTCGGAAATCAAAATTGTAGAAATTTCACACGGAATGACAAACCTATATATACCCTTTTTCACTGTGTGAAGGGTATAAAAATTAACGACGCGTATACGTAATAAAAATCTTTAGAATCTTACAGTTTAAAATCACTCATACGTCAGGTTGTGTTTTTTTTTTCGTTCGCAATTAATGTCTCCCCCATTTGTTTTTGTTTTGTTTAACATTCATCAATTATTATTGGTTATTTAGGTGTTAGAAAAATAAACAAATTGTTTTTTATTACCACGACGAGTATAAATAATAAATATGTTTTTGAAAAATGTTTGTTGTTTGCAAATTTTGATTGCAAACGTAAATCGTATATATTTTATGTTTATTGTGTGGGTTATAGCTATTCGTCTATATGACTGATTTCTTAATGTGATTAGTATTATTTATGAATATATTGAAGATTGTGCGAGCAGGCGTTAATAATATTTATCGCTTTTATTTTGTATAATCTCGTGGTTTTGCTTTTGGATATTAAAACCCAAAAGGCCAACATGGCTGTATAGAGGAAACATAAACATAAAATTAGGGGATATTTGTGAAAGAAAATGATTTCGTTTAGATGTCAGTGTGGATAACTGAGGATAATAATTGTCATTAGTCTTAGCTGCGAATAATTAGATAAATGAAGACAAATATCCAAACTCATTTCATACATTTTATTTATCCCTTAACAAGTTGTAAGCAAAGTTAAGCTAAGCACTGACAAGCAAATTGTTTTCGTAAATAAAAACAGGAAATATATTTTACAACAAGTAATTTGTTATAATTAATCTAACTTGTATTAAATTGTTACAAATTGAAATTCCCACAAGTAAGAGCGCCATGCCGAATCCAATTATACCCTGCACTTTCACTGTACAAATCGTAGTTGCTCCAACAAATTCAGTTATGTGTTTTTTATTAAGTTTTCAGGAGGGCAAAACAAAGATTTTATTCTGTTATTTTACAGTACAGACTATTCTTTTTTCTCAACCAATCAAGATGTCCTTAAACCGTTTCGTGGATAGATATACGAACAATAATGTATCAAAATAGAGAAAAACAAATTTTTTGAAAATTGTCACATAATCGATTTCGCCAGAGCAGCGACGATATTTATGTATAAAAACCACATAGTTTGCTTTTGAAATTTAATAAAATTTGCTGTCTTTAACTGTCCAGGAAAAAGAAAAATGGAAGTAGTGCAATGCGACTTCAAGACTTCTAAATCTATAGTGTAAAAGCTTTCATTCTAAATGACTCCCTAAATGCAAAATAATTTGCCATAAATGATGTGCTTAAAAGGAAATGCAACATCATGCAAAATATCTAAAACAATTCATGTAAGCAAACAATATCAACTCATTAAACATCGCATGCCTTTCACTAATAAGGCATGAGTTCTATACACTTATCGGAGTTGATTGCAGAATATTAATATATTCATGTCAACACATGATCTCCAATGACTCCAATGACTCATTAGTGTTTTCACCTAAATTTAATCACTTCGCCACCAGTTGAACCCGTGCAAATTCATTTTTTTGTCATAGAGTTTTTTGCTGGGCAGTCAAGCCCTTTCGGTTGATACCTATTTTGATGGATTGAAAAAAAAAAATTCCGCCATTTAGTTAAGTCGCCATCTCTTAAGTCCTACCCTTTTTCATTTTTAGCAGCATTTTTTTGTCAAGCCTTTTAATTTGATACAAATATTGTGTAGGTTTAAATGGGTACATTTCTAAGTATCAGATTTGACTCATGTATAAATTTATTGTAAGCAATTTCCTAGCGGCAGCCATCATTGATTTTGCATTTTTCATTCTATACTCTTATCTCAGTTAGTTTTACACCGTTTTGTTAGAAGTTTTCAGAAACAATTTTCAAAACTAGTGCTTGCAAATTGGTGGCTGTCGGTGATATATTTAGGAAGGCATATAAAAAGTTTTCCAAATAATTTTTATATTTAATATTGTCGGTTAGTTACTGATTTATCAAAAATATCCCTAGAGTCTTACGGTCTAATTCATAAAAATCAAAAGAGCTTTATAAGAGGTTTTTTAAGTAAAATTTCCAAAGAAAATCAGTTTAACAAACCTTTATAAAGCATTAATAACTGTCATGAATAACGCAGTTATAGTACAAGTAAACAATAACAATCGTGTCTATGAAATATCTTAAACTTACAAAATGTTAATTTTTGTGGCAAAATACTAAAAAAAAACAGAGACAGCCGTGTGCATTTGCTCAGAACTCAGAAAAATATACAGTGATTGAGCGATTGATTTCCAATTAAATCTTTTAAGCTAATCCTATAATAAAGCGTGATTTTTTAGCTATTATCTTTTTGGCAATACTGTGCCCATGTTCTGTAACTCTCGCTACGAGAAACTTTTCACTTGAAACATGTAAACGGTGTAAATACCTGTCACGTAAGAAAAATACTCGTAAGCCATAAAAAAGTGTTTCTGTAAAGTTTTCAGGCGAGAACTTCTCACTTTGAACTGTCAAAATAAGTCACAAACAAAAAGACCGCGAGATTGCAAAAACTTTGAGCCAAAAAATATAAAAAGTCAAAAATTAGTGACAAAAACATGGAAAATGTAAAGTTTAAATGTTTTTTTTTTATTATTAATGCATACATATGTATGTATTAATATTAATATTATAAATTTGTTATCGTTAAGAAAAATATGTGGGTTTCAAAGCAACAAAAAGGAAAATTAGATATCGAGTTTAAACTATCGAACCTTCTATAAAATATTTTGTAATTGAAATAATGTTTTTTTTGTGCTTTAAACTTTTATGTATGTAAAAGAAAGAAATTAGGAAATGAAAAATTAATTACTTTAAATTTGAGGTTATAAATTTTGTTACTACGGGAAATAATTTATGGTAACTATCTTTGTTTAATTTACAAAAGTTTTTATATTTCTAAAAAAGATAGATTTTATTTTATATTGATTATATTTTTACAATCATCAAAGTCATTTAAAGTTTAAAAAAACTAACTAACTAAATAAAATTGCTAAATTCTTTTCATTTATTTTTTTTTTTTTTCAATTTCAAAATAATTTTTATAATTTTTTTATTCTTTTTTTATTTAGACCTTAAATATTTACAAAAAGTGTTTATTGTTTAACCAAATTGTTTAATTTGTATGTCGTGTGTCCTAAACAAAAATCCTAAATACACCACCATCATCATTATGTTTATCATCAAAAGGAAACAATGTTACCAATGTCTTGGAAAGTGAAGGCAAATTTGTATTCCTTACACCTTTTCTCATAAAAGGTGCCTTCAAGCAGAACCATTGCTGATGATCTGCTTAAGCGATATAGTTCCTTAAATCAATTCTCCGGCATTTCAAAAGAGTCTGTTGAATCGCACAACCTTTTGCGATGAATCCGCAACATATTCCTTTCATCATCCCCAACCGCTCTAACTAAAGCTGCATTGTACATTTTATTTGTTTCTTCTGCACTTGTTTTTTTAAACACTTCTAATTTCTAAATTTTATATGTATTATTTTTCCCGCACTTTTTAAGTTTATTTTTTTTTTCTCTTCTTCTTATAATTAAGTATAATTTTTGATAGCTATAACGTAACAACGTAATCATAAATGGTATTTTTCGCCATGAGTTACAGATACACTTTTTTCTCACACATCGAGAAACGGTGGGATATTTTGTTTCATGACTTTTCGATGCGAGAAGTTCTCACTAAAGTTACAGAACATGGGTACTGGTTTAAACAGCCGACGCACGTTTCGTGTTTTGTTTCACTGTCAAACATCTTCAGTTTGGTCTATAATTTAACCATGAATCGTCTTACAAACAAACATCGCTTGCAAATTATTGAATTTTATTATCAAAATGCATGCTCTGTTAAGAAAGTTCATTACGCGCTTCTTCTGTTCAGCGACGAAGCTCATTTTTGGCTCAGTGGGTACGTTAGTGAGCAGAATTGTCATTTTAGAGTGAACATCAGCCAGAAGCAAGAGCTACCAATGCATCCAGAAAAAGTCACAGTTTGCTGCGGTTTATGGGCTGGTGGCATCATTGGACCGTATTTCTTCAAAGAATCGTAACGTAACTGTGAATGGTGAGCGCTACCGTGAGATGATATCCAACTTTTTTTTGCCCAAAATGCAAGAGCTTTACTTGCATGATATGTGGTTTCAACAAGACGGTATCACATGCCACATAGCACGCTTAACAATGGACTTATTGAGAGGCGAGTTCGGTGAACATTTTATTTCACGTTCGGGACTGGTCAATTGTCCGCTTAGATCGTACGATTTAACGCCTTCGAACTATTTTTTGTGGAGCTATGTTAAAGATAATGTCTATACACACATGCCCGCTTCAATTGACGCATTGGATGACAAAATTGAAGCATTTATTCATGAGATATCGGCCGAAATGTTGGAAAGAGTATGCCAAACTTAGACTAAGCGGATGGACCATTTGAGCCGCAGTCACGGTCAACATTTGCATGCAATAATCTTCAAACATTAAATTATATGGACCGTACTATCGATTCAAATAAAGATTTCATGAATTTCTCTGAATTTAATGTGTTTTTCTTAAACTTTTCTATAGCTCTTAAAAAATCACGCTTTACAGGTCTGTGCAACATGTAAAGACTTCTAAAAGTTGATTTCAATCAACACACTAACAAAGGGACATCACTAAATCTACTCCCTTAGTCATAAGCTTCTTTTTGTTTTACAAACATTGCTTATTTTGAAACTTATATTTGTTATGGATATTATGAATAATGTTCAGTTTACAAACATCACTTAAATAAATGGACAACTTTATTGTTGTTTAATTTATACTCGTATCGTTATGGCATTGTGATATAAATTACATTATGTATAACATTTTAATAAAACTTTTATTTCTTAATTACAAAAAAAAGGCATTTAACAATCGCAACCATATTGATCTGTACATATTTTTGCATTCAATTATCCATATAAATAAATGTATTTTTATGTTTCACAACAACAATATGATTGAACGCAAAACATAAATAATATTAATATTAATATTAAATAATGAATAAATTATAGTTTACAACAATGCGGTCAATGAATTGTTATAAAAAGCCATCATGAATGGACATTGGAATATTGTGCAATCAGTGATAATGAATTCTTTATTAATAATGACGATAATAATCATGAAGTTAATAATAAACAAAATCGTGATGCTATTGCTGATAATGATTGTGTTTATTTTTTTTTTTGATATATTATCATGCATGAGCGATTCGGTTTGAATGTGACGATGATGGAAATAATTATTGTTTGTGAAATAAAGAGATGCCAAAAACATACGGTTATAAATGCAACTAACCAAATGTATGCAGAGAACAAAAAAAGTTCAAGTTAAATTGAAAACGAAAAAGTATTGCTAATTTCTAGACAGGGTGACAAAAACTAAAGGGTTTAGAGAAAATATTTCAAATAAAAAATATAACATTTCATTAAATTGCTTCCAGTTTATTCAAAAAGGGTTGTTTTTTGTAGGCTTTTTCTAACTAAATTTTAAAAAGGTACTAGTGGTTCAAACAAGGATATGTTGCCAGTGTTCGATCTCAGTTTTGCAACTCACAGTAGTCCACAAAGGCCTGCCTGTATCTGAGCAAAGTTTAGGGGTTCAGTAGCCATGAATACGATTTTTACATTTTATTTTGCTAGTCAAAATTCAGTAATTCAAACCCAAAAAAAATTTCGAAATATTTTTAACACCACCAGAAGTGCACCATTACGAAATCAAGTAGACACTCTAGTCGCTAGTTTTCATTCATCTTTATCTGTTAGTGACTTGCCTCAAAGTGGAAGTGCCCTTAAAATACGAAGCGAAAATAATATCGAACAAGATAGGGAGAGCATAAATGAGAACCCTAAAACATTAACTTCTAAACGCGCCACTCATTTTAAAATTTCCAGAACATCACTGTATTCCTGTTTCTGTACAAGACACAAATGGTACTTGAAATTTTGTCGCAAGACAATGCAACTTGCTTAAGATTTTGTGAAAAATTTACCGAATTATAAACAGATGATGCTGATTTTAAGAAAAAATTATAATGACCGATGAAGAGCATTTTGATGAAAATGGGTTTAATAATAATTAAAATTTTAGAATCTGGAACACTGCAAAGCCAATTGTGATTTCACAGCGTTCTTGGAATTCACTCAGAGCCACAATTTAGCGCGAGTTGACAGCAGACAAGATCTACGGCCGGTAATTCTTGCAAGACAAAAATGGCTTTGCATTGGCTGTAAATAGTGAGCGTAACAGGGCTACCCAGCAAATACTTTAATGTGAATAATATTTTGCAAGACTTCTAATTCATAAGTGCAAGAGGAGACATGAAGAATGCCTAAAATAATTAGCGTTTTAATGATGTGTTTCAAAAGACAATTGCAATGCAAAAAATCTTAAACAATTTATGTAAAGAAAGATTATTAATGCATGAAACATAAGTTTCTTTTCATCTACTGTGCTAGCGTTCTATGCACTTGTTAGAGTGAAGTGAATTTTGTTTATATTTATATAAAAACATTCTCTGCAATGTCATGTTTTTATTTATATTAAAATCAAGCATGTTTCAACTAAATTGAACCACTTCATTATGGGTTAAACTCATGCATTTACTATTTCTTTTGCTTTCTTTTGCATGTCTTGTTTTTGCTGGGTATATTAGAAAATTTTTTGTTTTCTAATCTTAATAATACTCAATATGGTTCAACCAGACGGTGTTACGTCTGTAAAGCAGTAAGTCTGCTTTGAACGGTGTTTGGTGACCGTAACGTATCACGATTTGGAGATGTCAATTGGCCATTACGGGCACTCGACATAACACCATCAGAGTTCTTTTTTAAGGCGATATTTAAAAGATCGTGTATACGAAAATAAATCGCAGGGACAGCAACAACTAAAAGACAGCATAATAAATAAATAAATAATAAATGAAGTTGATGCTATTGATCAACCCGTTTTTGGTTTCAGCTATAGACCAGGTTGAGCAAAGAGCAGCAGCTTGCGAAAAGGCTGGTGGCAGGCATATAAAATATATTATTTTAAAAATTTAATTTTGTTTAAGCTCTAAAACTATTATTTGTAATAAAAATTATTAATTTTCAATAAAAAATAAAAAACTGTTCAGTGAATTATGGCCCACGCTGTATAATAATTTTATTCTACTTTAATAAGGATAATTCTCACTGTTTCAGTATTAACTTTGTTAGGTGCAAGGCTGATGTGACCTGCATGCGCAGAACGAAAACTTTTCTTACAGCTGGCATGCGTAAAAGTGTTTATATCATTCTTGTGTACTTACGTTACTTAGATTTAGTCAAATTACAAAAGTTATATAGTACAAAATTAAAACAATAAAACAAAACATGAATAACGAGGAGAGTGAGACGTTCGATTCACATAAGTTGACAGCGCAAAGAGAGAGTATTTTTTGTCTCTCTTTTTGTAAATATGGAGTTTGAGCATTCTTGTGACTAAAATCTCTTTTTTATATGGATTAACATTGGGACACAAAAAAATAATCAGCTGGGCTGGCACCGCTACCGCTCTTATATACTATACTCTCTCTTTGTTATCTAATCAAATATATATAATTCTCGTGTCATGGTGTTTGTGAGTAAACTCCTCCAAAATGGCTGGATCGATTTTCATGAAATTGTGTGTGCATATCGAACAGGTCTGAGAATCGGTCAACATCTATTTTTTATACCCTCAACACCACGCCCCCTCAGGGAGGCAAGAGTGCTGGACCGAACTTCTTGAAATTTTTACATAATGTATTTAAGACTCTGTTATGATTAACAGGATACTTTTTTTTACCACGCCTACTTTAACGCCCACTGTTTTAATAATGTACTTGCATCCAAGAATGATTAAATAAAGATTACGCCATCACGCAACCATAAAAAACATTTCTGCGCATGTAGGAATTCTGACGTCACTTAAGCTGTGTTCTGATTGGCTAATAAAATTCAGCTGTATAACTAATAATGTTTGTGTAAAAACATGACAGTGGGACAAATTGTTATTTTTCTAACTAAATGTTTTGAAAGCAAATAAATTCTTTATATATATACATATATATTTTCATTATTTTTATTACAATATTTCACTATTATATTAGGTGTAGAATTCATTTCATTTTGTTATTTTATCAAATTTTCTTTTTCGCTTATAAGTATTTTCAGCGATTTCGACATTTAGTTTCCTAATTCTAAAATACATTCGACACCTAAAAAAAAAGATTTTTCACGTATTCACTGGCTTCAATTTCTTTGGCTTCCAACAAATGCTTTTGTAAATATCCGCTTGAAAGTAATAACTTATTACGATTTAATTTGAAAAATATGGTGTAAGTTTGGAAGCGATCTTCTTCAAGATTATTCGGCCTTGAAGCATTTTCCGCGACCAATTTTTCTTCAAAACTATTTGGAATTTAATTTTGCTTTTCAGTTTCACGTAGTCCTTCATATACATTTGCAACTTCAGTTTCATTAGCAGTTTTAGTTTCACATTCAATAGCACTAGTGTCTAAAGACGGAACTGCATGGGATTTTAAAATTTTTGCACGCCGTTTGCGTAATTCTATACATAATGCCTTAGTAATGTACTGCAAGAATTAATTTTGTTTTTACTTACCCATTTCAAATATTAAGTTTCTTTCAAAATCTTCTTGCTTGAAATGTAAAGCACAAATTTTTTCTTTATCCACATTTACAGCCTTCACTCGTTTGCAAAATATTACCCATAACTTCTTTCAAGATTCATCTTTTGGAAAATTGTAAAATGATACAGCTTTTTGAAAATACAGACGTTTTATTAAAAATGCGCAATTTATTAGGTTTTAATATAATTTCTCACTTGTTTTTTTGCTGTTACTTTGCTTACATTTGCCCACTGCACATTTCATATTTGCTCTCTTTTTATTCTTTTCTTTTCACTTTATTTTGTTTTCTGTTTTGCAGCTTTTAAATAACCAATTTTAAACACTTTTGATATAATTTTAATAATTTTAATATTATTTTTATGTATTTATTATAAAATATGACACAAAATTCGTTGTTTATTAAACACCGATGTAATACTTTTTTTTAGAACTCTCTGAGTAAATTAATTACAGGGCTGCTAACTATCTCAAGATACATACATTTTTTGTAAGAAATTATAAATTTTACATATGATACAGACTTGGTAACCTTTGCGAGGGGATTACTACGTCATCTAACGGTAAATCATGCGCAAGGCGTAATCTTTATTTAATCATTCTTGCTTGCATCGACATAGTTTTTGGTATTTTTTTTCAAACTGTACATATTTTATAGTCCAGCCAACGCAGAAATAAACGTTTGAGAACATCTATTTTTCATAATAATAAATATTTAGGATGACCCACCCAAGTAACAAGTTCGTTATTTTTATTGAACTAAAAAAATATTTCCTAGAAATAATTTATATGGCAAAACAACGTTTGCCAGATCACCTAGTTATTCTCATGAAATTGATAATTGACCATATTTATATTTTGTTACATTGTTAGGGTGTCCAGTACATAAATGAAAGAAATGACAACAAATAAACAATAAAAAAATTCATTAAATATTGCAAATAATAATTAAAATAAAGAAAATATTACAATTAATGAAATAAGTAATAATTAAAATTTACAATCAATATGTGTATTATTATATGTGTTACAACATGCCAAAGTTTATCTAAATAAAACTTTGCAGACTACATTTGAGAATGGGATGTACAGTTTCTTAGAATATGTTTTACTGACGTTGATGTATTCAAGGAATTTAATAAAAACTAATTTTTGTGAGTTTTTTTTTATAAGTGTCCGTTAGTGTATCCTTTATATCTCATCTCACTTTGCACATGCTGCAATTCACCGTAAAGTTACTCACTTAGATGCATGTGTTTGTGTGTGTGCACATATACAATACATGCGTCATACTTCATATAATGTGCATGCGATTACGGTTTGTTGCAGTATGGTTTTGTGAATTTGGGTGGTGGATCAGCATTAATTTGGCAACATTAGAAACCACTTACGATGAGTAGTTTGGGGGTGTTCAAAAGTTTGGATTTTAAAATATTCAAATGAAACAACAAAACCAGAGATATTTTGGTTCTTTGTTGTGCACAGATGTTGTTGAAAAAAGGGAGGAAACGTGTTTTTTTCTATTGGGAAAGTGGAAATAAATTGTTGCGAATAATTAATGGTAAATTAACATTGAAGTGTAATGTTTGAAAATATTTTAAGTTTGTAAACAAATTTTTAACTATTATGGTTTTTTTAGACAAACATTTAATTTAAAAAACCAAGTGAATTTACAACATATATTGATTATAATTAGTATAGCAAATTAAGTCCTGGGGAAATTATTCGGAATCCTTTTTTGGGCATCGCACATTTACTTTGTTAATTCTCGCATTGCACTTATCAAATGGACCTACAATTTTAAGCTATTTCTCCAGCTGGAACAGATTTGTCACGTCTTTTTTATCAAGGGCTGTACTGCCTATAACTGCTTTCCTAATGTATAGATTAAAGCAATTTTCAGGAAACTTTTTTTATATTCATTCATTTACATTCAAATACATGGCTCAACGTTAATACGTTTGGATACAATTGCATTTTATTCGATGTTGGATGGACATGGTTATTTTGATCTACTCTTGACTACGAGTATAACTCCCTTCCTATTATTTCGATATATAAACCCTGTGTATAAGAAATATTCTGTCATAATTTGAGCCCTCTAGATTTTTCGGCCCGACTTCTATTGTGCTTTCAACAGATGGTCAGACAGATGGACATAGCTAGGACGTCATAAAAGGAAACCCCGAAAATATATACTTTATGGGGTCCAAAATGAATATTTCGATGAGTTTTCTTTGATGCTACTTATAAAATGAAAAAAAAATTAATGTATTTGATTTAAGGATCATTTTTAGCGCAAAAGCCAATTTTTGAAACAAATAATAAAATAGATTTCTTTTAAAGATTTAATTTGTTTTTTCAGTGTCTAGAAAGTACATTTAGCAACAACTAAAAATAAATGTACCACCTGTTTTCATTAATTTGTTTGTTTTTCTTTTTCAAGTACACACTGATTAACATTTTTCAATCTTATAATTAAATTTATACACTCACCATGATTAAATTGATGAACTGCTTTTTGTTGCACTTCATTGAAAAAAAATTTTTTATTTTTTATTTAATTTCTCATTAGTTAACATTAACGAAGTTTATATTTTATGTGAGATTTTTTTTTTTTTAATTTCTCTATATTAATTTAATAATATTGATAATCGTACATACAAACACATATTTCTATACGCACAATTGTACGTTTAATATAAAATAAATTAACTTTGTCGTATTTTAAATTTCATTAAGTAAAAATCTTTCAATAATTTATTGCATAACATGAGGTCGTAATAATCCGTTGTATTAACCCATTCATGCTCTGAAAAAATATTTAAATATTTTTAAAAGAAACAATTTTTTACAAAAATATTTTCTTTTATATTTGTACTGCTTAAAAAGACAAACTAATGAAATGAACTTGAATATTTTTTTTATACATGAGAAAAAAATACGTCTGCAAGTTAACTGAGGGATAAAAATGTTTTATTTAAGAAAACAAACAAATAAAAAGAGGCAGTTGTAAATCACTGTTTCTATCTTAGCCGTTTACGAAACTAATTTGTTGATTTTCACTAGTTCAAGGTGTCCGCCGGAAAGGTATACTACATTGTTTGTTTGTAATTTTTGATTAAATGAAAGGGAATGGATCTGATATTGTTAAATGCTTTATTAAATGTCGGCAGTTATGAATAGAATACAATATCAAATAAATGTCCGCCTCACAAATGCGAGCCCTTCTGAGCACATTTGTCATTACATTCTCACACATTTCACGCGCTACTTTATTACTGTAACTGTTATTATTCAAAATATAATTTTATTAATTGGATAAAATTGAATACCTCAAAATTTTCTTAAATGATAAAATGGTAAAATTATTAAAATTGCAATTGAAATAATAATTTCATCACGAATATTTTGTTCCAGGTCCAGCGTTTCTGGTTTGCTTTTCAGATATCCCCATAAAAAAAAGTTCGGAGCAGTCAAGTCGGGTGATTGTCCTTGAAATAACTTGTTGTGGAAAGAGGTCTCGCAGTGATTCCATTGCTAATCTGGCTGTATACGATGTGGTACCGTCTTGTTGAAATCACATATTAGTCAAGCCCAAAGCGTGCAGTTGTGGCGTTAAAAAGTTTTTAATCATGTCACGATATCGCTCCCCATTGACAGTTACGACGTTTCAGTTTCAAAAAAAGAGGTCCAATGATTCCTCCTGACCAAATTGCTCACCAGGTTGACACTCTTAATGGATGCAAAGATTACTGCTGAATAATTTGGGGGTTTTCCTTTTGCCCAGAACCGACTGGTTTGCTTATTCAGATATTTATAAAAATGAAAATGTGCCTCGTCCCTTTTTATGATTTTTTCATGAAAATCAGGGTTGTCATAGGCGAGCTGTAACATCCTATTGGCATATGTAGCGCGGCGTAAATGATCTTCTGAAAGAAGCTCTTGTGTCAGCTGAATCTTGAATGGAAACAAATGCAAATGTTTGTAGAAAATTGTGGCCAAAGTTGTTCTTTGAAGACCAAGCTCCTAAACACGGCGTCGAATTGAGATTGATGGATTGTTTTGAATACTTTCTTGAACAGCAGTAATGTTTTCGACCGATCCTGCAGTACGTTGTGGTACATGCTTGGACCTGTCAGCTACAGTCCCTCTTTCTTCAAAATCATTCAATACACGATAAATACTGTGTCTTGCTGGCACGTTGTTTCTCCCAAATATTTCACGTAACTTTCTCCTCGTCACAGTTATCGATGATTGATTTTGAGAAAATATTTTGACGAATTAAACACTTTGGTTTAGCGAATATTTTTCCATAATAAATTTGCCATGTCTCTGCCTTATGACTGCTGTCAAGACTTATGGCGGCAAAACAAAGTAGTATACCTTCCCGGCGGACACCCTGTATTATTGTTACACTAGAATTTAATTTGTTGATATGACATGTGGTTACTCAGAATATCGGAGCGTTAAATTGAAATTGCTAAATTGATTTCAGCATACTCATGGATAAACGTACATTATCAGATTTACCTGCCTTCAGAAAATATACATATTTGAACATTGTGGAAATTACACACACACACACAATCATAACTTGACATAAATACCCATGAACTTGTTACACCTTATTAAGTGCCTAAACAAGTAAAACTGCGATACCACATTTTCATTTGGAATTTTTTCTTTTGTTGTCTTTTGATATTTTCTTTCTAGATTTTCCAAATATCTATTAATAATTTATTTACGTTTTCTTTTTACTATTCCAAGACATTCTTGAATAATAAAATTTTACCTGAAACTGAAAATTTCATTTAACGTTAGTGCTGGTATAGTGTGATAACTATGTGCTGCTAAAGCATATAATACACATTCTGAAATTACTTAGAAAAGAGACTGAACGAAAGTTCAACTAAAAGTGTCACGTCGTTAAAACATTATCATTGTCTTTTGCACACACACATACATACACCGTGCCAATCATATGATACAATGATTATATTGTTGTTGACGTTGTTTGTTTTGCAGTGTGACAAGTAGCAATATTAATGATGCCAATCTGATACATACTAGTGGCAGCAACATAGACTAAGAAAACATCAGCAGCATCTGTAAACGTTTTCAAAATTGCTGCTATTCATCACGAGCTCAAGGGTCGAACTTGCTACATGCATGCTACAATGTAAAAAGACAAAGTTTTCGTTTAATCAAAAAAAAAAAAAACAGTTATCAAACTCTATGTAGACAGATTGTTGATCACATATTTTGTACAGGCAACTATGCTTGCTTTCATGCATATTTTTATGGCTGAAGACGTGCCATTAATAACTATGTATGTGTGCTTGAAAGATATCCGGTTTGCCCAGGAAAATGACCACTCAACCAAACCTGGTAACAAAATGTAACCAATGAATCATTAAATAGCTAAAGCACATACAAATCTACAATATACTTCGGTTGCCTTTCAACTACCTAATTATATTAACGAAATGGGGATAACACAAAACAAAGTCATTATTATATACATTTTTTTTGTTAGTTACATGTTGTTTTCTTCTTTTAAAAGTTACTCAGATTAATCAGAGTTTTTGAAATATAAAAAATGCTTTAAGGTTAAATAATGAAAACATGTAAAAAGATTTGCAAAGAGAAAACGGAAATTAATGAAAATTTCTAAAATTTTATTTTTATCTAGTCAACATTGTGTTTGTTTGCAAAAAAAAATATATTTTTTCAACGAAATTAGAAAAAAAATATACAAAATAATTTCTATAAAGTTTAAACAATTTAATAATATTGAAGTAGAAAAAAGTTAAAAAAAATCTTTTTGTTAATTTTGCTTGTATTTTTGATGGCGTATGAACGACGCGAATTGTCATTACAATTTTATATATTTAAAATACGTTTAGGGTGACACAAGTTTAGTCTATCCATTACTGTCTGACTTGCGAATTCATTGTCCGATCTCGTTAAAATTTCATTCGGTATTTACATACATTTTTATACCTGCCGTGTTTATTTTTTTTCTAAAATATCTCTTAAACGCAAGTTTTGTTTGGTATTGAAAATGGGCTCAATCGGAATATTATGAAGAGAGTTATGGCTCGTAACGCAAGGATAGGTCAAAAAAACCGTGTCCTTCCAAGATCGAATAAAATGCAATTGTGTCCAATCGCATTAACGTAGAGTCATGAAATTTCGAGTGTACATTTCCTGAGTATAAAACATATTTACATATTGCTAAAATCTATGAATTGGGAAAGGAGTTTTAGATCAAAATGTACGAAAACTTATACCGCACAGTGTATTTGCGATATATTTGAAATTAAAAAGTTATAAGACTGACAAAATTATATGTACGATTCTGAAATTGACGACCACCCACCTCCCATAAAACGTTTTATCTCAAATTTATATAATTTTTCTATGAACACAATTGTGGAAGAATACAAAACTTTCTTGAAATATCTAAATTTTATTTGATAGCAGAAACTCTATTGACACACCTACTTAGAGTTTGGGAACCGGGCGGGAATTCCCGGGAATGAACCACTTATTATTCCCGGAAAAATTTTGCTCTTATTCCCGGGAAAACGGGAAATAAAAAATATGTAGTACATTAGGAAATATATTTAATTTTATTTTTAATTTCTTATCTGTTTCGGTAAATTTAAAGAATATTTGAATAAAAAGTAAGGTTTTTAATTTGTTAGCATTTTTTGTTTGTTAAGTATTTACAACTTTTTTCAAATACGACTATGTAAAAGAAAAACAAACATCGTCGGTCAAAAATATTTCACGCCAAAGTTAACGACTTTCTGCAATTTCAAGTGAATTAATTATATACATACATAATTAAATGTTTTCTTGTATATAAATGTTTTTTATAACAACCGTAAAACCAGCAGTAGTTTCCGTGGTTAATTTTTATAAATATAATCACAAATTGTTTTTAAAAGTGGTCACAGAATCTGTAAGTATATTTTTTTTTTATTTATGATTGAATTTTTCTAATAATACTTTTTTATAAAATTCACTTTGTTTACAAGCAAAATGTCTGAAGTCTGGAACTATTTTCAAAAAGTAGACAACGCAGCACAATGTAATATTTTCCCGAAAAGGTTAATGTCCAAGGGCGGTAGTACTAGTGGTCTCATACGGCACCTTCTTTTGGTTCATAAAATAAAATTTGAAAACGATTCTTCAACACCTGCACCAAGTGAAAAAATAATTCCACCATTTAAAGTTTTTTAGACACCCAAACATTACCAGAAATTGTTTCAAAATTGGCAGCTTTCGATGAAATATCTATTCCAACAATTTTTTTCAGTAAAATAAAACATTGTAATAAAATATTACAAAGCCGTTAAAAATACGATGGTGAAAACAATATCGAGTCAATTTTGTGACAATTTGTGGTTTGCTCTTGTATTAGACGAGTGGAGTAGTGTTGCCCAAAAAAAGTATCTGTTTACATGGCAATAATTATTTTTATAATTTGGGTTAAGTTTATATTTCCGGAAGATGTAATGCTGGCACAATAAGGACTCTAATGGAAAATAAACTACTACTAAAACAATGAATTATTAACCAAATCGTGATGTTAAAGTTAACAAATATTATTTATTTTAAAAGAAATATTATTTTCGGGAATACCGGGAATTCCCGGGAAGACGATTTTTTAATTCCCGTTTCCCGGGAAAGTAAAAAGACCGGGAAATCCCAAACCCTACACCTACTTTAATGCCTACTTTCATTGCAAAACTAAATTTACAAAAAGTATTTTTGCTGGCATATCGAAGTTATACAAGCAAAGTGATTGAATTTTTGAATTGAATATTGATATGAATATTTGTGTGTTTAAATATTTTGATATTTTTACT
This sequence comes from Phyto melanocephala, assembly GCA_941918925.1. NCBI lineage: Eukaryota > Metazoa > Arthropoda > Insecta > Diptera > Rhinophoridae > Phyto > Phyto melanocephala. The sequence continues at coordinate 127,375,377 of OW799234.1, read as the reverse complement.
CAAAAACTAACTGTTATATATGTAAATAAAGAAAAAACAAAATCTGTTGTTTTATATTTAACGTTACTTTATTTGCTGTTGCTTAGTAGAATGCAAGAAAACGAGTCATATGATAAAAAGAATAAAATGATCTCTTAACCTATGACTATATGCACATTTGTTGTTATTGCAATGCAACTCCACTTATGGATATACCTATATACAAACATTGAGAGCAATTAAAGCTTTAACTCATTGCCATACGATTCTTAGTATTTTAGTAACAATGCAGATGTTCCAAAGAACAAATACAGTGTGTCACAAAAGTATACTAACTATTTTTATATACAATATTTAACTAAGGCCTATTAACATAATATTCAGTTAAATAAATTTAACGTAAAAGTTTATTAACTTTCAGTAAGCTTAAACTGAAGTTTTAACCATAACTTAAAAATGTTCGGTAACAATAGGCAAGAGTTAGTTAACTTGTAGTTATCAATTATTGTGAATGAATTTCAAAAAGAAGAAGAAATGTATACATAAATATAAATTCTTAATGCTAATAAATTTATTAAAAATTGAATGTATTTTGAAATAATTTTTGCTATAAATTTAACAGTTCTCATATCACATGAAAAACTCTGCACCAGGTAAATTAAAATGATCCATTCGACTTCTGTGGTTATATTTTCTTTTCATACCACAAGAAATATTGACTTTATATAAATTATACAAATGTGTAAATCTTTTTAATCGTAGAGGCATCTTTCAATTGTTTAAAAATAGCAAAAATATAATATATTTATATTCAAACATCAAATATTTTCTTCCAGTTAAGAAGTTAAACGCCAAATAGTACTCGGTTAAATTTAACTGAAATTTGGCAAAATAATTTAAAAGTTATACGATAACTGATAGTGCCTCTGTGGACTAGTCAGTAAAGGACAAGTCAGTTGTTTGGGGGTTGCGGGTTCGATTCCCGCTGGAGACTCTGGAATTGTCTGCTTCTCTTTCTCTTCTATCCTAAACATTTCTATTCTTATTCTATTCTTCTCTCTATTAAGGCGACACAATGGACCGTAATGATCTCCGAGTGAAGGTGTGAGGGTAACTTTGCACCAGCCTTACCTACCTACCTATACGATAACTGAACTTTGTGCTTTTGGCTAACCAAGGTTTACATTTTGAGTTTAGTATTAACTGTAGGTTAATTTTTTTATTATTAACGGCCCTGACTAAACTAAACTAACGCACAGATAAATACCAACCTGAATTATTATATAAAGAAGATAACTTTGTTGCCGTTAACAACACAGATGTAGTCGTGGGTACAGGCTAGTTCATTATAAATTCATTAAAAATTTGGGCTATTTCGTTTGCTAGTTAAACTTGTTCTAGAATACGGATCAATTCTGTGGGATCCTTACTATAATATTCATATTGATAGTATCGAGTCCGTGCATAAAAAGTTTTTAATAATTTGTCTACGTGGCCTTGGACTACCGTCGTACGAAAGTGGACTCTTTCTTATAAAATTACCAGCTTTAAAAAGTCGTCGTTCAATGCTGAGTTTTTCCATTTGTGCTGGGCCTCATTAAAGGCAATGTCGATTCTAAATTCCTGCTAAGTAAAAAAACTTTTAATGTTTTAACCAGACTAACTGGGAACTTCCGTCTTTTTTACTTTAAATACTATAGATCCAAATATGCTATTAATGATCCTCTTCGTGGTATATGTGAAAATTAAATAACAATTATCACCTTATTGGTCTTAATAAAAGTAAAGAAAGTGTAAAAATAAACATCATTTTATATAATTTACTAAATTATTTGGGATATGCTCCCATAATTTTTCGATTATATTTATTTGGTTGTTGGGTTTAATTTAGTAAATTAACTTATAACAGATTTTATTTTTCGCTTGCCCTTATAAGCATTTAGTGTTAACCAACGGTTAGCCAAATGTTAAAGGGATTAGATTAGGATTGAAAAATTTTTTTTGTTGTTTTTTGTTTTATCTTTGAATTTTCATTTTGTTAATGAGAATTTAAGAATATAACTTATAAAAGTTTTAAACTTTTTCAAGAATTTGGGTAAAGGTTTACTGATGATCTGGCATAAGCACCAGTGAAATGCATATAATACAGCTTAAACCCAACAACCAAATAAATATTATTTTATATATTTAAATCATTGAATTGTATTTTTATTTTAGTCTGTAAGGATATAAAATCTATAGATGGAACAAAAACAAAATACTTAAAAATAAAAAAAAAAATAAAGAGATTAAAAGAAAATTAAAGAGTTTCAAAAATCACAATTTATTGCCTTAATGATTTGCAGTTTCATTAAAACAAGAAATAATCTTTTTAAACTCTGATCATACAATCTTACAGAAGAAATAACTGCTTAATAAGCGTGAAAAATTTGCCAGTAAATGTAAAGTATTGTTACGTTTATACCTTTTATAAACGTTGGCTAATTTCGTTTAAATAAACTTTGAGTTCTTTTATTGCAATCAAAAACAGTTGAAATTAGTTATAAAATTAAGAGCACTTTATTTATTTAAATATACTCAGATATTGTTTTTTTAGAACTTTTCTTATTTCACTTATGGTTATACACTTTTATTATCAAACTCACTTTGATACGCGGTTTACAAGCTCTACTGTTATACTGATCATGTTAGCTGTGTTGTTCGGCTATTTATAGTAACATAGTGGTGTTCGGTAACATTCAACAAAGTTCTCGTATGTACACACTAGTACATTCGATAACCGTTACATTTACATTAAGACGTTAAGTAATATGAAGGAATAATAAGAGTGCCTAAAAGTATGCTACACATAATAACAACTTAATATCATGTTCGAACAACCAGCGAAATAAGCTAATACAAATAAAACTACAGTAAATTACGCTATTTAAAAATAAATCTGTAACAGTATATTTGAAAGGCATATTATTTAATTAAAGCTTGGAAAAAATAATTAAATCTTTGCTCAGAAATAATAGATAACTACAACAGAACTACTTTATTATTCTTTTTTTTTTGGCCGAACGTTGGGGTTGCCCTTGCTGTTTCTTTTATAAAACTGCGTCAAAACAATAAAATTAAAAATTTGCGTAAAATATCCATTGCCTCTTCGTTTGTCTGGTCTATGTAACAAATTATTTTTCGAAACTACCTTGTTAATATTATTTAGATTTAAAGAGGTTTGGTAGAGTTTTTATTCTAGAAACTTCCTAGTATTTATACCCTGAGCTTGGGTAGATTTAGTCATGTCCAGGGATTATTGCAGATTTTTACTAACGATATAAAAGCCTACAAAATATGTACAAAATGACTTGCTTCACACAAATGAACAAACTGAAGTTCTTTTAATAAAAATTTAGTTTTTTTTTGTTCACCAGAAATATGCTGCGTTTTTAGCTTGTTTTTAAATTATGATTTAAAAATTATTTGGGACATATTTTTTGAAAGTTGTACAGACAAAACGTCCAATAACATGTCGTTGTGAGTGAAAGTCTTCAAACATGTTTGACACTAAAATTTTGGTTATCACGAGTCTGTACTCATTTTCTTTCAAGGGTATTAATTTTTTGACAAAATAAAAATGAAAAAAAAAATAAATAAAAACAAGTAAGAGTGCTATATTCGGCCGTGCCGAATCTTATATACCCTTCACAACGTGTAGTCATGCAATAACAGTAGTTTGTGTCACCATTCATCCCATATGAAATACGTACATACATATAAAAACATCCCATTGTAAAATTATAAATTCACGTATGTATGTTAAAAAAACAAAAAAAAAAAAAATAAAAAAAAAAATTTTAAAAAAAATTTAAAAAAAAAATTTTAAAAAAAATTTAAAAAAAAATTTTTTTTAAAAAATTATTATATATATAATATATATAAAACAAAAAAAAAATAAAAAAAAAATTTAAAAAAAAAATTTAAAAAAAAAATAAAAATATAAATAATATATTAAATAAAAAATAAAAAAAAAATAAAAAAAAAAATTAAAAAAAAAATTTTTAAAAAAATTGAAAAAAAATTTTTTTTGGCTCAGCTGGGATTCGATGCCACGTTTTCTCTAACCAGTATACACGTTTGTATGTATGTATGTTGTTGTTGTAATGTTGTTTTTGTGAAAAAAAAACCGAGGTGGTCGTGGGTTTTTGCTCATATCTCAGTTGTTTATATACCGATGTTTCTGATTTTCAATACCGATCTACTCCCGAATATTTCTGATATTTTAATACATCACCCGAGTCCATGCGATGTCGGGGGGCTTCAAAAAGTTGATTTCAACATACACACGGACAGACGGTCAGACGGACAGACGGACAGACGGACAGACTGACAGGGCTTAATCGACTTCCCTATTCATAAGCTTTCAGAAAATATATACTTTATGGGGTCGGAAATCAAAATTGTAGAAATTTCACACGGAATGACAAACCTATATATACCCTTTTTCACTGTGTGAAGGGTATAAAAACAATATTCACTGCCGCTAGCTTTACTCGTTTTTTTGTCTACTACTCCTTCATGTATGACCTACTTATTTTGGTGACAAATTACAACTTGATTCTGTGTGTATGTTTAATGTTGATATTTTTAGCCAAAAAGGATTAATTCATACTCATTTTATGTCTATTTCTTCTTTTGTGGCTTTCCTGTTTTTTTTCGCTTGTTTTGCGGTTTCTCGTTGATGGTCTATACGAGCTTATACGGTTGGCTGGTTGGTTGGGGTTGCATAATATACATATTTATAATATTTTTTCTCCCTGTTTTCTGCAGAAACCTAATTTGTTTCGAATAACGATTTTATTATATGCTCGTATTCATTTTTGTTTCGAATCATGTTAAAGAGATTCAAAATAATATAATTTCGAAGTAAATATTTTATTAATTATATAAAGTGGTTTAACCCCATAAACCAAAACTGTATACGATGGCAAAAAACGATGGGACGATATGAATGGATCTATTTAAGAAATTGCTTTAGAGATTGTATATAACAAAAAAACTTACTTATTTTACATTCAAAATATCCACAAAGTATTTGAAACACTCACCTGGAAAAAATTTAAGAAAAATAAAACAAAAGTTATTAGATAATTAAATTAAATTATAATTTTAAAAGTAAATTGTTTTATGCCTTGTATTCAATATTTATATATATTTTTAAAACAAATCAAGCAAATGTCTTAAGAAGACTTTTCACAATTATAAATTCAATTTCTTTGGTACTTAAAATAAAAATATTCTGTAGTAATTTTACAAATCATTAGTTTGTAACTTTGCCTTATCTCTTGGCGTCTTCGTTTGCATTCTTGGGTAACCTCTTAGAGATATTATAATTACCTAACAAACCAGTTAATAAAATTCATTATAACAACCAGCAAAAAAACTTAAGATAAATACTGAGAAAAGTAAGAAAAGATGCGAAGGCAAAATAATACCAGCAGTTGATTATCCTTTACAAAGCATTCACATGGAGTAAATAAAAAATATCTAGAGAGAAATTAAATTAAACTACCAATACAGTAGAACTTAGGCTGAGCACAGAGTTGTTGATTCATATACTCATAGCTTTTAATTAAATCTTATTTAAGTAAGTTACGAGATTTGCCCATTAAAGGTAGAACAGAAATGATAAGAGATTTAGAAAATAAGAAAAATAAAAATATGATAAAAACTTTTTAACCAAAAAGGATTTAAATCGTTGTTTGTGTTATTAAAGAAAAAAATGTGTTTAATATAGAGATGTAGTTGTTGTCTGAAGAAAATATTTAGGAATTTTAAATTACAAGCTAAACTTGTTTAACCTTATTTACCTAAACTAACCATATTCAATTATGTTCTCATCCTGTAAATATGCTAATGATTTTTTTTTACTTTCTAAATCACAACACAATTCTGTATATGGCGTTGTACTTGTCAAGGGCGTTTTTAAGCAGCATGTGTTATACACATGAATATGCATGTATGAGCATGTGTTGTTGCTGATTTTGATAAGATGAAACTCGTTTTAGCTGTCATTAATGAAATTGCATAAATTACCAGCCCAAAGTTTAGACATTAACGTCGCACCTAATGAATATTGACGGATAAATGAAAGCAGTTTCTGAGGTTAAATGAACATGTAACAGTTTGTTTTCTGTTTCTGTTGTCAAACTATATTTGTTTTTACTTTATGTTAGTGATGATAGTGATAACTAAAGAATTTTTAAGTAAATAATTAATAATATGGACAAATATTTACTTTATGAAATTTTAAATTTGAACTACCGGTTACTTTGACTTTGAAAGGTTGAATTACATTGTTCTTGTTTTTATTTTAAGGTTTTTTGTTCAACATTTAGAAAATGGGCGGCTGCCCGCCGCACAGAATTGGGAAATATTAAAAACATACTTCTAAAGTAGAGTTTTTAATGCAAACTGTAAGAAATTTATGTGGAATATAAGAGATCGACCAACAGTTAAGTTTATGCGTCAATTAGTTGGGAAATACTAAAGACTTACTTTCCATGAAGAATCTTTAGTGCAACTTGTAAGAAATTTACGATCGGCCTTCAGTTAAGTTTGTGCGTCAATTTGTGAAGCGAATTCATGAAAATGGATCATGATTGGACAAAGCAACCTCGTTCACTACGTTCAATCGAAAACATTGCTGCTGTGACTAAGAGTGTGCAAGAACATCCATCAACATTAAGTCGTCCTCGATCTCAGGAGCTAATCATTTCTCGCATTTCTTTGAGAAGAATATTGCATATAAACTTGTACTTCAAGAGTCGTGTCCGTTATTATCAGAAAAACTTAATTAGTTGGGTTTCAAACAAACTTTTATCTCATTTGTTTTATTTCAACTAAAAATTGGTACGATCGGAGCAGGGAAAGTAAAATTCCTCATTTAAAAAAATTAGTTTTTGAGTTATTTCAGGAAGAATTAAAGTTAATGCTTTCAATCCTGGTATTAGATATTTCAATAAAAATTTTACAATTTAATTTAATAATAAGATATAAGCAAAGGACAGGGCGTGGTACAAAGAATATTTATATAATGGTATATCTGTAGAACTATAATTGTTATGGGCTTTAAATTCTTTGCAGAGGACATGACTGACTATCCTTATTATGTCAAATAAAAGTCTGAAAGGTTTCTGTCCTACATGAGAAAGTGTCAACAAAATGTGTGATTGAATGCTACACTGATACTACTATTTTATGAAAATTTCAAAAGGTTATCAAATTGGGCACTGTCTGTCAATAAATCTGTCACACATGTGCACTTCTTGTCCACACTATCACACTTTCTGAACACACATAAAATTTTTAATATATCGAACAACTAAATCTAATAGTCAGTCATGGCCTTAATTAGCAACGATATAAGTTCACTTTTACGGGCGGAAAATCGTTAGGATCATAGCAGAGGTCGTGGTGGCAATAACAAAAAAAAAAAATATATTTGATGTAATTTCCGCATAACTGTAGTCCCTATTCAGTTAAAACTTAGTATGAGCTACTTTTGAAAATAAAAATTAGAAGAATTGAAAAATGAGAAGTCATGACAACTATTGCATATCTGACAAATCGTAGCAGATAGCATATAGATCTTATCTTCTTTTTAATACAATGAAATAAATTTGATGGGGCCCAGCAAAGCGGTTTGGATTTCGCTAGTTATTCAATATATTAAATTTTTGTTCTATTAATTTTTTTCTTAATTTAAAAAAAAAGCAAATAAAATTTTCTATTGTGAAAGAACTTTTAAAAAGTTTGCCTTAAAGTTTAAGACAAATTTTACCAAATATTCGCTTCCCATATTATGAATATTTCTGTGGACTTTTGAATCAAGATTAAGAATTGCTGAAGTTTTATATTTCTAAAAGCGAATTCTTCAAAACGATTTGTATTCACTACGTACGATTCTGACTTCTTTTTTTTATCACCGGAAATATGTAATACATTTAATTATGATGTTTTGCCAAAAGTCCACAAACTTATAAATATTTATCGATTGTTTTCAAAACCTTTTAATAAAAACTTTGTATGGGAATGTAATAGTCCTGAAAAGTTAAAAAATTAATTAAAAAAAAAACTTTTTCGTTATAAAATGTTTTCATATTTAGAAAATTTTTGATAAATTTAATATTTATAAAAATAATTACTATGTTTAATTTCAATAATTTTAATTTGAAAAAATCTTGAAAAAAATAATCCATTTTTAGGCAAATTTTAAAAGGTTTTTTATTTCTGAAAACTTTTGTAATTTGTTGAATTTTGAATCTTTTAAATCATTTCATAATTTTAAAAAAAATTGGAAATTTTTAATAAATTTTTATAATCTAATAAAATATTATATAAATATTAAGATTTGTCACATTTTATAGTTTTAAAATTAATTTTTTATTTAAAAAAGATTTTTACCAAAATATTTTATTTTTAAAATATATTTTTTTTTATCTCTAAATGATTTTTTCATTAGATTTAAAAAAAAATTTAAGCACAAACAATGCTTTTTGTAAACATAGTTTCTATTAATAATTATTTAGAAAATTTTCAAATATAAAAATTTCAATTAAATATAAAAAAAAGTAGCTATTTTTGAAAAAACTCTTCCCTAAGTGTTAACATTTTCTATCATACTCACCCAAACAAATCCGCCTCACTGCCGGGAAAGCTAATACGTGGTGATAAAGGTGAACGGCCAGCTCTCTTAAGCATGTCATGCAGACCTGGTGGTGCATGTATGGGACTCAATATGGTAATTTTGCGATTTGGTGGTGCCAGCAAACCACCCGACAAAGTCAACTGAGTGCGCATGCCAGCCGACGAGGTTTGTGATGACGATTTCATTTCTATAGTTTCAGCCGATTTCGATATTAAAATTGAGGAGGATTGATGTAAGCCCAGTTTATTGGTGGATACTGTCAAATGATCACCATTGCCACTGTCCATAGAGCTTGAGGTGGGCTCATCGATTTGTGTTGAAGCGCTGCGTATACATCTGTCGGGCCTGCTGCCTGAGTTGGAGGTGCCCATACCCACAGTGGCCTCAGAATGGGCGGAAGTGGAACGTACAAATTGCCGCACGTGTTTTTGATGAGCTGTCAGAAAAGCACCCGAACCAGAGGTGGGATGACCTCCAGTATCTGGTTGCTGTAAGAAACTTTGAAATTTTGATTTTGTAGAGGTGGTGGACGCAGTTGAGGAAGTTTTTTGCATAATACCCACACGCTGTTCACTAGTCGTTATCGAAGTGCTCGACTGGGCTTTTAATTGCTGACCCAACTGTGTGGTGGTTAAAGAATTTCCACTACCACTAGCAGCATTTGATATATGTAAAGCTAAATCTCCCGAGGCAGCAGTGACCGAAGACGATTGCAGACTTTGTGATCGACTGCTGGTGGCAATTGTTTTTTGTGTGGTAAACATTTGCTGTTGTTGAGATTGCATTTGTTGTAGTTGTTTCTGTAACTCAGCATTCAAGGAAGTGCCCTCTTCGAGTATTGAATTAGAGGCTGAGGCAATTGAAAACGAACGACTAGCAATTTGTCTAGACATTTGACTTACAACACGACGTTGTTGCTGCTGACTAGATGCCTCACATTGTACCACTACTGTGCCAGCGGCATCTTGATCCGCTTCAACCTCATTCAGTGAACGTATTTCATCGGCATCAACTTCACTGGGTGTTGTTATAATATATTGAGGTGGTTGGTTATTACTTTCGTTGGACATGTTGACGTTGTTTAATAATTTTGTCGGCTTGTTTTTGCTGTGTATTGTATAAGTGTAGTTTTTATTCGGTGGTTTGTTTTTGTTGCCTAATTACAGGTCTTTATTATGTATTTTGTAGTTTCATTAAAAATCAAGGTACTTTATGCTTAACTCGAGAAGCCGTATTAAAGTTTTCTAAAATTAAATTTTTTTCGAATGTGGAAACAAGTATAATTAATTGAAAATTCATATTTATGAAAATTTGTCTCTTTCTTTTTTGTTGTCTTGGTAAATAGAACGAAAATATATGCATCCAAGCATTTGCGGTAAAGTTTACAATTAACCACCATTTTTTGTTTACACAAATTACATATTTAAACAAAAATAAGTAAAATAAATTATTTTGTATTTTTTAAATATAAAGAATATTAAGTTTCTTTAGATCTGCTATACTAACTTGTGCCGTTTTCATAAGTAATAGTATATACATAAGACCCTTTAAGGTATGCACTACTTTTTTTTATTTTTTAAATTAAAATCTTTTGTACAAAGTACATGTTTTTAAAATCAAATAAATATAAAATAAATAATACGTATAAAGGAAAAAAATTGGCAGTGAATACAGGAATAATTTATAATTATTCAGTCTGATATTAAAAAGAAAAATAAGGTTTATTTTATTCCTTTAACAATACTTTTAAAATTCCCTCAGGTATGCTGTATTTAATTAGTTTAGATTATTTTTTTTTGTTAAATTCCCTTTTATTTCATCAACCCTATTACGTGACTACTAACCCATACGTAATTAGCCTTTTCAAATGACCCCTCACATATGCTCTTCATTTACCTTTCATCAGATTTTACCGCTTGAAGCAATAAACCTTAAATTCTTAAATATTTTGCTTGTTTTTGGCAAATATTTTAGATTTTTGTAAATATATTAAAAAGTTAGATGATATTTTTAGAACCCTTAAGGTATGTTACATTAAACTTTAAAAGTTTGTTACCTAATATATGAACATGTGCTTATAAGTTTATCCGGCTTCTTTTAAGCCAATACTTTAAGTTAATTATTCTCTAGATTTAAATAAAGCAAATCACCACTATAATTTAGTAATAAAAGATTAAATTGATGTAAAAGGATTTTCAAAATGTGTAAATCCCTTTAAAGGATTTTATTTAAAAATTTATATTCTTAAGGCATTATTCTATGATAAATATTAAAGATTTCCACCTTGTGGGTTTAAAGTGAATTTAATTCTACTAAGCAGTACAATTTATTAACATAAGCTGCTAGCAGTCATGCTACCTGGTTTAACCTCACAAAAAATGGTTAATACTGTTACAGATACATAAAGTTTGGTAAACATTTTTCTTAGTTGGTTGGTTTACGGTAACATGTTAAGTAAAAGTCGAAATGTCATATCACATGCTGTTTACTTTAGCGAGTAACTATTTTTTAAATTTTAACTCACTTCTTGATTTATATGTATTGACCTCTGCTAGTTACTGGAGTATAATCTGTGTTTATGTGGGAGCTCCATGGAAGTTAAAAATTTTCACTATAATATGACACTGCTATTATAAATAATCGAACAGCTTAGCTTTTTGTAGTACAACAGAGTTCGTTGTGTGTACATAAAACTCAGTTTGATAGTTAAGATGTATAACAACTAGTGAAACACTAAATATAGCACTGTATATGTTCAACTTATTGTGTTAGAAATTAATAAAGTGCTTCAAAAACGTATAACGTAAATCTCAATTGTTATTATTTGCTAAACAAAGTATTTCGGTTTATTTAAAGGCACTAAATCAAAGTTTTATTAAGGTGAAAACGTAACAATATAATTAAGAAGAAAATAAAAAAAATTGTTTCTTTTTAAATAAAAAAAAAATCAATCACACTCCGCTTCATCGATACTTTTTGCGCTAGGAATTTTATTTAATTAGAATGCTATTTTAATAAAAATATTTGTTGCAAATTATGGACAGATTATATCTAGTTTAAGGTTAGAACTTATTGAGAAGCTGAGAGAGTTCAACTTTGTTGTTAAAAAAATACTACTGAGATTTTCAATAGTACAATAAATTAAAGTTTTGAGATGGTAACACATTGCGGGCTTTGGATCTTAATTAAAACCAGCATAGGGACATTTAAACATTGTCAAATTCACTTACCTAAGAGGACTCAGAATAAATCTATACTATATGCAAACGCAATTAAATACTATATAAACTAGAACCTAAATGATAATCTAATAATAATATATCTGCGTCAATCATAATTACATTTCACCACAAAATGTATAAATATAAATAAAAAAAACATTAAGATCAAGCTTTAATTTCAGTGATCAGATATCAGAAATTTCATTGTAACTCACAAATAAAAATAGAGAAGACATGAACCAAGCAGAAACGAAATTCTATGTTTTAAGTTTGAATAATATTTTAATTTTAATAGTTGTTTTTACACAAAAACTTTTAGTTGCGATAAAAAGATTCTCAGGATGATAACGTACCTAGCTCGGCAAATGTTAGTATTATTATTAACAAATTTAAATTAAAAATTACATTAATAAAAAGTTAAAATTAAATAATTATAAAAACATATTAAATATTTGACATGTACGGCCGTCTTTTTTGTCTCCCTAATTCTTGACTAAATAATAGCGCTGCTACATTTTTAATTCCCAATTTAACAATTTTAAAATATTATTTCTACTTATCAGCTTAAGACAACATAGAACACTGCAGACAGCCAAATAGGATAAATCACACACACACGCATACCTATTTATATATAACTGGGAAAATAATGGAAACACATAACATAACAATAGAGTCTTTATAACAATTCCTCTTACATAAATATTAACGAAATAAAGAAATCTCATTTTAATACTCATTGAAACAAATAAAAATCAATAAAATCGTTTAAATTAATTGCATACTTTTATGCGTAATTTAAGTAAGTAACTGTAAATAATTGCAATATTTTTATACATTATGGAAGCAGTCATTTGTAGGCATGGCATGTACATGTTTGAATTAAAAAGTTAAAAAAAAAAAACAGCAAATTCTCCTGCCACTGCCATTTACTATAAAAATCAAAGCGAAGAAATAACATCAATTTGAAATTCTGCGAAGAACAAAATCAATTCAACTATTATTAAAAAAAAAAACATTGAAATAAAACAGAACTGATTTACGATAACATTTTTCAATTCAAAGTGACAGGTGTGTTAAGACTTTGTTGTACTGACATGTAATTTTGCACAGTTTATAAAAGGAATACACGTAAACTCAACTACAGTGAACTTTGTGTTTAAAACGAAAATATTTGTGAGAAAGTCATGACCTCAGATTAAAACTATATATTTAAAAATACTTTTAAATATTGAAACAAAAAAACGTATAAAACATTTTTATTTAAGAACAGACCTTTTAGCGCATGGTGAGCCAAAAGTTACCATGGGGTTTACAAATTTAATAATTTTTTCGTTTATATGTATATTGTTTTTTTTATTTTTTTTTATTTTTTTTTTTATTTTTTAGATTATAAAATATACAAAACGAAATTTTATTTTACACTAAATCTGGAAAATTGTGCCACTGAAATGTCCGCGGATTTTAGTTTTGCAATTATAAGCTTATTTTATATCACTTTCCATAACATCTTTTAAAGTTAGTGGTTGTAGCGCTCGAATTTTCATGTAGACGTTGAGTTCACGGTTTGCCTTAGGCTTATTAATATAGACTCGGTTCTTTAAATGATTTGAAAGAAAATATTAGGGTGTTTTCAAATCTGGCAAATTTATCGAATTTCTGGAAAATTTTCAGTCTCCAAAAATTTAACTTTAAAGTGTCATTGTATCTAGGGCAGTGTAGGCAATTACTCAATTCTTCTGAAATCACATCCCAGACACGTTTTTGATAGCAGGTCTTTAAAAATCATAAACCGAAACTTCTCTCTATTTACTGTTACAGGAATTTTATCTTAAATTGCGAAGAGCTAAGGCCCAAAAATATTTGTAGATGCAATGGCATGCCATAATTAACACCTAATGGCGTGCAAGTGACTATGTTGAATGGCTCTTGGATTTTCAGAATTCTACAACCATGCTATACACCTAATAGGTTGCATGCAATTGGAGTTGATGAATGGCTCTTGGATTTGGTCATCTATATATATAAAAGAGTAACGTGACTGACTGACTGACTGATTCATCATCGCACAGCTTAAACGAAAAGAGCGAGAGACATGAAATTTGGACAGTCGGTTCCTCTTTCGATGTATAGTTCCAATAAGAAGGGATTTTTGGAAATTCGTACTTTAAGGGGGTAAAAACGGGTAAAATCGGTAATCTTATATCTGCTAAACTAAACATGATGCAAATTTAATTGAAAAAGTATTGTAATTTGCACAAAAAATAAGCTGGCAGGTGTCTGGCCTTTTTTTTAATTTTTAACCACTAAGGGGAAAAAACGGGTAAAAACTATAATTTGGTAGTTTTTTGGTACCCTATGTAACTTCCAAACACATAAAGATAGGAAAAAAATGTAAACTGTTTTGAGTAATCCGCGATAAAATATTAATAGAGATTCGCCACTTTTTTCAAATTCGCATGTATTAGGGATAAAATTGTCCCTTTTTTTGGTACTTTTTTTTAAAGAAACTTTTCTAATATTATTCAATGGGACAAAATTTGAAAATAATTATTGCCTAATAGAATATGGACAATAATTTAGATGAAATTTTCGAAAACTTTTTTTGAGACAAAACAAGTACCAAAAATAGGGCAAAATTCCGGAAAATGTATGTAATTCCTAATTAGACGGCCAATTTTCACAAAATTTTCAATTGGGATTTCACTAGACATAAAAAATTATGTAATTTAATATAAGTTGAAGCACATTTATAACAGGGTAGAAAGGGGAAAAATAGGTAAAAGAGTTTGGTACCTTTTAGAACATAATTACTTTTATGCAAAAAAGAGTAGATTTACTGACTTTAAATCATGTCTATTAATATATTTTGTTACATAGATACTTGAACATTTTAAACTTGGAGTTTGGAACCTAGACCAAAAATGTACTTTTTCGCATTTCTATGGTACTTTTTGTATATTCTGTATTTATAAAGGTAGAATTGTAAAATAAAGGATTATTGATTCCAGGTATGTCTAAAAATGTTATGGGTGACCAAAAAGATACTTTTTTGAATTTTTGTGATACTTTTTGCATTTTCTACTTTTATGAAGGTAGGATTGTACAATCAAGGACTATTGATTCCAGGTGAGAATAAAAATGTTATGGGCGAACAAAAAGGTACATTTTTAAATTGTTATGGTACTTTTTGTATTTTCAACGTTTGCGAAGCTAGTATTTTGAAATTAGTGACTATTGATAAAAGGTGAGACTGAAAATCTTATGGTCGACCAAAAAGGTACTTTTTTGCATTTTTATGGTACTTTTTATATTTTCTACGTTTATATAGCTAAAATTGTAAAATAAAGGTTTATTGTTTTAAATTGAGAACTATAATGACATTGGATACACAAAAAAGCCTTTTCGCTTTTATATTGTACTCTTTGTATTTTTACGTTTGTAAACATAGATTCTTAAAATTAGAGTTTTTTGATCCCAGATAACTCCATATCTTATGGACGACCAGAATTACTTTTTCGAATTTTTTTTATATTTTCAAATGAAAGTTAGCTCCATCACTCATAATCAGATTTTCAATAAAGTTGATTTTATTTCTGGTCAACTGTTGAAATTTGACTACAAAATGTTGACGATGACGATACAGGTTTTAATTCTTGTACTGATGTCACCTTATATGGTAACAACAGTTAATATTTTTTTTTGAATGTGAATTAGTAATGTACGAACCATTCCTATTTAGACAAAACGCCTTCTGGTGGAAGTTTTAGGTGATACGTTCAATCTGAGGTCTACACGTTTTATATTTTCGGAAGTCTGAATCAAACGTGATCTACGGGTTCAAGAAAAATCTTACCGTGCCATGTTTGAGGTGACGATTAACTGAGCAACGAATCATTACTTCAGAGGGCGAAATTGTTATGTGAAAATTCCGATGATATGTTCCTTAAGTTAAAACAATTCATCGCTGTTTTAAAAAATAAAATTTTATTATTCTGTTAACTTGTTCGGCAGCGATTATCCTTATTATTTATTTTGCAGGACTTATTTATATAATCAAAGAAAAAAAAACAAAGGGTGGACTTTTGGTTCACCCTGTATATAAGTACACACTCACGGCACTCAATACTGGTCGTTAGCATGAGGTATGTGGTTATGTTTTTCTTATGTTTTCTCTCTGTTTTTGTGTTTAGCTACAGGCAGCAATTTTTTGACTGAAACCCAATATATCGTATATATTCTCCTCTTTTTGGCTTATAAACAATTTTGTTGTTTCTTTCTTTTTTTTATATTTTTTTTTTTAAATTACTGAAACTCAGTTATATTCCAAATATTCAACTTGAACCTGAAGCGAATATGTTGGCTTTTTGTGTATACCATAAATGAAAGTTTAAATTTCAATGAACATTTTTTTTCTGTGCCCCCAAAAAACGCATGCAATAACAGGCGTATAAACTAGAAAGGAAACTAAAGCATATTTTAAGGCTAGCAAATTAAAATTACTAAAAGGCAAAAAAAGCCTGAATAAACTTTTAAATTTTATAATAGATTTAGTATTAAACATTAATGAAAAATAGAAAGATCAAATAATGTGCACACACATAGAACTGTGGAAACTTTAAACCCTGTTATTTATCATACGATTTTAAATTTAGCAAAGTTTTCTAAACTGATATCGTATACAATTTTTTTATAAGTCTGTTAACTAAAACTAAATTTAATTTAAAAAAAAATTTTTTTGCTCTAAATATTTTATATAAAAAATATATAAAAAATATATAAAAAACATTTAGTAGCTGCAAGTTGGACTTGATAGATGTGACCAGTTTATTGTTAATTTCTTATATGCTGTCAGCTTTTTTTCGTTGAAATGAAATGAAAAGCCTTTTGTATAGTTTGAACCTTAATCTTATTTAAAATTTATTTAATTTAATAATATTAAATAGTTGCAAGAGTTTGAGTTCAAAAGAATAACGATATAGAGAAGAGTATAAATAATTCTTAAAAAAAATTAACTTTATTTTATTGAAATCGATTCTTAACTTTTGCTTTTGTTTACATTAAATGTCGTTCTTTGTCTCTTTTATGTTAAAAACATTGTTTCTTGGCCTTTATTTTTTAAAAACCTTTATACAACACAATTTACGATATTGCAAATTAAAATGTGTGTGTTTGTTTGTTAACATAACCAACCTAAATAAATAATAAATCTGACAATAAAAGGACTCTAAATCTACTTTAATACTCGCACATAAGGAAACAAGCACGCAAAATAAATATAATAAATTTATTACAGTAAGCTGTTGAAGAATTTACAGATTTATACAATAAGACCAGCAAATACTTTAACAGTATCTTTCATTGCGTTCTAGAAGATTTTGTTTAAGATTTATTTTTCTACATTTTAATGATTAAATAATATAAATATGACAATGATTTAGAAAAATCCTTATGTAACCGACGATTGAGAAAACAAAAAAAAAATGAAAAAAAAAATCATTTAGAATAAGTAGGAAAGTAATGGTCGGTTAAGCGGCTTGACTCAAGCTTGGCCATATATGTATAATACAATAATAGATTTTGTTTAAGATTTATTTTTCTACATTTTAATGATTAAATAATATAAATATGACAATGATTTAGAAAAATCCTTATGTAACCGACGATTGAGAAAACAAAAAAAAAATGAAAAAAAAAATCATTTAGAATAAGTAGGAAAGTAATGGTCGGTTAAGCGGCTTGACTCAAGCTTGGCCATATATGTATAATACCCAGATCAGTGAATAAAAATATTCTAGTACGCAAAGAATTATTTTGGCAAGTCAACTTACAATCAAAAACATACGCCTGTTATTCTTTAGAGGAGACGGTTAATATAAAACCTCTTCAAAGAACTCAAATAAAGTGTTGCATTAAGATATGCGATGCCATGAGAACCACATCAACACTGGAATTTTAGAATATACTACCAATACTGCCGATTGCGATAAAGGTAACATGTTAAGAATCTTTTGATTAATAGCGATGGGTAAAAGCCGAATATAACACTTTAACTTTTTTGTAAATAATCAATGCAAAGGAAAATCTCTTTTAAAGGAAAAGTCAACAAAAAACAAGAAGCTACTGTTTCATAATGATAGACATTACAGCAACAGTTTCCGATTGCCTTAACTGTGGTACAATTTTCTTTGCATATCCTATGTACAGTTGGTACCACCTTTAGCTTTTGTTTATGTTTTTTTTGTAAATTTTTTTTGATTGCTTTTCAGTGAAAGATTTTGTTTTCGTGTTTGAATATTCGTTATTGTATATGTATGTATAATTCTTTATATGTTTGTATCTGTTACACTAGGCAACAGCCATTTTGTTATTTGGTTCTAGCATACTTTTTCTCATGGATTTGGACCTACTGAACACGAAAATGAATTTTAAAAATTTTTCTGTCGATTGGTTTGCGAGATAAAAATTTTTTAATTTTTTTTTTTTAATTTTTGGAGGTACACTTACTATTTTGAGCATATCTTTAGTCTTCTTTGACCTATTTTATCCTACTACTACTCAAATTAAAGACAATTGAGCTGTCTACAACTTATTCTCAGAAAATTTTCAAATCGGGTTAGTAGTTTTGATGTTGGCGGCTTAAAAAGGTTAAAAAACTGGGTTTTTTTTAGTAAAAATGTGGCTGAAAAATTCATATAAAAATTCATATAAAATATAAAACGCGATGTTAACAGCGATTTTAATTTTTTTACGTATAGCTGACACTTTTCCAAAGAAAATAAGCCCTTACTTAACAAAATCTGATGACAAATGGCCGACTTATTATTTTTTTGGTAAACGACCGAAATTCCGCTATTCAAATAGTGCAATTGTACTGCTGGAGTAAACTTGTGTGCGTGATTTTTTTTTATAAACTGGCCACAAACATTGCAGAAATTGTCTGGATCGTTCAAACACTCGAACACACGTACGGCCTTATTCATAACAAAAAGTTAGCCACAGTTTATACACTACGTACAACGAGCTGCTAACTAGAATGCCGATTAAGCTTGGCAGCTCGTTAGCACAGAGTTTATTCATAAGAAACTTTTATCCGTCTGCCAACTTTTCATAAATCAACTCTGAAATTGCATGATACCCCTAAAATATGCTACCATTTTTTGTATATAATCCCTAATTTTGACATTTTTGTTTTTCCATCGATACTAACAATTTTTAAAATTGAAAAATAAATTAAAAAACAAACGAACAATATAATTTTTATTAAAATGGAAAAGCAACACAAACGATCTGTAAATTGGGAACAGGATGAAAAGGTAGGTAAAAAAATATTGGTAATGTAAAACAACAACACATAAAAGCTGTCTTTCACAAGTTGGCAAACGTTTGGCAGCTCGTTAACAAGAGTTTGGCCATAGTTTGGCATGAGTGTTATGAATAAACTTAATGTTAACTTTATGCCAACTTTTTGTTATGAATAAGGCCGGTAGTCTTTTACTCATTGTCTTCCTTGCGTTTTCTAAATATTAACTTCTTTACACTTTCACAGACAGTTTTGAAATGCAATTGATAACCGTGTCTCCTTATGTTTAAATATGTATGAGCATGTAGTGCTGTAAATAAATTAAAAAATAATATACGAAGACTAATTTGTTTATTTTAAATTAAGTTCAAATGTATTTATTCGTTTGCGTTGGGTAGGTAAGCTGTGCAAATAATGAAAATCAAAAAATCGTGAAATAGCGGAATTTCGGTCGTTTACCAAAAAAATAATAAGTCGGCCATTTGTCATCAGATTTTGTTAAGTAAGGGCTTATTTTCTTTGGAAAAGTGTCAGCTATACGTAAAAAAATTAAAATCGCTGTTAACATCGCGTTTTATATTTTATATGAATTTTTATATGAATTTTTCAGCCACATTTTTACTAAAAAAACCCAGTTTTTTAACCTTTTTAAGCCGCCAACATCAAAACTACTAACCCGATTTGAAAATTTTCTGAGAATAAGTTGTAGACAGCTCAATTGTCTTTAATTTGAGTAGTAGTAGGATAAAATAGGTCAAAGAAGTCTAAAGATATGCTCAAAATAGTAAGTGTACCTCCAAAAATTAAAAAAAAAAATTAAAAAATTTGTATCTCGCAAACCAATCGACAGAAAAATTTTTAAAATTCATTTTCGTGTTCAGTAGGTCCAAATCCATGAGAAAAAGTATGCTAGAAACAAATAACAGACAAAAGTTTGTTATTTGTGACCTAGTGTTATTTTCACATGCATGTATAACCTGCTTTTTTATTTTCTTGTACTAGTTGTTTTTGCCATTTCTGTTGTGTGGCCTTAAATAATAATGTTAAATTTTTCATTACAACTTCGTAGAATGAGCATATGAACAACGTGCATCCTTTTGTGGTATTTTTTGTTTTACAGCAAAAGGTTTGGCATAAAATCCTCCCATAACATGGCTTATAGCAAGCTTTACAAAATAATTTGATTGACATGTTTCTTATATTAAAAATTTGAGGGATAATGGTAAAGTTTTTTAAAAATATTTTTTTTTATCCTTGTCTTAACTATAACTATTTCTTTAGTCTTAGATATTAAGCAAAATTTTCGTAGATATTAAAAATCCTTTTTTTTCTATTTTTTTGTTTCTAAAATTGGAGAAATTTAATTTTCGAAAATTTTCGAACTTAAGTTCGAATTTTCGAACATTATCAAAACAAGATATTTTTATGCCTACATTGAAATTAACTTAAGAATAATATGTTGTTGTACATTTTATATACATTTTAATGTTCGTTTTTAAAAAAATTTTCGAAATTAAAAAATCTATACCCGTCGTTTGGTAATTGTAATAGATTTTTGAAACTCTTGCTAAATATTTAGTTTTATTACATTTTCCTAATAACTCTGCTGTTATAAATAGCCATTTTCGAAGTCTCGTGCTACTGATATTACTAAAATGTGTAGGCACCAACAAATTTTCAACATTAAAAATCCTTATATTTCAGCCGTCGTATAAGTTTATAATATATAATTTATATGAAAGTAACTTGAAAAACTTCGTTATTATTATTTTATTTTGTTGTTGTTGAAAACAACAGTAATATCGATTAGTTGGCAGAAATTTTTAAAGATAACAAATACTTAATAAACTGTTTTATAATTTTGCTTTGCTGATAGTACTTTAAACAAGTAAGAGTGCTATATTCGGCCATGCCGAATCTTATATACCCTTCACAATGTGTAGTCATGCAATAACAGTTGCTTGTATCACCATTCATCCCATATGAAATACGTACACGTATGTATGTTAAAAAAACGAAAAAAAAAAAAAATTTAAAAAAAAAATTTAAAAAAATTTAAAAAAAAATTAAAAAAAAATTATTATATATATAATATACATATATAAAATAAAAAAAAAAAAAAAATTAAAAAAAAAAAAATTAAAAAAAAAATAATAATAAAAATATAAATAATATATTAAATAAAAAATAAAAAAAAAATTAAAAAAAAAATTAAAAAAAAATTTTTAAAAAAATTAAAAAAAATTTTTTTTTGGCTCAGTTGGGATTCGATGCCACGTTTTCTCTAACCAGTATACACGTTTGTATGTATGTATGTTGTTGTTGTAATGTTGTTTTTGTGAAAAAAAAATCGAGGTGGTCGTGGGTTTTTGCTCATATCTCAGTTGTTTATGTACCGATGTTTCTGATTTTCAATACCGATCTACTCCCGAATATTTCTGATATTTTAATACCTTACCCGGGTCCAACCTATGTCGGGGGGCTTCAAAAAGTTGATTTCAACATACACACGGACAGACGGTCAGACGGACAGACGGACAGACTGACAGGGCTTAATCGACTTCCCTATTCATAAGCTTTCAGAAAATATATACTTTATGGGGTCGGAAATGAAAATTGTAGAAATTTCACACGGAATGACAAACCTATACATACCCTTTTTCACTGTGTGAAGGGTATAAAAAAAATTAAAAACTAAAATGAAATAATGCTAAATGTAGGCTTAATGGAGCAAAGAAAAATTGGTCAACTCACAAAGTTAGATTAAATAAAATATGTTATAAAACTTAAAGTTTTATGAGAAATTAATTCGAAAAGTTTATTATAAAAATCACAGGGAAAAAAACGCAAAGAAATATGCATTTATAAATAAAATTTTTTAAATTGTATTTTTTATAATCAAAGAACATTTATGTATGTCATTAAAATTTTTACCTGATCGATTTTCTTGTTACCTTTTTACCTTTATAATGGCTTATGAAGTTTGTTGGGTGGTTTTGTGTTTTTTTTTAACATTTTCCTCTTTGAGGTTTATTTATAACTTGACTTAAAAATTAATTTATTATATTAGTAAAAAGCTTTATTCAAAACAAATAACCCCAACGCATCACCACCTTCTTTTCAATGGTCATTGGCGTAGCTAAGAATTTTTTTGGAAATGAAAAATCTTAAAATTTTTTTTTGTAAAAACTTAAGCTGAGTTTATTTTTTGTTACTTATATGTACAAAGTTTATTTCTTCTGGGGGCTGTAATGGGGTAGTTACGCCTATGCCTAATGATAGCTGAAGAAAAAGCACCAACGCTAAAGGCAGATAAAAATATTCAATTTAATTTAAAATAAACCAAAAAAAATATTAAATGCTTTCATTGACTTGCCAAGTAGTTCTTACAAGTAAATAAAGAGCTTAAGAGTTTTATTCCTCTTAAGTAAATTGTTGTCAATAATGACATAAAATAAAGGATATAAAAGAAAGGATATAAGGAGAAAATATAACGAGCTATAATTGAAGTGAATTTCAGAAAAAAATACATAAGAAAAATAGTTTGTTTGTCTGTATTTAAAATAAAAGCAGCGATTAATTAAATAATGTTTTTCGTCGAGTTCTTTTAAGGAATCTTTGGCAATAAGGAGAAAGTGCTTATGTCTGATTTTATAGTTTTGAGCTTAATTTTATAAACGAATTGATCTGTAAAAATAAAAAAATATTATATACGTTTCGTGCTGTATTATAAGAAGAATGCATCAAATTTCGTATATTTAGCTAAGTCAAAGATTAAAATAAGTTATTTTTTTCGAATGATATTGCCCGTTAAAAGTATAAAAGCAATAAATTTTCGCGAAATAATTTGCTGAATAATTTTTTCGATTTTATTGAAAATTTGCTTGTGGGTAGTCTAAAATTGCAAAATTACAATAATTATTATTTCTCAATTTTAACTTATCTCGATTTAAGCAATTATTCCTTTTAGCCACAGAAATTATTATTAGATTTTTTGTTTAATTTAATAATGTTTTGCAAATAGTTTAAACTGTTTAGAATACATATTTGAAAAAAAAAAATCCTTTAAAATCTTTAATAAGAAGTTTTATTATTAATCATGCATAAGGTCATCCAATTAATTAGAATTAATTTTTTAGAAATAAAAATATTTTTATTCTTTACGGGAATATGACATTTCCTATTAATTCAATTTCACTTATTCTCACTAGTATCTCCAACAATGTGATGTTAATGTGATTTAGGAATTTTCGCGAACTATTCGCATGGCAACTGTTCTTTGGCATCCAATTAACTTCGCCAAGATGACTGATAATATGACAACCGAAGCTAGAGAACAAAATATCGGTTGTTTGGTTATCTTTATGATATGGTTCTCTATATTGTTTAAACAAAAGATTATCCATATTTAAATCTTCCATTTTAGTATATAATCAAAGCTTTTTAGTGGCATATCGCAATAAAAAAAATTAGACAATATTGCCATTACATCAAAGTTCGCACCAAACTGTCGTTGTGTGAAAGCATTGTCTTCTCAGCCATGATGTAGGAGTTTTTTGAGTCTCAAAATGCGTTCATTTTTTTAAATTTAATTGTTGCCAAGCCGACGGCCAAACAGAATGTCTATTTACCATTACCTTGTATGTAAATAATCTGAGAACTTTTTGAACAATTCGTTTTATGCCGAAGTGTACCAAGTGACTCTAGAATGAATAACACTCTTTCGGGCTCAACAGTCGCAATCTCGTGATGAGTGCTTTTTTCCAACAAGACAGTTTTATAAACTTTTTGCACAAACTATTTAATTAAAACTTATTTTTAGCAAAAGCAAAATTTGGTTAATACATACAAGTTTGCATTAAACGTTTAATTTAGGTCAGAACAAATTTGATAGTGTCAAAATGACATACGATTCCAAAAAATGCTTATAATCGAACCACCTGGTAATAGTTAATTTATAGAGATTACGTAATGGTTTGCTAAATATTTCGGTTATTTCTAACACGTTATTCGGCTATTTCTTTCAAGGACTGAAAGGGTATAATTTTATTTCACGTTCCTTACATTTATTCACTTAGTATTTCTATTTTGAATTACGAAACTTTGAATACCTTAAGGAGGCACTTAAATATTTTCAAGTAAACCTAATGAGTAGAAATTTTATAGGATATCCTAAAAGTATGCCAATGAAAGTTGAATAATTTTGAAAGCAATCTTACATCTATGTCATAATATAAACATAATCACTTAACTGGTTTGAATAAAGCGATGAATTGAAAAGTGGCTATAATAGTGAAAATAAAACAATAATCTTTCACTTCACACAATCACAGAACTAATGGTTTTAGTAGTGTAGTGTCCATATCTAACAAGCTTTTTTCAAGCTTTTAATAAACTTGCCATTAATTAAATTTTTTTGATTAATCAATGTTATTGACAACGCTGACAGTCTTGTTATTGCCAAACTAAACTTAATTTGTACATAAAGTTTAAAGATTTTCTCTCATCACATTCAACTAGTGTTAAAATTATCAAAGTAGACTAATTTTAATATTTCATAAACCGCAAGACCTATTCAGTTTAAAGCTACTTTTCAATTACAATAATTCACACAAAAACTACAAATGTAAACTCTGGCTAAATTCATCAGTCTCAAATAGACATTTTTATTTTATGCAGGAGGCATAACAATATATCAAGAGGATGGAAAAATAAAGCCTCAAATCTAATTAACAACAAGTTTCTTAATCGAAAACATGAGTAAGAGTAGAGGGGAAAATCAAAGTTGATCGGTCATTTGTAAAATGTTTTAAATAAACCAAATTTTGTAAGTAGAAAATTTTAAAGCATACATTTAGGGTCAGTTTAGAACAAGAGGAGGTTGTTTTAAGGTATTAATTAACATACAAGCTAATTGAGGGATAAATATGGTATTCGGGAATTAATATTAAAATTATTTGTAATAAAACTTTAATACAGTTCAAACTTACATAATCAACTTTATGAAATATCTTTAGACAACTAAGAATAAGAAGACTTTAAAGTAACAGTATGCGACTCTTTTCCCTTACAAAGTATTTCTTGCTGATTTTTGATTTAACCATTTTGTTTCTTATTTTATAAATATTTTTATTTATTCGTTTACTTTGGCCACATTTGAAAAAAATCTGTTTATTTATTAAAAAAAAAAAAAAACACATGATTCTGTCATGTTTGTTTAGGTTTATGTAAGTGTGTATTCAAATGCATATTTAACAGGATTTTTCTAGCATATAAAAATACAAATTTACAACAAATAAACGATCCAAATTAATACCTTGAAAAGAAATTATAAAAAGGTGGCATAGGTAGACTATGGTAGGAATTAAATTTTAGTAAAGAAAGGCAAAAAGTGTATAAAATTTCATTTCATAGTCTTCATTTTTCGTACATTAAAAAAAGAGTTTTTAAATTTTTAAATTTTAAAAATTAATCCATGTGTTATTTAAAAAATTCTCTTAATTTTCTTAAAAAAAATATTTATTTTAATTTCTAAGCAATTGGTGACATATTGTTAATTTCAAAAATATTTCGAATTGAGCTTCAAAAATATTAAAAACATTTAATTGCGCTTTATTCGGCTTAATCTGAATATATCCTTCACAACAGTGTAGATGCGCAACTGAAAGCATATACGCATAAGTTGTTTATGAAACAGATTTACAATTGCTTGCGTAACAAACAAATTACATACATTCATATGCATGATTAATCCTTAAAAAAATATAATATTTACAACAACACACACATTTTCTACCATCATGTTTAAAACAGCCTGATTTTATTGATGTTTTTTTTATATAATTTTGTTTTTGCAGTTTGCGTATTTTTTTATACATATCTCAGCCGCCAATGTTTCGAAATTGTTGATTTTAAATACCAAAATGCTTAAAAGAATTTCTACTTAAATAGTATTATAAACGAGTTCGTTTAATATATGGGCGCTTCAAATAGTTGATTTCAACGCTCACTTGGACAGACAGATGGACAGATTGACATATCGACTTTGCTATCTATGAAAATTCAGAATATATATGCTTTATAAAATCGCAAATTAATACTGTTAAAATTACAGTGACAAACTTATATAAACCCTTTTACTCTCTCTTGCTGTGTTGCCGTTTTCACTGCGATTTGCCCGTCGTCACTGCGTAACTGCGTTTTTTTAATATCACTGCGTTTATCAGTTTTTGGTAGTTTTCCTCTTTTTTTGATCAACAACGCTTTAACATGATTTACCTCAAACGTGTTTAACACGTAAGTCTGTAAATGCTATAACACAACGAGATAAAATTGTCACCCTGTTAAAAATATAGCAGCAACATTTTCTGCTGTTACGTTACGTTGCAGTTGACTGATTGGGTCTTGAATAAAAATGTCAAAAATCCCGTTAGAAAAACATAAACAAACTATTTCGTGAAAAAAATATTTCCTTTTCAGTACATTTAATTAATTTTTATATTGTTTCGAAATGAATGGGTAAGTTGGCGTTTACAAAAGGGCAAAAAAGTGTTAAAAAAGTGAAAAAAATTCCTTTTTTTGTCCAAACGAAAACGACATTATTTTATTTCTCGTCACTGCGAAAAAAGTTTGGTCGGCAGCAACACTGCTTTTTTGTGATGGAGATAAAATGAAGATATCATTTTTCAAAGTTTTAAAACAATTTATAAGCAAGCTAAAATATTCTTTAAATTTAGAAAACAAAATTATGTCCAAAATGTGAAATGTTGCAGAGATGCAGATATCTCGATTATGCAATAAAATTGATTCAACATGACAGACACACTCAAGCGTCTTTGATTTGTTCTTTGTGTAGAAACTTATTATGCAGTTTTAGTTCTTGACTGTTATCAATTTGATGGCAGCTAAAAATGTTGGACATCTTTTATCAAACATTTCCATAACTTTCTTTTTGGGGGTAAGCCTTTTCTGCGTCATTAGAAATTATTATTTTTGTTGTTTTTGTATTTTTCACTCTGTATATTTATTTTATGCCTCCTAGGGACTAGCTTTCTACCTACACACTTGCATTTGTTCAAGAAAATTTGTTCCAAAAATGATTGAATATTACAAATACAAATCTTTGAGTTGGCGACTCTGTTCGAAACAACAAAATAATTATAATAACAAAAGAAATATATGTTCCTTGGGGTAACTAATATTATTGTTATAAAACAAGCTTATGAAGCATAATTTAAGGCTGACATACAACAATTGATTGGTGCCTTAAGCCTTAAGTATACGAAAAGTAAAAAGCCACATGCAGATGTTAACCTAACGTCACAAAAATATTCAGCATTTTGGTTACACTATTAATATAGTCATTGTGGCTGCATGCGGTAAGATTTTGAAATTATACGAAATGTATTTCAGTCCAAAAACGCAAATGAAACACATGTGGCCGAAGCGGATAAATTTAGGCTTTATGATGACGTCAAAATTATGTCACAGTCACATGCGTATGTGCATTTTGACATTTCGTGTACTACAGGCTTAAAACGTATATATAACGAGAAATATTCATAATGCTTTTCAGCCAACAACTAAAAAAAAATAATTACTTTTGTGTTCAAAAATGTTGTATCACAGATTAATTGCTTGGAAAGGAAGGATTATCTTCATTTTTATCCTCAGGTACTTAAACGTTAAAAAAATTTGTTTTTACACAGATAATATACTGCTAAACCTACAAACCTTTATAAAAATTGCGATTATGGTCACAAATAAATAACATGGTGAAGGGTATAAATATATCCGTAAATAAACTAATGACATAAGTAAAAACGATTTATATGCTAGCAATATATGAACCTAAAAAAAAAGAATGGAAGTTAGTTTTTTGATAAAATGTACCTTTAGCCGCAATAAAAAACGAACACCTTGAAGAAAACACATTCTCAAAATGGTCAAACAAAATGTCTGTCGAGAAATATATAAAAAAAAAAATCGTGTCCTTGAAAATTTGTTTTGAATTGCGGTCATCAAATATTTTGCTAAATTTTGGTTTGAAATTGTTTACAAACATTTTGTGTTTTTTTATTTATTTAATATTTTGAAATATATTTAACAATTGTCAGCCTATAATTCTTCAGTGATTTATATTGAAAAAAATTGTATGGCATACTTTGTGGCGTTGTGTTATTACTGTTTTTCTCTTTACGTATGCTTTCATGCGTTTGGGCATGTTTATTTGAACTTAATTTTGTTGGTTAATTACCGTGTCTATTCATTTATCAGGTTTTTTTATTGTCGGTTATTATGTAAATAAACGAACATCATCAAAGATACTAACTGCTTTAATAAAGATAAACGCTTCCGAGACTTCACTGTATAACATTTTATAATTAACACAAATCTAAAAACTCTCTATCCACTTTTAGGCGGTTGTTGGTTAGAAATTGTTTACAAACATTATGTGCTCTTTATTTATTTCAAATTAAAAAAATTATTTAACAATTGCCAACCTAAAATTCTTCATATTGAAAACATTTTGAAAAAAATGTATGGCATACTTTATGGCGTTGTGTTATTCCTTCTTTTCTTTTTATGTCTGTCTGCATTCGTTAGGGCAAGTTTATTTAAACCTCACTTTGTTGGTTAATTACCGTGTGTATACATTTATCACGTTTTTTATGTAACGTTTTCCTTGTGGAGGTTTAAATGTTTTTTTTTTACCGTGTAAACTTTACGCCGAAAACCCTTGATATTTGATTTTATGTAAAATTAAATACATACATATATTTTCCGTCAACGCATTCAATTTTATTTAATGTTCGTTGTTATGTACAAGTTTATTTTTTTTTAACTTAAAGCATCTGCCTAAACTCACATGTAAAAGATCATACTTTAAATAGCTCAACACATGAGATTAATAGGTTTTTTTTAATTACTAAAATTTTTTCTATTTAATTAAACCGATAATCTTTTGGTTGGTAAAAAAATTTTAAATTATTTTGCAAAAAAAGATATTAAAAAAAATAATTTATTTAAAAAAAATTATTTAATTGCCGTAAAGTTTAAAATTATGTTTAAAAAACCGCAATTAATTTACCTTTTTTTTGCTTGTTTGTTTTAGATAAAATTTTGCGGGAAAACTAAGAGTCCACACATTCTTAAATACAGTAAGTAACATAAAAGATTGCAGGTTGAAAACTGTGACAACAAAATATATAACAAAACTTTTAAATTGTTTAATCCCACAAGACAAGACAAGATTTCTTGCGCATTTGTTTTGTTTATAAAGGGTGGTTTTTATAGAGGTTAAGAATTCTGAAATTGAATAAAATAAAGATGGATTTCTTTTATTGATATGAAATTTACTTTATTCGAAAGATAATCTTCTGGTATAATTTAAATATGTGTTCTGGAAAATAACCGCCACGGCTAGCTCGGACGTACCTTTATCTAGGGTTCGAATTTTTTTCACTATTTGTGACCGTCTATCGGCAATAATTCGTTGATTGTTGCCCTTCTAACATTTTGGTCGTATTGGACTTTACAAATCTCCATAGGAAATAGTCTAGTGGCGTTAAATTACACGATATTGGAGTCCAATTCACGGATCCGAAACGTGAAAGTACGCGGTTACCAAACGTTTCCTTTAATAAAACAATTCTGTGGTTTTCATGGGCAACTGCGTATGTTCATTTTATTAGATTTTTAGTTAATAATGCCATATTGTTTGGTTTTAAATGGCCTTCACTTTGTGTTAAAAATTTCTCAAATAAGATGCACCCATTCTGATTATTTTAATGGCATAACAACGTAACTTCTAAATATATTCAAAAATAGCTTAGCACTAACACGGTTTTGTATCTCTTCTGAAAATTTTGATTTTAAGACATACGTGTTTGCCCATGAAAATCAAAGAATTATGGCACAAACTGTGTGACATATTGCGCTGTCTTGTGTAAAGCACAGCTCTATCATGGTTGTTTAATTTATTGAAAAAAAGTAAGTAATCATGGCTTTATAGCCGTCATCACTGACTCTAATGTTCTGATCGTCTTTAAAGAAGTATGGACTAATGATTCTACCACCCCATAAATGACATCACAATGATTAGTTTTTATACCCTTTACAGTAAGTGTAAGGGTTTGTTTGTTATTCCGTGTGAAATTTCTACAATTTTCATTTCCGACCCCATAAAGTATATGTTATCTGAAAGCTTATGAATAGGGCAGTCAACTAAGCACTGTCTGTTAGTTCGTGTGTATCTGGAAATCATTTTTTTGAAGCCCCCAGACATTTCAAAGACCCGTGTTAGATACCAAAATATCAAAAATATTCGGGAGCAGATCGGCTTAATAAACAACTGAGATATGGTGAAAAAACCTAGAACACCTCGACTTTCCACACCAATGCAAACGGACGAACGTAGGTTCGATTCCCAGATAAGACAAAAATTTTTTTTTTTATTTATTTTTTTTATTTTTTATATTTTTTTTTAAACATACATAAACTTTTTTAAGCGGATTAAGTCATTATAAAGATAATAAAACATATATGTATGTATATACGTATTTCATATTAATGAGATAAATGGTGATACAAATGGTGATAAATGGTATGACTGCACGTTTTGAAGGGTATACAAGATTCGGCACTGCCGAATATAGAACTCTTACTTGTTTCTTAGATACAATGTGTTTATTATATTGTTTATTTAAACTTAAGTTAGTTTCATCGCTAAACACATTTCGCTTATGAAATTTTGGATCAATGGCAATCTTGTTTAAGGCCCATTTACAAAATCGACTATTTGCTATTCATGTTGAAATTCCAAACTAAACATAAATTAATTGACAGCTGACTAAAAATAGTGTTGTCAACTTAAGATTATATACCTTCATAAAAAAACACCCGGTATTTGCTGGGCACAGGTTAAAAGAGTACCCAATTTGTTTTCCCAACTAGTGCTCTGGTAAAGTTTTTCTCTATGAACACAAAAACATATATAAATTAAAAATAAATTAAAAAACTGTTGCAATTAAAAATATTTTGTATAAAAGAGGAGCTAAATTTTCGTTCGGTGCAACTGTGAAATGAAAACTTTTTGCGTGTCATAAGTTTTATGTATAAAAGCACTTTTTTAAAGTTTCACAAATTGAGAATTGAGCCCCAGGTATTATTTAGTAAAAAAGGTAAATTCAATTTGAAAACAAATTTAATTTCAAAAATTATGTTTGTATTTCAAACTAATGTGTGCCCTCGACTTTGTCTGCGAGGTTATTGCTATGAAAGGCAACGTATGTGCGCGATTTAGTAACAAAATCCAAACGTTGACCTTTATTGTATGTAAAAGTAGAATAACGTACTTTGTTGTATTTGTCTATAGCTCTTAACTGTTATTAAGAAAAATGAGAAATGAAAAGAAGGTGGTGTAGTTAGGAAATTCAGTTCTTCGAGTTTATTCAACAATATTTCTGACACGTAGAAACAAAAAAATTTTAAAACCTTTATTTTTCGAATTTCGCCAGGAAGTGTTTAATTTTTTCCTTTACAAACCATCATCTGTAAATTTCGAACCGAATAAAAAATATCAGCCAAATTTTCAATACCTAATTTTTAAGGTTGTAAATCTTAATCCAGTGACATAAAAAAATTTACAGTTTGACATCCATGAAATTGGTAGAAGCAAATTTTTTTTATTTGTGCTCTAAAAGGGTCTTGTAAATAAAAAAGATTTATGAATACAGTTTAATGGTGTAAAATATTGATTTCAACAGAGAAGAACAAGTGGAAGCCAAAACTCGATTTTTTTTTCGTGTAAGTCTATTATTTTGGCTTGGCTTCATTATCATAAACTAAAATAATCGTGTTTAATTAATTTTTCAGCATTTTCGAAGACCTGAAATTGTTAATTGTCTTAGGAAGTGTGGCATTATGGTAATGAGTTTAAATTAAACATGAATTTTATTATTAACATATTAAATTAAAACAGAAATATTAAATATTGTTCACACAGTTTTATCTTGGCAATACGTGTTTTATAGACATTAAAATTGTCAATAGTAATTAAAACCTCAATTTTTTCAAATATACTCTTTACGTCCATTATTATAACTTACCGATAACTAAAGTGTGATGCATTTTTTGTGTAATAACTGGCAAACCTATTATGGTATTGGTTTGAAATATTCTTTTTTTTCCCCTTCCTTGATGCAAGTTTGATAGAAAGAAGTTGTGCTGGACTGAGGTTATTGTTACCAAGCGAAAGAGAGTAAAATCCAATAAAAAGTCTAACAAACACTATTTAACTGAATTCGCTTTCGCCCTAAGTCAAAGATATTGTGATTGTGCTTAATCATCTAAACTTTTTTCAAACGAATCTTTCACCAACTTTTAAATGATAAATATTTGAACACATGTTTTAAAAAGAAGATATAATTTCCTACAGGACGTTTTTTTTATTAAAACCTGGTAGTCTGTTTCAATTTGTGAATTATTTTAAGCAACTTTTTCACACCATAGTACAATTTGGTACAATTTTACCAAATTTGGTACAATCGAAAGTCTAGTGGTTCATTGATACACTCAATAGTTTTTTTGGTATTTTTTTTTTTATAAAATTATTTTTTTTTCGTCTTGTACTTTTGTGTAAGTCAATATTTAGTGATTTAGTCTGGCAGTAAATATTTGATAAAAAAAAACCTTGCTATCAAGCATCAGATTTTTTTTTTTGTATTCTTAACTGATCAGCGAATGAATTATAAAACTTTGATTGCAAATAATGAGAGAAAAAAAGTAATAACACCTTAAAGAAAGCTTTATTTAAACTCTTTCTTAAATTTTTAATATTTGTTTAAAGAAAATTAGCAATAACATAGCCCGACAAAATTAAAAAAGATTTTTGCTTCTTTGAATTTATCAACTGATTCTAGTTAATTTGGGTGCGCTGAATTCAAATCTGTAATCAGTGTGTCTCTATCAGCTCTAGTTTTCATGATATAACATGTTCATACCCTCCACTGTGAAGAGGGTATATATCAGTTTGTCATTCCGTTTTTTCCGAAAATATTATTTTTTGTGTAATTGCTAGCTGATTAACGGGAATTTCATTTGTGTAATATTATTCAGAATGTTATTTTTTCTTTTTGCACTCCAATTGCATATCGGAAGTTAGTTGCTTGTAGGAAGTGGTTTAATGCAGTTGACAAAGTTTATTCAAAAAGTGTTGATCTAAATAGAAATGACTTCCAATAGAAGATGTTGTAAAAATAACTCTGACACATTTTGTTATATTTGTGGAGAATACACCTTTAAAGAAAACATAAGACCTTTTTCGAAATAAGTTAAAAAATCGCATTTAGATTAGTTTGGAGTTGATCTTGGTGACAAAGATAAAAGCTGGACTCCACACATTGTGTGCAATACTTGCTGTGTAAATTTGCCACAGTGGACTCAAGGAAAACGAAATAGGCTTAAGTTTGGTGTGCCGATGGTTTGGAGAGAGCCCAGAAATTATTTAGACGACTGTTACTTCAGTTAGGTTAGGTTAGGTTGAAAAGGAGGGGCATTGAAAGCCCAAACCCATGACAGGTATGCACTTATGCCCAGTTGGCATGTTGTGCGCTCCTTCAGTTTAGTGAGTATTTAGTGATTTTGATAAGTCAATGACCGAAACTGAACCAAATACGTGGACATCATTCGTGCAAGTTATACAAAATTTCTTGGGAAATAATAAAGCTCCAAAATATGTTGCATTAGTGGAGAATATGGGTAATTTAAGCGAATAACAAGGAGAAAGTTTTCACCAATATATATAAATTATGGAGAATCGGTACCAGGGAAGGTGGGATACACATATGTTGGCAGACTACTGTTGGAATTTGCAAAGAGACTCTAATCCGGCTGTT
Organism: Phyto melanocephala; assembly: GCA_941918925.1. Classification (NCBI taxonomy): domain Eukaryota; kingdom Metazoa; phylum Arthropoda; class Insecta; order Diptera; family Rhinophoridae; genus Phyto; species Phyto melanocephala. The sequence continues at coordinate 127,341,285 of OW799234.1, read as the reverse complement.
CATTCCAGATTTATTCTTTGTTTTTTTTTTATACCCGCCACCAAAAAAATGGTGGGGGAATATTCATTTTGTCATTCCGTTTGTAACACATCGAAATATCCATATTAGACCCCATAAAGTATATATATTCTGAATCGGGGTTTGATTTTATGACTATCTAGCTATGTCCGTCCGTCTGTCCGTCTGTTGAAAGCACGATAGAGGTCGCACCGAAAAAGCTAGGGGGCGCAAATTTTGCCAGAATCTTTCTTATAGACAAGGTTTGTTTGGTATTGAAAATGGGCTAAATCGGAATATTAGGAAGAGAGTTATAGCTCGAAAAGCAAGAGTAGGTCGAAAAAACCGTGTCCTTCAAACATCGAATAAAATGGAATTGTGTCCAAACGCCTTAACGTAGACTCATGAAACTTCGAATATATATTTCCTATGTAAAGACAATATTTTCCCCCGAAAATTGTCTAAATCTATGCATTAGGAGAGGAGTTATCGATCAAAATGTACGAAAATTTATACCGCACAGTGTATTTTTCGGTATATTTAAAAACAAAAACGTCATAAAACCAACAAAATTGGATGTACGACTCTGAAATTTTGCACACTTTGCTTTTTGGTGAGACGCTTTTTTGTAACGGCAAATCAATGTGCCACGCCCACTTTTACGCCCACCTCCCATATAACGTTTTACCTAAAATTCATATGATTTCTCTATTAATAAAGATTTTGGAATAATAAAACACCTAAGTCGTACTCATTCACATAAATAACTTTGACACGCCTACTATAACGCCCACTTTCACTTTTGAATTGTGTCCAGACGCATAAACGTAGTCATGAAACTTCGAATATATATTTATCGAGTCAAAAGAATATTTTTCCCTGAAAATCGCTTAAATGTATGAATTAGGAAAAGAGTTATAGATAAAAATGTACGAAAATTTATACCGCACAGTGTATATTTCAAATTTAAAACGTAATAAAACTGATAAAACTATATGTAAGATTCTAAAATTTTGCAAACATGGCTTTTTGGTCAAAGTCGTCGTTATAACGGAAAATAGATGTGCCACGACCACTTTTTTCCTTAAATTTTTATAAAAATATATTAGTCATATATATTAGCATTTATTCATCTTACACTGCGCCATTTATTGTACTGTAGCTAAATATAAGATAAAGATGATAAGATAGATGACTCTACTAGCAACTACTAGATGGCATGCTAACAAATTATGCTTATGTTCTCCTAAAGTTATGCTCTATTAAAAATGGGAATTTAGGAAATTTTTGACCTAAGTCAAAAAAAATTATCTCTAAACATTATAAACAATTTATTTTCATGTACTAATGGCTAAAAAATTGTAAAATTATACAAAACTTATTTCGTTTCAAAATCTTTTAAAAGCAAAATGTTATAGAAGTTTAAAAATCAAAATCTTACTAATAAATTTCCCGTTTTAGAAAAATGCAGAGAATGTATATTTTAAATCACCCTGTGGCCCTTAAAATTTAACCTTAAATTCACTTTCTTCCTCTTAAATTCATGTAAATTCTCTATGAATAAAGATTTTGGAATACTAAAGGACTATATTGAAATATCTAAGTTGTATTCATTAGCAGAAACTATTGACACGCGTATTTTAACGGCCACTTTCAATTAAAGACTAAATTTACGAAAACATTTTACTAGCATACCGAAGTTATAATGGGTGGTTTTATTTTAAGGGACTATGTTGATTTTGAATAAAATTATTATGAAATTATTATCATTTATTTTTATAATGATAATATTTGTATGCTTCAATTATGTATGGAACAAAATATCGGCCAAATGGCCCCCCTAGGCGGCACACCACGATCCGATAGTCCAAATTTTCAATGACACTGTTGATGCTCGATTGTTGGGCACGATCATGAGTCGAGGTTGCTTGCTTTTTTGCCACGTTATCGTGAAAAACAGCAATGTTTCCCATTCAACGAACTAAGATGGCATTCACAGATGTTTTCACATTTCATACAGACCTGTTTTGCAGAAATTTAAATATTTTTTACAATTCTCCCGATTGTGGACGAATTCGAACGATTATGTTGACCAAAAGAATCACGAAGTGCACAAAATGCATTTTGATTTGAACGCCCATTTTTATAAAAATCTTTAATATTTAAAAGCGTTGCTCGATTGCGTATCTTTCCACGGTTCAAATTGAGTTAGTCTGAGATTGAGAAATGTCAAATGAAATACAAGAAAAAAGTTGAAGTTTAGATGTGGTTCACCTTAAACATGGGCCCTTAAAATTTAACCACCCTCTACAAAGAAATTGATACATATTTTATTATAAAGAGATTATTCTATAGCGATTAACAAAATAATAAATATTGTGCTTTAAATGTACGCAAAATTGGTGGTGGGTATAAAAGATTCGGCACAGCCGAATATAGTGCTCTTACTTGTTTAATTTTAAATACTTAAAAAAAGCTATATCTAGAGCTGATAGAGATAAACTGATTACAGATTTGAATTCAGCGCACCAAAATTAACTAGAATCAGTGATAAATTCAAAGAAGCAAATTGAGTGTTGGCCTGTGTAATCATTGACCCACTCTGAAGTCGGTTTTTTTTATAAACGACTTGCAACTAAAAATCTAACTAAAAATCAACTTGAAGTTAAATAAATATTAAATTGAACAGTTCATGTTAGTTATATAAATAAGTATATGTATACTCAGGGAAGCCAATTCAAGCAATTTTATTATTAAAAAAAACAAAAACAGCTAATTTTAGTGATTTAAAACAACTTCTCTTTCTGTTTAATTAATTAAATTAAAATGCATTTCCGCGCTTAAAGTACATTTTAAATCAATAGATAAGAAGTACATTTTGTAGGTTTTAAAATCCACTTCATTTTCAAATGTATAAGTATTTCTTACGAATATTTTTATATGAAACTTGACAACAGTTCACAAGAAATAGTGAACCGAATACCAGGCTAAAGTCTCAATTAGGGCGTTCAAAACAAATTTTAGCTGAAAAAAATTTTTAATTTTAAAAAATAAAGATTTTTTTTATTTTAATTTACGGTAACTAACTACAATGTTAGACTGGCAACTCTACAAGATTTATATAATTTGCTAATTAATAGCGTCACAAAAAAACCAAAAAATTATAATAACTAATACGTACATCACGTCAATTAGTTGTATGAAAAAAAACTAAATAAATAAACAAATTTTAGTATAAAATCTAAAAAAACCCCAAGTGCTCATTTAACTTAAGCTTTTGAAGGGGCTTGATTATATTAGAAATGTAACTGAAATTTGTAAGCTTTAATTGTAATGTAATACTCTAGTATGTATGTAATCAAAAAAAAGGGGAAGTTTTAAACCATTTTCCCCCTTGACTAATACGCATCTAATCAACATTTCATATTATTATTATCCCAATGATATTTTAATTTTAAATTACTTTTAAGTAAATTGTTTATAACTTTATTTATAGTTTCTTTTTTTTTAATATTTTGTTTTAAATACATAAATTAGTGGCTCAGTCATGATTTAAATAAATTTATTATTAATATTTATGGAATTATGTATGTTTATTAATTACTAAAACAAACATTGAAATTGATGGCTTAATTAATATTAATAAAGCTTCCACTGACATGATTTTATACAATAAATTTGCGTTTTTTTTTTATTTAAACTTAATAAATACAGGCTTACATTTAGTTAAAAATATGTATGTAAAAAAAACTTGTTTATAAAAAAAAAAACAAAAATCTCAAAGGGCTGTCTTGAATTAATTGCCTCAAGCATTTTTCGGCCAGCAAATGACGTTTTAAGTTAAATTTTTTCTAATAAAAACAATTTACGTTGTTTCCATGTCGTTAAATATTTAGTAGAAAAACTTTTCTTACTCAATTTAATTTATAATAAATATCACAATACTTTTGAACAATTTCATTATTCTATCAGGTTGAGCAAGACTTCTCACCTGGTCCAAAACAACCCGCAAATGCCATAAGATAAGGCAAAGTACTTTGCTCATAGACACCACTAAAAATGTCCGACCAAGGACCCGAGGCATATACTGGCACATCTTCACCGCCATGCGTTTCAGAAGCCATTGGAACTGTGGCTGGAAACTGTAAGTCATAATCTTTCATTTCTTGAGTCTCTAAAATAACACTGGGATCTTCGCGGTAATATTTTCTACTATTATAGAATTTTCGAAAAGCAGGACCATTGGCATAGCTTAAGGTCATATAGGGTAATTTGTCTGCGGCCATAGAGGCTATTTTAAATATATCATTACCCCGTGGCTAAAGAGTTAAGGGGAGTAAAAGTTTTAATTTTAATTTATAAGACTGATAACAATTAACTAAAATGTCATCTGAACTTACTGCATAACCCGAAAGGGACATGGTGTGTGCGTGATCTGATGTTACAACAATCAAAGTATCATTTATATTTGTAAGTCTTCTAGCCAAATCCACAGCCTTCGAAAGCTCAGCTGTTTCATCTAAAGCTAATTTGGCTTTATTATTATGATGCGCCGTATCAATGAGACCAGCTTCCACAAACAGAAAGTAACCATTATCATTATTGACCTGCAATAACTCCAAAGCTTTCTTAGTCATTTCAGTTAACGTTGGTTGTTTGTTTTCCTTTGTGTTCATAGCTTTGAGGTGGTAATATAAGTCGTCGTCATTAAATAAACCTAGAAAACGCTTAGCAGAGAAAGGGTTTACATTCATCATTTCCTCTTTGCTTTCGACATAGACATTTTGGGGGCTTTCGTCCAGAAAATCTTGTATTAAATTGCGACCATCTCGGCGTTTGCCTTTTTTATATAAATTTTTATCGATAAGCTGAGCTTTACCACCACCCATTATGATCTTAAAACGTTTGCCCAAATCACCTTGCATTAGCTGCAGGGCTATGTCGCTAACACCGGAGTATTTGCCACAAGCTTCCTTTACTTTCTTATCATTTTCCCAATTACGTTCAGCAGTGTGAGCATAAAGGCCAGCTGGTGTGGCATCGGTTACTCTGGTGGTAGTTACAAGACCAATCGTTAGCTTAGCATCCACAGCCCATTTGGCTATAGAGTAAACATGATGTTTTGTATTTTTGGAGCTGACGCAATCACCACGTTTAACATGGCCATTAACACCTACAGTGCCATAATTGGCTTTGGCGCCACACAAAAAGGCCGTGGCTGTGCAGGCAGAGTCCGGCACTAAACTATCGAGAGCATAAGTTTTAGCCAAACCGGTATTGTCGAATGACTCAAAAGACAAACTCTTCTCTTCACCACCCAAATACACCCTGGTGGCTGCTAAAGTTGCCAAAGACATACCATCACCCAAAAAGAAAATAATATTTTTTGCCTTATTTCTTACCGGCTTCTCTGAAGTGGCATCTTTGTAGGCCACAAAACGTTCACCTTTATCTAGCCAATATTCGGAATGAACTTCACTCAATACAGAATGACGTTTAAATTGATGCTTCACCATCTCTGAACGCTTAAATTGTTCTTGGCAGTCTTTGATATTATCTTGGCATGACAAACTGAAACTTAAGTTAAAAAACAACGTTGAAAAGCACAGAACTAGATTTAGTAATTTTAACGAACTCGTTCCTTTAGACCACATTTCGTGGTTGTCACATAAACGGCACTAAAAGCTTGACTGTGGTGGCTGCTTGATTTTATAACAATTTTATTACCAGATATTAAAGCCGCCTCTCTGCAAAAATGCTCTCTCAATTCAGTGAGAGTTTTTTGTAAGCAAATTTATATATTTAAATTTGTTTAAATAAATGCGTCACGTGTGCTGATTTGCCATCTTCATCTGTTAGTTTTTTTGGTTTTACTTATACTACTAAGCCGATTTCTGATTACTTTTTTGTTGTCTTTGTTTTGTGTTTCGTCATAATTTTATTAGTCTTCTATGATTTATAGCTGTATTACACTGGTCAATAAATTTTGACTAAAACACTTTGATTTGCTGATATTTTTTTTTGGCATTTAATCAGCTACTGTTTAACCACAAGTTAATTTTGCTATACACGTGAATTTATTATTAATTTATTAATTTTTTTTATAATTTAAACACATGTGTCATCCCTAACTGACCATGTGTTACGGCTGAATGTCAAATCAAGTCAAAGATCACAGTAGGTTTTTTGTCTGACATTATGTCAACCTGAGCAATTAAGTTATTAAGTTCAAGGATAAGGACTGCATTGACAATCTTCAAGGGAATTTAGGTTCGAATTGAATGCAGAAATGAAAACACACAAAACGAAACAAAATCGGAAAAAAAACTTTAATCGAATGTATTTGAGTGTACACAACAAAGTATACTTACTAGGTAATGACTTGCTCTAACTAAATAACATACTTTTCAATGACTATAACATAATATCTGTGTTACTAAGAAGCGTTTAAGTAATGACTTGATTTATACGTAAGTACTTATTTTATACTTATACGAGTCCCTATTTGTAAGTGAGGGCGGTGAGTAATTATTTTAGTCCCTATGTATAAGCGAGCGTGGTAAGTACTTGCCTCCAATGACATCGCCGTGTTAAAATAATGGATTTAGAAGCCGAATTGTAAGTAATGCAGAATTGTTTTTTTTTTAGTACATTAAACTCAATATTTTGTAATGAGAGTTTTTGCTAGGTAAGCTGATAACTACATTAGGTAGAGGAATTTTGACTCTTTTTTATATATGGAGTTTGACATTGTTATAAATTGCTGTTTTTTAAATATCGAGTATGACAATTAAAAAAATTGTGCTTGCAATCAGCTGATCAGTTACGCCTACCTTAAAATACAAACTACTGTTAAAGTTTTCTCTCTCTGTTATTGTTTTGAAAATATATATTCGTAATTCAGCTCTGGCGCGTCATTGTCATTATCGTTGTCGAATAAGGACAATTAGGCCGTCCTTTTCAACTGGCTTCGAGAGTTTTGCGTCTTACTCCCGCATTGGTTAATTGCGTGGCGTCGGTTAGCTGTACCGAGATACAGTTATCCGGAGCCTCAATTAACCACATGCAGAATTTTCTATGAGTCCAATTGAAAAATTCCGGCTTCCTATACGAAGGTATAGGTCGATTGGCAGTTACCGAACGAGGCTCTGAAGAACATTTGAAAATTGAATAAAAAAAAAAAATTGGTGATGGCAGCTTTGTTTTTTGACAGCCAAATAATTGTCTACACTAGAATCTCCATCTTTTTTTCATGTTATCGAAATGATATTGAAGTAATGGTAAAAAAAAAATTCATTAAAAGTTTGACATATCTATAAGGTACTCGTATTCAATCAGCTGGTTGATTTTTAATATACCATTTATCAGACTTACCAACTTCCTTTAATAATATGTCTGCATCTGTCAAACTTAGGGTTTCTATTTTTTAAAAATTTTGATTTAAATTGCCGTTTCAGTTTATTTAAACAAACTTTAAAAAAACACCTAGAATAGAAAGTTTTTACATTGAAGTTTCTTAAAAATTATTGAAATTTAATTAAAAAATAAAAAATTTGTGTGACATTTGCAGACATTTGTATAAAAATGAAACGCATGTGTTTTATAATTATTAGCGGAATTCACTCTTGGTAGCATTTTTGCAATTAGTGCAAATATGCACTAATTTTTTGCTACCAAGCGTGAGTGCATTTTTCATGTGTGTTGCAAACTTATGGCAACGAGCTGATTTTTTTAGGTATTTAAGAAACAACAAATCTTTTTTTAAATTAATAAGTAAGATTCTGTGTTTTAATATTTTCCGAAAAGAAAATTAATTAATTTTAAATAAATTACAATGCCTAAATCAACGTTAAAATATAATATCACAATTTTGTTGGTAAAAAATGCCATGTTTCATACATTGAATTTGTGGAGATTTTAAATCCTGAGAGTACAAATATTGTGTATCTGTTGTGCAAATTTGGGTGACATTACTTTGCTCTGATTTTTAGTAGTGCATATTTGCTCAAGTGATGCAAATTGCAATTTAACAGAATTTTTTTTTGTAGTCGTGCACAAGTTAAATTGTTTGCTAGACTTGCACGGTCTGCACGACTTGCAAGGGTAGTTTGCATCAAAGAGTGAGTTCCGCTATTGTGTTTGTTGCCGAGATGCATATACCTAATGAATATGGCTTAGATTTTTTGTTGCTTGTTTTGAAACCCAGGGTGTTTGTTTTCTTTGAATATGGAGAAAGTGTGTGTTTAAATATTTTTATATTAATTCAAATAATATTTGAGTATAACTGCATTTACTTTTGCTATGTTTTTGCATTATCAAATGAATTTAATAGATATTTAAGATAAACTAAAATCAAACATCAAATGACTGTTCCGTATTGCAGTTAAAATAAACGAAGATAGATAAAAAACCGCTAGCGTGTAGAAACACGCTAACCCCCCCAGCAAATAAAACACATAAGTTTTCGATTACTAGAGAAATCGTTAAGTATTGAAATCACTGTAAATGAAGAGTGGGTCTAAAGTCACAATGGGGCTTAAGTTTTTTTCATTTTCTTTATTGTGAAAATTAAAAAATTTTAATAGATAAAATAAAAACATTTCTTAGCCCCTTGACGACTTTTGGCCATCCCTGTACTTTTAAGTAAAACGAACAAATTGCTAGAATATGTATATTGAAAATATTGTAATTGTGGAATTTTTTTATTACTCTGAAGTAACACAAAACATCTAGCTACTTTCGACAAATATTTTAATATTTTATTGTTAATATTGTGTAATTGGTGATGTATCACATGATCCCGAATCATAAACCGAAATCACCAGCCGAGCCGTTCCGTAAGCCTTATCCGAGAGAATAAGAGCTCTAGCTAACAATCAAGTATTCTTCGCCACCGAAAGCCCATGAAAGGGTAAATATATCATGTTAATACTTAAGGTTCGCGGATTCTTAAGTAGAACCTGAATGCGGCTAGGCTACCTCAGCCAACAACAAACCATGTTAATTTTCGTAAATTGCTGAATTTTTCACACAATTGCTTTATAATAACAGTTAAAACATATAATTTATATATACAAATAACTAACGCATTGACGAAAAATATTGCTGTCGCAAAGAGGTGGCCACTCTAAAAAGTTTGTTTAACTGTTTAATATTTTATACTTTTTTACAAATTTTTATATCATTTACATAAATTGTTAGTTATACCCTATACTGTGACTATAAAAAAATTAATTTAATTTTTTTTTTATGAATTTGATTTGAAAAATATATTTCTGTGTAAAAAAATGATTCCGTAGCTGTAAATATTTAATAAATTTAATTGAAATTAGAAATATATATATCTATCCACTAACCAAACACTATATGAAATATGTTAGTGGAGATGTATTTTGAAGCCAGCCTATTACTTAAATAATTTAGTAGCTACTTCAATATTCGACCAGAAACCCTATTAACTTTTCGCGCCACAATAAAAACACGTTTCGTAAAAAAAAAAATAAAAATTAGTAATCACATATTTACATATTTAAATTCGACAAAAAAGAAACAAATCAATTATTAAGAACTTTGAATAAAATTCGAAAAAATTAATCAAAATGCCAGCTGTAAACTTTGTAAAAACCTGATCTCTCTCTCATTGCTCATTGTAGTTATTAAATACTTCATGATAAGGTACTTTTAATCACAGTGCCACAGAAGTGGTGTTGGAAAACAGTTCTACAAACTGGTGCTGTAAAAATTCCCCGTAGGCAAAATGCAGTACCCGCTAGTAATCGCCCTAATAATTGGCAGTAGTACAACGATATTGAGTTGGGCCAAAACAATTGGTGAGTGATAATTTGGTGAAAATTAGCATTTGTATAAGAAAAAGCAAAGTGTTTTGTTAATACAAAATAAAGAAAGAAAAAGTAACTAGATAGATGTGAAGAGTTGCAAACGAGCACAAAGAAACACATTTTGATTGAATAGTATCAACAACAACTTTGCCTATTTCAAAAGTTAGAGCCAATTATTATTATTATAATAATATTCACTAATTTCTCATAGATACACATCCAAGACTAAGAACAAGTAAATTTTCGTCAAAATCTTTCTCAAACCCCAATGAAATGGAAGCAAGTTATTGGTTCGATAATGCCCAGCAGTATCTCAGAGAAAAACTTCAACGTCAATCTAATTTGAACAACAAGAAGGCGAAAAATATTATACTATTTTTGGGAGATGGCATGTCTATACACACAATAACAGCAGCCCGCTCTTACATCAGAGATGCATCAGAACAGCTGTCGTTTGAAAAGTTTCCCTTTATGGGTTTGGCGAAAACATTTTGTGTGGATAGGCAGGTACCAGATTCGGCCTCCACAGCTACGAGTTATCTAAGTGGTGTTAAGGGTAATTATGGTACTATAGGGGTAAATGGTCAAGTTCGCAGGTCCGATTGTGAGTTGGGTCAAGATGAGTCCTTGCATACACAAAGTATAGCTAAATGGGCACAAGATTCGGGTAAGTGGACTGGGTTAGTAACCACAGCCCGCGTAACACATGCTTCTCCGGCTGGCTTATATGCGCATACGGCAAATCGTGATTGGGAGAATGATGCCAAAATATGTAATGACAATTGTGATCCCGTCAAGAATTTGGATACAGCACGTCAGTTAATTGAATCGCCAGTGGGTCAGGAATTGCGTGTTATAATGGGTGGTGGTAGAAGAAATTTTCTCAACGAAACGTCAGTAGATGAAACAAATTTGCCGGGTAAGAGAGTTGATGGCAGAAACTTACTAAAAGAGTGGCAGCTACAAAAAGCGCAAGAAAATAGGAAAGCCGCCTATGTCTCGAATAAAATTGATTTAAGATCCTTAGATTTGGAAAATATTGACTACTTAATGGGCTTATTTGCCTCCTCACATTGTCCATATCATGGTGACTTGAAAAGGGAAAATTTAAAAGAAACTGTGCCCTCTCTAAGTGAAATGACTGAAAAAGCTTTACAACTTTTGCAGCGAAGTAATGAAGGCTATTTTTTGTTTGTGGAAGGAGCTAAAATCGATATGGCCCATCATGACACAAAAGCCAGACTCAGTATGGAAGAAACTAAAGAATTTAACAAGGCCATAGAGTTGGCCTTAACATTAACTTCAGAGGAAGATACTCTAATAGTGGTGACTTCAGATCATTCTCATACGATGACTATTAATGGTTATGCGGTAAGTAAAATGCGTTTTAAATGTTTAAAAGTATTAATTTTTATTGTTTTACAGTCCCGTCAAGCCGATATCTTGGGTTTAAGCGATCATGTGGCTGAGGATGGTTTACCTTATACCATTCTATCTTATGCTAATGGGCCAGGTTATGAAAAAACATTTTCGTCCAAGAAAGGCCGCAAAGACTTAACTAATAAGGATTTTAGCAATCCGAAACGTAAATATATGGCCACCGTACCTTTGAGTTCGGAAACACATGGAGGTGATGATGTAGGTGTATTTGCTTTGGGACCATTTGCCCACTATTTTAGTGGTAATTACATACAAAGCAATTTGCCCATGTTAATGGCTAGGGCAGCACAAATTGGACCATTTGCCTGAACTAATAGAATAGAATTAAACTAATGTGATAATATCTAGCATCTTAATAAGCCCAACAGTATGGAAATTTTAAAATAAGGAGCATGTAACTTATAAATACAATTAGCGATATCTGTTTCTCTCTCTTTATCACAGCCTTAAACTATTCATAATAGACTTTTATCATTAAAGATTTTGTTGGCTGTTGAACTATAATTATACTTTGCTTTGTTTGAAAGCTCTTAAGTATTTTTACTTTTTGACTTTTATTGCCAATGGACATTTAAGCTTTACATTTTTTTGGTGTTTTTTTTCAAAGTCTGCTTTTAAAAAAATTTAAAAACGCTTTAAACAGAAAATGAATTCAATTTCATACTTCGCTGGTTAATGGAAAAAATAAATTAATTTACAGTCTGCTGTGTACGTTTCAGTGTTTGTTTTTTCTTCCCAATACTGCAACACTGTTTGACGTCAAAGAATTCAAATCTGCAGTTTAAAAGAGGTTAAACAATACATATGTATGAATCAAAAATACTACCACCTTGATGTGGTTCTGGTTTGATAGTGAGAGATAAGTTTAAGTTGTTAAAAGGTCAGGCATATAATTTTAAAATGAGAAAAGGTCGTAGGTATTTAAAAATAATTTGTCGGGTTGAATACAAAACTTTTTCTCTTAATTTTTTTTTATTTTCTAAAATGTCTGATGTTATTTTATCAGCTTGCCAGAGAAGAACCTTTTGAAACTATTGATGGGCTGATTAGATTGATTTTAAAAAGTTTAAAGTTCTCGAATTTTAAACTTATCTAAACAATGTGATGTGTTTGTAGACATAATGGCAGAAATTTACAGCTCTTCGAACTTAAACTCTTACTGCCGTATTGTTAAAAAATATTTTAGGTTTATTGAAGGCTTATTTCACAAATTTCTCTACAACATTTGTCAAATTAGCCTTTATATATATTTATTCCCGTCGTTCCAGTGTGAAGCATAGGGCCATTACAAATGTATTCCACTGAGATCTATCTTGAGCTATTAGCTTAATGTTATTCCAGGTCTTCCTTGAAAATACTACTTCGTTCTCCAGCTGCCTTCTCCATGTGTGAGATGGTCTTCCCCCTCTTCTGCTCCCTTGTGGGTTCCAATCTATTGCAGTTCTCGTCAAGTCATCCGGTGGTTTTCGTAACGTGTGACTTAGCCAATTCAACTTGCGTCGTAAGATTACCATTCGCAAAGGTGTTTGTTTTGTGGCTGCCCAGAGGACTGCATTACTTATAACGTTTGGCCAAAATATTTTCGAGATCCTTCTCAAACAGCGGTTGGCAAATACCTACAATGCATTTATATCTCGGGCAGCTGCATTCCAGGTCTCGCATCCATACAATAGGGTTGACTTCACACTGGAGTTAAATATGTCAATCTTAGTTTTTCGTGCTATATAGGAAGCCCTCCATACTGAGGAGGCCAAAGGATTTTCGGGCACAATTGATACGGTTTGCAATATCTGCACTTGATCCACCTGTGCTGTCAATTACGCTGCCGAGGTAACAAAAGCTTTCAATATCTTGGAGAATGGTACCGTTTATTTGGAGGTGTTGGACGTTGTCGGTATTCATACGCATGCACTTTGTTTTTGTCAAGCTTATAGTCAACCCTGCTTTCGCTGTTGCTGCCTCTAAAAGTTTAAGTTTTTCACACATATCACCGAACGTGTGTGAGAGGAGGCAAATGTCGTCAGCGTAGTCAAGGTCATCTAGTCGCTTGTATAGGCCCCATTGTATTCCGCTAGGATTTACTGTTGCAATCTTCATTACAACATCAAGGACAATGTTGAAGAGTAGAGGAGACATTACGCATCCCTGTCTTACGTCATTCTTTACACTGATCCTGCAGCTGAGTTTATTTTCATGTAGAACTCTACAAGTGGTGTTGCGGTTCGCAATAGTTGAAGAAAGAAAAATACATTTTTTATTTTGTCCTATGAATTTTGTTAATTTTTACTGACCATTTGGTAACTCTTATTAATACTAATATTATGCAACACTGCATTCATATTGTCGATTTCTTTTATATTGCAAAAATGGCAGTTGTGTTTCTTGGTGTTAAAAGTAAGACGCACAATCGTGCTTAATAAAGATTAAATAAGAATACATATTTAATAGATAAATTCGGCAATTGTGTTTTTATTTAAATTACAGTCCACTAAGTTCGAAACATAATTTTTGGTCCTTTCGAACCGCATTCAGAAGTACGTTTGTGTTGTGTCTTTGTGTAAATTGAAAATTTAAAGCAAATATCAAATAAAAAAAAATATATTGGTACATAAGTACATACATATGTACATACGCGTCATACAGACGTAGTTTTTTAAAGTGTTAATTTCATCACCAATAACAACAAGTGTTTAATGCTCATCAAAAGTGCCGTTTTAAACGTATACATAGGTACATACATACATATGTACATACGCGTCATACACGCGTAGTTATTAAAGTGTTTAATTTCCTCACCAACAACAACAAGTGTTTCATGCACATCAAAAGTGCCGTTTTAAACGTATACATAGGTACATACATACATATGTACATACGCGTCAACAGACGTAGATTATTTAAACGTATACATATTTACATACATACATATGTACAATAACGAAAAGATCAGTTAAAGTTCAAAAGTGACAGATTTAATTCACAATTGGTGATATCAATCAGTACATTTCAAACTAAGTGCATACAAAGTGTCATTAACAACAGTCAGTGTATTTTAAACTGCAGTTCGAGTAATTCAAACTACTTTACATACGAAATTCATTCATAATTTCACAATAACAATCAGATACAAATAAAATAAAATTCATATTTACAACAACAATAAAAGTGTTTGAAACAATAGTCAGATTTTTTATTTCTAATATATGAAATTTCATTCGTAAGGTAAATAACAGTGTTAAAACTTCAATACGTAAAAATATAAATTATTACCAAAACAAACAGTGAATTTGTGAATTAATTGCCAAATAAAATTCAAATTTATAAAAACAACAATCCGTGTTTGAAACAATAGTCAGATTTTTTTATTCCTAATATATAAAATTTCATTCGTAAGGTAAATAACAGTGTTAAAATCAATTATAAACAAAACAAACAGTGAATTTGTAAATTAAATGCGAATAGAAAATATCATGAAAAAAAAACAAAGTAAACGTTAAAACAAAGAATATAAATTTTCAAAATATAAATTAACAAAAAAAAAAAAAATATAAAAAAAGAAAACATAAATTTTGAAATAAGCCCGTAAAATTTAGAACAAAAACTAATATTTGAAAACGTTGATTGGCAAAGAAGTAAATAGTTTAAAATGGAACAATTAAAGAAAAAACGCACACAGTTAAAAAAGGCAATTACAAGATTGCATAACTTTATTTCTGCACAAAATGTTCATAGCAACGAGATAAAGGTACGTATTGATGAATTTGAAGATAATTTTAGAAAATACAAGGACATTCAAGATGAAATTGATGTCCTTTGCGAAGACGATAGTGAAATCCGAAGGGAAGAAGCATATCGTATCGAAATCGAAGAAATATATTTTTCGGCAAAATCCATATATTCATCGCTAATTCAGGAAAATCTTGATAATACGGTAGTAGAAGGAGCTGCAGCAAGTACTTCACAACTTAATAATGACTTAACATCGTTACTACAAACAATGTCATCAACATTGACATCTGTCGTTAATTTGCAGTCTTCAAATATGAATGATTCAAATAGCAACAATAATATGAATATCCGTTTGCCACATATAGAAATTCCAAATTTTGATGGTAATTTGGCTAACTGGGTTCGTTTTAGGGATTTATTTAATGCCATGGTAGATGCTAAGACGAATTTATCGAACGTCGAAAAGTTGGAATATTTACAGACAAAGTTAAAGGGCGAAGCATCGTCTATAATAAAGCATTTAACTCCTACGAACAGCAATTATAGAATAGCTTGGGATCTTGTAAACAAAAAGTATAACAGACCAGATAAAATAAAAGAAACTTATATTCGATTACTGGTAAATCAACCTCCAGTTAAGAATGGAACGTTATATGAAATCAGACAATTTTACAACAACACTATTGAATGTTATAATGCACTTTCCGTTTTGTTTGAGTCTGTAGATTCATGGGATCCACTCTTGCTATTTTTAATTAAGGAGAAATTGGATCGTGAGACAATCACTCTTTGGTATCGTCAGCAAAATGATGGCGACAGTCAATCATTTCGAAAGTTGCTAGAGTTTTTAGAAAATCGTGTTACAGAATTGGAAAGCTTAGAAACACCATCTCAATCGTCAAAATTTAAGAAGGTTAACAAATTTGCTACAATGACGGCAACAACTCAATCCTGTCCTATTTGCAAAAAGGATCACTTCCTCTTTGCATGCCAGCAGTTTAAATATCTTGACATTGAAAAACGTCGAAATGTGGTTCGAAAAAGTGGGTTTTGTTTTAATTGCCTGAAAGAAAAACATTTTTCTAAAGACTGTAAGTCCAGTTCATGCAAAACATGTGGTTTAAAACATAACACATTACTTCATTTTAATACTAGTCAATCAGTAGGCAACGGCCAACAGCGGATAGAAAAGGCTACTAGTTCATCGTCCATTGCAATAAATTCAAGTCAGCGAACTTCTATTCAACAAACAACACTCTTACCAACAGCAGTGGTCATGGTTCGTGATAAGTATAAGAGAATACAGCCGTGCAGGGCGCTTATAGATACTGGTGCCCAATCAACGCTTATTTCAGAGGCATGTGTTCAACGTCTTCAATTATCTAGATCGCATGATAAAACTGTACTATATGGTGTTGGTGGTAATAATACAAGTCGTACGAGAGGTAAAGTTCAAATTGAAATAATTCCTAAACCCAACAACAGAACAATTGTAGTTCAAACTTATTGTCTTTCGAATCTCACACAATATATTCCGTCATCAACAATAGTAAACCAGAATTTAGAGTACTTCGAAAATTTAGAACTAGCAGATCCCGCCTACAATAAATCAAACCGTATTGACATTATTTTAGGAGCTGATGTGTTTCCCCATTGCATATTGGGTGAAAAGGTATCACATCCATCAGGTTCTCCTACAGCAATTAACACCATCTTTGGCTGGGTGATTATGGGAAATGTCAACAGACAACCCGAAAAATCAATTGTGATAGCGCATTTACATACTGACCTAGATGAACAACTACAACGGTTTTGGGAGACAGAAGAATGTGACATTCAAACGAAATATTTAACCGCAGATGAAGAAAAAGCAGAACAACATTTCAAAGATAATGTACAAAGACAATCCAATGGTCGATACATGGTAAGACTTCCATTCAAGACTGATTCGGTTCAACTTGGTGAATCGAAACCAGCAGCATTGCGAAGACTTGAGTCAATGGAACGTCAGTTTGTCAGAAATAGTGATGTCAAGCTCGAGTTTCATAAATTCATGAACGAGTACATACAACTCAATCATATGGAGAAGGCTCCAATGAATATGAAACAACAGGTTTATTACATGCCACATCATGCAGTGTTGAAACCTTCGAGTGTCACTACAAAATTACGCGTTGTTTTTGATGCTTCATGTAAAACTTCGAATAACACATCTCTAAATGATCATCTTTTAGTTGGGCCCACAGTTCAAAACGATTTGTATAGTATTTTATTAAAGTTTCGGAAATACAGAATAGGATTTACAGCTGATATTGAAAAAATGTATAGGCAGGTGCTTATACATCCAGATGACAGATCGTATCAGTGTATTCTATGGCGCGAGTTCCCTCAGGATTTCCCCAACACATTTCAACTTAATACTATTACATATGGAACATCAGCGGCTCCATTCTTAGCCACACGTACGCTGATGCAGGTGGCTCTTGATAATTCAGCAGAGTGTCCAGAAGAGTCAAATGAAATAATCAACAATTTTTACGTCGACGATTATATGTCATCTGCTCCTGATGTGAAAACTTCAGTTTCACTTCATAAAACACTTTGTTCGATTTTATCTAATTCCGGTTTTAACCTTCGAAAATGGTCAACAAATTCAACCGAACTACTGGAACACATCGAGCCTGAACATCGTGCGCTTTCATCAAATATGATAATCAATCATTCAGAGACAGTTAAAACGTTAGGATTGCTATGGAATACTTCAACAGATTCATTTCAATATAGTGTATGTTTTAAACAAGTCACAGATACAGTCACGAAACGTCAAGTACTGTCAGAAATCTCAAAAATTTACGATCCAATTGGCTGGCTATCTCCGGTACTAGTTAAAATGAAAATTTTCATGCAGAAACTATGGTTAAAAGGTGTTAGTTGGGACCAAGACTTACCAAGTGTTCTGAAAGTCGAGTGGATACAATTGCAACGTAATGTAGAGAATATTCATGATCTACAAATTCCCAGATGGTGTCTTTTTAATGTTGGTGATCGCATTGAATTCCATGGATTTGCAGACTCATCAGAATTAGCTTATGCCGCTGCTATTTATATTCGTATTATAAAATCAGATGGAACCATCACAATCAGTCTAATGTCAGCTAAAACTAAAGTCACACCAATTCGACAAATAACACTTCCACGATTAGAGCTATGTGCCGCTCATCTCATGGTAAAATTAATGATTAAGGTGAAGAAAGCGTTGGAAATGCAGGATATGCCGACTTTTGGATGGACTGATTCAACAGTCGTATTAGCATGGCTAAGTGATCATCCCAGGCGATGGAAGACGTTCATTGCCAACAGAACATCGTATATAATAAATATCATACCCGCTTGTCATTGGAATCACATTTCGTCAAAGGAAAACCCTGCAGACCTTGCAACCCGTGGCATCTCTTCGTCTGAAGTCATAGGCAGCAGCCTTTGGTGGCAAGGGCCGCAAATATTACGAAGTATTTCAATAGACTTCACAACATTGAAATCAATCATTCCAAAGGATACTGATTTGGAAGAGCGTAAGGTAATAGCTACAACAGTAGCCGTTAAGCGAACAGAATTGTTCAATTTATTTTCGAGTTACAACAAGCTGCTTCGTGTCACTGCTTTAATACTACGTTTTATTGCTAATTGTAAGGACAAACAAAATCGAAGAACTGATTTTATTACCACTGAGGAACTTCAAAATGCTCACAATATTCTAGTAAAGAGAGCTCCACAAGATTCATTTTCAACAGAAATTCATACGTTGGCGTCAAATAATCAAATTCCTGTAAGACACAAACTTGCAAGTCTTAATCCATTCCTCGATAACAATGGTATTCTTCGAGTAGGTGGTCGTCTTGAGAACGCTTCAATAAGCTATGACCAGAAACACCCGTACATTCTTCACAAGAATCATCATTTAACGAATCTCATCGTACGTCATTATCATATAAAGCATCTACATGCCGGAAAACGTCAACTTCAATACTTGCTGGGTTTGAAATACTGGATTCCAGAAGTATCCCAAATTATAAAGAAAACAGTCTACCAATGCACAACATGTATGAGGTTTAGACAAAAATCATACCAACAACGTATGGGAAATCTTCCTACCTGTCGTTTGCAGCCAAGTTCAACATTTTTATACGTTGGCATCGACTTTGCGGGTCCAGTTTTCATAAGATCATGGAAAGGTCGTGGGTCCAAAAAGTACAAATGCTGGTTAGCGGTATTCGTTTGCCTGAACACAAAGGCAATCCACATTGAAGCAGTTACAGATTTGTCTACACAAGCATTTCTTGCATCATTACGTCGTTTCACGTCCAGACGCGGAAAACCCCTTCACATTTACACAGACAACGGTACCAATTTCGTTGGCTGTAATCAACAACTAAAAGAGCTATACGATTTTCTCCATACAAACCATGATTCTATTCATAACGAAATGACCAACGACCACGTCCAATGGCATTTTATACCTCCGTCAGCACCAAACTTCGGTGGCATCTGGGAAGCAGGTGTAAAATCTGTTAAGTTTCATCTGAAACGCGTTTTAGGCAATGCAGCAACAACATATGAAGAATTGACTACACTCCTATGTCAAATCGAATGCTGTTTGAATTCTCGACCTTTATGTTTAAAATTTGAAGGTGATGTCGACCCGTTAACGCCAGCTCATTTTTTAATACTTCGCTCAATGAAATCGTTGCCAGATGAAAACTTGATTGATATCAACCTCAATCGTCTTAGCAGATGGCAATATATACAAAGCCTAGTACAACAGTTTTGGACTAAATGGTCCACAGAATATCTTAACCAACTTCAACAACGTCCTAAATGGCGACGGAAAATTCAAAATATACAAATTGATGACATCGTACTTATCAAAGATGACAATCTTCCCCCTACCCATTGGCTTATTGGAAGAGTAATGGTTACACATCCTGGTAAAGATGATCTCGTCCGAGTGGTAACCATCCGAACAGCAAAGGGTCTTATTAAACGTCCAATTAACAAGGTGTGTCCCCTGTTTCTAGATGATTGAAAGGAATCCTTTCAAGGTGGGCCGATATGTTGCGGTTCGCAATAGTTGAAGAAAGAAAAATACATTTTTTATTTTGTCCTATGAATTTTGTTAATTTTTACTGACCATTTGGTAACTCTTATTAATACTAATATTATGCAACACTGCATTCATATTGTCGATTTCTTTTATATTGCAAAAATGGCAGTTGTGTTTCTTGGTGTTAAAAGTAAGACGCACAATCGTGCTTAATAAAGATCAAATAAGAATACATATTTAATAGATAAATTCGGCAATTGTGTTTTTATTTAAATTACAGTCCACTAAGTTCGAAACAAGTGGCACAGTTGTATTAGCCTTTAATAGATCTAAAACATTTTTTATTAATACGACAGTTAGAATACACAGAAAAAATTATTGTTTAATAGTTTTTATTTAAATGACTAGTTGATTTATTTCTAAATCTGAATTATATTTTTAATTAATTTCAATAACATCTTTAATTGATATTACGTTTTTTTAAAAATTTTGAAATTCCTGTCAGTTGAAAATAAAATGTATTGAAAACTAGAATTTAGAAAAAAAAAATAATTTTTAGTCAAGATTTGATTTTCAAGCATAAGTTTAACAAAATTTTTAATAATCATGTAAAAAGGGAGGTAAATACTTAAATAATAGTGGCCTATCAGCAGATTAAAGTTTAATGAAGTTTATAAATATATGTAGCAAAAAAAACCCGACTTTGTTCATAATATAATAGAGTGGTTAAACATTTTTGCAGATGTGATTTAAGTCAATGGTCAAAGTAATCATTTGACTTGCTTCCCTCGGTTTGATCGAGATTTTTTGTGTCTAGGTTGAAGAAAATATGAGGTTTGATTGTGTCACCAGTTCATAATATGTTATATTGTAAATATTTCTTCGTACGACGAACACAGGGATATTTTGCCAATCTAGACGGACATTTGGTCAAAAGTGAAATTTAACAAATGTAAAAATTTAAGTACGCAGCATGCATCGTTTAGTGAATTTCCAAGACTTTTGCTTGTGATTTGTCGTTTTGGGATACAAGAAAGTTGAGTAAATTGAATGGGTACGTATTGACTTTTTATGATTTTAAGAGGCTTACAATATATTTTTTTTGTCGCTAAACGAATTTTTTTTTTCTGTCAAAGACTTTATTAACAGTTGCTTACAATAATTTTTGGAATTTTTTTTTTAATTTTTTATTATAGAAAAATTTGTTGAAAATTAACAAAACGGTTTTTTGTTTACTTTTTGAGAAAAAAAACATCAATTGTTTTTGACAGTCGCGATCCCCAAAATGTTATACATCCCGATAAAATATGAAATCTCTACTATTATACTAAAGAAAACGTTGCGCGATCTTGCGCCATTTTTTCTAATCCCGTATTAGCTGCACAAATAACTGGAATTGAATTTGATTTCATCAACCGAATCGAAGTTATTATCGAAGTAATATCAAGTGGTCTCAAAATACATTTGCACAAGTTTGCCGATTATTGCTTAGACACTGCAAAATTTTAATGCATGTCGCAACTGTTATGATTGAGGTTGCCTATAAGTCTATTATCAGAAGAAGCTGCTGAGGCGCGAAACAAACATTTCCGGCTTTACAGGCAGAATGTCGCTAAAAAGTTTTTAAGGGTTCCGTGCAATATAGACATTTATGATAGACTTTTGGCCAGTTCTGACCCACTGATTACTAGCATAAGACCAACTCCAAAAATAGTCATTACGTATTACGAAAGAAGCAATTACTTTCATGTTTTCTCCTGTACTTGACTCTGAAGAGGATTCAGATTCGAAAGAGGTCTTTGAAGAAACAGACGAAGAAGACCCAAGGCACCATCATCTTTGTGCAAAAGAGAAGTTATTGTACAAAAATTTGTTGTTTATTGTTATTGCTTTAAATAAAAATTATTATTTCTATTACAAATAAGTTAAAGCTAAAAAATAAATATTTTGTGGTAGTAAGCGAAAACAAGTAAGAGTGCTATATTCGGCCGTGCCGAATCTTATATACCCTTGTAACGTGCCATTACAAATTGTACTTATATACCCAGAGTAATACAAAATATTACTTATAATTCTCATTTGGTTTATAGCAAGTTTAGTATAAACCGTCAAAGTTTTAAGGAAGAAGAGGGGAGCTACCGACATTGCTCGTGTGGTACTTTGAATTGGCCTTTTAAAGTACTACCCGAAATTGTATCGATATCTGCTCCCCACACACGTGCGCTGTAGATAGAAACTAACTCGTATGTTGATTGTAGCCGAATACAAGGCCCTCCGAATCCTCCTTGTGTTCGTTGTCGAAACTAACTCGTAGCCGACTACAAGGCCTACCGTATCCGTCATAATACCGTAATCTGTTGTTACCGAATATAAGGCCTACCGCATTTTCCTTATAGTCGTCGTAATACCAACTCGCAATCCCTCATATCCGAATCAAAAGCATTCGGCGTACATTCGTCTAAATACGAATTCAGACTTTCCCCGGTAACCATTGGTAATTCAAACAAGGGTTTCCTTACTACAGAACTGTGGTTTTTGTTCAAACCAACTAACAATTTAGTGTTTTATTATTCTCAAAGGAAGCAGACCTTTGAAAACCACCCGTGGACAGATTGAGCCTTACCCCGGCTGGGAAATAAAACTGCATTACACCCTTCACAACGTGTAGTCATGCAATAACAGTAGTTTGTATCACCATTCATCTCATATGAAATACGTACATACATATATATAAAAACATCCCATTGTACAATTAAAAATTTAAGTATGTATGTTAAAAAAAAAAATAATAAAAAATTTAAAAAGAATTAAAAAAAAATTTAAAAAATATAATTAAAATATAAATAATATATATAATATAATATAAAATAAATCAAAAAAAAATTTAAAAAACAAAATAAAGAATAATTAAAGAAAAAAAATAATAATAAAAATATAAATAATATATTAAATAAAAAAAAAAATAAAAAATTTTTTTTTGGCTCAGCTGGGATTCGATGCCACGTTTACTCTAACCAGTATACACGTTTGTATGTATGTATGTTGTTGTGAAAAAATCGAGGTGGTCGTGGTTTTTTACTCATCTCTCAGTTGTTTATGTACCGATGCTTCTGATTTTCAATACCAATCTACTCCCGAATATTTCTGATATTCTAATACCTCAGCCGGGTTTAAGCGATTTCGGGGGGCTTTAAAAAGTTGATTTCAACATACACACGGACAGACGGTCAGAAGGACGGACTGACAGAGCTTAATATATTTTAGGGTCGGAAATGAAAATTGTAGAAATTTTACACGGAATGACAAACCTATATACCCTTCTTCACTGTGTGAAGTGTATAAAAAATTTTTTTCACAGAGTCGTTCTGGGGGGGTGGGTTAGTATAGAAGGATACCTCCTTTACCCATAAACTTATGCTGACGATAAAAGATGAATTTGCTAAAGTAAAGTATAGACTTAAAAGAAGTAGAATTTTTCAGAGCTAGGATTAATTCTTCTTAGGGAAACTTTTTTCCCCAAAAATCGATTTTTTTTATTTTCAAGCTTTGGCAGCCTATAACTATAACACATATTTCTACCAAGTTTCATTGATCTAGGAGAAATTTAAAGAAGCAATATAACTTAAACAAACGTGACGGTCAAATATACACCCCCTTTACTTTTAAAAATATGACGTTTATCCTTGCCACTAGTTCTTAGGTATGTTATATTGTATGTATTCTTACAGCCGTATTCATAAAATAATATTTTATCTTTATTGGCAAATTTCTTTACAACATCTGTCAAAAAAGCCTTTAATAAAACTAAAATATTGTTTATGAATACGACAATTAAGCTCTCTGCTTTTCTTATAATTATATAATAGAAATAAATGTATATATTTATTTAAAAATAAATATTTAGAAAATTCATCTATTTTCTTTCCAAGTAGTTTTATTTAAAATAGATTCAATCATCTTGAATACTGATCCAATAAATACGTTATTTAAACTAATCCCAAACTTTAATTATAGGCGTGATTAAATTAATTAAAATTATTTTTAAAAATTATAAAAAATTTTAATTATTTTTTTAATACTTAATTGATAAAGTTCGCAATATTTTTAAATGAAAATTATTGATTTTCATTTATTTAATAATAATATCCTTTTAATGATTGGAGCAAAATCAAATAAAATTTTAATTAATAGTATTAAGTTAATAATTTAAATACTTGTTTATTTTTCTCTATGAACATATATTCTAGCGTTGAAATACGTTTATTATTATTTGCAGATTTATTATAAATATAACTCTATTTCAAACGTGTTTTTTTAAGCCATAAAACAATTTAATAGAGCAATTTCATCATTGGAAAATATCACTATAAAGGCAATAACATTATGATTATTTTTATTTTTATGTTACTTTAAAATACCGAGAAAAAATAGGTGTCTTTGTTCGGTAATAAATTGAAATATCTAACATTGTTTAATGAAAAAAATATGTACATTCACTCACAGTGTTTTCTTTTTAAAAACATCGACCTGCACGTATGCACATTAGGGGTATAACCAATTTTTCGGCATAGAACCATGAGGTCAACCATGTCCTAGTAACTACGATAATCATAATCTTTTTTAATTTTTCTCAAAAAAGTTCACCCACCAATTGGTTTTTCTAAACAGGTGTATAAAAAATTATTTAAAAATTTATTATTTTTTAAATTACTTAAAGTTAAATATAACAAAAACAAGAAAAATATAACAAAACAAGAAAAGTATAACAAGAACAAAAAAAATTATGAGTTAGTTATTGAAAGATAAAAATTTAAGATTTAAAGTTCGAGAAGATTTACGGAGAGGATCCAGAACAACTTTAAAGGCACACTCCGCACAGATATTACTTCTTTGTTGGTTTCGGATTATTAAACCATCTTTTTTCCAATGTTTAATAAAGCAGTGTTTAGTAGCATTAAATCTTAAAAATGATTGATATAAAACTTTGAAGTTGTAGTCGCGAAATCTTTAGTCGGAAAACCATATGTCAAACCATTTTCCGCAGATTTGCTCGTATATCGAGTACAAGTCATTCTGATACTCTGGTTTTAATATATAAGCCTAAATCACTAAAATGGCTCTTGTGTTCCAACGAGCATTATTTATTGGGGGTATAGGTTTAAAATTTAAATATGGAAATTTTTAGGTTTCTTGAAAGAGTCATAAAAATACTGCCTGTCGTCGTGCCATGTAATAATTTTAATATTAAGCATTTCTTTATTTTGTATGTAGTTCTGTTTTAAATTGTCGTTGTAATTGTAAATCAATTCTTTACAAAACATATATCTGGAGAGGATGTCTTACCACCTCTAAATATTAATAATAATTCATACATGAGCTTTTTAGTTTAAAATAAAAGTATTATTAATTTTTCTTAATCAAAAAGAAAATTAAAAATTTTCAAAACTTCATCGCGATTGGTGTGTAAACTTCCTTGACCTTAGCTAAAGAATAAATATACGTTCCCTTATAGTTTTTTATGCTCTATCGGACTGTGCAATGCCAATTTTGATATTTTAAAAATTTTTCAAAAAGTTATATCCCTAATGCACATGTGTGTTCGGAATCATACATAGTAGCAACGTAGATGATTGGTAATACAAATATGTACAATAAAATTCTACAATATTAGCTCTTTTATACAAATACAAACGTAAATGTATATGTGCATTTGTAAATATAAGAATGCATGTGCACGACAATTCAACAATATGAACAACATTTATTAGAATTTTTTTTGTTGTTTTTGCACACAAAAAAGACAATCTTAACATTGCAATAAAGTTTATTGTACGAATGTAAACATCGGAATATTTGCAAAAAAAAATCCATTTCAAGTGTTAAAGTACCATAAAAATTGAAATAGAATTTTTTTATTAAAGCGTGTGTTCTCTTGCATAGGGTTACGAGTAGATTGTTGAAAGTTTTTCTCGGAGATGGCACTATAAATTATTACTGTAAATATCGATGACAAGTGAGAAGAACATTAATGCTGATAATGTAAAATTCAGTACAGAATTGGCAAGAAAATTTATTACTTTTTATTTTGAAATAAATTTTTGAAATTAATTTTCCTTTAATGGAATTTTTTTCAACATGAAAAATTTTCAATATATTACCGATAAATATATTTTCTATGAAAAACTTGCGGTAAATTTTCGATAAAATTTCACTCTACAGAAAATTTTTATTCCTTATTTTTTTGAAAGATAAATGTTATAGAATATTTTAGATAAATTCGAGAGAAATTTTCTCGAACATTTTGAATTAAATTTTATACATTTTTATTCTAAGCAAAATTTGTGATAAATTTTCTTTCTACACAAAATGCTTGATAAATTTTTTTCGTATACAAAACTTTCGATAAATTCTATTCGTATAAAAAACTTTTAATAATTTCTCTTCGTATAAAAAATTTTCGATAACTTTTCTTTTTGTACAAAATTTTAGACAAACTTTATTTTTATAGAAGTTTATAGATATTTTTTCTTATTAAGCTTATTATGGAAAATTATCGATAAATTTTCTTTAGACATTTTTAACCTCTTTTTTAAGTTTTTACAATATTTAATTATTTAAGCCTAAAGTCATGCAACACTTTTTTATGAAAAGTTAATACAAATTAAACAATACAAATTAAATAATATCAACATAATTGTTATTAATTTGTACTTGTCTGAAGATGCTACACGGAGGAGTAGCAATATATTGAGGACAATAAAATATTGTTTAATGTTTGTTAATTGTTAATAAAAAACAATTGCTCAATCTTAGGCTCAAATAATTAAATACTTATACAAAATAAACTCTATAAATTTTTTTTCCATTGAAAATTTTCCATAAATTTTTCTTCTAAAAATTGAATTAAAAAAAAATTTGAAAAATATTCTTCCTAGAGAATATTTGCGCTTAATTTTCTTTCTATAGAATATAATCGATTAAATTGTATTTATAAAAAAATATTCGCTAATTTGACTTTAATTTTTTTTATAGAAAATTTTCTATAAATATTTTTTCTATAGAAAATTTTTCATAAATTTTTCTTCTAAAAAAATTCTTGAAAATTATTTTTTATAGAGAAAATTTCCGCTTAATCTTCTTTCTATAGAATATTATCGATGAATATAGTTTTCTATAAAAATTTTTATCAAATTTACTTTGCTTAAAAAATATTTGTTAAAATTTCTCTTTAATAAATATATTAAAGAAATAAAATTTTCTGATAGAAAATTGTTGATAAATAATTTTTCCATGGTGGGTTTTGATAAACATTGTTTTTCTAGAAATTATTCCAGAAATCATTCTTTAGTTTTTTTTTTCTAGAAAATATGCTATAATTTTTTTAATAAAAAATTATCGATAATTTTTTAAACCACGAAAATTTGTTTTTCTAGTGTAGATATTTCCGATAAATATTTTTTATAGAAAATTATTGATAAATATTCTTTCCATAGAAAACTTTCGATAAAAGTTAAATAAGCCAATAAAATTTTTTATTTTTTTTTTTTTGAAAAATGTTTAACAATATTTGGTGTTCGATAATGAAAATTATCGATAAATACTCTTTTTATAAAAAAATTTTAACAAATGCACTTTCTATTTGAAATTATCAATAAATTTTCAGTCTTTACAATATTTTTAATTAATTAATTTTATATAAATATTTAAAAAACAAAGAATTTAAAAATTTTCGTTAAAGATTATTTTGATAATTGATTATACAAATTTTTTTCTTTATATACAAAATATTCAAAATTTGTTTTCAGAGAACATTTTTGACTCTACTCAAGAATGTGTTATAAAAATTAAAAAATAATAATAAAAATAAAAAAAAGATAAAAATTTTAAACTTTGCTTTTTTTTATTTACATCTTAACACATTTTAGCTCTATGCCCTTAAAAAGAAGAAGATTTTTAAATGCCACTTTTCATAACTCCAAAAAGTTAATTTGCACTTTGCAGTTAAAGATATTTCCTTTCGTCTAAGACCTTTAGTTATGTTTTTGTCAAACAACTCTAATCATTGCTGTTATCTATGGTGGAAATATGTTTCTTTATCTTTTTGTTTACTTCTCCCCCATATTTTTTTTGATATGTTTATACACATGTACTTATGTTGATCATATTTCTTTGTTTGCTTCGGGCCAGTTTAAAATGTTCGTAGTTATGTATGTGTGTGACACTAAATCTAAAGATATATTTCACATCATTATCACCAACATCATGCACAATGTGGGGTTTAGTTGTGTGTTCTTATAAGAAATCAAAAAAAAAAAAACATCCTTTTCTCTGTTGCCATTTGTTGGTATAAAAGAACATAGTTGTTGTTTTGCAAATTTATTACATTAAGTAGGTAGTAGGACAACAAGAAAAATAGAAACAATTGTAACGATAATGGTTTACATAAGTCTGTAATATTTGTCTTTTTGTGAAGTGAAAAAGTCATGTAAGTGGGCTTACGCATACAGAGAAACTTTATTCGTACAAATACATTTTTATATAAAAATTAAGGGTTTATATATATGAGAGCGCGTTGAGGATTACTTTAGCTTCTTCCTTCGAAGAAGTGGTCAGTCTTTGAATCGATTCTTATTGAACTGTATAGGAGCTTCTTTTTTTTTGTAATTTATATGAAACAATTTTCTATTGAATTTTTGTTGTCTTTAATTATATTATAGATAAGTTGCTTTGCAATATCCTTTAAGGCTTAAAAGTAATTATTCTCTTGTAAGCAGGTAACCCAAAGCCCATATATGTACATTACTTCTTGGTAACTGAAGAACTTGTTTCAATATATCAACAAATAATACTGTAAGAATATTACTTTTAAATTTCACAACATGTTATAAGATGTCCTAAAGAGTGAGTATAAGTTGACAAGGGAAAACCTAATGTTTGTTAATTATGACAGTATGTCGTCATAGCTGGCATGAAATGCACAAGAAATTTTCACTAACAATTCGACTTGAGCTTTATAAATATTGAAAGAAGTGGAGATATAAATTTATTTCTTCTTTTTAATGTTGTTGTTTATGTCATTGCGCATTGAGTATTACATAGATTCCTTGGAATCAGAAAAAAATTGTTAATGAGGATTTTTTTTGTTTTAAACCAACTTTTTTCTTAATTGCCCTATGTCAAGGCTAATTCGCTTTCGTATAAAAAAGATTTTGTGATTAATAAATTTTAATACGATTTTATATAAAAGAGTAAACATACTCGTTGAACTCACGATGACTAGTAAAATGGTTTCTTTTATCTTTTACCATTTATTAGGTGGGATCACAGCACTGTACAGTATTACTAGTTACAAGTGGAGACGGTAATGAACTTCGTCCTGCTAACATCGGGGTTAGTGTGTATCATCTTTCATATGAGCTTAACTTTAATATTCTCGTAATAGTAAATGTATCTCCTACTGTTGTTTTTGTATATAAAAATATATTTTTTATTGTTAATGCTACATTTTCATTAAGTTTTTCCCCCTTCAGTTTGGTTGAAATAAATGTGTTTGAATGTTTTTTTTACTTATGCCTGAATGTGGTTTTTCAGCATGTTTTTGTTCTTTATAACAATATAAATACTTGTACTAACTGTTAACATTTATTTTCGTTATTAATCTTTAACAATAAAAAGTTTGAAAAATATATGTTTGATATTACAAAATCTTTAAGCAATTTGTGTTGTCGTATTTGCAAGATGGGGAATTAAGTGAAAAATCATACCAATTACTTTTAATAGAGCTGAAAAAGAAATTAGAGCTATTGTTAAGTAGAAGTAGAAGAAGCTGTCTTTTATTTACAGATATAAACCAAGTAACGGTTTTTTGAATGGAACTTACTTATGTGAATAACTTTTCAAAGACTAATTCAAATATTTGGCAATTGTGTAAAAAAATTTAGTTTTAATTACAAAAGTTGTTTTATTTTTTTTGACGCTAGCGTAATACGGAGCGTTTTGCTGGCCTCAACAAAGTTTTTGCATTTTATTTTTTCGAAACAGATTTGGTATGGCATAATTGTCATAAATATAGGATGTCGTTCGTGTGAGGAATTACTCCCTATGCTCCGATCCTAACCATTTTTGTTCTCACTAAGAAATTGTTACTAAATCAAAGCAGGAAGGTAGTAAGGCTGGTGCAAAGTTATCCTCACACCCTCACCCAGATACGGTCCATTGTGACGCCTTATTATAGAAATGAAAAAACAAAGTAGGTTTTACGGAATTTAAAAAAATAGAGATTAAAATTTTTTGGAACAACATTAAGTGTAGCTTTTTAAGATTGAGGGTATGCAATTTCCCCTGCTGCCTAATTTAAAGCCAAGAGAAATTATAGTTCTGCGGATATTAAATAAGATTTTTTGTGTGGGAAGGGCCACGTCCTCACATTTGATTCTATCTAATCATTTAAATGAGCTGCACAATTTTCATTTAAACGTTAATTAATAAAGATTTAAAAATCTAACATTTAAGTTCTGAAATGTGTCTTACAATGGGGTTTTTATGGGGGAATCATTACAAACAACACACTATTTATTTGCCATCAGCTGTTGCTTCAATCTTACAAATTTTTACAAATATCTGTTCGAGTACTTTTTTAGACAAATCCTCTTTTTGAGAGTAAAATTTTCAATTTACTAAATAATTACTCATTTACTACAAACTGCAGTAAAAGTACTCGAACGAACCTATTATCGCGAAAAAAAAGTAATGTTTTCCATTCAACCAAATAAGAAGGCATTCACAGATATTTTCACATTTTATACAGACCTGTATGGCTGAAATTTAAATATCTTTTACAATTCTTTCGATTGTGGTCGAATTTGAACGATAATGTTGATGATTTGAACGACCATTTTCATAATAAGTCTGTATAACTTTAACGCGTTGCTCGATTGTGTTTATTTGCATGGTTCAAATTGAATTAGTCTGAAATTGAGAAATGAAATGCGGAAAAAAATCTTGACGTTTAGGTGTGGTTCACATTTAACATCGGTCCTCAAAATTTAACCACCCTTTATTAGAAGATTATTTAAATTTTTGTTTGACCGCTGGTAGAAGAAAAAACAATACACAAGATAGTTTAAAAAGTGTATAATTTTTTGCCTCCGTATGTCTTCTTTGCACCAAAGTATTACGTTTCAATTGAAACAGCAAAAAATCACAAAACAGAAAAATGTTAATTGTCTACTTAATTTTCCAATAAAATTCATGTTAATTGTCTTGTAATTTATTTTTGTATAAATAATTTATAAACAATTATCCTGACATAACAAACAATTTTATGTATTTTAATGTTTATTATACAAATTTATTGTCATTGTCGTTGTCATTGTGTTTACTTCTAAGCACTTGTAATTTGATATTTAGGCGATTAATTATGTCATTGTAAGTGTACTTTTGTATATTAGAAAAACAAATAAGAAAACAAGAAACGAAATTAATAATAGAACAAATAAAACGTGTACCTTTTGATGATTCAGTTAAGCAAATACAATTTTATATCTTTTTTCTTTTAATATTTATAAATATATTTTATTGTCCCTGTTTGATACGTGTTGCGTGTTGTTGTGTTTTTTTTCTTTTTAATGAAGGAATAAACGTTTGTTTGGTTACACTGTTATCTGTAGTTAAAGATAAAATAATAATTGTATTTAATTTATTATTTTTCTGTTTTGTTTTATTGTTGACATATTTAAGATTTTAATGACGAAGTGTTAAGTCCAGGAAGAAGGGAAACGGTTAGCAAAATAAAGTATATTTCATGACAAAGATTTTATTTAAACATACAAGTAATAGAAATATGTGTTTTTTTTAATTTAACTTTTTTTAAATCATTTAAAAAAAATTTGGTATATTATAGAAAAAAAAACCAAAAATAATTAAAATATCATTAAGGTTTTTTTTTTAAAAATTCTAATATTTAACCAGTTAAAAATTTTTTAGATTTTTTAATTTTGTTAAAAAATCATGTATAAATATTTATGTAAAAGTAAATCTTTGAAAAAAAAAATTAGAATTTAATCATATTAATTAACAAAAAAATAAATAAAAAAAAAATTCACGTGTATTAAAATAGTATTTCGTTTTGCTTTTAGTTAATTAAACAGCGTTCACAATTGGTAAATATTTGTTGAATTAACCACAATCACACCTTTTAGAAAATATTTACTGAATGTTACTGATTTCTCTAAGTCAATAAAAATTTTAATTTAATAAAGATTGCATTCAAATAAAAATATTTTACAACTTTCGTTTAATTTTGTCAAATATTTGACTGATGTGATTATGTCGTTACTTAAAAATAACTAAATACTGAACGCTGTCAATAAAAATAAAACTTGTTTTAAAATAATTTTACAATTTATACACACGTCTTTTTAAAATAAGACGAAATTTGATTAATTAAACAGAGATTGTATTTTTTTTTTGTAAGCAGTTTTAATACTCAGAATTCTATTATGAAAATAGAATTATTAGAATAATTGTATTACTTTTGTAGACAACAAAGATGGTTCTTAATATTCTGCGAAAATTAACTTATTGTTTTAATGGTGTTAACTTGTTTTGAAAAGATTGCTCCAGTTTTAAGTCCCTTAAAGTATCCTCTCACCAAATAAACAAAAGAACGTTTTTCTTGTTGTTTTTAATTAAATTGTTAAAAAATTTAATTAAAAACAATCTGATTAAAACGAATATGAAATTGAATTTTCTTGGGTTTAAACAGACACATTTAGACGCAGTAAAATTTTTATTTCATGTTTAATTTTCTTTATTTACTCACATCGTAGACAATCCCGGCACTACACTTCCCTTTTCTCACAAATCAGCCCTTGTTGTATACCGCTTTTCAGTTATTGTATCTTTTGATACTCACATATAAAGGAGTTGACAGAAAAAATCTTTTAATAAAAACGATACTTTAATTAGAGTGAAAAATAAAAAAATAAATAAAAGGAGAAAAAAAAATAAAGAAGTTAAATAAAAATTACTAGGCAGCTAAGCCCGCGACTATTAGAAAAGAATACCTCATCCAGTAATTTTCCAATCGTTCTATAATTTTTTCAATTTGGTATTAATCAAAAATTAAAATATCTGACTTAACCCCTTTTTAGCTGAGTTCAAAGAATTTCCAGCTGAGTCGAACTAGCCCTATACAGCTTTCTGCCACTCTGCCCTTGTAAACTAGAGAACGAAATAAATAAATTAATTAATAAGCTTTTTAATCAACTAATGCCGATTCCGGTAATAAATTTCCCCACCATATATAATGGTATAATGGCCATATCGCAATTTAGTCCAGATTTGAGATTTATGCGCAATTTTTTTTATTACTTCCAATACTATCTTTGATTCTAAATTTTTTACATAGTCAGCTGTATTCTACTAATCAAGCCCTTGATACACATATTGATGGGGTTAAAAAAATTCCGCCATTTGATTTTAGACGCCATCTTTGATTTTACACTTTTTTTTAATAGTTTACTGTATTTGAAAGCAATATTGAAGGGTTACAAGGGAAAAAGCCGGAACTACTATATTTGACTCTTAAACTCGCCATTTAATCTAGGACGCCATCTTGGATTTTTACTTTTTCAAAGTATACTGTATTGGCTCTTTTGCTGGCATAGAAACTGAAAAAATTCTACCTCCGTTTGTAAATTTAAGAAAAATTATAGAAGAAGTTGTATTTGGGTATTTATATCTCAGTTAGTTTCAAATCTAGTTGTGAATTTTTCTCAGAAAAAATTGTTGAGACTACGGCTTCTAATTTGATCTCTTTAAGTTGACACAAAAATTATTCGGGAGCTTGCAAAGTGTGATATATGTTCTAAAATATATATATTTTCCAAAACAAAATTTTTTGCCTATAACTTTCCCATTAAATGTTCGATTTGTTAAAACTTGTTCACGAATATTTCTAGAGGCATATCATATCTATAAGTAGTCATAATTATTTACTGTGTGCTGAAAAGTTTGAAATTTCGTAGTTAAAAAATGGTAAAAAAAGGCAGTGTTGTTTGTTTGCTTATATCTCCGAAAGTTTTAAGGCAATTGTGGTGATTTTCAATACCAATTTGCTACTGAATATTCTCGTTGTTTTAATGTCAGACACGGGTCTATGCAATGTTGTTCGGTTTTAAAAATCTGATTTCAACATACACACGGATGGGCGGACAATTCTCAATCGACTTGTTTATTTATAAGCTTTAGGATTATATATGTATAAATATGCTTTATGTTAGAACATTTGAGGCCAACTAAAAGTACGAGTTATATGTTGTAGAAACAAAATTAATTTTGACAGATGCAGACAAATTATTATTGTATAAAAAAACGATTAGCTGATTGAATACGACTACTGGTAGTTCGAGATTTACCGAAAAACTCTTATTCATCACCCATTAAGGAATACATCAAGAACAAATTTGAAAACCTCGCGTTGGCAGACCCCAACTTTAATTCGGACACTCAAGTTGACATAGAGTTAGGGACCTCTACAGTAAGATTTTAAAGTACATTGGAAGCTGACGAGTGATGTGGTCCTATCAAAACGGAGTCATACAGACTGTACTTGACTGTTGGCGTGCAGCGAACTACCACGATAACCAACCAACCAACCCAGATTTTAAAGTCCAACATTTGGACTGGATCTTTAATAAAGTCTATTATTTTCTTTTCAGACTCCTAAGCAGGAAGGATGTTCACCTCAGTGAACAAGAAGTTCAGGGTTGGATAACCCTGGATTGATATAAACACCCCCAAGAGCTTTCAACCAAAACAAATAATAACAATAAGAGTGACTGAGATGAACAACTACCTTATGTACTAATCTTCCTTGAAAGTTTAGCATTGGCTTAATACAGGGATGGGATGCAAAAAGCTTTCGCTGAATTTAATAACACAAAAGCATGTGATATTTTTTAATTCAATTGTTTTGTTGATTTTTTGAGCTTTGCTAAAAATTTATACCATGAATTGTTTAAAATCTATTTTGCAATTCTGAAAAAGTCAGATTTTATCAACTTATATTTTACTAGTAAGATAAACAAAAGAGTATTTTAGTAGACGAGATAAAATACAATAGGAGGTTGTAAGCAGTTATAACATTTGATTTCTCATATTTAAATGAAGAGTTCATTAAAATGATAAAATTTAAGAGTATTTGCAATAAAATAGATCAAGCTTTTTTAAAAAAGTGAACTCAGTATCAGTATCAGAATAATTATAATGCAACTTGGCCACCTAATGTATAATGTAGGAATCGTTACAATTTAGTTTTTTGCATAATTAATATAACATCTTAAATGTTATGATAGAGTATACAAAATAATCGAGTTTTACCGTTAATTACTTCCAAACTTATTTGAAATTTTGTGAAAGTTAAAAAAATAAAGTGTTCGTTTTGCTGCTAATCCTGTTCTAGGTTTATAATTTCAAAACAATTATTTTGCAAACAAAATAAAATTTAACTTTAAATCTAAATAAATACATAATTTATTAAAAAAAAAAACATAATATTTATAATGAATACATTTGAAAACCTCCAAAAATACAAAGTCATTCCTTATTGCACTTATGCTAATAAATATGTCATATGTGTTTAATATGTATTACAAATACTACATCATCACACCAACACACAAATATTTTCAAAAAATTAATACATAAATTGTGGAAAAAAGCTTCAACATAAACTGACAGTTTATTTATATGCAGCAGAAAAGTCCATATTTACTCACAGCATGATGCTTAAAACTAAAAATGACAATTTCAAAATGTTCTCACGCTACAATTTATCATTCACTTACATGTTCCTTCTTCATTTTCAGCTCTTTCTATGTGGTTTTATACTGAGCATTTCAAAAACAGTTAGAAATGAAACCATATATCTGTGGCTGGGGGCCAAAAGGGCCAATTTCACTTTTTTGCTCTTTTGAGTTAATTATTGCATTAGATTTGTTTTCTTGCTCTTTTTCATTATGGTAAAACAGCTAAAGTCATACTTAACCCAGAACAGCTTCATAAATAAAATGCTGGCCAATGTCACTATGAAATCACCTATAAAAGTTAAAGTTTAATTCCAATTTTCTCAAAAGTAAATATTTTGACATTGGCCCTTTTAGCTCCAAGCCACAGATATGTATGTGCAGGCTTGTTTTACTTTTTGCAATTCAATAAATGTTATTAGAGTGATTCAGATATATGCTTCTTGTTGAATTCATCTTTACGCACCTAAAGCTATGAGTTGATTTTTCCGGCGTTAAATTTTAGCATTCGGCTTTGACTTAGTAAATGTTATTTATAACATGTGATGGCTAATATTTTTGCGAGACATTTTAGTCCGATATATAATAATTTTTAAGGACAGTCTCTTGCGAAATAAACAAAAACGACCGATACACTAAGGATTTAGAGACTTCGGATATTTCACAAATGTCACATGGTTGCCTAACCCAATCTATATGTAAACATGAATTGTTTTATATTTACAATTTCATAGGAAGGAAAAGAATTACTTTCACGGATGGTTAAATAAACAACAGAAAATGTCTACGCACATGAGTTTTGGATAATGCAATACAAATACGTAACCGTTAATTATTGTTTTGTCCAGCAACGCGTGTAGGGCTACTCTACATGCAAAGAACATTCATAGTTACGACATGATCACGACGGTCATATTAAATTCCCTGTCAAAGTATTTTGCTATCGAAGGTAAGTAAGTAATAAATAGTTGTTTTAGTTTTGTCTTGTAATTTATTTCATTACGATAGTCAAGTGTTTGTTTAAATTAAATTGTTTAATGTTTAGTTTTTGTGAAACGATCGATGGTTGTCTTCTTAAAATAATATGGTTTATCAAATGATCTTAATAAAAATAGTATGATGTCTCTACAAAAATAACATTATGTTCGACGCCATTTAAAATTACAAATAACCATTAAATGATAAGTGAAATAACAGTATGATTACAAGGCAATCAAGCTATGATAACTTTTAATCATAATTTGTTTTCAACTGTTGTTTTCCCTGTAAAATAGATTTGTATAATTGAAAAGTTTGACAGTGAAAAATATACAAACATTTAAAGAAATTCTTAAAATAAGCGAAAAAATTTTAAAAATGAAAAGCTCTATTGAAAAAAGTAAAAACAATAGATGATATAATAATAAGTTATTTGATAAAAAAGGTTTTCCAATAAGAGTGATATGATTTCTTAAAAAAAACACACTTATTGGAAAGGAAATTCAAAAGCTTTTTTTTTAATGTGAAGTCCAATTGATACAATTAATTTCTAAGTAAAACCTCGTTCAAATGGCCTTCACTTCTTCTACAGGCACGAATTCGATGAACTCAATTTTCGAGCACTTTTTCCACTTAATTAAGTCGTGTGTTCTGAATGGCACGTTCAATATTGACTTGTAAAGCTTGAAGAGAGTGCGGTTTATTTCGAAAGACCAATGACTTAAAATAACCCCACAAGAAATAGTCTAATGGTGTTAAATCACAACTTCTTGGAGGCCATTCAATATCACAATTTCTTAAAATAATATTTCCCTTAATGGTTACTGGTTAGTTTCTGACCACAGGTATAAATGCACACTCAAAATCTCGCGGAGACATTTGTTTTTGTTGAAATAAAAGGTGTTTTAGAGAAGAGCAAACATGTTATGTTTCTCTCGTAGTCATTATATGATAGCTGCATGATTGCAAGTTAAGATTATAATGATAACGTGCAACCATTTTATATTTAAACCATAATAATACAATTCAATGTTGGTCTTAGATTATGATTACTACAACCATGTTTTTTCTCTACGTGTTGATCAGCATTCAGAATATGTAATAGACGGGAAAATTTAGTCCCATGCTGCCCAAAATAGAAAATTATATATCCGTCCGAATCTGTCCCAAGTAATATTGTTGTTTATTGTGTTACAACACAATAAATTTGGGCTACCCTAATCTCTCATCTTTCTCTCTGATGCATTTGTACGTTTTGAAGTTAAATAAATATTTAAAATCTAAATAGAATATTTTAGAATTTGTAAAAACTTTTTGATTTCAACAACAATTTTCTACTGTGACACTTTTTAAAAAATATATCAATTCTTATAGTTTGAGACATTTGTTTATTTTAAAAACAAAAAGACTTGTTAAGTGGTCAAACACTTAAAGGAGCGAGTTAAAAGTTTTGCAATAATTCTACAAATTATTTAAAAACCAGAATGTAACTCAGTTTAATATTGTTTATTCAAGATAAACTTAAATGTTACAAATCTTTGAATTTATTAAACTTCTAAAATAATCTTTAAGAGATAAAATTTTGTACAGATTTATTGTTTTCATTTTGAATATTTAGGTTACCGCTTTAAGGTCTTGTGCTGCATATTTTCCAAGTTTAGATGAGTCTAAAACTAATACCTGGAAGTCTTGACTTTTTTGTGTTTAAATTTAATCAATACTTTTATTAATCAAAAGTTTACAATAAAAACTTTTGTACGAAATGTACACACAAATTTACCATTAAAAATATTTTAAATTGATAATGAATATGGGTTGCCAAAATATTTTTTTTTATTCACTACATTCATACTAAGAGAAGGTTTGATGTTGACCAGTTTTCAGGATGTGTATTGAATAAATAAGGATGTCTTTCCATTGAACAATGACAAATGTTTTGAAAAAAGTTAAAGAATTTCTTTGGTTCTGTATTTAAAACATGCGACTGTTTGGCATTGACAAAAGTTAAATTTATTGAAATTGTAAAGCTAAAAGGAACTCAAAGCTACAGATATTTTAAAATCTATATATATAAAAGTGAAACTCTGTGTGTGTGTGTGTGTGTGTGTGTTAGCTATAGACTCTGAAACTGCAAAACCGATCGGGCTCAAACTTTGGTAAGTTGTTGTACACATACCGGGGAGTATTTATGGATGAAAAAAAGTGGGCGGGGCCACGCCCATAAAAAATTAGTTATCAGTTTTAGCTACTTGCACTTGACCGATTTTTCTGAAACTTTGCACACATATCGAGCTGTTATGACTAAATAATTTCGTGATAAGAAAAGTGGGCGGGGCCACGCCCCTAAAAAAGTTTTAATTTTGAGATACTTTCACTGGACCGATTTTTCTGAAACTTTGCACACATATTAAGCTGTCGTGAATTTATAATTTTGTGATTAAAAAAGTGGGCGGGGCCACTCCCATAAAAAAAGGCTACAATTTTGAGGTACTTGCACCAGACCGATTTTTCTGAAACTTTGCACACATATTGAGCTGTCATGACTAAATAATTTCGTGGTTAGAAAAGTGGGCAATGCCACGCCCATAAAAAATAGGTATCATTTTGAGGTACTTGCACTGGACCGATTATTCTGAAATTTTGCACACATATTGAGCTGTTATGACTTTACAATTTCAAGATTAGAAAAGTGGGCAGGGCCACGCCCATAAAAACAATTATAATTTTGAGGTACTTGCACTGGTCCGATTCTTCTGAAACTTTGCACACATATTGAGCTGTTATGACTTTACAATTTCGTGATTAGAAAAGTGGGCAATGACACGCCCATAATAAAGATTATAATTTTTAGGTTTTTGCACTTGATATTCAATTAAAATTCAGAATGCATTTCGATTCATTAAGGGGCGTAGCAACGCGCGCCGGGTTTGGCTAGTTTATAATAAAAAAAAAAAAAACAAAAGAACTTAGGTAAATATTTTTGATTACAACAATGCTACCAGATGAAATTTCATTAATTCCACGTAAAATACAAGTGATAAGTAAGAATGCTATATTCGAATGTGCCAACTCCGATAGTACCCTTCACCATTATGTACATATGTAGATATAATGACCGCAATATTTCCGATGCCATCATTGATTTGAATTTTTATGTACTAAGCAAAGTTATTTTACCAGTCCAGCTCTTTCATTCTATACCCACATTAAGGGGTTAAGAAAAAAATTCTACGACATTTTGTTTCGTTCGCCATCTCGGATTTCAACTTTATCATAATTTGCTGCATTTGTCTGGTCAAGCGATTTCATTTGATACGAATATTAAGAACGTTGAAGGGGGTACATTTTTAAATACAAGATTTCAGCAAAAAGAGGTAGGACTCCAGAGCTCATAAAAAGTAAGGCAAAAACAACATTACTCATCCACACCTATACCTACAAAAAAAAAAAAAAATACTTCTCTCAGCATAAATTATGAATGAAGAATACAGCTTGTAGTAAGTAACACACATTTGATTGAAAATGCGCTCGTTTTGTCTTCAATGCAATTGGTGTTTTTGTTAGGCCTGATATATAGGAAAACTTATGCAAACTGCTGAATTCGATCTAGCTGTCTCCAAAAAACAAACTGTCTGCATGAAAAAGTATTAAAGATGTTATATCAAATGTTCTTGCTAAATGTATATTTATTTCTGCTTAAAAATACACAAACACCCTGCCAAAAGAGTTTGAAAAATTAGGGTAATGCATGTCAATAAAAAGCCACTTTTCATATCCTACAGCTGTGGTGACGAGGGTATATATACATAGCTTTGTCATTCCTTTTGTATTTTGCACAATATCGACTTTAGCCAAAGTATATAGTTCATGACTAGGGAAGTCGACTAAGTTATGTCCGTCTGTCCATCTATCTGTGTGTTGCTTGAAATAAACTTTTAGAATCCAGCACATGCCCCTCACATCTGTATGTGGTATCAATCTTATGGTCAACATTTTTGTAGAACATTTTTTTTTTGTCCTACAAAAATATTTCCCATAACATTTTCTATAAAGTTGCTTAACATATCCTATACATCAGAATTAAAAAAAAAACATAATTTTATACACCGATATGCTGCAAGAACAGGTTGAAGAAGGAAAAATTTAACTGTCTCTGAAATAGAACTCCGACGAGATCTTTCAAAACTCCGACACAAGTATATTTTTGTTGGACTCCTCTGCCAATATCAATCGTCAGACCCCGTAATTTTTTATTTTTTTTTAGATGATCTGTGTAGTTTGTACATGTAAAGTTTGCAACGGGCTAAGAGCTTTGGCGTAGAAAGATTTTTCCTGTTTTTTTTTGCAATTTTTTAGATTAAGCATTTTGATTATTACGTCAAATTCATTATATGGTTATACAAAATAATAACAATTATGGTATGAGCACAAATCCCTCATTTTAAACATAAACGCACTTCCACTAGGCCAATATAATTCCTTAGCGATTTTTTATCCGAAGCCTAATTTGGCATAGCACAATGTCATCGCAAGCATTTACTTAGCATTCTTTACTTATTTCTCTGATAGGCCCATGTGAGCTCTTAACCTAGTGTAGATTTGAAATATTAATTTATTAAAAAATCAGATTATTAGTTTAATTTTCAGTGAGCTCTTCTAGGAGCTCCACTGTGTTTTATTTAATATTCAATTTTAGGAGCTCCTCTAGGAAGCTCAACTAAGTGTAGGCAAGAGTAATGGCACACAAACAATTGTCAACTGCCGCTAGATGCTTGCCAGACGAATTCAAGTAATGCGAACTTTTCTCAAGCGCGGCTTATTTCACACACATTCATTTATATCGTCACAACAGGGTTTATATTACAGTTTACCTAAATAATTGTGAGTTTAGGTACCCTGCGGTACAAATGTGTTTTTGAGTGAAGTGCCCTGCAGTGCTTTATATTAGCTTCGCTACACTAGTGTTACCTGTTATTACACTAGTTAGTCTGTTGATCCAAACTTGGCAATGAAATTAATTTTCACCTGAGTTTCTGGCAGAAATTAAACTGGTGCATCATAAGTTGGGCTACGATAGTACAACAAATATTTGTTAAATTCGTTTTGTATGTATGTACGTCAGTATGAGTCAGTTTTTGGGGAAGATACAGCTTTTAATGTTGGTTATAGATATAACAGTCTGTTAGTACGTTTAAAATTTTTACTCCATTTATTTTGTTTAAACTTGACGCATTGTATCATGCCCTTGAATTCTTTAAGCAAATTTATTTAAAAAAACAAAAATTTAATTGTAACATCTTAATACCTTCAGCTGCTGTTTAAGAAATCTAAACAAAAATTATTTGTCATTTAAAATGTTGCCATGACTAAATAAATTAAATGTTTATTTTAAGACACCAATTCATACACAACCAATTGGCGACAAACGTTTAAACATAAGCGTGAGTTGCTAAGACATAAAATGCAAAAGTGTTTGTGTGTGTATTTACTTTGTTCACTTTTAAAGGTGATAAAATAATAAAAAGAAGTCAACAACAAGTAATAAAAAATAAATAATTTTTGTCTTCTTAAATAGGTCTTTGTTTTTCTATTTATTTATTTTTCTAATCTCTAAAGTAAAACGCTTAATGCAAACGAATTGTTTGTTATAATAAAGAATATATTTTTTAAAAACGAGAGTAAGAAAAAGTTTTTAAGACTACAAAAAAATTAAAAAGCATTGTTACATTGTTATTGGTTACAATGTATGATATTTCGGGTAATTGTCTTTTAAGAGGAATTATTTAAATAAATTTTGGCTTGTCACATTCGCCATAATGGAAAAGTTTAAAACATAATGAAACTTTTTTTTGTTTTATTAGGCTTTTTGTTACTTCAATACAAGTTTATTTATAAACTTATTAATTAGGAGCACAATTTGTAAAGTCGTAACAAAATAGTATTTTTTTCTGATACAAAAGATTTGATTTGTGCGTGTTTTGTAAGACAATATTGTATTAAATAATTAAATATGTATTTGTGTATAAGTGTATGTTCTATAAATAAAAAATATCTTATTTTCTTACACGTGATCAAATACAACTTTATGTAACTTTTGTAATTACTAAACATTTTTATGTCTGTACACTCTCGTGAAGCCTGTTGAGATTGTATGTAGAACATCATCAATGTTTAACAAATTTCCAATTTAACAAAAATATTTCTCCAATTGAGTTTATTATTAACTCTATATAGAAGAGGGAGGAGTTGGAGATAACTCAATCCCAAGAAGAATCTCTTTTAGCCGAACAACGATGATACTGCTCTTGCAGATCAATCTCCATCGAAGCAGAACGGCTACACAAGCTTTGATGGAAAATATAACTAAAGGTAAGGTACACATAGTTCTCATTCAGGAACCCTGGACTG
Organism: Phyto melanocephala; assembly: GCA_941918925.1. Taxonomy (NCBI): domain Eukaryota; kingdom Metazoa; phylum Arthropoda; class Insecta; order Diptera; family Rhinophoridae; genus Phyto; species Phyto melanocephala. The sequence continues at coordinate 127,297,984 of OW799234.1, read as the reverse complement.
TTAAAGACAGAGTTACTGGATTGAATGAGTGTGATTACCAATTATTTTATGCTAAAACTGGGTCTCGACCCAGAACATGTATACTTTGTCATAAGGGATTAAATTTTCTTTTTTCCCCAGATTTATCTACAGCGGACGCCACTACCTTAATACATGGCTCACGCAATTTAATGCTGGCATCGGTGTACCAACCTTCTGATGCTCCGACACTACCACCAACGTCGGATTTAAGAAGTATGATAACATCGGCAAGGAGAACAGGTAGGAATATTTTAATAGGTTGTGATGCGAACTCGCATCACCTCATCACAGCACGAACTGTAACAAGAGAGGAGACGCCCTATGGGAATTCCTAAATGCTAATAACTTATTTACCCTTAACTCAGGTAATAAACCTACATTTATTAACAGAATTAGGAAAAAAAAAATTAAAAGTATTAAAAAAAAAAATTTAAAAAAAAATAATAAAAATATAAATAATATATTAAATAAAAACTAAATAAAAAATAAAATAAAAAAAAAAAAAAAAAATTAAAAAAAAATTTTTTTGGCTCAGCTGGGATTCGATGCCATGTTTTCTCTAACCAGTATACACGTTTGTATGTATGTATGTTGTTGTTGTAATGTTGTTTTTGTGAAAAAAAATCGAGGTGGTCGTGGGTTTTTGCTCATATCTCAGTTGTTTATGTACCGATGTTTCTGATTTTCAATACCGATCTACTCCCGAATATTTATGATATTTTAATACCTCACCCGGGTCCCAGCGATGTCGGGGGGCTTTAAAAAGTTGATTTCAATATACACACGGACAGACGGACAGACTGACAGAGCTTAATCGACTCCCCTATTCATAAGCTTTCAGAAAATATATACTTTAGGGGGTCGGAAGTGAAAATTGTAAAAATTTCACACGGAATGACAAACCTATATATACCCTTTTTTACTGTGTGAAAATATAATTGGACTTCAAATGGTATGCAAAATATTTTTTCCTTTTTAAATTTATTTTATTATTATTTTATTTTATTTTAATAACCAGTTAATTAAAAACTTTTAAAATAAAAACAAACTCTTGCCTCATCAAAAGCGCAACTTTCAATGTGATAAACATAAATAAAACGAAGAAAGTATTTCTTTGATTCTGTGCGAAAATCAATGAGTTGAATTCTACTTTGCATTATTGCAGATTATAAGATTCCTTTTATTTTCTTCTTGCACAGCAGTAAGGCAATAGTTTGTTTATTGTTTTTAAGCCTTAAAGTAGCTTTTACTTAAAAACCATCACAACTTGTATAAACAAATTTCAATGATTGTTGACACTAAGAATGCTTATGATTTATACTTAGAGGACAATACTTATAATAAAGGTGTACTAGGAATACGTTAATAGCACGTTGTGATTGCAAATTCTTGTTGGTTGCAAAAATCTGAAAAGCCGTGATAATGTCTAATATATGTGGGGATTGGTGACAGTTGACACTCTACTGGAAGTAGTCAATCTTTTCAGCAACTGTGTATACTATGACACTGACGAGTTCTGACTTGTATTGTAACGAACAAAAGACTTTCTTCGAGTTGTGATAGAGGGACGATAGACATAGTAGGTTTGGAAGACGCAGCACAAAAACATACATAACTTTAACTTTGTAAAACATTAAAGTTTCAGTTTATTAAAATTAAACAAAAATTGTGTTTCATTGCATGCCGCTACACATATTACACATTGTGGCATATAAATCAAATTATAAAATTCTATAACACACGAAGAATTAAAAATAATTTTTTTCAATGAAAGTAAAAAAATTAAAATTTAAAATACCATGACTTTAATCCCGCTTGATAAAATGGCACACTTTTGTGTATGAGTATGATAATAAAAATTTAATTTTATAACAAAATTTTTATAACTTTTTCTAAAAAGCCATTAAGTTAATACACTATACTTATCAGATCATGCATTTCAATTTATTATAAAAGAAATATTATTAAAATGAACAGAGATAAAAAATAAATGTCAAAAGGTCAACAAGTATTTAGAGATAAAAAGTTTTTTTTGTGAAATTATTTATTCTATTTTTAAAAAGACCTTTATAAAAAAATTAAACTTTATTATGACAAAAGAAAAAAAAAAGAACTATACATTGAGCACACTTACCAATATCTCCAAAAAGTTGCTTTATTTTTTGCGAGCTTTAATATTTAATATTTTGTTGTTATGGCGAATACATTTGTGTAGAAGAAAGTAGTAGTAGATAAATTCTGAGGTGGGGTATTTTTTTAAAACAAAATATTGGCATCTGTGGAACAAAAACAGTGATATATCATATTTTAAGATGTGACTATAATCGGAAATTTTTTTTACTCCTGTAATACTTCCTAAATGAGACTATGTAGTTACTTTTATTTCACCACGTAGTGCAAAAACATATGAATTTAGAGTGTTTTTTAATCATAGAAATTTTGACATGAATAACTTCAAATTAAGCCGTAATAGTAGTCCAGTGTGTTAGAACTTAGTTTTCAGTACAATGTTTACAAATTGTGGAGATTTTTTTCTAAAGTTCGCACTCGGTTTGCTTAGTTTATAGATCATTTCATCGAAATCGCTATGCGGATAATCGTCCATCTGAGCAGATAATATTTAAAACCGTGGATCGATTTATGGCCCCATTTACTCTTTTTGATAAAATTTTTGAAACCGAACTTGTACCGTGCGCATAAAAGAAGCTACCCCCGCTGTAGACGCGAGTGTGGCGGGTGAGGACTCCAATATATCGATCCGACGACTGTCTCGGCAACTCAGTCTTGTGATTCGTGACTTTTTTATTCTTAATTTTACTTAAAATCATTTGTAGAAGAAATGTTTCTAATAAGCATGCAAAGCATGCTATAAAGAGCGTTAAGCCATTACTTTGTTAAGCCAAACCTGTGGTGAAAGAGTGATCGCGGAATATGGACTTGTAAATTGGCCACCTAGCCCATCGGCGTATAAAATGGTGTATGACATTAAATCTGAAATCTAGACTAAGCTACGATATATTCACTATGCCCATGTACTAGATGGATTAATGGAAATTCTAAAAAACCGGTTTTCAAAAAGTTCGAAATTTAGAATTTGAAAAAAACCGGTTGCTTTTTTGAAAATTGAGAAAAATCGGTTAACGAATAATAAAACATAATTCTTAAATGAAAAAAACTAAAAATATTGTAAAAAACATTTGAATAAAAATGATATCTAAATATGGACTTTTCACAGTTGATATACGTTTGACTGGCAAATTTCGAAACGCAATAACTGACATAAAAACAATTGACTTATTTGATTTTTAATTAGTTGAATTTAAGGTTAAAAGGTACTCATTACAAGTAAAATAATTAAATAAAAAGTATTTTTTATGAGGCTGCTATAAATTTTTGTATCTCCTCCTGTATATTTTTAATTTATATTTAGATATGTCTTTTAAATTAATATACACTAACATATTTTACATAAATTCATCAATAAATTCTTCAATTTAAAATACAATTTCTTAATTTTTTTTTATTTAAAATTTCTTACAATTTATGTTCAAAATTACGTAGTTAAATCTAACACTTATTTTGTTATTATTTCAAATATATTGTATTTGCATATGCTCAGTTTCATACTGCAATATAAGACTTAAAGTCTTGTGTATGGGACATCGAAAGGAAAAAAAAATAAAAAAATAAATAAAGGCTAGGGAGAATATCTTTTTAGTTTTTATACAATTTAATTTTACAAATTCTTTCTTATACACCTTTTTTTTGTGCCCAAAATGCAAGAGCTTGACTTGCATGACAGGTGGTTTCAACAGGACGGTGCCACATGCCACACAGCACGCTTAACAATGGACTTATTGAGAGGCGAGTTCGGTGAACATTTTTTTTTCACGTTCGGGACCGGTAAATTGGCCGCCTTTAGACTATAGCTCTTAAAAAATCATAAATTTACATTGTTGCCTCTGCGTTTTTAAGAAATCAAATAATTTGGTAAAAGAAATCGCTATTTTTTCTCTGGTAGTGCCATAATAAAAAAGAGAACTTTATGTTACAAGAAGGTTGTAATAATGAAAAATATTAAAAAGTCACTTCACTGCTCACGGTAGTCAAAGTTACCTATTATTCATATTGACTTTATAGGCAATTGTAATAATGACTCTTAGTATGTAATACTATTTAAATATACAAGTCAAATGTCCAGCAGAGATATTAGATAAGCTATGTGTAGCCTTTAGTACAGGTCGATAGATATTCTGAAATTCACCTCGCATGTAGGACATAGAGAGTAAAACATTATTTTAAGATTTTTGGCGCTTAAACTATTAGTGTGAAGTAAAAGCAAAGTACAATAACGCAACAATGTAAAAATATCTGCTCTCCACAATTTTACATTTGTTTTTGAAACAGCAAATAAATTTCTTACAATATTATGGACAATATTTTTTAATAAATTTTCTGATTTTTGGAAATTATTTGAGTAACAAATGTAATAACTAAAATCGATTACAAAGATATATAAACATAAAAAATAAAAAACCTGTGTATTGAACATTTGAAAAATCAACTATTGGAAAAATCCGGCAGCTGAAAGAATAATAAATAGGGTTTTCCACCGGTTATAAAACCGAGTCGATCACCCTACCATGTACATGATTATCATTCTTCACTTGTTTTATTTTACGAGCAATTATTTTGCGTATGAACAGCTTTTACAAGGAGTATAAATAATTTTTTTTTATTATTTGTGTTTGGTTTCTCTTTTCCATAGAAAATTTCGTAAATAAAACACAATCTAAAGTTAGCTTATTATTTTAATATATAGCGAACTAAAATGGTATATTTAAAGGTTTAGCAAAAATAACATAAACCATAGCATAATTCTAGGAAATTTTAGAAACTTTGTACATAGATTAAAATGTATATTTGTTAAAATGTACCAGAAACAATATGAAGGACCAACAATTTAAATTATAAGAATGAAGAAAATAAAATTTTTCTCTGATAAATGATTTTAAAAATATTTTTAGTTTAATTAGCAAGGACTTACAATTTATATTATTATATATCTTGTTTCTCAATTTTTAAAAGTTTCTTTAAGTCATCTTATACTCCTCAGTTTACGGTTGTATGTTATATCTTTGTAATGTTTAGATTTTACCATTTGCTATCTTCGTCTTTAGCACTTAATAAAAACTTTTTATTGTCTGTTTTTCTTTTCCTTCTTTTATTTTATTAACTTGCTCATAGTTTCCTTTGAAATTAAAGCTCTATTTCTGCCACTTTTTTATCGTTTTAAATATTTTGTACGGAGTGCCAAAAATTTTCAAATAGTGAATAATATAAACAAAATATTACAAATAAAACTATTTTACTTATGAGTGTGAGAACCACCAAAGGATTATTTACATTTACTTTGTGTGCGTTTTGCTCTTTAGGACTCATTAAGCAACATTGAAATGTGTTTTATATTTTTAAGGATTAGTTTTGGCAATGGAAATGGTAAAATATATAGAGATTTTTTATTTTCCTTTTAGCAACTAAAGTGCCATAATGATATAAAAAACGTACGGTTTAAAAAAACTTAAAATGTAATGAGAAAAATATAAGAGAGAGAAAAAGAGGATATACTACGTTGAACAGATAACTTTTGCTTATGTGTGCCAGATGCCTTTTTAGATTACTTTTTTAACTGAATTAAAAAAAATTGGTTTTCTTTTTTAAAAGTGATTTAAGGCATGCCAAGAGAGTATAACACAATAGTTTTTTCTGGAGTTTTTGCAATATATTTTTTTTTTTATTTGCTTATTTAAGCTAACATTAAGATGCGTGGGAAGTATCCTTTGAAATCTATTTGGGGTATTAAAAATTATGTCACAATAAAAAGTATCAAAAAAAAGTTTAAATAATTTATATCAAACCACATAAATCATATTAAATTTTTTTTTTTAATTTATAACATTATGATAATACGACATGATAGCATATTTTGTGAATACCCCAGCAATACATTTTCATATTGCAGCATAAAATATTTCTTGTCTTAAGTTGAAAGTTGAATTTTTTTAAGCTTGGAATCATAACATGAATCTTGAATTGTGTAACGAAATATTTAAACTGGTGCAGTAAAATATGGGCGGTTTGACAGCTTATAGGGTTACATCAATAGGTAGTAGCTTAAGCACTCAAGGACTCTATATAAATTGGTCCATATACCAACATCGTAGCGATACGTGGGAGTTTTGGGAGCAGCCAAAAATATGTATTCGGCATTGTTAAATAGAAAAGCTAATTTCAGGAAGCATCCGTTGATTACAACGGTCATTTGTTAAAAGAAATTTCTAATGATCACATTCAGAAAGAGAGGCCGTTGTATGGATTATTGAGAAATTATGCTAATTTGTCGGGCAATATTGTATTAAATGAGGAAACGCCTTATTTGTTATGTTACTCGCATAAATTGTCGTATTTGGGTTTCAAATTTCTTCCAATAAATTGTTGAAAATTGCATCCGTAAGATGTTGTTGCTTGTTAAGGATTTTAAATTGTTGGCATTATTTCACTGTTTATTTGTGACTGTTATTTTTGCTCGATATAGCACACTTCTGCCTAAATTGATTCAGCTTAATGTCTGTGGCTTGTACGAGCATGGTATTACATAGTTGGTAGTTTACGAAGGAATTCGATTGCAGCATGAAATATTTCCTGTTCATGGACTTTTGTTTCAGTGATTTGATTCAATTTAACTTTAGGTAGTTTTTTTTAGGTCAAATATCCATTTATACTAATGAAAACAGCTTTCTACGTTATCACGGAGGCGGAGGAAGGCGCGTAGGCGTATCAGGGTGCCGAGGGATACGGATCGCACTAAGTACGAGGAGTGCCTCTCGGGACTTTCGGGGAGTGTTCCACACCGGGCACTCCGGAACACGGAGGATGTTGAGCGGACGGTGGAGTGGGTAAACTCTACTGTCGGACTTGCCTTCGAGAATGCGTGTCCTCTCACGGTAGTGGATGAAAAGGATTCTACTCCATGGTGGAGTAGTGAATTGGAATCCATGAAGAGGTACACGAGGAGGGCCTTTAATCGTTACATGAGGGAGCGGAATCCTGGCTTATGGGACGAGTATAAGGCGAGGAAGAAGGAGCTGAAGAGAACTATACGTCTTCGGAAACGAAGTACGTGGAGGGAATTCTGCTCCGGCGTGATGGATACATCTGAAGTGGGGAGACTGCAGAAGATGGTGTCTAGAGACCCTGTCTCCAGAATGGGGCTTATTCGCAGGAGCGATGGCGGCATGACGGAGACGATGGGGGGACATTACAGTCGCTGATGGAGGTACATTTTCCTGGAAGTTTCATTTCGAATGACTCATGGGTTCCCGTTAACAGGGGAGCCAGTGAGGTAAGGCGGAGAGATGCTGAAAGGAAAGTAACTCTTAATGGGGTTAGAAGTGCGATTTTGTCTTTTGCCCCATTTAAGGCGGCTGGGATGGATGGGATATTTATTTATTTATTTATTTATTTATTTATTTATTTAATTTATTGTCTATAGATAATAATCCTTACAGACTAAAGTATGTAAAATAACAAAACAAAATTCAGGTTATATATAAAATAATATTCTATAATAATTCAACGATTTAAATATAAAATGATATTTCTTTTAACAATTTCTTTACTTTCATTGAGGCCAATAAGGTGATAATAATTATTAAAGTTTTCACATATACGACGAAGAGGATCATTATTAGCATAGTTGGTTCTGTAGTATTTTAAGTTAATAAAACGGAAATTTCGAGTTGGTCTGGTTGGAACATTAAAAGATATTTTACTTAGCAGGAATTCTGAGTCGATATCGCCTTGAATTAGGCCCAGCACAAAAGAAAAACTCAGCATTGAACGACGACTTTTTAAAGTTGGTAATTTTATAAGACAGAGTCTGCTTTCGTATGACGGTAGTAAAAACGAATTCCATCCAAGGCCACGAAGACAAAATATTAAAAACTTCTTTTGTACAGACTCGATACTATCAATATGAATATTATAGCAAGGATCCCAAATAATCGATCCATATTCAAGAATAGGTCGAACTAACGATGAATATAATTGTTTCGTAATATAAGGATCTAGAAATTCCTTGCACCACCTCTTCATAAATCCAAGTACACCATTTGCTTTGTTAACAATTAAAGAAATATGGTCACGAAAATTTAATTGGTGATCAAGCAAAATACCAAGATCAAGAAAATTCAGAACTTTATCAAGTTAACACTCATTTATGCAATAAAATAAATCCAATTTCTTAATTCTGAAAAAGGACATATGCTTACATTTTTTTATATTCAGCTCCATTAAGTTGATTTCACACCAATTTACCAATTTGCCAATATCAGATTGAAGGAAAAGTTGATCTTCGGGATTATTAGAAGAACGAAAAATTTTGACATCATCGGCATACATCAAAACTTTAGAGTGCTGAATAACTGAAGGTAGATCGTTTATGAATAAGGTAAATAAAATAGGACCAAGGTGGCTACCTTGCGAAACACCAGAAGGAACTTTGATAGCATTAGACGTAGCACTTCCATACTTAACTGCATTACTACAGTGGGGTATGAACACTCTACTTGTGGTGATTAGGGAAATATTTGTTGCCTGTCTTTCGACAGGGTATATTCCGGTGGCATGGAGGGAGACCAGGGTGGTTTTTCTTCCCAAACCGGGGAAGAGGGACTATACGGAGGCTAAGTCGTTCAGGCCGATCAGTCTTACATCCTTTCTATTGAAGGCAATGGAAAGGGTGTTGGTTGACTTCCTGGAGGAGACTACGCTGATGGATAGGCCATTGAGTGGGAGTCAGCACGCTTACAGGGCTGGGAGGTCTACTGAGACTGCCCTGCACGAATTGGTGAGGGTTGCTGAGAGGGAGGTTTTCAATGGTGATCTTGCTTTGTCCGTATTTATGGACATAGAGGGCGCTTTTGATAGGATCTCTTTTGATAAACTGGGAAATGCTCTCGATGAGCGAGGGGTCGATTCTGTTGTGGTGAAGTGGATCGGCGCCATGCTCAGATGTAGGGCAGTGAATCTCAGGAGCGGGAGCACCAGGATTCGGGGAAGGGTGGTCAGGGGATGTCCGCAAGGAGGGGTCTTATCACCTCTGCTGTGGAACATAACTGTGGACAGCCTTCTCAGGAGACTGGAGGTAATTGGCATACATACGGTAGGGTATGCGGATGATGTGGCAATTATGGTTGGTGGTAAGTTCATGGAGACCATTTTAGGTTGCATGAGGAAGGCGCTCAGAGTAACCGAAGAATGGTGTTGTGAACAGGGACTAACAATAAATGCTGGCAAGTCGGATGCTATGCTCTTCACGCGGAGAAGGAAGGGCATAGAGATTGAATCCTTAATGCTTTTTGGAACCGAGATCAACGTGTCCAAGAAGGTGAAATATCTGGGGGTAACGCTGGATATGAAACTAACCTGGAATGATCATGTTGAGGCAAGGGTACAGAAGGCAAAGAGGATTCTGCATCAGTGTAAACGGGTTTGCGGTCGGAAGTGGGGAATCTCACCTAAGGCTGCACACTGGATTTACACAGTGGTGGTGAGACCGACGATCACTTACGCATCTGTTGTCTGGTGGCCGAAGGCCTCCCAGGCGACGATTAGGCGGAAGTTGGACGGGGTTCAAAGGATTGTTTGCATTGGTATATGTGGCGCGATACGTACCACACCAACGCAAGCGATGGAGGCAATGCTGGGATTGCTGCCGTTGGACTTATTTGTAAGGGAGACGGCGGCAAGATCGGCGATTCGGATGCGAAGCGATGGCATGTGGTATCGCTTTGGATCGGTTTTGGGGCATAGGAGAATCCTGGACCTCGTGGATAAAGAGGTTAGGGAGGCTCAGATGCCGATGGAGCGCATGAGTCGAGTGAAGGTGGTCGAAAGGCTACATCACACGCTTATAGCGGATGGATTCATGCACGATGAGTGCATGGAGAATGACATCAGTATCTTTACTGATGGGTCCTTTATGGACGGAAGGGCAGGTGCTGGTGTGTACTCATCTGAGTTGAACTTATCCTGCACCCTGAATCTGGGGGAGTACGTGTCAGTCTATCAGGCAGAAATGCTTGGTTTGCTGCACGCGTTGGACCACCTGTTGGAATGTCGAATGTATGGGAAGAGAATTCTTATTGCACTTGACAACCAGTCGGTTATAAAACGTATGCAGCGGATAGATGTGAACTCCTCTTTGGTGCTTGAGTGTGTTCTAAAGCTCAATAGGTGTGCCTCTACAAATGAGGTAACGCTGATGTGGGTTAAGGGACACGTGGGCATAGCTGGGAATGAGGCTGCTGACGAACTTGCGAGGAAGGGGTCTGAGGCTGCATTCTGCGGACCGGAACCCAGAACTGCTCTGGGTAATGGGTTAGTGCGGACGAGGATCTTTCAATGGGTGAACTCTATAAACTTGCGAAGGTGGATGGAGGGAACCACGTGTAGACAGGCCCGTATGGTGCTCAGGGAGCCACTTGGCAGGGGTGCAGTGAAGATACTCGGTTTTAATCGGAGTATGATGAGCTGGATCACTGCGTTGATTACAGGACATGGTAACTTCAAATATCATCTGAAGAGGATGCAAATCGTGGATGATGATATTTGTAGAATGTGCCTGGAGGATGCCGAGACGGCAGCGCATGTAGTATGCGAGTGTCCGGCGTTGGCGAGCGGAAGATTAAGGATCACAGGCAAGCACACTTTAAGTGTGAGTGCGATGGGGGACCTTAGTCTGAGGGAGATGCTGGCGATTACAAAGGACTGTGCGATGAGGATTGTCAACAATCACCAGTCGGCAGTGTGAAATCGTTTTCCTAGTCCAGAGCAAACGCCGGTTGTGGCGCGGGACTCAGTGATTGAAGGTATACTGATCGGTAGACACGAAATCACTGAGGAGCGAAGGGGGTCGAAAAGGGACCCGTGATAGTAGTGGTCTGCTTCAATATTCCCCCTACATGTGTATGTATCACGGATCCATGAGATACAATTTTCAAGAACTCCATCATGAATACATCAATATGACAGACCCTAATGAGCTGCAAAACAGCTGCCTGTTCAATCCATGCGACAGAGACATGGCTGATTTTAAACCATGGCCTGAATATTATGAATTTTATGGCTAAAAATCGTATAAGTTTTCCACTATTTTTTACAGATTTAAAAAATTCTTATTTTACTTATAACAGATAAAAGCACTAGAATAATCTCTTCATACTAAAATACGTATCACTTTCTATGTATGACTTTGATATGCTAATAAAATTTGTTCTTAAATTTAGTCTTTCGATGAAAGTGGGCATTAAAGTAGGCGTCTTAAAGAAGTTTCTTCTAATAAATATAACTTAGATATTTCAATATAGATTCCTTTATTCTTCCAAAAACTTTGCTCAAAGAATATTATATGAATTTAAGTTTTATATGAAGGTGGGCGTAAAAGTGGCCGTGTCACCTTCATTTTCTGGCATAACAATGACATTGACTAGAAAGCTACATGTACTAAATTTGATCTTCATACCTCTAATTTTGAAGGTTTTATAAGTATTTAAATTTCATTAACAATAGATTTCGTAAAAAGTGGGCGTTATCAGTAGTAGGCATTTCAAAGTAGTTTCTGCTAATAAATTTAACTCAGATATTTAAATTTAGAGTCCTTAATTATTTTAAAATCTTTATTCATAGAGAAATTATATAATTTTGAGATAAGGCTCTATATTGGAGGTGGGCGCAAAAGTGGGCGTGTCACATTTATCTTCCGTTAGTACAAAGCAATATTTGCAAAATAATGCCGAAAAATACACTGTGCGGTATAAATTTTCGTCCATTTTGCGCTTGGACACAATTAGATTTTATTGGATGTTGAAAGGACTTTTTTTTGACCTTCTCTTACAATACGAGCTATAGCTCTCTTTCTAATATTCCGATTCAGCCCAATATCAATACCAAACCCACCTTGTTATACACATTCTGGCAATGTTTGAGCTCCCTAATTTTTCGGTTCGTGCTTATAACAGATGGAGAGACGGACAGACATAGTTGGAACGTCACAAAATAAAACCCTGACTCAAAAAATATATACTTTATGTGGTCTTAAATGGATATTTCGATGTGTTACAAACTGAATATATCCACACCATTTTTTTGGTGACGGGTATAAAAACCATTATTTTATAGCATACTTTTAGTTGCTTTAAAGAATTAGACAAAAGACTTACGGCCTTATTCATAACAAAAAGTTAGCCACAGTTTATACACTACGTACAACGAGCTGCTAACTAGAATGCCGAGTTTATTCATAAGAAACTTTTATCCGTCTGCCAACTTCTCATAAATCAACTCTGAAATTGCATGATACCCCTAAAATATGCAACCATTTTTGTATATAATCCCTAATTTTGACATTTTTGTTTTTCCATCGATACTAACAATTTTTAAAATTTAAAAATAAATTAAAAAACAAACGAACAATATAATATTTATTAAAATGGAAAAGCAACGCAAACGATCTGTAAATTGGGAACAGGATGAAAAGGTAGGTAAAAAAATATTGGTAATGTAAAACAACAACACATAAAAGCTATCTTTCACAAGTGGGCAAACGTTTGGCAGCTCGTTAACAAGAGTTTAGCCAGAGTTTGGCATGAGTGTTATGAATAAACTTAATGCTAACTTTATTCTAACTTTTTGTTATGAATAAGGCCGTTATATTTTACATTTAAATAAACTTTTTTGTTATCATATTAAGAAATTAAATAATGCGAATAAATATTTATTACTATACTTGGTAACAGTAAATTAAATCAGTTAAAATTATTGGGCCTTAAGTAATTATAAAAATTTTAAATTACAAAGACGCAGTTAAGAAAATTTCAGATTGTAATTAAATTCTCAAACAAAGAATAATAATAATAATTATATGCAAATAAACCGTACCAAACTTGATAATTAATGCAAAGCTTTGAGTTAAAAGAATAAGATTTCAAATGCCTTTGCCCCCAGGCCAATAAAGTTTTTTTAAAAGACTTATTTTTTTTACATTAATCTTAGATAAATGTGTGAAAAAGTTTTTTTTAATTATTTTGCCCAGATATTATGAAAAGTAAAATTAATTTTTCAAACTCTATATAGTCAACAATTTTTTGTTTTAAATTAAAAAATTCAAAGCAGACTTTAAGTAGTTAAAAATAATTTTTTTCAATTATTCCTTTTAAATGATTTTTTTGTTGTTACAAAATAAAAGACAAGAATGTAAATCACTAAAAAAAAATGTACAAGAATAATCATTATTTATTCTTATTTTATTTTTTTTGCATTTGTAGCGTACGCACATTAAACACCTACACACAAACAAGTACACATCAACGTCATGAATAATAAATTAAAATTAAAGCATTTGTTTTTATGAAACCAAAACGACATGTTAAAGTAGGAAACGCTCATACTCAGAAAAGACAATTTGCTAAAAGCAAATAAAACAGGAACATGTAGGGATCAAACACCAAAATCAGATTCTAAAAGAAGTGAGTAAACAAATAGCATATTATTAAGAACTTCAAGCATTTTTTAATTTTTAGATCTAGGTTAAGCAAAGAAAAATCTTAAAATATTACAAAAGTTTTCTCTATGTTAAAATACCGATTTTGTATTTTAATGCAAATAAATTTTACTTAGTGCACTTGAATTTCAAAGTCATAAATGTAGATAAAAAGAAAATTGCGTAAACAAGTCCATTGAAATGAAACATAAAGAAATTTTTACTTGAACAAATAATTCTTAACAATGTTTTCATATGTATGTACGAGTATTTGATGCACCCAAGTACGTTGTACATATTTGTCTATTTACCCTTAAAAATGCCATCACATTACAACACGAAAAAAATATGAAAAACTAGAAAATATTTTTACATTGAGACAATCACTCATAAACCAGTCGTATCTTAAATAAAAAAAAAAATCTCTTGGCAAATATCCAAAAACACAAACTAAAAGCAACAATTTGTGGCAAGAAGAAAATAGAACTGAAACAAAACAACAGCAACCAAAATAAATAAATAAAAACAATGTGCACATCATTTATCATTTTAAAAGATCATCATTAAAAGAACAATTTTGATAAACGCACTTTTACACAATGTTGCTACTTCGACCATAAATATTTTAATGACGGGCCAGATAATCAATGAAAAAACAAAATTTTTCGTAAAAGTAATTCATCAATGTAACAAAAAGAAAAATAAAGCACAATTTAAAGGCTATAATATCTTGATAACAGCAATTAAACCGAATTTTTGACCTTTAGACAAATGATGAGAAATAAATATCACACCATAGTGGTTCACTAACAAATTAGAAGATGGTGAGACTTAGTTGCTGTAATACAATATACTTAAAGCAAATTTAGTAAAATCCTACATTAAAATATAATTTGAAAAAAAAAAAATCCTTAATATATACTAAAAATATTTCCCCCTAAGGTATGCTTTATTTTATTATGTAATCACTCCCCACTTTATTATGCTATTAAGTTGTTTACTTTTCATAATTCTCTTTTGTCATTCTGTTTGATATTACACTATTATACATTTAGTAGAATGTAAGCAATTTAAGTTGTTTCTCTAATGAATTTTATTATTTAATCGTGGCAGATATTTTATTAGTAAATTTTTGAGCACCAAAAAAAAGACAATAATACATTAAAAAATTATGTATTTAACTTTTTATTGCTCAAATAATTTCGTGTAAAAATATGAATGTAAATGTGTTTTATTATATAATTGAAGTCTACTAAAAACGTTGTTGCAATTCGATTAAAAAGTTAATGAAAGATAAAATGATTGCAGCCATTTAATAAACTAAATTTTTTTTTATGAGAATTATGGCTTCGAAACTAAAATTTAATTTTCCATGGCTGGCACAAATAAACAAAAACAAGGCAAATTTTGAAAATTCCTTTAGCAAGCCCCCCTATTTGTATTCGCAATAATTTTTCTTTCATTTTCTTAAGCTTTTTAATTAGATGAATTTTTAATTTAAAGGTCTTAGCTTTATAGCGCCTCCCACTTTTCTCTTTGTTATAGTGTCTCCTAACTAACATTGTTTTTGTAATACGTACATTTGTCGTTTTATCCATGCTGTAATTATATAAGGTAATAATGGAGAGAATTTTTTGATAGAATTTGTATACCCTACACCTGTGATGCCCAAGGGTAAATATATCTTTGTCATTTCGTTTGCAATTTCCACAATTCTCATTTACGACCCCAAAAAGTATACACTTTTTTTGCAAGCTTATGAATAGAGGAGTCGATTAATACATAACCATCTGTCCGTGCGTTGGTTGAAATCAACTTTTAGAAGCAACCACATGTTTCTCAGATCTGTGTATGGTATCAATATTTTGGAAATATCCGGGAATGAATCGCTATTGGAAATCAGTATAATCGTCCCATATAAGCAAATAAACACGATTGCCTCTGTTTTTCCCATATTTTTACCTTTTTACTACCTACCTGCTATTTGTAGATATAATATGCCTCTACAGATATTCGTGAATTATTCTGGATAAATCGTGCTCTAATCGTGCTTTTATAGGCAAAGATTTTTTTAAAATATATATTGCAAAAAAACAAAAACGAAATAAATTCTATTCAGCTTCTTGACAAACGAGA
Organism: Phyto melanocephala; assembly: GCA_941918925.1. Classification (NCBI taxonomy): domain Eukaryota; kingdom Metazoa; phylum Arthropoda; class Insecta; order Diptera; family Rhinophoridae; genus Phyto; species Phyto melanocephala. The sequence continues at coordinate 127,282,227 of OW799234.1, read as the reverse complement.
GATTCAATATTGATATCATCTGACTTGACTAGCGCATAAGGCACTAAAAAAAATAAAAATTCATGATGGCCACCACTACAATATGGCGGACAATAAATATATATATGGATCAAATCTGGTATTTTAAAATCAAACTTCTTAAACCCCCTCAATATCGGTATCACAGAAATTACAGTAAACAATGAAACGGTAAAAATCCAAGATGGCGTCCTTAATAAAATGGTGGATATATGGGTCATATAAGTTAATAACGGCTTTATCCCCTTTAACCTCAAATGAAAGGGCTTGAGTAGTAGAATACAGTTTATTAAGTAAAAATTCAAAATCAAGGATGGCGTTGGAAATAATAAATAAAAATGGCGTCTAACATAAAATCTAGGTTAACCTACGATTATGTACATGTATACATATGTACATGATCATGAAGGGTACTCTTACTTGTTTTATATAAAGTTTGAGAATTTTAGATTAGAAGAAGAGAGAGATAGAGAGAGAATGAATTAAATTTTGACATACGGAATGTAGCAGCTGATCATCAGCTGATTAAGTGAGGCCATGTAATTTCATAAATCTAGGTTTAGATCCAAAAAATTTTAATACTAGTTTTTGATATTTTATCAATTGTTATTTCCAAAGAATTGTGCCTGTAACGAATAGTATAATTCCAGATAATTTTCTAAAGAACTGATTTTGGTTATTATTTTAACCAATTAATTCATAGTTTTTTTTCTAGCTACAGAAAAGCAGAAGTTACCAAAATATTGGTATTTGAGCAAAGAGTTTAAAAAGAAATAAAATTGTTATTGTTATACCATCAATAAACCAGTTTGATCTTATTTTTTTAATCTTATGTCTCTTACGAAAGTCTGACTTCTTAGCTGAAACTCTAAATTTTCTTATGAATATAATAAATTGATAATTTTTTTCTTGATTATATTTTTTATGAGATTAAATATAATAATTGTAGTTTACGTTTTGGTTAAAACTAATTTATATTTTTTTTAAATTAGTTTTATCAGTTTGTATTTTACAGTTTGGCCTTATTCAAATAAATAAGCAAATCTTAAGCATATTTTTAGGACAATTAATTTTTTTTATAAGTTATTCTGTAAGTGCTTCTCAAATGACAAGTGAAAACTACACAAGTAATAAAAATGGATCAACTAACGGCTTAAGCTGGATTCACCCATAAAATTTTAGTTCAGAACAAATTTTCTTTATATTGAGTTTAACGTTTTACTTTTGAGGGAGAGAGAGAGAGATTATTTTGTTCAGAAAGTTTTTTCTTGAATTGGTTTAATTTTAATTCTTGTTCAGAAGAAACTGAATTGGGATGCCATTTTTTTTCAATATTTACATGAAAATTGAATTTGGGTGCCACATCACACAGTGCCAGTACATTTATTATACAAAAATTGTTTTTGCCGAAAATTAACAATTAAAATGAAATTTACTGAAAATATTGCTCAAAACGTGAGTGAACGTGAAACCTGTTTGGATCCATACGGTGAAAATTTATAAAGGACTCCACGTCATTAAGTTCCATATCAAGAACCAATGTGTGAAATAAACCGTGTGATCTTCTTTCTTTTAAAATTTTTCTCACTGCGACTCTTTTTATTTTCGATTTTTTTTTATAAATTTCTTTTGCAAACAAATTGAATTTATGCACTTCAATTAAAAATAATAATTTTAGTTTTCTTATATCCGACATTTTCTTCACATTTATTTTAATGAAATAATTTACGTTTGTATTTATTTACATAGTTTGCTAGCGGTGCTGCCACTTTGTACAACTGTTTGCATTTTTATATTATATGACAGATTTGTTTTTTCGGAAAAATTTTTTGAAATGGGTGAATCGTTCTGCAGAAAACTTTCAGTAAAAAATGTTATTCTCCGGAAAAAATTTTGTTCAGAACAAATGGGTGAATTCACCTTTCTAAACGCATGGAAATTATTGAAGTTCACTACAATAATGGTAAAAATTTCGCAGTGACGGATCGCAATACCAACGCATTTTTGTGTCATTGTGTAGCAATTTATTGGTCGGCAATTGTGAAACAGGTGGACAAGTTTTAGCTCTTGCGAGATAGGGTTGACAAGAATCAAACACAAACTGAAGTTTGTGCATTTTGCATCGCTCTTGTGAGTTCCACAAACAACAGTAATTCATATTTTAGATAAAAAAAGTCTTATGGCCTTAAAAATTTAATTAATACAAGAACTTAAGCCTATTAATCAAAACACAATGTCGTTTCCTTGATTGGGGTGAATCAACAGATTTCAAATTTTATCGCAAAATCATTTTTAGTTATGTGGCCCATTTTCACCTACGTTGTTAGCAAGCACAATTGCCGCAGTCGGTGCTGGGCAAACCAATAATCAATAATTTTCAAATATTAAAAAAACAATGATTTTGTATAGCCAAAACTGTAAGAAAATTTTATTTTAAACAAAGTAGCGCTACGTCGTGTTTTACTAACACCACCATCGCTATTTTGCATACAAAGTTTTCTGTCTGTTAAACATCTCGAAAAGGTGGTCACAGTTGGTTATTGAAATTTTGATTATTAATACTTTTCTTAAACTTTTTCTGCCGTATTCATAAACAATATTTAAATTTTATTAAAGACTTTTTTGTGATAGATGTTGTACACAAATTTGTCAAATAAGCTTTTAAAAACCTAAAATTTTTTTTGAATACGGCAGTTTATGTTTAGAGCTACGTGTAAGGGCCATACCTAAACAAGAGCGTTGAGCGTCATGCGTTGCAATTTTGCATGTATTTTGTTATTGTAAAAAAAAACAAAACACATGTAAAACTCCAACGCTTGACGCTCAACGCTCTTGTTTAGGTATGGGGGTAAGAGAAGTTCTATGACAAAGGCACAAAATAGATTCAACACCTAAAAGATAAAATTTGTCAAGTTATCGAATTTATTTTATTGTTATTGTGAAATCACACTGACATTAAAAGAATATATGTTATATGTGCTTGTATTGGCTATTTCAGGGCCAAAACGGCATAGTTTTATATTCACATTTAAAGGTACTGACAACTTTGAAATGACTTTTTTGAGTCGCATAAATAATATCCCTACATCTGTGTGTCTATGTCAACCTTGTTCAAATATCCAGGTCGCAAATTTTAAATATATTTTAATGATACCCTTCCGTTATTAATAAAATGATTGATTGACATATAAATAAAAGTATTTTTTAAAATATTCTTTTTAACATTTATAAATGAAAAAAGCAAACGATTGCCAATTTTAAGGAAAGCACATATAAATACTTCATTACATTTCACTAAGACCCCGTAACTAGGCCATTTTTTATACCCTTCACTGTGAGTGTATGGGTATATTTAGGTTTGTCACTTCGTGTGAAATTTCTACAATTTTCATTTTCGACCCCATAAAGTATACATTTTCTGAAAGAGTCGATTAAGCATTTTCATCTGTCTGTCTGTCTGTCTTTCTTTCTTTCCGCGTGTATGTTGAAACTCACTTTATGAAGCCCACACGACATCGACAAGACCCGTGTAAGGTAACAAAATATCAGAAATATTTGGTAGCAGATCGGTATTGGAAATCTGCGTAATCGGCTCATAATTTTCACGACTCTCTCTGTTTTTTCGCTTATTTTTATCATAAAAATTAAAATTTGCAGCCCTAGGATAATTCGTATACACAGTTGTTACTATTTTTAGATTTGGTATGACTCTGGAGATATTATTAAAATTTAGGACAAATTGGTCAAGTTATTTGAAAAAAAAAGTATATTTTTTTTAAATGTATTAAATATATCAAAACTTAATTAAAATATAGTTAGCTATGTAAACAAAAAAAAAATCCAAGATGGCGTCCTAGATCACATGGCAAATATATGAATCAAATATAGTTGTTACGGCTTTGTCCCCTTTAACCCCCGGATTATTATAAAATGAATAGACTTGACCATTACAATATAGTAAACTATTAAAAAAGTGTAAAATCCAAGCTGGCGTCTAAAACAAAATGGCGGAAAATTGTTTTTAAACGCTAACAATATGGCTAGCAAATGAAAGGGTTGTCGTAAACTATCAAAAAATTCAAAATCAAAGATGGCGTCGAAACTAATAAAGAGAATGGTGTATTAGATGAAATCTAAAATCTTGTCTTAGATACGAAGTGGTATTTATATCTATGTACTTGATGGTGAAGGGTATTATCAGACTCAGCACGGCCGAGTATAGAACTCTTACTTGTTTAAACCTCATATCATTTTAAATCTCTTTTATGACATTTAAGTATAGTTGTGCACCTATTTATTATAAAAGCAACTAGATATGTAAGACACCTAACATTGTATGTGTGTGTTTACTAATGACACTAGTTTGTCATTAAGTTTATTTGTATAACATTAATTTACCTAGTAAAACCTCTAATAATATAGTTTTTCTACAAATTATTTTATTTTTCTTTATCTTATCGGTTTGTTTTTTACTTAATTTTTTTATTTTATTTTACTTTACTTTTCCAACCACATTGATGGTTATTTGTTCTACAACCACAACAAAAGCAGCAAAACTTGTATGTTTTTTTTTCAACAGACATACAGACGTACTCGTTTGCACTTAAACAGTATTAAAAATTAAATAACACATGTTTTAGTTTAGACAAGTGGACAAATCAATACAGCACTACTACGATATGTAGTATGAGTTTAAGAATATACAAGCAATTAAATATCCTTTGTGCTTGATACTATAAATTTGATTTGAAAATTTCAATAAAAAGTCATCATTTAATAACACTTCTTAGGACAAAGGTTTCGAATTGTAAATACTGAAATATGTTTAAAACTATTTAATTGATTTATATTTAGTTTCTTTTACAGCAAAAGAAAACCATTTGACATTTTATGTCATTTCAATTGAAAGACAGATAGAAAGACACATCCGCAAATATTGTCAAGCAAAAGAATATTCAAAATTAAAATTAAAATAAAAAATTAAATGAAAATCAATTTATGATTTTAATGCACGAACAATTTTGATAATCTTTAAGTAAAAGTAGAGGAAATATATATAAAATATAACAGATTAGGGTACAAAAATAGCACGAGGAAATAAAAACAATTTTGTAAAAGGAGCAAAAATTGTGGAAAACCAACCTAAACTAATTGGCATAAATTTGATGTTGAAATAATATCGGTCTGTAGCATAATCTATATATATATATAAAATTGTTGCAAGTGCGTTGTGACTTTATTACTCACGAACGGTATAACCGGATTCGATAAAATTTTTAGGGTTTGTTCCTATTGTCGTGTAGATGGTCTGTGTTTATGTTTGTACAAAATCCGTCGAGCGGCTTACGGGTAAAAAAGGGTAAAATCGGTAACATAGTAACTCCGGGCTTCAAAAGATATCACAAAAATTCAGAAAGGATCAAAAAGCCTGTTAAAAATAATTGAATAGATGTCTGGTACTTTTGGGAAATTTTGAGTTCTAAGGGGATAAAAAGGGTAAAAACTGAATTTTGGTACTTTGTTGAACAGCATTTATCTTTGAGAGGGATAGCAAAAGGAAAAAAGTAAAAACGTAATTTTACCCTCCTTAAAACAATCTATAATGAATTTTTGTACTTTTTCGAAATTTTGTAATTTAAAGGGAAAAGGGCTTAAAACGGGTAAAATCGGTAATTTTGTATCTTTTGACCTAATGCATGTAGTTTTTTTTATTAGTTTACTTGAAACGTAGCGAAGAACGTACCGCACGGGTAGTACTCTATAAATGCCGTTATAGGGTATACAAAAGCAGTTCTATCTCCCTGTTTCCCATTTCGAGTAAAACTAAAGCGTTTGCAGTTACCATTAAAGTCTTATTGCTTATAGCAGTATTGCCACAAGAATTGCAAACAAATTAAATTCATTCGACTACGAAATAACTTAGCTGCCAAATGATAAACTGTCAAGAAATTATTATAATAATTTGACGTTCATTAACTAAAAAATTTGAAAAATCCTTAACCATGGAACGTTACACTAATAAGCAGTCGAAATTTTACTTTAAAAACTACGTATTGAAATTTAATAAATTTTACTGCATACCAGAATCAGAAATGGCTGAGTGGAATTAAATTAAATTTGACAAACATATAAATAACAACCTATGTTAATACTAAGCCTGCTTTTTATCCTGATAACTACGCAGATGAAGTCGCGGGCATAAGCTAGTAATTAATTAATTTGATTCTTACGGTACTGTACTTGAGTTAGGCACAGATCCATTGGCTAGAAACAATTTTTTGGTAAGTAAATAATTTGGTAGACGCCAGCCACAAACTTTGTGCAGAAAAAACAATTTAACAAAGTCGCTTTCAGTAATGAGGGTTTACCCAATTATGTTGTTAAAGAATATTATCAGACCAAAATCCACATATGTTTAAAGCTCATAAAATCCAGTAGAAATTCTCAGATATCCTAAACATAAGTGACCATATAGCTGGTTTTGTGATTATATCGACAGGTATTTATTCAACAAATGTACAAGGGTGTGCCCCACTGGTTAATGTGGACGTTTCGTTTTTAATATATGATACCGCTAACCGTACAGCTGGCCAAACTGTTAAGTTGTTGTTCGATATAAATTTACCGCCTCGATCTTGTGAGTTAACTTTGTTTGGTATCTGGAAATTTAGCATCAAACTAACAAAAACTTAAACTCTAAAGCCTAGTGCCCTATTCAAATTTGTAATATATGTTGAGCATTATAAATTATTTCCATTGAAGAATTCGCAATACCAAAATAATGCTTAAATGAGGCAAATAAAAAGAGAGAGAAACTATATTCAGCTGTGCCAATTCTAAATATACTGTTTACAAAAGTGTAAATACGCTACTATAAACATATATATAAGTTGTTTGAGAAACAGATTAACACTTGCTAAATCTTTGCCTTCTTTTACCTTCTTGTTGTGCATGATCGTGTTCGTGCAACGTTCAAGCGAAAACAAAGTAAACAAACGAAAAACTTCACAAATATAGATATTCGTACACATAAAGAAGCATAAAAAAACAAACTAACTACAACAACATCCCAAACATTTTTCACCATCATATTCAACAGCGTCTGTTTTTTATATTCTTGTTTTTTTTCAATAGAATTCGTACACATAAAGAAGCATAAAAAAACAAACTAACTACAACAACATCCCAAACATTTTTCACCATCATATTCAACAGCGTCTGTTTTTTATATTCTTGTTTTTTTTCAATAGAATTTTGTTGTTGAAATCTTAATAAAAAAAACTCAGAAGCATACGTTGATTTTTGCTCACATCTCAGATTCTAATAGGTTTACACTGCTGATTTTTAATAGGATAATTTTGAACAGCATTTCTAATAAATTGATACTACATATAAGTCTGTGGTATATATGGGGGCTTCAAAAAGTTGATTTCAACGCCCACACGGATGGACCGACGGATATATTTTATTTGATTTCTCTATAATATTTAAAGATACATAATAAGTATATATGTACTTTATGGGGTCACAAATGAAAAGCATAGAAATTACAAAAGGAATGAAAAACTTTTACACAATCGTGTGAAGGGTATAAAAAAATGATCAACTCTTTGCTTTGAGTTTCATGCAAAACAACTACTGGTTGTTCATATTATTTCATACGAAATGAATTGTTGCATATATTATAAACATTTTACTCGAGTTGGGCACAAATCGCTGCTTTGGTTCATTTTTGCCAACAACTTCGGTCGTTTTTAACACGAACACCGATTAAATTAACTTGTGGCTTATGCAACCGATTGAACCAACTTTACAGAGTACTGATTGGGCAATAATATTCCAAAAGTTTATTGAACAGAATACCAGGCTTTAGATATTCAATTTCGAAACTCTATTGTCAAACGAAATTCCAAACTTCCGTATTTATGTCTTTACTGAATCCGACATTTCTACTTTACACTTGGATGAACAAAGCTTCAAGAATTTCATAACCTCAAATTTGACTTCAAGTTTGATCTAAATTAAGACATATACTTGATCGTTGTACAACATCAAACAAAAATGTAATATTACAAATAAATCAAAAATACTAGTTTACTCTTAGCCTTTAACTTTGCCTTAATTTTAGTGCGCTTCAAGTTAGAACATTAATGTGAAAACGTTGAGGTATGTTTTTGCTTTATTTTATTTTTCTTTTTTCAATTAAAAAAATAATTGCCCAACAATTGTGGTGGTACGTTTTGTCACGTCGGCCCACTAAAATTCACTGGCATGTTTAATATTTAAAGAGAACAACATCAGCCATTATAACGTAATGACGTACATGTTCACGTGTTGGTGTGTGTTGTAGATCTTTTGTGACATCTCCAATAGATACAACGTAATGATTTAATTTATTTCATTATAGATTACAGTTTGATTATGGTTTGGTATCTTTATGGGTTAATACTATCTTTAAGTATTTTAGGTGCTTTTAAATTAGTCAGTAAATTTTGCTCAAATGTTGTCAATTTATATGTTTTTTTTTTGTACGGTGGCAGTGGTAGGGGTAATTAATTATTTTTTCAACATTTGAAATTGAAAACTATAAGATTGATTTTTTGAAAATTTATTTAATGATAAAAAAAATTGATAAGATTTTAAAGACATAAAGATATTTATAACTTAACTGAAGTAGGGTTCAGCCAAAGGTGTATTTTGTGAGCACGTGTGAAGATTTTATAAATTTAATCAGTTATTACTTATGTGAAAAGTTATTTAAAAAACTCTTACGTATTCTGCACATAAAGTAATTAGTGCATGGCTAGAAATACACTTGTTATTGACTTTAGACTAGTTGCCTATCTGTCCTATTTTCATATACCGAACTATCGATTTTAACATTAGGTTAGAAGCACGACTAGTACATTCGTATATAGTTGTGAACTAGTTGTTATTAAGCAATTTGGCTCAGGCTCCTGGCATCCACTATAGATTCTAAGCACAGAGTTTTTAGGCATATAAAGTTAATTTATGTTTAAATTTTTTTAAGTTTCAGTAATAACTTTTTTTTTCTAACTCTATTAAAATTTTAACTCTAGTGTTAAAATTCTTTTTTGTATTGTTGCCAAGAGCAGATCTAAAAGAATGAAGGTCTGTATTTGAATTTCCTCAAAAATTGCTGTTTTCATGCTATTTTTGGGAAGTTTTGTAAAGAAAACACTAATAATTTTAATGGTGCTCAAAATTGTAAATTGACCAAAATTTCACTCATTAAATACATACAATATTTTCTCATTTACATTGATTGCGTTTAATTAGCATACAGCGTGAAGTTAACAACAATTTCTTATAATGATAAAAAGAAGTGGCGGTAACAGTAGTTTTAATACAAGTATTTTATACACCAGTCATAGTGTTACTCTTTCATCATCTTTCATATTATTATTCTAATTTGACTAGTGCAAAAATATCACTGTCTCGTTACAACTCGCTAAAAACTTCATTAGCAAGCAGAAATCTTGCATTTGGTACCAAAACCGAAAAATTGTTATTGAAAACTCTCCTCGTGTAAATAGTAGGTGCGGTTTTTGGTTTGGAACTCCAATTAGGCCTTATTTTTTTTTTTAATTAGACTGAAGAGACAGTTGCAGTTTATGTACTGTGTTGTATTTGGTTTGGGACTACATGAAAGACTGATCAAGACTTGAAAGATGAAATTCGTGAAGTTCTCGAGGAAATGTTTGTATATGCGATTCGGTGATAAAAAATTTTCTGAAAAAAATAGGTCCTGCAAGCGTAGTAGTGTTAAAAGCATTTATTAATGCAAATAACCAAAAAAATTTTGAGTGCAACATTAGTATAGTTTGGAAACAACCAAATTATAGTAACTTTATCAATATTTTATTATCAATGGATCTGCTTCTTTATAAATAATTTTCTATTATTTAAATAGTTAATAACAAATACTTGATGTTTATTCACATACGATGAATATATAATGACTAATGAGGACTATTTTATGGTTGTCTGAGATCATATTATGTAAATTTTAAACTAGGTTAAGCTCTTATCCTATCCTGTTACAAATTTGTGGAACTTATTTATTATATTATGATTACATAGGACAATTAAACAATAAACGTCGGTCATAATTTGATAATTAATTTAAACGCTAGCAGCAACCTCACCGCTTTACTGGCCTCAACAATGTTTTTGCATTGTATTTGTTTGCAGTTAGATTTTAATACTGTCTGCAACCATTTATATGCCATAATTGTCATAAATAGTATTTTTTTGTAGGAGGCTATTACTCTCCCTTCTCCGACCCTTGGCATTTTTATTCTTATTATGATATATTTTTTAAGTGTCTTTTATAAGTATTAAAAATTTTAACATTCATAGTTTTTGAAAGATGTCATATAATGAGTTTTTTTGTTTGGGGAGAAACACTTCCCCTACTCCGATCGTATCATTTATTGGGAGGAATAAAATAAATGAGATAAAATAAAACATACAAAGTTCTTTGAATATAGCAGGGTACACTTATACAGGTGGCAGTGCTAGCCAATCTGATTATTTTTTTGTGTGCCAATGTTTGTCAAACTCCGTATATAAAAAAGAGATTTTAGTCCAAAGAATTGTCAAACTCTATATATAAAAAAAGAGTGACAAAAATTGCTCTCCTTTACGCTATCACCTTATGTGGTTACACCATGAAATATAGATGTAATATTTTTGTAGGTATCTAACAAAATGTATTTTAATTTAATTGAAGTTGCCACGCCCACTATTGTTTTCCAGCCTATATTAGGTCCAACTATGCAAGTCACAATCATAATATGCTAATTTTGAATTAAAGTATTCTGAATGTGCCACAGGAACTGTTTTTTTTGAACTGGACAGATTTGGGGGTTCCAATTACCCCTCCAGAATTGTTTTTGAACCTCACAACCATAGAATTAAAAAAAAAATTAACTACTAAAACTTAATATGCATATAAAATTATCTCAGTTTAAGATCATCGCTTGTCTTTCCACAGGTGATCTGGGAAAGATTCACACCTTTATAAACAGGACAGGATGGCTGAGGAACGACCGCCAGTGGGAGTAGGCGAACGGGCGTTGGTGCCTACGGTACAACGGGACCCTCAGAGGACCCAAGTGACCTATGCCTTCGGGTGGCTGCCAGACTTAACCTAATCTAAGATCATCGCTAAGAATACTTTTTTAACGCCCTATTTTTTTCTCTATTGATGTTCTAAATATTAAGGCGTTTGGAAGTTTCACTTATATACAAAGGCACCACTGTGCAGCAGTTAAGGAAACTTAATTTTAATTTCTTAATAAAATTATTGTTTTTTTTTTCTCTATAAAAATATTCAAGACTAACTAGAAATTGCTTTTGTTTTTCTACGGGTTCGTATATGTGTACGTGCATATGGCTTTGTATAGTACATTTTGCAGCCACTTGTATAAATTAAATTCCAGTCTACTTTATTCCTCAATTTTCTTTTGTTTTAGTTCTTTTTATTGTTTTCTCATTTCATATAGCTTTTTGTCTTAATTTCCAAACACTAGATTAAATTTAATATATTTGTTGATGTTTTTACTGCCTCGTTCAGTACTAAAGATAGTCTCTAAAAAAATTTTTAATGGAAATTTAAATAATAAGTTATGGCTTTGTAATTTAAGATTAAATATTCATTTAAGGTTTATTAAAACAAATACTTATTATTACAATTAAAAATGTACAAAATAGATAGCAAACTGTTGGTAAGGGAGATTGAAAACTGCGAAGAAAAGGTAGCCAAGTTAGGATTTAGGAAATCGTTGTAAAACTTTGCTACTAAGGTAGTTGTATTATATAACAATAACTTTTTTTTTATTTAATTTGCCCCATATTTATTTGCTTCTATTGTTGTATACATTTTTTTTTTTATTTTTACAGTATTTGTTTCCTTGACTCCTGCTAGTAATGAATAAATGTTATCAATTTGTTGTTCATTATTAATTCAATTGTTTTCTTTTTTTTTTTGCTTTACTTTGTTTCATTTACTAAAATAAATATTTAAACACTCATGTTTGCTTTAAATTAAATTATAATTGAGTTACAATACAACTGCTACTAATGATGTTGCTGTTGCTATTGCTATTGCTGCTGCATTCGGTTGTGTGGCTCTAATTGCATTGGAAAGTCATTCTCTATAAAGATTATAAATTACTAATTAATATTGAATAAAGTTTAATTTCTAATTTGCGGAGTACTTAACACACAAGCCAGAAATGACAATAAACAAGTGGCGTTTAAATACAAAAACCATCTACATCAGAGACCGAGTTTGTTCAAGTGAACAAAAATTGATTTTAATGAAATTAATGCACAATCATTAAATCTTTCAGCAAACTTCTTCTGTATCTTTCTTTCATTAGGTTGCACATGTGCTGCTAAAAGGCGCAAAAATTGGCAATGGAAAGAAAATATGGTTTTAAATAATTGAACGAATTTCAATGTTACTTAATCGGGGTTTGAGTGCAAAAAGCTTTTTCCATGACAACTAATAACAATTAAATCTACTCAATGATGATGATTTGTAAATATTGAGAATAAAAAAAATCTTTAGTTAAACATTATTGACATAAACTTCTTAAAAAAAGGGATTTAATGATGTAGAACAGCAAGTTAGTGCTTAGTTATAAGCAAAGCATAGAAAAAACAACAACAATATTTTTTTTTTTTTTGCTTTTTATAGTATTCAGTAATTTTTTTTAAATAAATTCGATTAACTATTGTATGTACTAACTATTCAATATTGAAATTGATAAAATATTTTTTTGCTGCTACCAAAAATGTGTCAATGAATAGACCAGCCCATTTACACAAGACATATATATTTGTGCCCGAAAGAAAACAAAGCTTCAGAAAAATAACGCAAACAAAAACAATATGTCAATGGAGAAAATATATTTTGTATTTCAGACTACATCCAAACGCTTTCAGATATTACCCAACAAAATTGTGAGTAGAGTCAGCTACACATGTTTTATGGTTTTAAAAAATTTAACATCAGCACTAAGTAATCCAAACTAAGGAACGACCCTTAGCTGCTTAGCTAAAAGTGGAATTTTAAGAACCTGGATTCTTAGTTTAAAGATCAATGGATTAATTTTGGAATTTGGACCTATCGAAGGCTTTTTTGAAATTAAAGGACAAATCGTATTTCAAATGCTGTTTCTGAGGACTACAGAAAATGGTATCGGTTGTGAGTACTACAATTGCTGTCAAACGCGTAGTTTAGTTGTGATAGTAGAATTTCACGGCTGTATTTACAGAATTTCGTTTCGGAATTTAAATATGTAGTCAGCGCTGATAAGCTATGATGTTGACAATAGATATTTTATAAACACAAAAGTAAAGTTCGATTGCAAGAACTGAACCATTCGATTGGCAATAAATATGATTGGCTGTTTTCTGAGGGCAGCTGCATAATTTAGATGTAATAGATTTTACGGTTGTATCTATAGAACTTTGTTTTTAAATATAAATAAAGGGTCCGCCAAATAACTTTTTTTTTTTTGAAAATGCTGTAAAAAAAGTGTAGCTTCGGCTGTGTGGCACGTAGCGCCATCCTGTTGAAACCAAATGTTGCCAATATCCTTCTCTTCAATTTTTGTGAACAAAAATTCGTTCAACATGGCCCGATAATGATCGCCAACGATCCGCACCAAACAGTGACTCGTTTTGGGTGTATCGGCTTTTCAAAGTATGCGTGCGAGTTTTCTGTGCCCCAAATGCGACAATTCTGCTTTTTTACATACCCGCCAAGATCAAAATGAGCTTCATTTAAAAAGATGATTTTTTTGGCAAACTCGGCCAAAGTAATGTCGCAATATTTCCCAGCGTTGTTCAAGCGTATACACAACCATATTCGTTCAGCGGAACGATAAAACTAATTATCTGCCAAATCAGACATGAGCTAAGTATTACCATTCACGAAATAAGCACTAGTTGAAAAAAAAAACGTTAAATGGCGGACCCTTTATATAGTCATCACTTAAAATTTATTATTATCGCAAACAAAAAATGTATAACGACAAAACAAAAGTTGTATTTGAAATATGAATTTGATTGTCTGTTACATAGGTGCACATGCAATTATCAGAACATAATTAGAGGTCAAAAATATAAATTTCTTCTTTTAATTTTAGTAGAAAGTAAGTGTTGCAAATAAAAGTTTTGTACCCGAAATACAAGAAAATGGATCGGTATTTTAAAAATCACCAGACAGAGAACACATCAGACTGGCATGTGGAAGAGGAAAATTTTCCAATTTTATTAACAACGTATTTGGTTAGAAAGAAATTTGCTTTAAGTTCTCTTTCAACTTTGAATTTGAACAACGAAAATTCCATTACACCAATTCGTATTTTATGTACACAGAAAAAAATATTCCTTAAAATTTTTTAATTAATTGACTTTTTGACTTGTTTTTAAATTCCAATTAAAATTTTATTTAATTTAATTAATTTTTTTAATTGATATAAAATGTTTTCAAAAAACATAGAGATTTCTGTCAGTTAAAAAATTTAAAAATTTTATTTTAAATGACTTTTTTTGAAAATTTGCTTTTGAAGGATAAATTTAATAATTTAATTAAATATAATATATCCAAGGAGCAGAATAATAAAAAAATAGTGGACAATCTACAAGAGATAGTTCTGGTAGGTGCAAACATGTAATAAATATATCTTGTTTTAAATATAATAAATTGTTTCAGTTTCATTCTAGATGTGTCCAAAGCCAATATTTCTTATATTCTGGTATATTGCTCAAGATTAATATTTTAATAGGTAAGTCAGTAGTAGTCTACACTCTGATCTGACTCTGATTTTTACCAGTAAATATTCCATTATGTCTAGGTTATTGATGCTACCAATTATTTTTTGGATTTCAACCAATCGAACGATGTAAACGTGGACTAAACTTCCCTATTACATGTTACATAGTGCACGTTATAGTGAAAGTTCTGTATAAACAATTTAAGTGTTCAATTATCTATTCCACAGATGACGGAGAATTGTTAATCAAAAACGTGCAATTTGATTTGGCAAAAATTTCTCTTGTGGGGTTTTTAATGTCGTAGGTCTATGGAAATACGCTACAATCGACGAATGAATTTAAAACCACTCCGGCGCTTGACATGGCATAGTATGTGTACTTGTGTAACCCTACATCTTACATTAAATTATTAGTAGATAAGTAATGAAACGTAATTAAAATTTATGTTAAGAAAAAGTATTAAAAAAATTAATTTTTTCTCTTTGGGTAATTTTATTAAAAATAGTTTTAATAATATAAATTACTAATACAATAAATTGTTTATTTATTTATATCGCGAATTTCAATTATAGGCATGATTCAATTAATTAAAATCATTTTTAAAAATAAGGAAAATTTTAATTAATTATTTAATACTGTTTTAATTGATATTTTTCGCAATATTTTTTCAATTACAACTATTAATTTTTATTTAATTAATAGTATCATTTTGATAATTAGAGCAATATTAAACATTTTTTTAATTAATAGTATTAATTTCGTAATTGAAATTCATATTTATTTTTTTCTGTGTAGTGTGTGTTTGTACAAATGAAGATCTACGATTCAGAAAAATAAATCAGATATCGAGTTTGTACTCTTTTATTCGCTTCACCTGTTTTGCCAAGGGTGTATATAGCTTTGTCATTTTGTTTGCAATGCAATGCGATCCATACTAAAATTAAATCGTTTTGCAACAATAAGGGGCAAGTTAGAGGCGCCAAAATGGATGAATATAAGTCAAAGTCTAGAATTTAACACAATAATTTTTATTAAAAAAATGAACATGGGAGAAGTACCAGAATACCTGATAGAGCAACTAAAATATGTAAAAGATGTTCAGCCGTATAGTCTACGAAATAATCAAAACTTTAGACTGAATCGATCGAATACTAGTGATGCTCAACGATCACTATTATATAAGGTATTGAGAACATACAACATGATGCCAAACAATATAAAAAGTGAAACACACAATAATATTTTTAGAAGAAAAGTTGTTGATTTTTTATAAAAAGTTAATGCAATTTAGAGCTTGGAAAATATTATAAAATGTAATTAAGTGAAATGCAATGATAAAGTAATAAAAATAATACTAATAATAAATAATAATATCAAACTTTCGAAAATATCCGGGTGTTAATCACCATTGAAATCCACCACATTCGCCCCATAACGCTGTGAGATATTAGCAAATAAACATGACTATCTTCGTTGCCTTTATTTGCATTTCATCATTTTTTTTTATACAAAAATTATTACTATTTTTTTTTAACATTTTTTTATTCAAACATTTTTAGTCCTAGAATAATTTATAGACACAATGAAAAATGTTTAAGGGCCATTACTACAACTTGCCGTTAGCTAAAGGCAGGATTTTTTCGGACAGATAAATGGTTATGAACCCTTAATTTATTATTTTTTCATCGATATAATATTATTAAAATTAATAATTGTAACAAATAAAAATTTAATAATCCAAAGCTATTTATCGGGCAGACAAAATCCTTCCTTTCTTTAAAAAAAAAAAAAAAAAAAAAAATACAATTAAAGACAACATTGAGAAAAAATATTATTTTGTAAAAAGTTTTTAATAATCGAAAAAAAATCAACCCGAAATTTTATTTAAAAAAAAAAATATTAAATTTTTAACAACCATTGAGAAATTATGTTGGTAGTGACAGGAAATTTATCCACCCAAAACTATCAAATATTGATAAAAAAAAGAAGCTTTTTACCATAAACTATTATCAAAAGGTTTTATTATGTAAAAAGATTTATTGCAACCGAAAGTAAGAAAAATAAATAAAATAGCTTTTGTATTAAAAATTGAAAAATTTTTATTTATAACCTTTTTTAGTTAAATCGTCTCACTTTTAAAACTTAGCCTTCTCGTTATATTTTTTGATTTTCCACAACCTTAAAAACTTCAACCCTTTTAAACCTAAATATTTTAAATAGTTTTCACTAACAAACCATTTCCTCAACTTTACAAAATCGCCCTCATTCTTTTCAATTGTGTGTATGTACAACCAAAAATTTTTCAAGTGCAAAATTAAATAACTTCCTTGAGCTATCCCTTAGGGGCTAATAAATATCAAAAATATATTTAGGAAATACCTTATAAATGTCCAACTATTTAGTTTAATATTTGTAGCCTTGAGCAAGGTTGTCGATTGGGGAAAGTTTTCCATACATACTTTAATTATAATAGCTATGTGCTTTGTTAGGCTTTTTATGTTGCCAGTAGTTGAACGTTTTAAGTTCTAGCATATAAAATAAGGTTAAAGGTTATGGCTTTAATATTGAATAATTTATTGAAAAAACAGAGAAGCAAAACTTATTACTTCCATGGATTTTCAATTTCAAGGGAACGACAATGACAAGAGCCACCATTAACAATTTAGACAAGAACAAAGGAAGAGAAAAAATTGTATAAATAAAAAATACACAATCAAAGACCTGCTAAAAATAAATAAATATTTGCACTTCAAAGGGCACGGTGGGTAAACCTGGATACATAAATTAATATTTGTAGCCAATGATAACAAACTTTTGGCAGCGTAGTTAAAGGTATGGAGTTAATCCAATACCCACATGATGGATGTGGAAGAACAACAACAAGTAAAGAGTAAACGAGATATATACATACATACTAATTTTTTTAAGTTACAACGACCCTTAGGAATTGTTTTCGTTCACATAAATACCATCAAGCACATACACGTATAAACTCAATAACGCACAGCCAAACACAGTCTCCACCAAAGTAATAAAACTTGATACACTTTCTGTGTTGTTTGTGCTCAGTAGGATTTTACACAATAATAATAAAAGTGGCATCGCACATAAAAGTGGCTTTGAATACACTTCAATATAAAACCACACATACAGTAAAACTGATAGACGAACGGAAATACACAAATACATAACCACTCACCTTTTAATGAGCATTGAAGTAAAGCCGTATTATACAAAAATTTTATTTAATTTTTTTTGTTTTGTTTTCGACTGGAACAAAAAACAATAGTCTCATTTAGAGAGAGACTTTACTAACACAACTGTGCTTATCATCACATACAATATGTATGCATATACTTATACTGCTCGTACATACCATGAAGGTAATTTTCTGTCCTCTTAAGCAGAAAATATATTTTTGTTTTTCTTGTATTAGCAGTTGTTGGATTTTCTTATCTATGCATATAGTGTGTATATTATACTCATACACATTTATATAAAAAAAGTATTGTATTAGTTAGTAGTAGTAATAAAGTTTTACATACAACTTCTATGCAAACAGATGAATTCTTATGTGTGTCTCTATATTTATGTATTTTTTTATTACTTAGAAACACTTTAGAGAAAAAACATAAGAAAAACATGCCGATTTGTGGACTGGGCTGGAAATGATGTTTTCTTTTAACCACCATCCGTTATATAACAGATTGTATTGTTTCGTGAGGAGTAACAAAAATAATCAGATTCAATAAAAGCAACTTTTCAAATTTATTTCAACTTGATGACAACAGATGGTTGAATGAAAATAGATTTGACAAAAAAATTTACATACAATTTTTGTATAACATAAAGTAATTCTCTGACTTGTATACTGCATTATATATGAGTCTAAAGATATTAAAGTCCGCTAACAGCTCCAATAAATGATTAACAAAGGAAACTCTTTGTTTTTTTGTCAAATAAAATAAAATTGTCTACTTGAAGGCTATTACAATATAATTTTGAATAATGTTTGCATCCACCCAGATGTATCTCAAAAATCTTTATAATGAAAATCTTTTGTCGGCGACAATCCCTATTATCCTTGCAAAAAATATATAAATAGCTAAAAAGAAAGTATAGTAAAATGCTATTATTTGAATCAAGTCCCAGTGTATTGATGCTGACTTTTGCTTAACTGTGAGAGAATTTTTGAAGTTTAAATAACTTACTTATATGATCACGATTTTAGTTTTGAAATACCAAGCTAAGGAAACATGGAACATGTTCGAACTTGGTTAACCCTTCGATGTTTTATAACCTAAGTGCCACTAAATGCACCACATGGTCTGCCCAGACCACGATTGAAAAACTCACCAAAATAAGTTAACTAAAAGAAATTTTGTACTAATTTTGTTTTTACTTAAAATAAATTAGTCTTGAGATGTAATTATAATTGAAAAACATTGAAATTAATCTTTAAAACAATCATCGCAAGTATATATATAATTTTTAATTTGATATCACTATATTTTTTCTTCTATAATCTTCGAAAAAATTTACTTCTGCATGAAATAGCCGATATTCAACATTACCCAGCCAATCGTTAAAATATGTTAAGCATACCAATGAGAAGTTGAACTCTTCACATAAGTGGCATCCTGCACGGTGCTTATCCAAGAAATCTCATATTCCACACACAATGACATTTTTATTCCTTTAAAATCACCAAAGAATTTAATTTCGAATCACACACCATCTTGCAAAACCCTTTAGTTATATGGGAAAACTGGTACTTTACTGAAAATAATACATTTTTATTATCTTTATTTGATAAAATAAATGGTCGCTGTTATGGCAAAAAAAAAACGGCTTTTTTAGTGTCATTTATCATTTTATTTCATTGCGAGTAGTGCTTATAAATGACATTTTAGTGAAAAAGGATAAAGGTATCCTCGCAGAGCATCTGTCATAAAAGCATAAGCGAATCTAATCTGTGTTAATGGTGTTGGTGTATTTAATGGGAACAAATACAAAACAACAAACAAAAACAAATTCCTTAACCAAAAGTTTTACTTCCCTTTAAGCATTAACGAGGCTATCATATGGTTTATATGGAAGGCAGATGGTTAAATATAAAGCCGAAATGGACGAAAAAATTCAAAATTAAAGTGTTTTAAATACTTTGTAGTTTGTTAAATCAAATTTTTAATATTTTATTTAAAACATATTGCACTTAGCATGGTTTCTTAGGTTTTATCTTTATCTTTGGGCATACAGTAAAACCTCGATAATTTGAATTGCGATAAACTGTTTGTGCTGATCCATATGTCGGTTTTTTGTTACAAAGGACCGAGACAAAATCTTTGCCTGAGAATATTTCCTGTGTTATTAGTTCAACTTAGACATGGTTATGTTTGTTGCTAAGCCATGTAATTTCTAAGGAAATTTTATGTCAAAAAAAATTTAAAATATTACATATTAAATTTTTACATTTTAAAACCAGTTTTCATCCTTAAATATATTTGTCATTTATATCCACAAAATTCGAATCGTTCTCTTTTTAATGTACAGGTTTTACTGTTTGCCGTTACAAACAAATAATTATTTAATCTATACAAGCTTTAATAACTGTTTTTATATTTTTCCTAAAGGAAAGAAAACTAAGACTTTGTTAGTATACTAAGAATTCTAGATCCAAAACTTTACAATATGATGAAAATTGTTTAATGACTCCTAAATTAATTAATACAACACTATACATAACTAAACTTAACAAGTAAGAGTGCTATATTCGGCCGTGCCGAATCTTCTATACCCTTCACAACGAGTAGTCATGCAATAACAGTAGTTTGTATCACCATTCATCTCATATGAAATACGTACATACATATATAAAAAAAATACACATATATAAAAACATCCCATTGTAAAATTATAAATTTACGTATGTATGTTAAAAAAAAAATAAAAAAAATTAAAAAAAAATTAAAAAAAAAAATTAAAAAAAAAAATTAAAAAAAAAAAAATTTTAAAAAAAAATTTAAAAAAAATTAAAATATATATAATAAATTATATATGATTTTTTCAAGCTTGAGATCAACTTTTTTAGTTTTTTTTTATAAAAAATTATTTATTATTAACCAATATTTCGCTACCAAACAATGGGTAGCTTCTTCAGGGTAATATGTATACAAATTTTTTTATCTATATAATCAATAAAAAAGATCAAGAAATTTAGACGATATATATATATATATATATATATATATTAAATATAAAACAAAAAAAATTATAATAAAAATATAAATAATATATTCAATAAAAAATAAAAAATAACAAAAAAATTAAAAAAAAAATATAAAAAAAAAAAAAAATTTTTTTTGGATCAGCTGGGATTCGATGCCACGTTTTCTCTAACCAGTATACACGTTTGTATGTATGTATGTTGCTGTTGTTATGTTGTATTTGTGAAAAAAAAATCGAGGTGGTCGTTGGTTTTTGTTCATATCTCAGTTGTTTGTGTACCGATGTTTCTGATTTTCAATACCGATCTACTCCCGAATATTTGTTTGTATGTTGTTGTTGTAATGTTGTTTTTGTGAAAAAAAAATCGAGGTGGTCGTGGGTTTTTGCTCATATCTCAGTTGTTTATGTATTGATGTTTCTGATTTTCAATACCGACCTACTTCCGAATATTTCTGATAATTTAATACCTCAACCGGGTCCAAGCGATGTCGGGGGGCATCAAAAAGTTGATTTCAACATACACACGGACAGACGGACAGACTGACAGGGCTTAATCGACTCCCCTCTTCATAAGCTTTCAGAAAATATATACTTTATGGGGTCGGAAATGAGTATTGTAGAAATTTCACATGGAACGACAAACCTATTATACCCTTTTCCACTGTGTGAAGGGTATAATAAAAAATGGACACATAATTGGACCATACTGTTGCGGTTGTTCGAGGATGCAATTTCGTTTTGCTCTGTTTCGGCTTTTCACTGCCTCAACAGCCTCAACAGTACAGTGATCTAAACCAGTGACTTCTGACATTACGAGTCACGGAACTAATTCATTAAAAACAATTAACACTCGTTTCGCGCTTTTTATTTTTTGTATAGTGTGCTGTTAAAATTGATATTGGTCAGATTTTGAATATAAAATTTCGTAATTCGACTTATTATACCCTTCACACAGTGAAAAAAGGTATATATAGGTTTGTCATTCCATGTGAAATTTCTACAATTTTCATTTCCGACCCCATAAAGTATATATTTTCTAA
The DNA here is from genome assembly GCA_941918925.1 of Phyto melanocephala. NCBI lineage: Eukaryota > Metazoa > Arthropoda > Insecta > Diptera > Rhinophoridae > Phyto > Phyto melanocephala. The sequence goes on along the minus strand of OW799234.1, from coordinate 127,260,124 downwards.
AAGCTTATGTATAGGGGAGTCGATTAAGCTCTGTCAGTCTGTCCGTGTGTATGTTGAAATCAACTTTTTGAAGCCCCCCGATATCGCTTGGACCCGTGTGAGGTATTAAAATAATAGAAATATTCGGGAGTAGATCGGTATTGAAAATCAGAAACATCGGTACATAAACAACTGAGATATGAGCAAAAACCCACGACCACCTTGATTTTTTTTCACAAAAACAACATTACAACAACAACGTACATACATACAAACAAACGTGTATACTGGTTAGAGAAAACGTGGCATCGAATGGATCCCAGCTGAGGCAAAAAATTTTTTTTTTTATTTTTTTTATATTTTTTTTTTAATTTTTTTTTAAATTTTTTTTTAATTTATTTTTTATGTTTTATTTATTATATTATTATATTATATGATTTATATTTTTATTATCTTTTTTTAAATTTTTTTTTTAATTTTTTTTTGTTTTATATTTATTATATATATTTTAAATATTTTTTTTTAATTTTTTTTTTTAATTTTTTTTTTTTAATTTTTCTTTTATTTTTTTTTTTTGTTTTATATTTATTATATATATTTTAATTATGTTTTTTTAAAATTTTTTTTTTAATTTTTTTTTTAATTTTTTTTTTATTTTTTCTTTTAACATACATACGTAAAGTTATAATTTTAAAATGGTTTGTTTTTATATATGTATGTTTTTTATATATGTATGTACGTATTTCATATGGGATGAATGGTGATACAAACTACTGTTATTGCATGACTACACGTTGTGAAGGGTATATAAGATTCGGCACGGCCGAGTATAGCGCTCTTACTTGTTTTTTATGCCTTCTTTTTTTGATAAATAATAACGTTTTGGGATTTTTGAGTATATTATTGCCAGAAGTCTGGGGTGAAGTGCCTCCAAGTCACCATATTTTTCGACTATTTTGGTGATATTATCAAAAAAATGTCTACAGTTTTTACACTTTAAAATAATAAACCGAAAATACGTAAAACTTTTATTTTAAAAATATTTTAGATTATTAACTGTAGTTTACTTTTTGCTTTAAAAATAACACTTTATTTCATTGAGGTTAAAAATATTAAAAGTAGAGAAAAAATGTTCTGACATAAATTTGTGAATACCTAGTTCCAATTACGCCATATGACGCCATAAGAACTGCCTAGTCAATAGATCTAATGTCACTAGTGGATTTGCAATGACAAGCATAAGTTAAATATCTAAAGCAAAGAACATTGTCTGAGGTATATTTGATCAGTGGAACTGGTGACAGAATGAATAGTGAATCCGTACAGTATTAAAAAAGTTTTCTTCGAATAAGGTTAGGTTGCCTTAAGATGAGATGTATTTTATATGAACATGTCAGTTTTTCGGTTCATATGTAATTGCGAAAGCATATAAAAAATACTTTTATATTATTGTGATTTTTTTTTTTGCATTAAATACTTGAATACTAGAAAATCTTTTCAAATATTAAACTACACCAAAGTTAATATTATTGAGTGAGACAATTGATTAAAATAGTACTAAATTAAATGTGTTTTATAAAATGTTCTGTGAGTCTTTGTCAAATAAATATAATTGCTGAGTTAAAAGTTCAAATATTTTGTTAGATTCGCAAAGCATTTTAGTTTAAATTTAGATTAAACAAATACTTAAAAAAATATAACAATAGTTTATCAACACAAAATGTTTTTACAGTTTTTAGTTATTGTAGCATTTAAAATTTTATTTATTTAATCCGATCTCAATAAAACTTAAAAAAAAGCATTTGTTAATAGGGTTTGGAAAAAACCCACTTTAAATTATTTCATTATAAATAGACATACATCTGGTATGCAAATAATTATTCTAATACAAACATCAGAACACATAATAATTTATATTTAATTGTTTTAATATAAAATATAGGAATAAAAAAAGAAAATGAAACAAATATGGTAAAACCTACATTCCATTTATAATAACCCAGCGAAAAATGACATGGAAACGGCTGGTTTCTGAAGAAAATAACATTAATGATACACAATTTTTTTACTCTCAGGCTTTAAAATCTCCACAAATTCAATTTCATACATGGCATATTTTAGCAAAAAAAATTGTGATATTATATTTTAACGTTGATTTAGGCATTGTAGTTTATTTAAAATTAATTAGTTTTCTCTTCGGAAAATATTAAAACACAGAATCTTACTTATTAATTGAAAAAGATTTGTTGTTTCTTAAATACCTAAAAAATCAGCTCGTTGCCATAACTTTGCAACACACATGAAAAATGCACTCACGCTTGGTAGCAAAATATTAGTGCATATTTGCACTAATTGCAAAAATGCTATCAAGAGTGAATTCCGCTAATATTACTAATGATTATTATAATAACATTTATTATAAATTATTTTTATTTTGGCTTAAATTCATTTTGCTATTATACAACTTCCTTCAAACATAAATTTAATTCAATGAAACTAAATTAAATTAAATTGTAATCATAATAAAATTGAATGAAGAAAAAAAAGAAGAAAAATGTCATTTGATAACAAAGATAGAAAACAAATTTAAAAATGAATGTTATGCTTCCCTTATTCTAATTTTATTAAGTTTTAATATAATTACCCAGCAAAAAAATCTATGACAAAAAAGTGATTTTGAAGGGGTTCAACTGGTGACGAAGTGATTAAATTTAGGTGAAAATGCTAATGATTTTAACATTAGCATGTCATTGGAGAACATGTGTTTACATGAATATTTTAATGAATTGCACTCTATTTTAACTAGTGCTCAGAACTCATGCAGTTACATGAGTTAATTTTGTTTGTTTACATGAATTGTATAAGATATTTTGCATGAAGTTGCATTCATTTTTAGGCACCTCATTTATGGAAAATTGTTTCGGAGTCATTTAGAATTATTGTTTTTACACAATTAATTTACAAGTCTTTAAAATGTAATTCGCTTTGCACTACTTCCAATTTTTTTTGCTGGGTAGTAGTTTAAAAATTACATACAAGTATACCGATAAAGACTGCTGATGATGAAATCGCAGCTGGTGTCGAAAATGCATTCCACTCAACTAATATCGGAATAGTTTTTCAATATTCTTGAATGATTACAAATAAATTAAATTTAATCTTATAAATGTTTTCAAGAAGTTTTTTAATAGAAAAATTAACTTAAGCCATGATTTATAATAAATTCAAGTGTAACTAGTTCGAATAAATATAAATTTATGGTTATCATAATTGCTAGTACATAAGCATAAGTGAAAAATAAAAAATACATCTATTCTTTCAATACTGAGAGCCAATTGATCAATATAAAAAGCATAACAAAAATGTATTAAGAGTAAGACAGAAGAAGACATAATTTATTAAAAAATAAATAAAATTCAGAAATTACTGCTATCCGATATGCAAATACCGATATAGAGTGCTGCGAAAGAAATTGTAGCTGGTTTCGTAAATGCATTGCACTCGGCTAATATCGGATTATTTTTTTAGTATCTTTAAATGCTTTAATTTAATTTTTTTAAACTTAAAAATGCTTTTTAAAGGTTTTTTATAAAGGAAAATGAACTTAAGCCAGAAGAAGTAAAAGCGCTATTTTCGGCCGTGCCGAATCTGATAATACCCTTCACCGTCAAAACTATAAAAACTACATCGTAGCTTACCCTAGATTTAAGGATACCATGTAATACACTATTTTCTTTATAATTTTTGACGCCATAGTTATAGTTAACTGTATTCTACTAGTCAAGCCCTTTAATTTGATACCCATATAGTTGGAATTAAAAAATTTTTTTCCGCCATTTTGTTTCAGACGCCATCTTGCATTTTACACTTTTAGGAGTTTAATGCATTGTAGGGGCCAAAACATGTTGTTTTATACTAAAATTGTGGCAGTTGAAGCAGACAAAGCCATAACTACTATATTTGTTTTCTATGTTCCCCATTTAATCTAGGACGCCATCTTGAATTTTTTTTCTTTTCAGAGCTAGCTGTAGTTTAATACTCAAGCTCTTTCATCTGATCCTTTATATTGGTTCTTTCGGTTGTATAGAAACTATAAGATCCGTTTGTAAGCTTTATGAAAAACACCGAAGCAGCTGTACTCGGGTGCTTATATCTCAGTTGGTTTCTAAACGATTTGTTAATAATTTCTGAGATATCGGTTTATATTTTGACAACTTAAGCGTGGTCAAGAAATATTTAAGAGTTTGAAAAAATTTGACATATTGAAAAAATACATATTTTTGCAAATATTTTTTGCCTAAAACTTTAGTGACCAGTTTATCCTAAATTTTTCATGAATATCTCTAAAGCCATACCAAATTTATAAAGAGTAACAACCGTGTCTATAAGTCATCGAAGGTCTGGAAAATTGTAATTTTTATGTTAAAAATAAGTGAAAAAACAGAGGCACTCGTGTTTATGTGTTCATATCTCATAAACTTATGAGTCGATTATGCTGATTTTCAACACCAATTTGCTCCCAAATATTTATTATATTCTGACACCTAACACGGTTCTTGTCGATGACGAGGGGCTTTATAAAGTTGAAAGAAAGACAGACGGATAATGATAAATCGACTTCCCTGATCACAAGCTTTAAGAAAATATATCTGTGGCTTGGAGCTAAAAGGGCCTATGTCAAAATATTTATTTTTGAGTAAATTGGAATTGAACTTTAACTTCTATAGGGGCTTTCATAGTGACATTGCCCAGCATTTTATTTATGAAGCTGTTCTGGGTTAAGTATGACTTTAGCTGTTTTACCATAACGAAATAGAGCAAGAAAACAAATCTAATGTAATGAATCACTCAAAAGAGCAAAAATTTGACATTGGCGCTTTTAGCTCCAAGCCACAGATATACTTTATGGAGTCGGAAATGAATATTGTAGAAATTTTCCACGAAATCATAAGCCTATACATACTCTTACAGTCACTGTGGAGGGTTTATTAAATAAATTTAAATATTTCTTATGATTAAAATGATATTTTTCCAAATTAATTATTTTGTTGTAAGTTTTTAATGGAAATTTGTCGCGGTTTTTTATATCAAGTTATTAAAGAATTTTTTAAATTTTTTCCATTACATCAAAAGGACCGTTTTTCTTAAAATATGAATTACAATCAATAGAGAAAATTACCGCACTATAATCAATGATAGTTTATTTAAAAGAATATTTGACATTAATCTGTAGTTTTTCATCCTTTCTATGTAGGTTTCGGCAGCAACGAGTCGAGAAATTAACTCTTCAGTTGGCCTCTAAGGTTGTGCTATTTAACATTTCTCGTTCATTTCAAATAGGGGCTACTAGTTTATGTTGATAAAACCATAACAATTGACGCCATGGAGACAAGTGTTATTAGCATTATTCGTGAAATATGATATAAGTGAATGCTCTTTATCAAGAACAGCCACTGTGAGCATGTTGATCTTTCTAATAGAAATTATTAAAGCCTAAGGTCTTTTAATAATAAAAATATTATTTTTTTAATTTTTATTAATCATCTCAATATTTTGCTACTCTGTTGTGTATAATCAGGAAATAAATTATTGTTTTGATTATTCTAATATTACTATCAATACTGTTATTTTTTATTATTATTAAAGCACCTCAAGCTTTATAAATATTTGTTAATATTTAAAAAAAAGTTCAAAAATAAATATTTATTTTTGTAATAATTTTTTTTTTTTTGTATTATTTTGTGTATATATTATTTATATTTAATAGAAGTATGTATGTATGTATGCTGTCAGAGGAGAAATATAATTTTTTATTTCCTTAAAATAAAATAAAAATATACTTAAAATTTTAACAAATAGTGAAATGTACATAAGGATACATCATATATATATTTTTTGAATATTAACAAGTAAGAACGCTATATTCGGCCGTGCCGAATTTTATATACCCTTCACAACGTGTAGTCATGCAATAACAGTAGTTTCTATCACCATTCATCCCATATGAAATACGTACATCCATATAAAAAACATACATATATAAAAACATCCCATTGTAAAATTATAAATTTACGTATGTATGTTAAACAAGTAAAAGCGCTATATTCGGCCGTGCCGAATCTTATATACCCTTCACAACGTGTAGTCATGCAATAACAGTAAATTCACGTATGTATGTTAAAAAAAACAAAAAAAAAAATAAAAAATAAAAAAAAAATTTAAAAAAAAAATTAAAAAAAAAAAATTATTATATACATATATAATATATATAAAACAAAAAAAAAAATAAAAAAAAAATTAAAAAAAAAAAATAAAAAAAAATAATAATAAAAATATATATAATATATTAAATAAAAAATAAAAAAAAAATAAAAAAAAAATTAAAAAAAAAAATTTTAAAAAAATTTAAAAAAAATTTTTTTGGCCTCAGCTGGGATTCGATGCCACGTTTTCTCTAACCAGTATACACGTTTGTATGTATGTATGTTGTTGTTGTAATGTTGTTTTTATGAAAAGAAAATCGAGGTGGTCGTGGGTTTTTGCTCATATCTCAGTTGTTTATGTACCGATGTTTCTGATTTTCAATACCGATCTACTCCCGAATATTTCTGATATTTTAATACCTTACCCGGGTCCAACCTATGTCGGGGGGCTTCAAAAAGTTGATTTCAACATACACACGGACAGACGGTCAGACGGACAGACGGACAGACGGTCAGGGCTTAATCGACTCCTCTATTCATAAGCTTTCAGAAAATATATACTTTATGGGGTCGGAAATGAAAATTGTAGAAATTTCACACGGAATGACAAACCTATATATACCCTTTTTCACTGTGTGAAGGGTATAAAAAAGAAAAAAAAATTTAAAAAATATTAAAAAAAAATTTTCTTTAAAAAATAATTAAAATATAAATAATAAATATAAAACAAAAAAAAAAAGAAAAATAAAAAAAAAATTTAAAATAAATAAAAAAAAGTATTAAAAAAATATAATAAAAAAAATATTAATAATATATATATAATAAAAAATAAAAAAAAATAAAAAAACAATTAAAAGAATATTAAAAAAATAGAAAAAAAAATTTTTTTGGCTCAGCTGGGATTCGATGCCACGTTTACTCTAACCAGTATACACGTTTGTATGTATGTATGTTGTTGTTGTAATGTTGTTTTTGTGAAACAAATCGAGGTTGTCGTGGCTTTCTGCTCATATCTCAGTTGTTTATGAACAGATGTTTCTGATTTTCAATACCAATCTACTCCCGAATATTTCTGATATTTTAATACCTCACCTGGGTCCAGGCGATATCGGGGGGTTTCAAAAAGTTGATTTCAACATACACACGGACAGGCGGACAGACTGACAGAGCTTAATCGACTCCCTATTCATAAGCTTTCAGAAAATACGTACTTTATTGGCTCGGAAATGAAAATTGTAGAAATTTCACACGGAATGACAAACCTATATATACCCTTTTTCACTGTGTGAAGGGTATTAAAACACTTTGAAGAACATAGAAGGATGAGGACTCTTTTTTGTTTGGAATAACAAGCTTGTGGATGTACAACAAAAAACAAATTCCATACAATTACCTGCAGAGCTTATATTTATTACCAGGCTGTGTAAGACAACTATAAACAGTTGCCTAATATGCCTTAATATTTCAGCCTAGAAAATCTTTTCCACAGACAACGTATATGACTAAAATTGTTAAATTAATGCAGAAGGTTACAAAGACAACTTATTTTCATATAATCTGTTATATTTTCGACATTCATGTTTTGTTGTTGTACATAGATTATCAAATTTTTTGTTAGTGAAGGGTTTCGTACTATTTAATTAATTTTAGAAATTAGTTATAATTATTATTAATTTTTTCTTTGCTGGGATTATTTTATTTTCATTCTTATTCTGTATTGTTGATAATTGTTATTGTTATAAATAAACAAAAACAAAAACAACTACCATGAGAGCGACAACAATAAAAAAAGAGACAAATTATTAATAAACATCAAAATATTGAATTGAAAATAAAAAAACAACTCACCTTTATGCAAACAGGAACGAACAGGCACTCAACACAATTATTTTTGTTTCTTCGTTTTAAAAATCTTAACAATATTTTAAATATTGTAATATTTTTTTAGGTATAAAATATAGCGAACTTTAAAATTTAAATTATTTTTATTATTTTTTTTTAATTCTCCTTAAAAAATATTCTCAACGTATTTTGTTGTGTATACTTTTCCTAGAAGGTTGTTGATTTAATTTAATTATTTATAACACTTATTTGTTTAAAATAAACCTTTAGCTTATAATTTTAACATGTGCAAGATGTATTCTTTAGACCTGCTAAGTAGAAAATAATTAATTATTTTAATTACTTAAACATTCGTTATTAACTGAAACCTTTTCTAGCTGAAATTTTGAAAATGAAAACACATTTTTGTTTGTTATAATTTAAATTAATTCTCTTAGAATTTTGTTGTTTGATTTTTTCTTAAATTTTCTTTTCGCTCTCTTTAGGATTTTAATTTAATATTTTTTCCAATTTTCTGTTCTGTTAGTTTAGCAATGTTTATTTTGTTGTTGTTTCTGTTTATTTATTTTATGTGTTTGTATATAGTACAGCCATATACTTACATACTTATAAAATTATTTTTCTTATATATTTACACACTTCACTGACTCTTTAGGATGTTGTTGCTGTTACTTCTTTTTTCGGGATTTACATACTTTTTGTTTATGTCCTCCATCTACCATCCATCACTAACAGTGGTGATAGAGGTTATATGGTAAATTTTTTATTCCTTGTGTTATAACAAGAAATATGCAGTTAAATTTTAAAGAGTTAAGAACTCTCTTGTGACATTCTGAATCGATTTAGCCATATTGCTCTGTCTGGCAGCCTCAATTTCACTTTTTAAATCTTATGCTAAATTAAATGAAATCTATCCGAAAAAATTTACAGTTTAGTGGCTAAGTTTGGTATTGAGATTGAGCTAAATCGCCCAAGTGTATTAAATAATATGAAACAAGTCGCATTAGGTTTTTTTTTCCTTTTTTTATCTCATATTTATTAAAAAACTAACGAGTATTGTATAATAAAACTAGAGTGACTGGCAGAGGTTATCTTCGATCCTATTTGCAATAAACGGGTTCAGTAGGTCTTTTCTCTTTACTTCCTAAGGAGATCAAAATCACTTTTGGTAAATATAACAATTTGGGTTACTTCCTTTAAAGTTAAGTTATGAATACAAATCATTCTGTTATCTATGAAAATCATTATGGTGGTTATGCCGTTGTGTTAGGGGTAGCTTTAGCCCCCGTCACTTAAAAAAAAATTTTAAAGTTTGTGTAAAAAAAATAATTCTCGAGGGCTAAATCAAATTTTGAAGGGGGTATGGGTTGCTCTACCAACATACTTGAGTTCGTTCCCCAAAAACTGTTCAAGTATACACATTTCACCGAAATCTGTTTAGAAATTAATAAAAAATGGACTATAACACAAATGCTCTGCTACTTAATAGACCAAACTGAAGTTATTTACGGAGCTGCCTTAATTTCACAATATTTCACGAACCTGAATATTTCATGCTAACAATTAAATAAGTTTTTTGTTCATTATTTAATTTGATCAAAAGTGAAGATCAATTAAAATTACAACAACAAAAAAGAAGAAAGAAAACACCAGGCTTGGTGTAAAACAACAAGGTGGTGGAGTTTACTTTTTCTATGGACATTAAATTTTACTGACGCACGGAGCATATCCAAATGAAAATTCTTAGTGAATAAGTAAATAAGCAAAATGTATTTTTTTGGAATACTGCAAATGCCCGAATTGTTCACCAGCACCAATTGCACTCGATACAGTGTACAGTGGTGTGCAGTGACGTCACAAAGATTTAAAGGGCACTACGTCTTTGAGAATAAGGTTGGTAATGCAAAGATGGTGAATTGGGACTGATATAAATCTATTAATTATAATTTTGTAAGACATGGAGCAACAGAACACATGGCCTGTACCACAATTACTCTTATTAGTAAAATTTTTTATAACAAATTCAGAATTCAATTGGGCAGCAGGTTCAGCAGATTTAATTGTCTTCGATAGCATAATCTCTATGAACGAGTGTAGTTTATTAAGCTCCAAACTATATGGTAGCTAAAACATAATAGTAGATCTGAATTCAGGGCCATATAGCCTCAAACTTTATGCATTTAAGAGCCCTATTTGACATCAATGAAAATGGTGATCATCTCTCTGATATTATTTTTAAGAATTGAAATTTTAATCATAGCTATGTTAGATTTTATTAAAAAAATAATAATTTTAAGCAAACAAGTTTTTCACTCTTTAAAAGTAGGCGTAACTTTTAACCAAACCATACAACAACATATATTTTCTTCACACAAGCTGAGGTATAAAAAGAAAACTTCGCAATAGCCAAAGACTACTCAGAGTTGATCTACCATAACTGAAATTAAAAAAAACACAAATTGTACTCTTTGGTTAACAAAGGGTATTAAAATTTCGCCATTGCCGATTACAGTAGTCTTACTTGGGTTTATTGTTAAAGTTTTTATGCTGCTGTTGTATTTGTTTTTTTGTTTTTTTGTTAATAAATAAATTATGACAAGTGATTAAACAAAAAAATATGAATAAAAGTAAAAAAGGAATAAACATCTCGACGACAAACATAAACTTAAATTGGAATAAACGATTAAATGGGAAAGTATAAATAGAAAGTTGAAAAGGGTGCTGGGGGAAGGGGGTTCGGAGCAGAACAAATAAAAACTTTACTACTTGCCCTTTGTTTGATAAATAAACGTATGAGTATGTTTGTATATTTTTGCGCGTGTTGTCGTTGTAATGACTGCTTAAGCGGAAAAGGTTTTACTATGTAGAAAAGAGAAGCCATAACAGGGCCGTTTTTGTAGTAGGAAATAAAAATAACATATTACCAAAATAATATTTCAAATATGAAGCACTAAATAAATAAATAAACAAATAAAAAGAAAACTGATATGATACAAGATTTAATTTTTTTTATTTTTATTTAGGTAACTTTAATGGCAATAAATAATTTTATTTGGTATTTAATTTTTATTTTTAAATATCAGTATGTTATCGTTAGCATATGAATTGTAAAGTCATTGTTTGTGTTTTCTATTTAAACATTGTGTTTACTGGGTTAACTCTTCAAAAGATCCTAAATTTTGCAGCAAATTTGGTTAATTGATCATTCAGTGAAAATCAATGCATTTTTGAATTAAAAACAGCAAAAGAAGGCAAGTTTTTCTTCAACAAAAAAGGTAAAGACTTTAGTGTCTTACAAATTTTAAAAGTAGGTCTAGTTCATTATCGGAAAATCATCGTAATTATTTATTTACACGCCAGACCACAAAATAAAAAAATTCGCATAAAAACCGAACAAATGAAAATATTTAACAACAAATAATTTCTTTATTAAGGTTGTCTTAGCGGAAATGTATTTTTTTTTTAATAAAAGTACGTATTTTAAAAGATACTTTAGACTTTGTTATTGAACTGTAAAGAAGACATATTCCGATATAGTATGAAATAAAATACCGTGAAATAGCCCCCACATCTCTACTGACTTACGATTGCTATTTTCATGACATTTTCAATAGCTGTACCTCACCGATGAGGCGCAGACATTCGTATGGAATATGCTTTATCGGAACATTTGCCTTTTTTTCGTAAAATTGGCATTGACTTCACTTTGTTCGATTACCTACTGAACGAATTGCTGGCGCTTTTCATGGTCTGGTTTGCTAAATAAGCTGAATTTTGTGAGCATTCGTTGCGTAGTGCATTCTGAAATTTAAAGTTATTAAGAATAATGCCGAATTGATGTTTTCGAGTTTTCATTGGCACTCTCGTAAACAACGTTTTCAAGAGACTAATCGATAAGTTGACACACAAAAGTCTTACTATCCATAACCAATCCAGTTTCTTTAAATTTGGTGACCACTGTTCAGATGGCTGATATATAAGGTGAACTTTCTCGACTGAGAATGCTTCGAAGTTTGCGAAAGGCCTCAGAATAGCTTTACAAATTGTTCTAAATAAGTTTTAAAAATTGTTGTGCTTTGTTCTTTCGTTAAACGCTCCATTTTTATTAATTGGAATAAAACAGTTTTGCAGTTGCCAGAAAAAAAAACAAATTTTTTGAAAAAGGCGGGAAATTTTTTTAACAATTCTTATTAATAATTAATTGTTAATTATGGAAAATTGTAAAAAATTTCCCTGAAGAAGCTACCCAATGTGGTAGAGAAATATCAGAAAATAAAATTAAAACTATTTTTTATAAAAGAAAGTGATCTCAAGCTCAATACAAAAAACAACTGTTTATAATAAAAGATCGAAAACATTCATTTATTATATAAAATTTATTTACCGGATAAAAAAGTTGTTGCGTCGATCACTGGTTGCGGATCAAGTATTGAGAACATAACAAACAGAGCAGCAACAATATCAAAGGTATTTTCACACAAAAAGCGAAAAAAATACGTCACCATATAGTCATGACGTCACCAAATTCGGCACCCTATCATAGCTAACCATACCAAATCGCATCTCCCGACTGAAGGTGTGTTGACTCTAAATGCGTTTTTCTTAAAACTTTATTTTCACACACTAGGTCCCTTTTCTCGGAGAAGGTTACATATATTAAACATTTTTTAAATATCTATTCAAGGTCAACAAAACAAATGCCTTTTTTGTAATAAATTTTCATTTTATAGATAAAATTATTTTTATTACAAAATATCGTCAAAGCAAATGTTTGCATAATTTAGCAATAAAAATTTCTTAAACATTTTGTTTTTTGGTTTTTATTTTTTAATACAATAATATACAAAAGACAACTGTTGCTAGCCCAAAATTATTGTAGGAAAAAATATTTGTATTAAGTACATTTTTTATTTAAGTACAAACATAAAAAATTAAAAAAAATTATATCTGGAGGTATTAGGCATCACTTTAAGAGGTTTTATTTTGATAATAAATTAAAATTATTTTTTTATCCCTGCTTCGCTTGCGACAAAGTTTGTTTTTTTAGTGGGGCGAATTGATAAGGGTGTGACAAACGTATTTTAAATTGGAGTTTGTTATTAAGCTGCAAGACTTAATAGAATTCATTATGTAACATAAAAAATTAAAAACATTAAAATTAATTATTTTACGTTTCGCACGTAAAATAAGCTTTAAAAAAAGTCTTTAATAAGTACCTAAAGCAATAGTGTAACCCCAACTTTATCCATTATTTATAACTTAACAAATTATTGTTTAGATTATGTCAAATATTTTTTTTAATAAAAATATAAGGTTTTAGTTTTTGTAAGTAATAATTAATCATTTTCGTGCTTTATTAAGTATAAATTTCAAACTTTGTATTTATTATAAACTAGTCAAGCCCGGCGCGCGTTGCTACGCCCCTTAATGAATAAAAATACATTCTGAATTTTAATTCAATATCAAGCGTAAGAAGCTAAATATCAAAATTTTTTTTTATGGGCGTGACACTACCACTTTTCTTTATCACGAATATAGTCATGACAGCTCAATATAAGTGCAAACTTTCAGCAAAATCGGTCCAGTGCAAGTACTTCAAATTATACAATTTTTTTATGGGCGTGGCCCATCAATCTCGATTTTATGGGCGTGGCGCTGCCCACTTTTATAATCACGAAATTGTATAGTCATGATAGCTCAATATGTGTTAAAAGTTTCAGAAAAATCGGTCAAGTGCAAGTAGCTAAAAATAAGAACCTGGTTTTTATGGGCGTAACCCCGCCCACTTTTTGCCACCTATAAACACTCCCTGGAGTATGTACAACAACTTGATAAAGTTTGAGTCCGATTGGCTTTACACACACACACACAGAGTTTCACTTTTACATATATAGATGTGTAAGTTTGTTGCTCAATCAAGCAATAACAGCCAAGCGGTATTTGAAGAATTCTTTTTTCGTTCAAGATTCCACTTATGAGTGGCATTTTTCATGGCTTGTTATTCTGGTTTTATATCTGACTTAATATTTTTGTACAATTGTAAAGAGAAATACTACCAATATCTCAGACTACATGGAGACTTTACTTTACGCCTATCCAAAAACCACGGGAAACATTAGTTCCTAGAAATGGAGATCTCTGAGGCCTTTTGAAAACTAAGGTTTTAGAATAGAAGTTGGGTTTAAATCAATGATGCTGCTGCTAGTGACTAACATCAGAAAACAACTACATTTAGCGCTGTGTTAAGGCACCTGGAGAGATCGGGGTGTATTAACGGATTAGTAGGTTGTTAAATTATGAACAAAATAGAGCAGAAATTAAAAAAAAGTTATCAACCACAACCATAAAAAGAATAATTCATTTGGTGTGGAAACAGTGGTGGTCAGTCGGTGACTTGCTAGACTAGTGGTAGCTACTAGTGTGCTAAGCATTAATCTAAGTTTAAAAGCAAAGGGTTTAAGCATTATCTGTTGTAGTTAGGTCGGAGTATATACGAATTTTACTCAATAATTAAAACTTTTTGAATTGAAATAATAAAATAAATAAATAAATAAATAATAAAATAGTATCTACTTTTAGTATCATTATATCAACAACTGAAAATTTAGTTTTGAAATTCTTACTTTGATTTCATTTCAGACAACTTTAGATTTTCTAGCAATGAATATGAGGGACATTTGCCTTTTCCCCAATTCTGGAACACTTTTCAAGATGTCGAAGAAAAACAAAGTAACACAGTAAAAGAAGTTTTTAAAAAAGCATGTAGAATCGGTTAATTTTTGCAAACATTTTCGGTATTCAGTCGTAACCATTAACATAGATGCCTAAAAATGTTTTGCAGCCGTATTAGTGAGAGAATTTTAAAGTACAGTGCGTTGAAAAAGTTAGCTCAAAGATGTTTATCAAAATTTAATCACAAAAAAATAGTTTTGGTTTTTAAAAATATATAATAATATATTTTTAGGTAAAAGGGAAAATTAAATACAAAAAATAGTTTTGGGTGTAAAAAACTAATAAAAATGCAGTCAACGCTGAATTTTTTATTTTTTTACTTGGCGGAAATGGAAATTATCAATACTTTTTGCAAGTTTAAATTTGGCTTTATAAAAACAAAATATTTTTCTAATTCTCTCAAAAGTTTTTTACGCACTGTATTTGAATAAATTCAACACAGCCGCTAAGCATGGACGATTAAATTAAAAAGCATAAAAATAAAAGAGGTGGAGTTATAAACAATTGTTTGCCGAAATGGGCACCCATGTAATTAAACACATTTTTGTTAGTGTTAAGATGATAAATTTTTAAACTTGCGTCTTTCGCATACAACTGAATATCTTGAGGTAAGTTTTATTACACATTTGATTTAGATCTTGTAAAATTTCTAAAGTATTTGTTTTATACTATTTCAATATCCAGATCTCTATAGTTGTGTTGATGATTTTTCGCTGACCATGAAAATCGTTCTAAACGAAATTTATTGTGGCATGGCCTCAGAATATTAAACAAAAGATAAACCAGCATCAATAAAAATTCTCATATCTCTGGCAAGATTTATTTGACATTGCTAAGTAAAAATGTGTGCTAAATAGGCGCCGTGTTGCAATCCCATATACCATAACCCCATATTGGCTTTATAGCACTTTTTCCTATGCTATAAACCCATAATTTGGGTTTGGGGTTATCGCACAAAATAAAATGCAATAAAGCCAATATGGGGTTATAGCACAAATTTTAAATTTTAAACATGGTATTACCTCACTTATTTGAAGGGAATAAACTCATATTGTATTATTAGACATTTGTATACAAATGAAACCAAATGATTTTTTAGGGTGTACGAATTAGCCCCCACGAACAGTTATAAATTAAAAATTTTATTTAATTTCTTTGTTTTCTTACGCCATATTTTCGTAAATCTCCGTTACAAAATATTACTTGATTAAGTTCGACATTATAGCTATAGTACTTGTGAGTGTTCGGAGAATATGCCAGCCATAAGAGTAATTCTGTTATTTTTTTTTCGTGAGTTTTTGTGAAAGGTATCCATCGTATGAGTTGAAGGATTTGCGACTCGCTGATTCCATTAACAAAAGCAAAAGCACAAGCTATTAGTTGCGCTTTATAAGTTCTTTTTCCGAAAAAAGAATCAATTATAAATCCGGGAACATTAGAAAAATTTATAATATCGCTTTTATTTAGTAAGATCTTCCTTGCGTTTAAACGATTACTCTCCATTCTTTTAAAATTTTCCATATTTATTTTTAAGCAGCATACGCAAAACTGTTTTTAATATTCGCTTTTTATGTGATAACATAGTTATTAGGCAATTCAATGCAAAACAGGTTTAACAGTTAGTTCACTCTCTATTATTGATTGCAAAAAAAAACCCAGCAGAAAATTCAGTATGCCATGAAAAAATAGTTGTAAGGGATTGATTTCGATTATTTTCAAAATATATGAAAAGTTAAAATCACTTATATTGCGCATTTCGTAAAAGGGGAAACCATAATTTTGCAAAAAAATATTATAATAGAAGGGAATTTTCCCTTTTACGAAAAGTTAAAATCAGTCATACTATGTTATTTCTATAAAAAGGAAACCAAATTATTTTGTCTTTTACAAAAACATAACAAAATATATTTATTCAACAAAGAGTATAATATTCAACGCAATAAATGAAACTCAATAAAAAAGTGCAATAAAGCCAATATGGGGTTATAGCATAAATTTCAAATTTTTAATATGGTATTATCTCACTTATTTGAAGGAAATAAGCCCATATGGGACTATAACACATCGCTGGTGCTATAAAGCCAATATGGGGTTATGGTATATGGGATTGCAACACGGCGCCTGCTAAATATAGCTTTTACTTTAACCAAATGTTTAAATGTTTTAAACATTAGTCTTCAATAAAAATTTACGATTATTTTAAAACTAATTTTTTTATTAAACTAAAACGAGGTCAAAAAGTATTTATATCTTTTTAGTAGGAAGAAAAAAAAATAAAAATAAAAAAAATAAATCAGGTTCTCAAACCGTATTGTTTTTCGAATTATGCCATTTAACGCTTTTAGTATCGAATTTTAATTATAAAAAATTTAAAACAAAAAACGCCTATTCAGACACCTCGGTACAAAATTAAAATGCGTGAGCCTGTCTCTGAAAAACGCACAATTTGCTGAAAAGAAAAGTACTGCTTCAATAAGGCACCCGCCATAAAATTTTCATGCCATCTGTGAGCCAGTTTTCAAGTGAAGCTTTAACAATACTATTTTACAAACATGCTCCGTCAGAAGCCCTATTTTTTGTTGTATATATACATACATACATACATACATACATACATACATACATACATACATACATACATACATACATACATACATACATACATACATACATACATACATACATACATACATACATACACACAGTTGTAAAATGTGTTTGCACAACACATTTTGTTTAGAAATTAACATGTATGTAAAACTGCTTAGAAAAAACGATACATAAATATTAAAAAAAACAAAACAAATAAAATAAAAATATTAATACACACTAAAAATTGGGAACAAATACACAATAAAAATTTTATTAAGTTAAACAGAATATGTACTAATATTATGGAAATAGTTTTTTTTTTTCAAATACTAAACAAGTATGTATTAAAAATATTTTAGAGACACTTTATGTCAATCAAATAAAAGAAAACATTTTAACGCAAAATACAAAAATAATAATAAAAAAAAATTTTTAAATTTCTGAAAAAATAAGAAAACAACTAAAAAGTTTACGAGACAAATTTAAATAAATTTCCTTTTAAAAAGACTAGTATAGAGAAAAGTTTTGCCGATCACTTACTTTTCTTGTTTCCCATAATTTGTATAGAGAATTTTAGTTAAAGATTCTTAACCAGAAAAATTTAAATGATTCTTTTTATATTTATATAAGATTTGTAATAAGTTCTTTTTATAGAAAAAGATGTCGGTGTTTTTTTTAAGAAATGAGTGTTTATTTTTATAGAAAATTTTTGTTATTTCTTATATATTTTAATTGTGCAAAAAAATGGCGGTTCCTTACAAAACATTTTCGACCAATATTAACTATTTAGAAATAGTAACTATTTAGACAAGTTATTGAAAAATGTAATTTCTAAGGAATATATCTATTTGAAGAAAAATTTTGCTAAATAATTACTTTTAAAAATGATTCAAAAACATTTCTATTTGTAGAAAATAAAAATATTTTTTTTTTCTTAAATATTTTCGACAAGTTTTGCATTTTAGAGAAATTTTTTGGTAAATTTTCTTTTTATGCAAATTTATCGATAATGTTTCTTTCTTCAAAGAATATTTGAAAAATATTGTTTCCTTAGACAAAATTTCTTTAACTAAAAAATTATCGATGACATTTTCTTTTCATAAGTTTTCAATATTTTTATTTCTAAAGAAAATTTTCGTTAAACTTTCATTCTATAGAAAGTAGTCAATCAATTTTCTAACCATAGAAAATTATCGATATATTTTCTTTCTTCAGTAAACTTTCGGTAAGTTTTTAGTTTATAGAAAATATTCGATATATTTTAAGAAAACATTTCATTAAAATGCATTCTGAATTTTATTTGAATATCAAAAAGCTAAAAATTATGACTTTTTTTAATGGGCGTGGCACTGCCCACTTTTGTAATCACAAAATTATTTAGTCATAACAGCTCACTATGTGTGCAAAGTTTCAGAAAAATCGGTCCAGTGCAAGTACCTCAAAATTATAACTTTTTTATGGGCGTGTCCCCGCCCACTTTTCTAATCACGAAATTATATAGTCATGACAGCTCAATATGTATGCAAACTTTCAGAAAAATCAGTCAAGTGCAAGTAGCTAAAGATGATAACTTATTTCTTATGGGCGTGGCCCTACCTCAGTTAACGCAACTTTGCAACTGTTGTTCTAGCCAAATAAGAAAAAATGCCTTTTGTGATAAAATTTATTAACTAACAAAAAAAAAAAATTCTGAAGAAACTTGAAGGTGGTATACCTGTAAAAACAATTTGCAATGAATACAAAACTTGCAAACCAACAGTATGTAGAATTGGAAAAAAAAAATATCAAGCATTAAAGAAGCTTGTGGCAAATGCTGAATCTTGTGCTGGTAAGTGGTTTTTAATAAGAGCCTCCGAATATGACGAAATGGAAAAAGCTTTGCACAAGTAGTTCAATAACAAAGAAAGAGAAACTTGCCAGTTTCTGATGAAATTATAAAACAAAAAGTACGCGAGTTGCATAAAAATATCGCAAGTGAGCCTGGAGGATTTAATGCAAGCAAGTTTTAAGAGTGGCTACGGTGTACGGTTGCTTAGAAATTGTGGATAAAAGCTCTAAAATAATAAAGTGGCTGTAAAGCAATTTTAACGAAAATACGAAAACTTGAATGAACACCGGAATAAATTTATAACGCCGATGAGTTTAGTCTTTTTTATAAAATCATGACGCACAAAACTTTAGCTAACCATTGTTTTTTCAATAACATTTTTTCCGCTTTAAAATAACCCTTTTAATCGAAAAAGAGGCGCAGAAATTTGTGACTCAGTTTTTGCAACATCTCAGTTATCGCAACAGCACAAAATTTATATTGGTTGCATTAAGCGAGGTTACACTGTAGCTGATTTATTGAAAAATCAATTTGGCGGCAATTTTATTTCCAGAAAGAACTGGTTCTGTTAATTAAAGTACACTGTTTGCATGACTTAAAGCCACCGAAGTTTTATTTAAGCCAATGGATTATGCCGACAAACCAGCATTGGCACTCAATAGTTGATCCATCATTAAAGCAAAACGATCGGATTTATTGGAAAAAGTAGTAAAAAATAGGACTAACCAAAAGACAAAATAACTCGATGCAGCCACAAAAATATTCTAGAAATTATTAAAAAATGTCACGTAATTATCTACCAGCTTATAATAAAAAGAATTTTCATTCAAGTAAAGCAAGCATAAAATATAAGTCAAGGAGTTATAAAATTTTTATAAGCATTATTCGTTTTGGTACTTAAGAAGCAGTAAATAAATAAATAAATAAAATGTTCTTTTATATAAATAAAATTTTTTTTTTTTAAAAGCTATTCAAATAATTTTAAAATATTAGATAAACAAAAAATATTCGTATTTTGAAATCAATTACAATTTCTTATATAGTGACATTTGAGAGTAATAAACGCTGAAATGATCTTAAACAAGAAACAGTGCTACATTCGGCCGTGCCGAATCTTATATACCCTTCACAACGTGTAGTCATGCAATAACAATTGTTTGTATCACCATTCATCTCATTAATATGAAATACGTACATACATATACAAAACATAACAAAAAAAAAAAATAAAAATTACCAAAAAAATATATTAGAAATAAAAAACATAATAAAAAAAATTACAAAATAAATTAAAAAAAAAAAATTAAAAAAAAAATTAAAAAAAAATTTTTTTAAAAAATTTTTTTAAAAAAATTTAAAAAAAAATAATAAAATATAAATAATATATTAAATAAAATAAAACTCAGCAGGAATTCGATGCCACGTTTACTTTAACCAGTATGTATGTAGGTTGTTGTTGTAATTGGTAAAAAAAAAACGAGGTGGTCGTGGTTTTTTGCTCATATCTCAGAAAGTTATTAGGCGAATGTGCTGAATTTCAACAGCGATTCATTCCTGAAAATTTCCAAGAGAGTGATACCATATAGAGATCTAAGGAGCATATAGTTGCTTCTAAAAGTTGATTTCAACCAACACACGGACAGACGGACAGACGGATCGACTCCTCTATTCATAAGCTTTCAGAAAATATATACTTTATGGGGTCGGAAATGAAAATTGTAGAAATTACAAACGGAATGACAAAGCTATATATACCCTTGTGCACCACAGGTGAAGGGTATAAAAAGTTACCAAATGCAACTACTTTTCTATTTTTAAATTTCGGCATTTTATAGATGTTGTTGTTACTATTACTTCTACGATGTCTTTTGTTTACAAAATTTAACCTTATAAAACATTAACACTTCTATAAATACCACTACTGCATACATACATACATACAAGCAAACATACATATCTCTCCCAGATGACTGAGTGCAATGACTCACTCACACTCCCAAGACATTTTTAACTATTTAAGGTAAATTCTGCTATCACTTTCTGCTCTAACCAGCAATTATTTATTTATTTTTAATATTAATACTGAAGTCTTAATAATCAAAACAAATAAATAAAAAAAATAAAAAACAATAAAAACCACAATCAAACAACAGACATAATAACAAATAAATCCAATAAAAAAAATGTTTGTTTTTATAAAAAAACAAATGAACAGACAGACCAAAGATTAAAAAAACTGCCACCGTTAAAGATGGAGCTAGAAAACGTTTATACTTATTTTTGTTAAGATACTGTCTCATAGAACGCCTACCATTAAGAGTTTATTTATTTTTTCATGAAATCTGATGTATGTATATGAGTCGACAACAACATCGTCGATATAAAAAAATTAAAACAGGTAATAAATTAATCAAATTAAAAAAACAAAACTAAATATAATAAAATCAGCTGTAAAAATTAATCAAACAACAAACAAACTTCCGCATTTTATTACTGATTTATTTACTGTATTAATTTGATGAATTGATTTTTAATCTCGCATTTACTTCTGTTTTGATTTTTGTGGTAATTTTGTAAAAAATTTAAATAAATACCTACGTCACACAGTACAGTGAAGGGCAGAAAAAGCTTTAATTAATATAAATACAAATTTTATTTTTATTTTATTAAGGAAAAAAAAGATTAAAATTCAACAGAAAAATAAAGACAAACACACAATAAAATTTATCATTCAACACCAAGAGGTGTCAAAAAAGGTTCTAATTTACGATACTAAAGTAATTAACTTTTCGGTTGTTCTTTCTTTCATTTTTAATATCAAAATTTAATTGAAAAGATGTGTTGTTAATATTTAACAAGATTCTATTTTATTAGTATTCTATTGAGACAGTTTTTTTTATATATTCTATAATAAAAACTTTTCAAGGTCAAAATACAGGCCATGAAAAATAAATTAAAATACTATTAAGCTTTAAAATTTAAATTTTCTAAATTGGGCAAATAAAGTGAAGTTAGATAAAAATAAGGAAATACCAAATGAGAATTTAAAAAATATTTTTTTTTTTAATTTTGATAAGATCCCAGTCAAAACAAGGTAATGACTTGCTCTTACTAAACAACATACTTTTCAATGACTATAACATATCGTCTGTCTTAATTAGAAGTATTTTAGTAATGACTTGATATATTGCTGCAATTCGCTGCAAGCAATTCAAATACATAACTCTTTACAATTCTCATTTAGTTTAATACGCTAAGGGTATAAGTAAATATTATTTCAGGGGCAAAGCATTTCATTAAAAAAGTGATGACTTATAGATTTTCATTGATTTTTAAAATTCAAATTAACGTATCGCAGAATAATCTAACCGAATTTTCGTCATTACAAGAACCGAACGAATTCTGTAAGTTCATACTATTAATGTGTTATTTAGGTTATTAAAATCAAGCCATCGTAATAAGTACTTATACGATTCCCTATTTGTAAGCGAGGGTGGTAAGTACTTGCCTCCAATGACATCGGCATGTTAAAATAATAGGTTTAGATGCCAAATTGTAAATAGTGAAGAACTGTTTTCTAGTACTTTCAACTTATTATTTTGTAATGTGTTATTTTGCTGGGATAGGGAGGGACATTACCAAAACATGAAATTTGGAAAAAATTTTTCTATTAAAAAAAATTTAATTTAAAAGAGAATTCTTTCTTTTTTAAAGAACAATGTTTCTTGTAATGACTTAAATATTTGTTAAAAAATTTAATAACATTTTGTTCAAATATTTTATATGTATGATACCTGGACAATAAATAATAGAGTGACTTACAACTGAACAAGAAACTAGTATAATAGAATTTTATTATTTACATCAGTGATTAATTATTTAAACGCCAAGAGCATATCGGTAACATTAAAACGTCAGAATTTCGTCCTCTGAAGCAATGATACGTTGGTTAGGTCATAGTCACCACCAACATTTCGCCATAAAAGATTTGCTTTGAATCTGTAGACCACCTTTAATTTGCACGGCGAAATATATTAAACGTGTAATATAAAGTGTTAACGAAATACCAGAATGATCTACCAAAAAGTTATTCTGTTCAGCAAGGTAAAGCTCGTACCTCACTGTGGCGCATTATAAAAGGTCTACTATTATTTCCATATGATGTACAACTAGTACATCGACATCTTAATTTTGCAATTGGCCAATAATTAAATCAACCTTATTGAAAATGAGTTATCCATCTAATTTACATTTCAATGACTTTGTTAATAATCAAAACTGTAGGTTTTTAAATTATTTATTAAATGCAAATGCAATTGTGGCATTATATTTGCAAATATAAATATAATTCGAAAACAAAAATTGAGGTGCTGTAACCATAAATAGGGAGCGGTAGCGGTTTATGATAAAATATCTTTTACGTACTGCTTTTTGATACAGACCTGATATATGGTTTCGGCAGTGACTCCTTATTAAAGGCATTTAATTCTGTGTAATTGAGTGCGATATCAGTTTTCTCTTTTGGCCATAAAATGGGTTGGATCAGAGCAGAAGACTTGGCCCACCTCATACCAAAAAATACTTTAAAAAAACTATAACTCTATTTAATTTTAATTGAGAACGAGCTTCTTTTGATAATAGTTTCCTAATGAGAACAAAAATTGTAAGGATTGAAGGTGGGGAATGATACCCTCCTACGAATAAAATACTGTTTATGACAATTCTGTGGTTTTCATGGGCAACCGCGTAGGCTCATTTTATATGATTTTGAGTTATTGATGCCATATTGCTTGGTTTTAAACTGCCTTAACTTGGTTTTAAAAATTTCTCAAATAAGACAGACCCATTCCGATTATTTTAATGACATAACAACGTAACTTCTATATATAATCAAAAATCGTTTAGCACTAACACGGTTTTGTAGCTCTTCTGAAAAATTTGATTTTAAGACATACGCGGTTGCCCATGAAAACCACAGAATTATGGCATATCCAACAAATTATCTACATCCAAATAAAATATATAAACACACTTAATTATATAAAATAATTAAACAATATAAATTTAAATATAGAAAAAAAAAAAAATAAGTAAAAGAAAATTCTAAAAGTTTGTTATTGATGCATTAAAGTTCAACAATGCAATGTAAAAACTTTGTTGGGTTTAGCAGAGGGGTCTGAGTTTTGTTGGTTATATTTAAAAAGAGATTATATTTAAGTTTATTTAACATAAGCTGCTCACTATTCTTACTGAGGGTCCAAAGAAATTGTTTTAACTACTTTTTTACTCTTCATTATTTTTTTTTTTTAATGTTGGGCGATGTAGGAACATGTCAGAAAATGGCAAAGTACTGATATCGGTAAAGTGAGGAACATACTATGCAGTGACCCAAATCTTGGGAAATCAAAGGAGATTCTGAGACTGAGTAAACAAACACTTGGGAGACTAACCAGTGTAATTACAGATCATACGGAGTTGAGAACCCATCTAGCTCGCATGAAATTGTCTGAGGAAACGATATGAGGAAACCTCTGTCATTGTCCTGCGTTTGGGCATATTAGACGCGAGAATTGTATAGTGGATACTATGCCAAACTTGGAATACCTGGGAAACTCGAACTGGAAATCCATAAGGAATTACATTGAGGGGACTGAGTTCTTAGACTAGTCTGCAACTTATGGGAAATTATGATTATGATTTTTGTAGGGAATTCCATTTTTCATATGGAGCGCACAACATGCAAACTGGGCATAAGTGTATATCTGTCATGGGTTTGGGCTTTCAATGCCCCTCCTTTTCAATCTAATCTAACCCACTCTTCACTATTGTTGGTGCACATTTTTTGTATTTCACTTTCGTTAAATTTTTTAATATATTTATATTTTTTGTTAATTTTTTTTTTGTACCATATAAATTGGATAAATCGAAATTGTGTATTTATTTTTAATTTTCTTTTAGGTACATAAAAACATACGTTACAAATTTTATAAAAATGATAACGTTCGAATGCCGTAATTTGGCCCCAGTGTTGTGGTTAATCAGTGAAGCGAGTTCGGAAAAAAGCAGAAAGACAGCCAGACAGGCAAAAATTAAAAATAAAAATTTTATTCTAAATCATTGAATATATACAATAGTTGTAAAAACTTTAAAAAATTTAAGTACAAACACAGCTGTATTTTAAAAATATATTTTTTTATTTAATATTTTGAAAGAAAAAAAATCCAGTATGAATAAATTGAAATTAATTTTTTTTGTCACTTTTTATATTTTTGTTTACAAAAAGTAAAAAAATATAACTGTAGAAATTGCATTTTTTTTGGCGCTAAAAATACACTTTTTAGTGTATGAAATTCCGGTCCCTGTTCATAATACACGCTGTATGGCATCTAACAAAGGAAAGCTTGACACGATAGAGATATTGATCGTAATATTTTGAAGGAAGATAAACATTTTTTTTGAATTTGTTTTTGTGACACGTATCTTTTATAAATATTAAGAAAATTATTAATTAATTTTTTTTTTTCGATTTTTTTTGAATCTAAATAAAACAATATATGTATATGATTATTTTTTATTACTTATGTAAGAGCTTTTAAACTTTAATTTATTGTGATATGTAATTTTGGTTTTCTTCTTATGTAATGAACATAGCACACATTAGAGTTATCAAATATTATGCATCTCATTTTTTTTAATTTTGTTATTTTGCTATGTCTAGAATAATATTAATTAAATAAATTTTTGGTTGCATTTTACTGGTCATATTTTACTATTTTTTTCATACGCGTTTATTTCTCTTTTTCCATTTTTTTTTTTGCATTTCATATATCTCTAGTATAATTTGATACTAAGTATGCAGCTTGCATTCAACTGATATTACACAATCAGCTTTAGAACACATATGCACATACATTATTATTTTAAAAACGTTGGGCTTAATTTAATTATTATTTTTGTGCAACAGCATTTAAAACACTTTACACCAGAGACCATCAGTAAACAAATTTAATTTAATAAAACATTCTATTTAAACAGCAGCCTAAAAACATGTATGTATTTCAATTATCCATACAAAGTTTTTTGAAATGGGTTTTTTTTATTTTAATTTGATTTAAATTAAATTCATTTCAACTCTTTGCTGGATTAATTTTGTTTGCATTTGACAAAATATATTTGCATTAAAAATAAACAAATTTTTTATGATATTTTTTTATTGGTTTTTTGAACAAATTTAAAATCATATCACGTTTTTCGTTTAGCATTTTTTTTATAATTATTTTTTTTCATAAGACTGTAAATGCATTTTTTTTATATATATTTATCTTTTTATTATTAAAGAAAAGAAATAATAAAATAAAATTAAAACAATTTTATAATATATTTTACACGCACACACACAAACTAACATTCTCTGTATTACACACACACAAATTCACACGTTTCGTATTAAAATTGTTGCCAAAAAACGAAAAGAAAAACACACGGTCGGTCGTTTGGTCGATCTAGAATTTATATTCTTTTAAATGGTAGAGGGTGCTTTTGCCCAGACAACGTTTAATTTGCAACTAAATTTCCGCATGTTATTCACCTGCAAGAACTTAATCATAGCAAACAACAAGATGTGCGAACTCATACTGATTTTGTATGAACATGTTATATGTTCGATTCTAACTTACCACCAGTTTTTATATAATAATAGCATAAAGAAAATGAAAGTTTTGTGCTTGTGGTTTTTTGAGTTGTGGAAATGCAGAGTGAAACTGAAGTTTAAGGGAGATTTTTCGGGATGCGGTTAATGAGGGTTGAGGGTTTAAAAGATTGCTTTACTTTGAAGGGAAGATTTATTTTTTTGTTTAATCGGAGGTTTACATGGCTTCTAATGCCATCATCGCTTGCTATCGAACGTTGATTATCAAATCTTAAATTTGTGTTCTAAATATTAAACGGTTGAAATTTCTATTGTTTGTGAAAAGGAATTGTAATATTTTTCGATTATCCCCAAACAAATATTTGAACAACGTCTATATTAACAATTTCAGTGATCAGGGTATTGTTAAGTTTTTTTATTTGTTTTTTTTTTTATTTTACCTTAATTTACTATTTTCTGAATGACACTAATCTACTACAGAAGCTGTGATCATCTTTAAAGGCTAACCTAGAGATCACGCTTGATGTTTGTTCTTTACGAGTACCAAGGCACATTTGTTCATCAGGTAATCGCTGTTCGGAGAGAATTATTTTTATTATGCTTAAATTTTTTATATACGATCTTTCACATTTAAAATAAATGAGAGGAGAGTGAGATATAATACTATCTATGAACTCAGACTTCTAAAATTTAAAGCTAGTCAAGAAGAAAACAAGAAAAAGATGCCATATTTGTTAATTTTGAAAATACCCTACACCATCATGTACGTATAGATAGGCATAATGATCACTTCGTAGTTAAGCCTAGATTTTAGATTTTAGATTATAGAAAATTTTTTTATTATTTTCTGCTCCAAACTTGATATTAAATTTTTATATAGCTAACTATTTTCTACTTGTCAAGTCATTTTATCTAATACCTCAGCTGATGGGGTAAAGAAAATGTCAGCCATTTTGTTTTAGAGACGCTATTAAATCTTGCACCAGATATTACAAATTATTGACTGTCGTTTTGTAGTAGCGGTCATCATTTATTTTAATTTGTTTATACTGTGTTATCGTACGCTTAACAAATCTTTTAATTTTACACCCATACTGGCTCTCTCCGTCGTATAGAAGCGATTGTTTTTTGATGCTTAAATCTCATTTAGTTTCAAGCCAATTTGTCCGTTTTCCTAAGAAATTATTTTTTAGACTACCGTTTAAAATTTTGTGTCCCTAACGTGTGCAAAAATTATTTTGTACCTTGAAAAATTTAATATATTTAAAAAATATATATTTTTCCAAAAAATTTTCCTCTATAACTTAGCCTACTTCTCCAAATTGTTTACACAATAATTTTTCTAGAGGCATATTATATCTACAAATAGTCATAGACGTGTTGTTATCCTAGGGCTGAAACATTTTAATTATAGTGTTAAAAGTAAGGGAAAAACAAAGACAGTCATGTTTAGTTGCTCATATAAAGCAAGTTATTAAGCGATCAAGTTGATTTTCAATACCAATTTGATCGCAAATATTTCTGAGATTTTGATGTCACACACGGGTCTTGTCGATGTCGGAGATCTTCTTAAAACTGATTTCAACATACACACGTACAGTCGGACAATTCTCAGTCAACTCTCCTGTACAAAAGCTTTCAGAAAATATATATTTTGAGCCATAGGAAATTAATATTGTAGAAATTTCACTCGGAATTACAAACCTATATATACTCCTACAAAGAGAGTGTAGTTTATTGAAGGGTATAATAATCAGCTGGCGACTTAAGATTATTGGATGAATAAGTATGCCTGGGTATGCACTTTACAAATGTAACTGTGTATGTGTGTAAGGTCGTTGTTAGGAATTATAGCGAAGTCCGAAATTGGAAATTAAGCCAATTTTATATCTATATTGAATGTAATTAGATAATTTTTTAAAATTCTTTAAAGCCAATTCTTGGGAAGGCATTATACCCCCAGAATTGTCTAGTTACTCTCATAGTTTTTTCTGATTATGAGAAGAAAAAATTTCTAAAGTACTTTTGAATATAAAATTATTAACATTGTCGACATGATTACGATATTATCCATTTTTGTAGACTTATTTCAACGAGCATTTCTTACCATTTACAATTCGTAGTTTTAAAATATTGATTTCAATTTTACCAAAAATCATAAGATTATTTTTTAAAACGTTATTGCTTAAATAACTTTAAGAAAATTTTAAAAATCATTACTAGTCTAACCGTAAATTTCCTAACAATTATTCGAAACTAAAAAAGAAGAAGAAAACTAATTTTAGATGTTGAAAACCATAACATTTCTATTAAATGGTTTGAAAACACCTCTACATCTATTAGTTAAGAAATTATAACAGCTATTATGCTAAACTCTTTCTCCAAGTCCCTACTCATCAACTTTGAAATAAAAAGAATTGTCTTTTGTCTTCAACACTCAACCACTTTTAGTCTTTCAATAAAAGCTTTTTCTATGCAACAAGTTTGAAACAACGACAAAACATCAAATTGTATGATGGTTTGAGTAGTACCGGGTCAACAGTGCTCTTAAATGCAAACAATACGAGCAGCAGCAAAGACAGACAGTCTACCAGTTAGACAGTTGTCAAAACAATAAACTAAAGAAAATAAAGTCTAAAAGAAGAACAATGATAAAGTAAACAACAATAAAGTCAAACACACATATACACACGTTTAAAATTTACCGTGACAAAGAGAAAATCCACCAGCACATGTTTTTTTTTGGAATATTGAAAAAAAATATAAACAAGTAATAAAAAAAATAGACAATAAAAAGCTTTTTTTTAATTTTTTGTATATATCACAAGTACCAACAGTTAAAACAAAGACCTACTAGTTAAAAGCTTCTTGATAAACAAAAAAAAAAAAAAAAACAAAAAGAAAACGAAAAATAAACAAACATCCCATATTGCCTTTTAGTTGCGCAAATTAATACAAACATTTCATCAACTTTTAATTAAGGTTTCAAAAGCAACGCACAAAATTAATCTTGTTTCTGTTATTTTTTAAATTTAGTTCCTGCTTTAAATTTTAAGTCACCTACAACTTCAGCTGGTACATTGCGCAGACTCCGTTGTGTGGGTACTTTATTTTGCTCTACTTTGTTCTTGTAAACAAATATTTAAAATCTTTACGGAAGGAAATAGACAAAAACAGACACAAAAACTAAGAGAGTTCATATGCAGCGCTTAAATTTTTAAAAGCACCAAAACCAAAAAAAAACGCTTAATTTAAAAATAGGGTACAAAGTTCATATAAATAATAATTTCATTTAAAATAATAATTTTAAAAATAAACATAAACAAGTAAGAGCGCTATATTCGGCCATGCCGAATCTTATATACCCTTCACAACGTGTAGTCATGCATATATACAGTCATGTACATATATAAAAACATCCCATTGTAAAATTATAAATTAACGTATGTATGTTAAAAAAAAATAAAAAATTAAAAAAAAAAAAATTATTATATATATAAAACAAACAAAAAATAATAAATAATTAAAAAAAAAAAAATAATAAAAATATAAATAAATATTAAATAAAAAATAAAAAAAAAAAAATTTTTTGGCTCAGCTGGGATTCGATGCCACATTTTCTCTTACCAGTATACACGTTTGTATGTATGTATGTTGTTGTTGTAATGTTGTTTTTGTGAAAAAAAATCGAGGTGGTCGTGGGTTTTTGCTCATATCTCAGTTGTTTATGTACCGATGTTTCTGATTTTCAATACCGATCTACTCCCGAATATTTCTGATATTTTAATACCTTACCCGGGTCCAACCTATGTCTGGGGGCTTCAAAAAGTTGATTTCAACATACACACGGACAGATGCTCAGACGGACAGACTGACAGAGCTTAATCGACTCCGCTATTCATAAGCTTTCAGAAAATATATACTTTATGGGGTCGGAAATGAAAATTGCAGAAATTTCACACGGAATGACAAACCTTTTTCACAGTGTGGAGGGTATAAAAATTAGAGCTTTAAGTTGCCAGTTGAGCTCTGAAATGGCTTATTTTAAAACTAAAGTTCGGCTGTTATTACTACTCGAGCCTAAGTCTATAGATTTTATTATCTAAGTATGTATACCAACTGCCCACAACCTTCTGAATTTAAAATTACCCAACAAAAATTGGGAAGTAGTGCAAAGCTTATTACATTTTCAAGACTTCAAAATTAGTAGTGTAAAATCATTTATTTCAAATGACTCCCTTAATGCTAAGTAGTTTGTCATAAATAATATGCTTTGAAATGAATGCAACATCATTCAAAATACCTTTAACAATTCATATAAAGAAACAATTTCAACTCATGAAACAAAGGTTACTTTCAACTAAATATAAAGGGTGTTTTTTTAAGCCCGATAGAACTTGAAATTGTAAAAAATAACACAAAAAATTAAATTGTAATCAAAATTTTTTTTTTATTCGAAAGATCAATACGTGACATTAACATTTGAAAATGATTTCGGGCATATGGGTACCGCGGCTGTTCTTGACGAAGCGCATTCTGGACGTCCAACTTTGGGCCACTTTTTCGACCACTGCTGGCCGTATGTCACGAATAACACGAACAATGCTGGCCTCCAAGGCGTCAATTGATGCTGGTTTATCAGCATAAACCAGTGACATTACGTAGCCCCACAGGAAATAATCGAGAGGTGTCAAATCGCACGACCTTGGAGGCCAATTGACAGGTCCATTTCTCGAAATCAACTTATCGCCAAATTTTGATTTCAATAAGTCGATGGTTGCGTTCGCCGTATGGCACGTAGCGCCATCCTGTTGAAACCACATCTCCTCCGGATCAATGTCATCCATATTTTCAAACAAAAAATCATTGATCATGGTGCGGTAACGATCTTCATTGACCGTAACGCGAGCTCCGGCCTCATTTTTGAAGAAATAAGGTCCGATGATGCCACCAGCGTGAAAACCGCACCAAACGGTGCATTTTTCTGGATGTAATGGAGTCTGTAGGGTCTCTTGTGGATTGGTCTCGCTCCATATGCGGCAATTTTGCTTATTAACAAACCCGTTAAGCCAAAAATGCGCCTCATCGCTGAACACAATTTTGCGATAAAATTGGACGTCCAGAATGCGCTTCGTCAAGAACAGCCGCGGTGCCCATATGCCCGAAATCATTTTCAAATGTTAATGTCACGTATTGATCTTCCGAATAAAAAAAAAATGTTGATTACAATTTAATTTTTTGTGTTATTTTTTACAATTTCAAGTTCTATCGGGCTTAAAAAAACACCCTTTACAAGAGTTCTCTGCACTTATTATAATGGAGTGCAGGTCATCGATATGTTCATGTTAACACAATTTAAACGGCAATGAGACGCTAATGTTAAAACGATTAGTGTTTTAACTAAAGTTGAACCACTGAAAAATTACTTCTTTCTCATAGCTTTTTTTTATTAAGCTGTTTACTCTGTAAAGTAACTTTTGTCAAAGTTTGGAATGTTTATGAAAATTGGTATCAATATAAGCACTTACTTCATCAGGGTGCCAGTGGCAAAGTGACAAGTTTTTGCATATCATATATGTATGTAGGAAAATAAATGAAAGACAACACTTTTAAGAATGTATTTATGTATATGTATTATATTTTATTAAATTATTTATTTGTACTAATTAACCCGCAGTTAATTGCATGTCGTATGCGTCCTGTCCGTATGCGCAGCAACCTAAGTCGTTCGCATGAGTAATTCGTAGTTGTCGTCAGTCAAGTCCGGCTTTCTTATCACCTTACATATGTATATCTGTGGCATAAGGAATAGCCGCATAAGTTAAACTAAAATAATAACATTATTGCCATTCTGCAATTTGTAGCTACCGTATGGAAAATTTTCATTTATTTTGGAAAGCTTCATTAAAAGTAATAGCGTAAAGCAGGACCTTTCCAAATAACTTTTAATTTAAACTTATAATTTAATTAAGTTTAAGAAAAGTGATATGATCTTTAGAATATGCGGCGCGGTATTTAAAAGTGTTTATTTCAAAGACAATCAATTTATTAAAATCTAATCAAAAATTCAAATGTGCTTTAATGAAAAACTTTAAAAACAGACATTAGCAGGCTTTTCGTTATTGCCACAGATATACATATATAAATTAATATAATGTGTATAAAGTGTAATATTTTTACAATCTTAATACGTCTGATCAACTTCGATATTAAGTTCTCGTGACAATATCATTTTATGAAAAGTTGGTGCTTTATGTCTCATAAACCGTACAAGACATCATAAGTAACAGTTTTTTTTCTATTTCTTTCTGGTTCAAATAGATAATAAGCTGATGAGCTGTTGTTACTTAAGCATTGTCTACTATTTATATTTATTATTTCCCTTAAGTTTTTTTTTTAATTTTTGTAATCTTGTGTACTAAGAAACTCAACGTTACGAAAATTTTTCCTTAATTAATAATATTTCCAAATTTTAAATTTCGTATTTGGTGTCACCAAAGAAAAAGTAAAGCAATATAAAAAAAATGCACCTCACCTGACCTAAAATTTTTAATAAGCACCAAAAACAGTGCTAAAATCACCACGCTGACAGCACTGTTCCTATTATTTATGGTTGTTAAAGCAAATCTTTTGTTTTAATTGCATGTAGGATACTTTCAGTTATAACAGTTAGAATAGTAGATCGAAAAATAAACAAAATTTTAACGCACAAATAATGAATTTAGTACGGGAATGTAATTGAGAGTGATGGTGAGAAGCATACGTAATTAGAAATATAAATACGAGGGCGATTAATTTTACTCTTTACTTACTGAGATGTGACAAATTTGTTATTTGCTGTTTTCATATTAATTATTAATGGACCAATTTTGTTTTAGTTTTAGAGCTTTTTAAATTATGTGCGAGAATCATAAAAATTAACAAAAAAAAAATAATAATTTTGGCATTCAAAAGTATATTTGTAACTATCGCAAGACAAATATATGTAAATGTTTGTTATATGATTTTATTTCCCAATTTTATTTTTTGATGATTAAAATCATGTAGTTTGAACAAATATATTTAAAATTAATTTTTTTGGACCTGATGTACATAGATTTGTTTATAGAAAACCAAACGCTACACTTACTGATCCCGATGTTATGCCGACACATATTTGTCTCGCACTGTATATTTTATTTTGAACAGTGATTAATCATAAGTTCTGTTCTGTTCCTTTATACAAGATGTACGCAAATTATTTTTGATATCAAAATAATTTCTCAATATTTTTCATTTTACATTTATTGTACTACATAGATGAGATTTTTGTCCAAGTGAACTAAAATGAATTTTAGCTTCATTGTCGAAAAATCTACAATATTGTTAACTTTTTGTAATTGTGATTATAATTATATAAGGTGATTGCAGCTCGAAGAAGATTATTAGATTTGTAATTACGCGAGAAAAGATAAAAAAAATCTATTATTTGGAAGAAAACAACTGGAAATCCGGTTATTAATTCTGAATAGAAATTGGGACTTTCAACAGAGGTTCACGTAGTGCGAAATCCTTTCTGACCCTCATGTTTGACTGTCTCAGCAAATCACTATTTTCGGTCCTAAACTAAGAGCAATGACTTCTCAGATCCTTCTAAAAGCTAGCTGAAGTGAGAAGGCGGTTAGCCGTGTAGCCTGAATGGTTGCTGACCAAGTAGGTATATTGGATGAATATTTGCTAAAGCATAACAGAATTGTTGAATTGGACATGAAGATAAAGGAAATGAGGCCCAGTTATACACTTTTCTGAAATCTTATTTGCTAACGAATCACCAAAAGCGCTCTATTCTCTCTAAAGTATCTTGATCTATTTAAAAAAAGTCTATGTAGAAACGGTTGGTCAAAAGTCACCATGGGGTTTATAAATTAAAAAGCATTTTCTTGTATATGTTTTTTAATTTTAGTTCTTATTTATTCATCGATCTTTTTAAGTTTAGCCTAATATATAAATTTTCCTGAGTTCATTTTTAAACATTTTTATTTTTACAAAAACTTTTTTCATTGAAATAATGAAAGAATAACCTGAGAAAGAATATTTTGCGGACACTAGCCGAGTGGAGTGAATTTTCGAAACCAACTGAGATTTCATCATCAGCACTCTTTGACCGGTGATGACGTGCTGGGTGTAAACATCATTCATTTAGCTTTGAGGTAATAATGAAGAGAAAAGAGCCAAAGAATTTGATTATTTAAATAATCCACCAACTATTTTAACGTAAAGAGCCGACATTTAAGAGCAGAATTTTACCCCATTAAGCAAGTACTTATTGCTAAGTTCATAAACAACACCATAAACGGTTTTCCTTGAATCGGTAGAATGCCTTTAAATTGCACTGCAGAAAATACTGAATGTGTAAGAGAAAGTGTCTACAAAACACCATAAACATTTGGGAAGGCCTTTACTGCTATTCTCATATGACGTACAATGGTTGCAAGAATTAAAAGCAGCAGATCATGAGCAACGATAAGTTTTGCAAATAAATTTACATCTTATTATGAGTAATGAAGCTGATTTTCATTTCAATGGCTGTATTAATATGCAGAACTGTAAATTTTGGCGTGGTAAAAGTCCAGCAATTGCTTTTCACTAAATGAATAATATTGTGTGTTATGACATGAAAGTATTATCGAACCTTACTGCTACGAAAAAAAAACGAAAGTGCTGTAGCCGTAAATGGAGCGCCATATCCTTGTTTTCAAAACAAACCCGATATGTGGTTTTAGAAGGATGGGGACACTGCCTATATTGCTCGAGATGCAATTGCACTTTTAGGTAATCTTTATGAAGAATAAATATTTTTCATAATTTGCGAGAGTTGTCAGTACTCGACGGTTCCTACTTTTTGTTTTGATTATTTTCAGGAGCAAGCTAATGTAAAAGTCTGAGACGATACTTGAATACTGTGCCAACATTGTTGCAGATATTCAACTGATACAGGCACAAATCTTTAACAATTTTATGAAAAATAGGCTAAAACAAGTCCATCATAGCGACGCTGAAAACAAGGGTTATTTCGGTTATATGTAGGAATTCCTACGTTTGTTAAATAATAAAAAACTTCAATTATATTCTTTTATTAAAGTTAATTCATTTATTTAAAGTTTTTCTAAGTTCTAAAAATAACCACAAATATAATTACCGCGCTAGTCTGTCCCAACGTTACTTCTACTACTGTCCCTACTTACTTAAAAAATGTCCAACCGTCATCCAAAGTAAGTACGCTCTCATTTTATTTAATGTCCATCCCGTTGACTTTGTCTGCAAATTCATCATCTATCTAACCCTTTCTTGTCTGTTCTGTCCGTCAATCAACCAATCTCACATATATTATTTTCCATAGTTTGTGTATAAACCAAATTGAAGGGTGTGTGTGAATGCATTCTTATAAAAATTTATTAAATTTGACTTTTTGCCAACCCGGTATATATAGATTTGGTTTATATTAGACAAGCATATCGATTCATAGTTGACACTCGAGAAGCACATGATCAACAATGCTAGAAAATATCGATTTAAATAATGCGATACATTTTGTCGTATTACATTGAAGTACGAGCCCGATATCAAATATTTTGTTCATGCAAAAGTGGGGATTTTTAACGACGTATTTTGGGTCAGCTTGAAACTTTATAAAGTTTTTGTAAAAGGTATAATGTAATTTTGATATTATTGATTTAAATACTGACCTTTTCAAGAAACTTACATATACAGTTTAATGACAACATTTCACTTTTCACACCCGAAATCTTATTAAAAAAAAAAAAAAAGCATACAAACATATATACAATCATATACAAATATAATTTATTTTGGCTTTCCAAAGATTGACCTTACGATTTAGTTTTATTTAACTTTTGGTTATAAACTACCTTGGAAATCTAACTCCTATGGCCGAATCTCTTCAAATGACTGTGAAAAATGTGTGGTTGTTTTAAAGAAAAATATTTCTTTTCACAAAATGCACACAAGTATGTTGTCAATTTTCAGCTACATTGATTGTTGATATCGAATAATTTAACAATAAATGTCTATAAGCATCATCTCATCATCTACATAATTGTCATTATTTTACTAAACTGTGTCTTTCAACATGTGGAACGTAATGACAGCCTTATTTATTTTTCTTTCTTGAGTAAACAAAGAAATAATATTTTAGAATCATATAAGAATATTGTATTTAACCCGGCAAGACAACTTGTATAATACTTATAACAATTATTATGTTTAATTTGTTTTGGCATTTGGGACGTAGGATTTAACCAACCAAAGTTATAATATATTTTCAACAATTTTATGAGGACTAAAGTGATTTCTAGAAGAAAGATTTGAGAAAGATCTTAGTATACAGCCAGGTTCTTGTACAAGGAAAATTTTTGTAGGAGTCAAAGATAAACCACAGAGATTTTCTTGTATGGGGTTTTCCACTTGGTTCTTGATAACGTAAAGCATTCACAATGCAATCACTCTTACACCTTTTAATGTGTGAGTGAGTTCAAGAGAATGTTTGAATTTGAGTAAACAACACTTTTAAAAATAGCTAAAATTTACTACCAAAATTCCCAGTCAGCGACTGCAATTACAAAATAAGCTGTATCATTTAGCGAGATAACCAGTTCTTAACCAGTTCTTAATAATAAAATGTGATTAAAACCATATAAAAAGTAAAAGCAACCTAATAGAATAACCGAATAACACATTCATAATAATAATTACATTTAAAAAAACAAACTTCAAGCAGACACAACGACAGACAAACGTTTAAATTCACTTAGATGTTAACACAAATATAATTAAGCACACGCTTATGAACACACATGCACCCGTTGCCATGTATAGAATAAGAGAAAGTGTTAATATTTGTTAAACGTTTTTTATATTTTTTTTTTATTACACACAGGCACGTTCTCAAAATTACGCACTTAACACTCAAACATTTGACAATGCGTATGAGTAATTAAAATAAATATTTATTATACGTTTGCCCACACACTAAGCAATTAGATTATGTTGATTACAAGGCAAATGATTAATGTTATTATGATTTTAATTGAACTATGGCCAAACAAAACTGGAGGTAGTGCCAAGTGAATTACATTTTCAAGACTTTTAGATCGGTAGTGTAAATGACGCCCTTAATGCGAAGTAATTTCTTTAAAATGATCTGCTTAAAAATGAATGCAACACAGGTGATTGCATTCACAGGCTGTCTTTTTCGATATATAGAACTTTCACTTGTTTTAGTCAAGGCAGATTAATAAGGTACCCGCATGCAATCAGCTGATTGCTTTTTGTATACAATTTGTCAGACTTTCCAACTTTTTTTTTTTAATAATATGTCTGCATCGGTCAAACTTAATGTTTTTAGTTTTATTCTGCAATAAATAATTTTCATGTTCAGTTTCTTTAAAAAAAATTAAAAAAATAAAAAAACCCAGAATAAAAAATTTTCGCATTATTGTTTCTTAAAAAAAAGAATAAAAAATATGAAAACATTGTGTGACATATGCAGACGTAAGTATATACATAGACAAAATGCATGTGTTTTGGATTGTTGTGTTTGTTGCCGCGTTGCATATACCTTATGAGTATGCCTTGGGTATAACTATAGAGTTATCATTTATGAAGTGAATTTGATTTTTTCCGAATACTAAATCAAATCACCATGCAAAGCCTTACATCAGAACAACGTTTACAAATCATGAATATTTATTTCTTAAATTTGCACTCTACTCGTTAAACTTGTAGTATACTTCTTTACGTTTTCGGTGCACATAATCTTCCATCTGAACAGGAAATACGCAATACTATGAATCGATTCATGACCATATTTATAATTTGGAATAATATTCAGTCCAATAGAGATCATAGTGTGTATACAGAAGAAGCAAGCGCCGCTGTAAACAAAACTGTAACGAAGGACTCGATTTTTTTATTACGACCACTTGGGAAACTTTAAGGCAAAAAATTTACCTTCATTCAACTCAACTCAACTCAATAGCGCCGTATGTTTGGTGAATAGAATGAGAAGCACCTGGAAGTTGAACCAGTGTTTTTTTACTATATCGTATTCACTTCCGGCTTATCGGATATTTAAATAAATATAATTGTGGTTTTTGGAGGGAATATAATATCTGTGGTACTCTCGAGAATCTACTGCCAAAAAAAAGGTTGGATTGGCTTACACGTAGAAGACTGCATTTGTCTTAAAATAGATACCGATGCCTAGATTACTGTGAATGGCAAATGTTACGGTCAAATGACTCGTGGTTTTTTATTCCTCATATTGTTGTTAAATATTTGAAGTAGAAAAGGTTTTAAAAAGATCGTGCAATATGCCATACATCCCCTAAAATCATTACTTTCTTGAGCCAAATGTTTGGTTACCGACTTTTCTTAATAAATGTGCCTGTAAATTGGTCACCTAGCTTGTTTGATTTGATACCTTTAGCCTACTGATTTGGATGGTCAAAATATATCTCTGATCTGGCTGACAACGATTGATCATTTACAAGCCAACATTCGATGCACTATTGGAAAAAAAGGACCACCAATGATTGAAAAAGTGGTGCGAATTTAGCCCGCCATTAAAGCGTTCATAAAGCGAAGTCGCAAAGGCATATACCAGAAATCATTTTTGAATATTACATGTCTTAAAATTTAAAAGCTTACAAAGACAAAGCTTTGTTCATACCATTGAATTGTTTGTGTTTTATTTAAACTAAGATTGTTTAATGGCTTCTTAATAAAAAAAAAAAAAGACACTTAACACTCATTAACATTTCTTTACAACAGTTTTTAAAATGTTGATAAATCAAAATAATTATTAAAATCTAATTTTGGATTTAAGTTTTTGAACAAGCTTGGATATAGGCTATAGTTTTGGAGAAGTGCCTTGCCACAGACATGTTTTGAAAAGAGTTTCTAATAAAATAAAATTCTGAAAAAGGGTATAAGACAGTCTTATCTTCAACTTCGCTTATTTCACTAAAACTTTGACTCAAAAACAACGAAGGCATCGG
Organism: Phyto melanocephala; assembly: GCA_941918925.1. Lineage (NCBI taxonomy): Eukaryota > Metazoa > Arthropoda > Insecta > Diptera > Rhinophoridae > Phyto > Phyto melanocephala. Next base: position 127,220,242 of record OW799234.1, on the reverse strand, counting down.
TGAAAATAAAAATAAAATTCGATACAAAACTGACGTACGACATAAGGACACTTATTCCAAAAAAAAATCATTACTAAAACAATCATTTTGCATAAATTCAACGCAAAATCATATGAAACCTAAATAAATGTATCTATTAATTAATTAACTGTACAAAACATTTCCTTAAAACATCAGGTAATTTTGTGCTTCTCGTTTCTATTCAAAAAGGAAACTATTGTTTTGGACAAAAACTTTGAGAAACTGATGACGTGATTTTTATAGACTTTTATTCTTTCAAAACGTAAAAGAAAATCAAGAAAAATTATACTAAATAGTGATTGACATGCAAAATGAGTATTTATAAAATAATCAATGAGACTGTAGAAATGTTGTTGGAATTTAACGAAAACTACGTAGAGCAAGAAATTGTATCTAGTATGTAAAGGACGAATGCCAGCTGTTAAAGCCAAGGACCAAGTATAATTTAATAGAGTGTTTAGCCGGTTTTAGCTTGCCTTGTATTCTTTTTACTCTATTCGTATCATAAATAAAATTAATAAATTAACATTTTTATTGGATTTTAAAATAAAACGCAAAACTTTGAATGAAATCAGTTTATTGATTTCCCTATAAAATTAACATTTAAATCAGACAATTTGTGTTTAAATGGAGAATTATTTCTTTTGTTATACCCTTGACATATGGTGTAACGGATGTATATAGGTTTCTCATTTCATTTGTAATTTCTTAAAAATTAATTTCAGACCCAATTGAATAATGTCCATCTGTCCGTGTGTTGGTTGAAATCAACTTTAAGCAGTCACTACCTATTATCCCTCGGAATTATACAGTAAGATGCAATATTGAAATCCAGCATAATTGCCTTCAGAGATATGAGCATAAAAAGACGATTGCCTGTAATATTTTCAACATAAAAATCAAAATTGTTTAGCTCTATGTTAGTTTGTAGTCACATTTGTTACCATTTGTAATATGATATGACTCTAGGGCTATTCGTAGAATTTTGGAACAAATCGGTTGTTATTTGGTAGCGAAAGACTATTTGAAAAATATTTATTTTTTACTTTATGAAGCTGCTAAAGCACCTATTCCAGCTAAGGACACTTTAAAGGCAACAACTTAGAAGGCATTGTCTCAAAAAATACTGTTGAGAAAAATCAGTTTCAAACTAACTGGGATGTAAGCACAATAATACAACTACTTCGGAGTTTTTATCTAAAATTTATACAAGAAAATCGATTTTTTCAGCTTCTTGACAACAGAGAGGAGAGACATGGTTGTCAAGAAAGGGGTTGACTTGCAATATATAATACGCTTTAAGAAATTAGAAATGTTTGATGAGCGCTGCTACAAAATGTTGTACAATGAGTAAAACTCAATTTTTAAAAATTTATATCCTACAATCTTCTCAATTTTGATACCAAGCGAAAGGTATTGGTGGGTAGAACATATCAAGATATTTGAAAGCTAAGATGACATTTAGAGGGCAGATATGGGGGTAAAAACAATATAGTTGTGTCCCCTTTAATCTCCACAATGCAGTAAAGATATTTGGTTGTGATCGGAGTACCATGAGCTGGATCACTGCGTTGATTACAGAACATGGGAACTTCATATATCATCTGAAGAGGATGCAGCTCATAGATGATGATATTTGTAGAATGTGCCTGGAGGATGCCGAGACATGCTGCCGAGGCAGCGCATGTAGTATGCCAGTGTCCGGCGATGGCGAGCGTAAGATTAAGGAGCACAGGCGATGGGGCACCTTAATCTGAGAGAGATGCTGGCGATTACAAAGGACTGTGCGATGAGGATTATCGACAATCACCAGTCGTCAGTGTGAAATCGTTTTCCTAGTCCAGAGCAAACGCCGGTTGTGGCGCGGGACTCAGTGATTAAAGGTATACTGATCGGTGGACACGAAATCACTGAGAAGTGATAGGGGTCGAAAAGGGACTCATGATAGTAGTGGTCTGCTTCGATCTTCCCCCTACATGTATATAAACCTCCACAATACTGATAGCAAATACAAGGGCTTAGCCAGTAGCAAGTTATGAAAAATTGTAAAATCCAAGATGGCGTCCAAAACAAGATAGCGGGAGAGAGGGGGTGTAATTTTTTTTTGTAACCACGTCAATATGGGTAACAAGTGAAGGGACTTGACTAATAAAGATAACCATGATAAAACTCAAAATCACAGCTGGCCTAGGAAATAATAAAGCAATATGACGTATAACATGAAATCTTAAATCTTGGCCATATATACATATTTATATATGATAGTGTAGGCTGTAATCGGAATTCGGCACGTCCAAATATAGCGCTCTTTTTTAATTCTTTTCCTTTTTGTTTTTAGAAAAATAACGTCATCAGTTTTGCCTATTTACTGATAAAGTAGTTCGTTAAAGTTCTATATGTATGTATGTGTGTATATATACATTATTGTTTGTTCCTCTCATTCTCTATTTCCTGGTTAACGTCAATAAATCCCTTTAGTTATCCTTTAGGTAAACAAAGTTTTAACTTTTGTTTTTATGGTTTTAAGCTGCACACTGCAGCCAATGTTTTAATTCCGCACTAGTTTTACAGACAATATCATTAGAAAGTTTTAGTTTTTCTTAAAGTCATTGTTTGAAACGCATACTGTTTTGGTTTTCCTAAAAATAAAAAATTAAAATACAGCAAAAGTTGCAACTTTTCCTTTGCAGTTTCATCGACGAAGAAATAAATAGAAAAAAGAAAAGTTAAAAAGATTTGCAACAAAAGTTTGATTTTCAGGAAGCAAAAAAAAGAGAAATAAAAAATATTTTTTTAAGTGAAAACTAAGTTAAAAAGCGGCAAATAAATTTAAAGTAGAATACATTTGACAGCAAGAAATCCTGGGCAACATATCAGCCACAATCTTTGAAATAATTTCTCTTAGAAGTATTAAAGAAATATTTTTATTTTTTTAAAGACTATTTTTACACATTTTGCTTTTGGGCAGAGATTATAGAAATAAATAAATAATATACAAGGCATAAAACTTACTTACACAGAAGCAGGTATAAACTGTTTATAATAACATTAATTTGCAACTCACCTGCAAAGAAAAAAATAGAAAACAAATTAGTTAAGGTAGTAGTTCAATAAATTTGTAAAAAAGCATTTTTATATAAAATAGAAAAATCTATTTATGACCTTCAGATTTTCATCGGGGCATGTTTATTCATCAGGCAATCGCAGGTAGAAGAAAATATTTTTTTGGGACTGTTTTTTTATATATATATCTGCCATATTTATTCATCAGATAATTGCAGTTCGGAGAGAATTTAGAACATAGTTTTTTGTTTATACACTTTGACAGCTGAAATTTATAATTAGTAAAGAAAAAAATAATCGGCTGACAAAACAAGACTATCTGATGAATAAATGTGTCTTGATACATATATAAAATTTGACATTTTAAATAAATTAGAAGTTAGAGAAAATTGGTTTTATTTATTGACCTTGACAGCTAAGGTTTAATATCAGAAAATCAAGACTACTTGATGAAAAAATTAACCTTGATTGTCATTTAATTTAATAGTATCCCGTCTACCTCAAAATACATCTGGGTCGAATGTGCGATAACTCCTCCCGTCATTCAAATAACATTTCTGGTTTCAATAATTTTTGTGTCTAAGGATAAGCTCATTTAATTTATCTTATCATGAACTAACAGTTTCACTTTGACTAATTATCGCTCGCACTTGAATTTTAGCATTTATGGCTCATTCAAAAATATTCATATTAAAATAAAATGTTAAAAATTCGTTATTTTGTTAAGAATTAAAGGCAGTTTTGAATCTATATTTAATTTATGCAAACTATTGCCATTATTAGCTATACCTTTTTCCATCTTGAGGCTAAGAGCAAATCAAGAAAATTTTTTATACTCTGTTTTGTGGACTATATCCCAGAGATAATTTCCTACATATTATTTAATATATTGGCATCACACTAATTCATTTGAATGTAACGAACTGTGGTAATTGCCAAAATATATTCATGTGTATGTGCTAGAAGTTCGTGAAATGTTACAGATAACCACTAACAGATGGCACTGCCACTATAAATAATCGAACAGCACAATTTGTATTAGTAATACAACAGAGTTCGTTGTGTCTATATAAAAGTACGTTTGATAATAAACGTGTACAACAAAAATTGGAGAAAAAGATAAATAAAAAAATAAAAAAGTTAAATTAGTTTTGCTAAAAATCAACAAAGTTCTTCTAAAAATTGAAATGTAAATTTCAAGTGTTATTATTTGTAAAAAAATAAGCCCACTTTATTTAAAGGAAATAAACAAGCGTTTATAAAAGGTACAAATGAATACTACCATAGTATAGTATTCTTTGTGATAGGACTGAACAATAATAAAAACTGATTGTTTTAAGTAAGGCCTACCGATGTAAATCATATCTATATGCAAGGTGGACCAAAAGAAGTCATCCGATGTTGTTTGGCTCTCATTTTTTTTCTAAATGAAAGATTTCGATTCTGTTGTGTTTATTTGAACTTATGGTCAAGTCGAGAAGAAAATATCGGCCAAATGGGCGCCGTCACAATTGATTGCTATAGGGGCTCGTTTTTTAGCTTCGGCAAGAACTTAGGGCGACAGATTTTCGTACTCATGTCAAATGTTGTCCTTGAGGGCTTCTAGGATCTTGGGCTTATTGACGTAAACACGGTATTTTAAAAAACCCCCACAAAAAAGCCTGAAACGGTTAAATCGGGCAATCTTGAGGGCCAATATAAATCGTAAAAACGGGAGATGGGGCGACCTGGGAAAGCCGCCTTCAAAATATCGGTTTTGGCTCGCGCAGTGCACGCCGTTGCTCTGTTGTTGGAACCACATGTTCTCCAGTCCTAATTCGGCAGAAAAAACTCGGCTAACATGGCCATATAGCGTGCACCATCCACTGCTGTCATTTGGCCAGCGACGTCCTCGAAAAAAATGGCCCGATGACTCCTCCAGCGTGAACAGCGCACCATCCAGTCATTTTGAGCAGGTGTAAGGGCTCCTCGTGTATTACTTGTAGATTTTCGGTACCCAAAAAGCGATAGTTTAGCTTGCTCACGTACCCGCTTAGGTGCAAATGAGCCTCATCGCTCATTATGGTTTTGGTCAAAAACCGTCCACTGCGATTATTCCGCGTTATTGGGAAGTATATTGGTACATGGCTTGCTTACTGGTATTCTAAATTTGTCTAGTTCACAAATGTCAAAACAGATTTTCCATTGGCCGCCATTTGGAAAAATAAGAGCATCTCCCAATCGTTTGGCCCACCTTCTATATAAAACTTATCTTAGCTTGAAGTACGACTGTTGTCGTTTTCTTTTATATAATTAATAACTTTAAAATTATTGAATTTCTGTACTCGTTGCAATGACCATCTATATTTTAATTCGAGATCTGCTTCCACAGCCTTCATGATTAGGAGTTTTGCCCGTCACTTTGTTTTTCCCAGAAACGGGGTCATATATTTTTTAAAATATTAAATGGTAAAATTGTATCGGTTTTCTACAAATATTATATTGTCAAAAAAATTTTTTTTTAATTTGTATGTTAAGCATCAAGACATATTTATTCATCAGGTAGTCTTGTTTCGCCAGCTGATTATTTTTTTCTTAACTTATTTTAAATTTCAGCTGTAAAAGTTTATAGATAAAACCAAGGCATATTATCAGGTAATTGCAGTTCGGAGAGGATTTTTTTGTTTATATTTTTTATGTATGAAGTTTGACATTTGAAATAAATTAGAAAAGAAAGAAAATTGTTTTTTATTTATGCATTTTGACAGCTGAAATTTAAAAAAAGTGAAAAAAAAATAATCAGCTGACGAATCAAGAGTACGTGATGAATAAATATGCCTTGAGATAAAACAAAATTTTCTCTCCTCTCTCATTTATTTCAAATGTCAAACTTCACATATAAAAATATAAACAAAAAAATTCTCTCCGAACTGCAATTACCTAATGAATTAATATGCCTTGGTTAAGCATATTGGCTATTAATGGGAAATATTTTTAAAATAATAAATATATCGAAAAATGTCCACAAAATATACTCAAAATATCTTATAAATTAAAAATTCTCAACAAATAAAGCTAAACTTGGTTTTGTGGAATTTTATTTTAAACAAGTCAGTTATGACACCTAAAGTCTAATTCCGGCAGCATGATTTAATAGGCGCCTCTGAGAAATTTTTTAAACCACCTACAATCAAAATCTTAAGAGTTAACTTAAAGTGCAGGCGTTAGATGAGTCAAATATAATTTAAAATATACCTTAAAATTGCAGTGTTTTCAAAATATCCCTGGACATATATACAGATAGAAGACATTTTTTTATTTAACCCTTTATTTACCCCTTTATGATTTTAAGCCAATTAGGCTACTTTTAGTGAGGGAAGGATTTTATTTTCCTTTTTTTCCTTTTTCACTTGCAGGATGTAAGACTAATAAATAAGTCCTTGTTTATATATGCAGCAATCAGCATGATTTTAGTTTATAGTTAAATAAACACGAAAATTCCATTTACCTATTGTTTTATTTTATTCATTACTAGCCAAACCCGGCGCGCGTTGCTACGTCCCTTAATGAATCAATTTGCATTCTGAATTTTTATTGAATATCAAGTGCAAAAACCTAAAAATTATAATTTTTTTATGGGCGTGGCACTACCCACTTTTCTAATCACAGCACACAGCTTAGCGTGTGTGCACATTTTTAGAAAAATCGGTCCAGTGCAAGTACCTCAAACTTATAACTTTTGTTTATGGGCGTGGCCCTGCCCACTTTTCTAATCACGAAATTATAAAGTCATGACAGCCCAATATCTGTGCAAAGTTTCAGAAAAATCCGTCCAGCGCAAGTACCTCAAAATTAAAAATTTTTTAGGGGCGTGGCCCCGCCCACTTTTATAATCACGAAATTATTTAGTCATGAGAGCTCGATATGTGTGCAAAGTTTCAGAAAAATCGTTCTTGTGCAAGTAGCTTAAAATGATAAATAATTTTTTATGGGCGTGGCCCCGCCCATTTTTTCCACCCATAAACACTCCCTGGTATGTGTAAAACAACTTACCAAATTTTAAGCCCGATCGGTTTTACAGTTTCGGAGTCTATAGCTAACACACACAGACACACACACACACACACACACACAGAGTTTCACTTTTTTATATATAGATACAGGTTGGTCCAACCGAAACACACAATGAAAAAGAAAATAAAATAAAAAGTTTTTAGAGAATAAGCTTAATATCTTTTACATTGATAGCCAGATCTATGACAGTTATTTGTGAAACAAAACATCGGCCAAATTCTCGAATTCTAACCAATGGTTCATATTTTTACTGACACTGAGAAGTAGTTGACGTTCAATATCAGTAACAACTTCATCCTTTGCAATTATTTCCATACAAGGTGTAATTAGTGCAAGAAATAAAATCCACAGATCAATAGCAATGTATATATTTTGCAGTTTAATTTAAACAGTTGGCCAGAAATCAAATCAAGCTTTCAATCTTATCATGAGCGATAAAGCTGATCCTCCTGTGAATGATTTTTTTTAATAAGCACAACTGTAGATTGTGGAATTCTGAGAATCTAAGACCCTTTCATTAACCTCAATTTTACCCTTTTTAGTGTACAGTATAGTGTAGCATTGCGCCTTACTTCTTCAAAAATGAAGGAAGGGCTGTAACCGAAAATGGAGACCCCTATTGGCTTATGACAGAACATTTCTTCTGTCCTGCTATTTAAAGCAGACCTTAAATGTGGTTTCAGTAAGATGGATTCACTTCCCACACTGCCCTAGGCTTAAGGATAGTTTTAAGTAAAACTTTCAGGTAGCGAATAATTTTCTAAATTCTAGAATTAACTGGCCAGCTAAGTCGCCATATTTATCAGCACCCGACTATTTACTTTGGGGTTTTTTTTAAAGAAGCGTGCATATGTGAACAGGTTCGATATAGTAGTTGCCCACATCGTTGCAGCCGCAAATTTTAAAAGATGTTATGGAAGATGCACCTAAACGAGCACATCATTGCGAAGCTGCCCCAGGCATTTTAGTGACATGGCTTTCTATACTTCCTAAAAAAACTTTCATTTTGTTGGTTTTTTTATTTATTTAAACAAAAAAGCTATTACATTTTTAAAGTCCATGGTGACTTCTGGTCAAGCCTGTATTTCCGATAGTGTTAACTATTAACTATTTTAAAGAAATATTTTGTTTTAATGAATCGAAAACTGGGTCAGTTGGATGTGTCAATGCTTTTTCCATTCTAAGTGTATGTGTGTGAAATAATGAAAATATATCAAGAATAAAGACGTACTAAAATAAAAACAATTTCTGTAGAAATGATTTTAGTAAATTACAGCAAAAGACTTACTATTAATGGGTAGGAAATAAATTGTCAACTCTAGTAATGAAAAATAACTTTTTGAATAGAAAAAAAAATATTATTTTATATCTTATCATTTATGTTCTTATAAAGAAGAATTTTGCTTAAAATTAAACATCGATTTTTTTGTAAAAACTTATAATATTTTCCCCCCTCTGCATTCCTTTTCTTAATCTAGTTTGCAAAGCAAATATAATCTTAACTTCTCTCTTTATATTAATGAATCAATATCATACTATAAGGATAAAATATTTATTAATGTTTTACGATTTGAATAAGCTTCACATTTACTCTGCCCTTTCAATACATTATCCAGGGTAAAGCATTGATTTTATTATCTTTCGCCAAATTTAATGTCATTCATAATTTTTTTTATTTATTTATTTTTTGCAATACTGTTGTGTATGAAAAAAAAATTAATGGAAATTTCACAGAGTAAAGTAAAATTTTTGAAAGCAAATAAGTTGTTAACTATAGTCGGTATATGTACATAAGTGTAATATATGCGCCCGTCCACTTAAAGAAGCACTTGAGCAGAAAAAAACATTTTTTTATCATGTCTATTGTGGGAGAAAATTACAGGAACAGAAGTCGTAATACATTTTTAGAAATATTTATTATATTCAGAATTTTTTGTGTAATTCCATGCATACATTAAATACACTTAAGGATTAAAACGAAAATTTACTCTCTCTTCTCCCAGGAGTACATCCAAAGAAGAGTGTGTGTGTATATGGGAAAATCTATACGCCGCATATGTATATTTATTCGTAAGTACATGTGTATGTGCTTGTATGTATATGCCTCGATAAACCTGAAAATTTAAAGTCACATTTTCTTAAAAGCACACTCAAATTATTTCCATTTTAACCAGGGTCTTAAATAATATTTTTAGGGCCATTATTATAACTTGCCGATAACTAAAGTTAGGATGTTATCGGACAGATAACTAGTTTTTCGTTATTATAACTTCACTTTAACCTAAAAGTGTCCGATAAGTTAAAGGGAAGATCACTTTACCTTTAACTTTTAACGTGAGGTTTATAATTAAAAGTTACCATATTTTCTACCGTATAAGGGAATTGTTTACTATTTGCTTGTCGTTGCCACTTTGATTTTAAATAACTAATAAATTTGTTCAGCATTTGCTTTGATGCTGCCATACTTTAAACTAAATACAATTTATTTTACAGGCAGGTTGTAATAACGAAATATACTTAATGGTCAGTTTATTGCTCACGTTAACAATAGTTAACTTTTGTTAACGTGAACTCTGTCGGCAAGTTGTAATAATGGCCCTTAACTTTGTAAAAGTCAGTTAATACAAATTTATTTGTTTTTTTTTATCAAACAGGTATAATGAATTGTAATTTCGTCTAAAAAAATTATAATTTAAAAATTTTGCTTTAGTATAAATTTTAAGTAATAAATACATCTTTATAAAAAACATGTATTTTGATAAAAAATTAGAGAAAACTAAATAGCGCGAGCCGATGTTAAATAAAGTTGTTAATGAGTTAAAGAAAACTGTTGTTTGTATAAGGGTATGTCGATGGTCACTGGTAGCTAAAATAAGTGTAGATGCTGGAGAAGGTAAGAACGTAATTAAAACTGAATAACCATAATGTAACTTCTTTAGTAAAATTTCCTGTAAAACTTTTATTTTTGAATCTGTAGCATTAAATGTTTATGTACAATGTATTGAAATTATCGACCTTTCTTCTTGTGATCATCGATACATAGGTTTGTTATATTGTTTGTAGTTTCTAAACTATTCATTTCCGACTCCATAAAATACATATTTCCTGAAATTTTCTGAATAGGGGAGTCGATTGAGCATAGTCCGATTATCCGTCTCAATGTTGAAATCAGTTTTATGAAAGCCAACAACATTGGCAAGAACCGTGTGTGGTACAAAAATATCGGAAATATTTGGGAGCAAATCGGTATTGAAAATTAGCACAATCACCTTACAACTTTCTGTGGTATGAGCAAACAAACACGAGTGTCTCTGTTTTTCCTCTAATTAATAAAATAAATAATAATAATAAATAATTAATAAAATATCTAAAACAAGCTCCAAAATACAACTGCTTCGGTGTTTTACAAGCGTAAATGTTTTTTTTTCTGTTTATAAACCACAAATAAAACTAATATGGATATCAAACCATTAAAATGCAGTTAACTAGTAAAAGTAAAATATCCTTAATTAAATGGTAAATATATAAGTCGTATAGTTACGGATTTGTCCCCTTTAATTCCCACAATATTGATATCAAATGAAAAGGCTTGAGTAGAAAAGTATTGAAAAAATGTAAAATCCAAAAAGGCGTCTAAAACAATGTAGCGAATTTTTTTGACCTTATTAAAATTAGTATCAATTGACTAGTAGAAAGCACTTAACTATGTAAAAATTCAAAATAAAAGATCGATTCGGAAATAGTAAAAAAAATTGTGTAAAACATTAAAATTTAAATCTAGGCTATGAAACGATGCGGTTATTATACTTATATATGTGTTGGTGAAGGGTATTGTGAGGATTTGGCATGCGCGAATATTACATTCTTACTTTGTTTTTTTAGCTTATTAGAATTTTCTTTATAGCACATACCGCGGCACAGATTTTGAGACTGTCGTTCTGATTCGACTTTGCAGGGGGTATTTATTATAACTACAAGTTTAGCGGATTCGATGAACATAATACACGTGATTTCCGTGAGCGAACAATAGATAAAAGCACATTATACATAGATTTTTTGCAAGAAATAGTAGACTTAGCATTAATATGCAAACTTGGCAAACTTGGAACTAAAATCATCTTAAGCAAAATTGTGCTTAAGCAGCAATCTTTATTTTATCGTTAATCTTCGTTCATACCCTCGAAGACTTCATTATTCATAAAGAATATTAATTATGATATTATTAGATAACCTAACGCAGTCGTGCCCCCAAAAGACCTAATTATGTCATGGGCACAAAATCCTTTGAAAATAGCAACATATCGTCGTCTTAGTATGCAAACCTGCTAAATATATCTTTTTCAGTGAAATAAGATTGTGATGCCGTGTGCTAGAGAAAGATAGGGCACAAAAAACTACTTAATCAAGTACATTATTATTTCAGTGTTTATTCCTTATTTCAATTTCAAATTTAAAATATAAGAAGTTTTTTGTCTCTCCTGTAAAATTTGATGAGAGGGAGTTAGCAGAAATGCATATTAATTAATCTTTTTAATTTAGGGCCGTATTCATAAAAAATATTTAAGGTTTATTAAAGGCTTATTTGACAGATGTTGTAGGGAAATTAAGTTAAATAAAAAATTCAGCTGGTAGATAAGGGAAATATTTTTCTAGGATTATTGTCGGATGAGTGTTGTAAATATATATAAAAAATGTTGGGACAATAATGAAAACAAGAATCTGAAAAGCTCTTTATGCGTCTTAATTTTAATACTGTAAATTTGGCTAACTAGTATTTCGTAGCGATGTTAATAATATCTCCATTAATATCGGTACAGCATGAAAAATTAGAAAACATTTTGTGGAATATCTTTGCTAGGAGTGCGGAAAACTTGCACGTGCTAGTAAAAGGTCGATAGTAATCGATCGATAGTCTCAGTTTTTTTTTTAAAGAATTTATATAAAACTAGCTGACCCAGTCCGTGTTGCTGGCACTAAGCAAACATTAGTGTTGTATTACCACACGATATAAATTGAGCTTTTAACGAAATTTACGGCCTTCAATTAAAAATCCATGGAATACCAATCATAAAGTTTTTTTTACAAAATAACTTGCATATGGTGTAGGTATGGGCTCAATCTAAAAAGAAACGCAATTATTTAAGGCAAATTGAAAATTATATTTATTTGTTACTTCATTTTAAGGCCAGCGGAGAGACAATGTTTTTTTTTATTATTATTTAGTGTAAAAACGTATAAATTTTTTGGCGTGCCAATTCAAAAGCAAAACACATGCACCTGGCCGTGTGAAAAACATGAATTTTCCAAAATTAAGCCAGCAATAGTCAATGATTGGCTTTGTGCTTTGTTGATGGTAATAGCGCAGGCAAGACGCAAAGGCAATTGTAGCCGCTTGAATTGGAAAAGTAAATCGTTGGAAATTATAGGAATTCGTGGAACAAGTACGTCTCGCCTTTGAATCTGCCACCGATGATTGTTGCCTCGATTAAATTTCGTGAACAGTTTTTGATGGTCAATCTGGTTCCGTTGCATAACTTCGGTGCGTTTAAGTTGCGAATAAGAATTACCGGTGATCCAACCTTTAATGTTAGTACATGCGGTGGTATTCCGGGTGGTTCGAATAAATTCAAAAATTCAGTGAAATAATTAACGGCTTCATCCATTACTGTGTCAATCGATTTGTATTTGCTTAATTTTCCGGGCAGTTTCAATTGAATTTGCTCATTGAGCTGTAAATATTTTTTGTAAATAAACCGCAAACTCGGATTTTTGAATGCAACATTTCGAAAGTTTTAAAATTTTGATTTTGGATCAGTATTGACATAGGTTTTTTGTAAATATCTTTGGAACTACACCGCCTAGTAATTCTGAAGATTCCCTGAAAATTTCATTAAAATCGGTCCAGCCGTTTTGGAGTACATACGTTACATACATCCTCTTTTATATATATATTTAAATATTTGTAGAGTTTGCCAAAAAACAATATATTTTTAACAAAAGAAGTTTGTATTTTTTTAAAATTATTTTCTTTGATTTTGGTTAGGAACAAATTTTAATTTTTTTTTTCTTCATACTAAATATAGAAAATATTTTATATATTTCATTTTTTTTTATTTTTAAATATGAAAAAGAAAAATAATTATCTCTTATATATAAAAAACATCTAAAGTAGTTTTTTTTATTTTTTTAGTTTCCAACGGACTTTTTAAGAAAATTTCTTTCTTCTCTTGTTATATTACTGCCAATCCCTGATTTATGTATTATTGTGCGCATGTGCATACGCTCCTTAAAATTTTCATGAATTTATAGTTGTATGTTGGTACAATTTGCTTAAAATACTATTTATTTTATTTGAATCTTTTTTTGCATTTATATTAAAAACAAGCAACTGTTCGAAATTAACGAAAAATGGACAGATGCTGGAATCAAAAGTAAATTTACTATACAATTTTCTCGTTGCAGTACAAAACACTCAAAAAATATTTTCAACTTTATATTTGGTTGGCAATTTAATGTAACGATATGTGTACACTAAATGAAATTTCTCATTGAAAGCCAAATATTCTGCCATCTATTTTGCAAAGATTAAAAGAATCTAAGACTTAAAAATTTTATTATAATTTTTGTTTTGAAGAAATAGTATAATATTTTGCATGTTTTCTTTTATTTTTTTAATTAGTTTTTAATTTTTTATATTTTTTTTATGGTTTTTAGTACAATATTTTTTGCCTGTTTTTCTATAAAAAAATACATTCGTATGTAAATATGGTAATCAATTGTAAATGTGAATCCGTTGTTCCGATATTTCATAACCATGTCTATATGTAATTCAAATCAGACTTAGGTATATAAAAGAACAGACAAGAAAACAAGTGGCATACACCATTTTCCGTCGATAACTTGTATATATTGTATACTTAACAAAGTAGTCACAGTGGGCCAAGTCAGTGTTGCCGACTCGTGTGTTCTTATATCTTATATATTCATACAACCACATACCGTTTAAAAGGGATTTTCCTGCAGATGTTCACAATCATATTCTTATTAAAATTGATTCAGTATTTTAGTATTTTTATTTTTGTCCAAACAGTGTCATACAGACTCCACTTGACTGTTTACGTGCAGTGAACTTAACATTAACCATTTTAGGAGCTGTAAGCTTTCCAATTGCTACTTACACGTTCCCAAAACATGCATATAAGTGTAACAACACAAATAAAAAATTGTTCAATTAACATTGTTAATAAAAATTGTTTTTACAAAACGATTTTTGGTGTATGGTATAAAAACAAAACAAAAGGGAGTATAGTTGCATTTACAACTAAATAGATTACGAATTAATATGTTTCGACATACCCAGCAAGAAATCTCCTTACAAAATAATGAGTTGAAAGTACTAGAAAACAGTTCTTCACTACTTACAAATTGGCATCTAAACGCATTATTTGAACACGGCGATGTCATTGGAGGCAATTACTTACCACGCACGCTTACAACTAGGGAATCGTATAAGTACTTATTACGATGGCTTATAAATAGGTACGTACTTTTATAGCAATAAATAAGTACTTGATAACCTGAAAAATCCATTAATATTATGGGCTATCAGAAGTTGTTCGGTTTTTTAAGAACGAAAATTCTGTTTAATTATTCTGCGATACGTTGATTTGAAATTTAAAAAGCAGTGAAAATCTACAAGTCATTGCTTTATTAATCAAATGATTTGCCGTTGTTGTCAAAATTATTTTACTTATAACCTAAGTGTGTTAAACTAAATGAGATTTTTAAAAAGTTATGTATTTGAATGGCTTCTAGTAAATTTTAAAATTTTGTATTGTGTGTGTATCTAAGCAAATGTCTGAAAATAAGTACTAACATATGATATTATAAATCAAGTCATTACTTTAGTACTTCTTAGTAACACAGACGATATGTAATAGTCATTGAATAGCAAGTTGTTTAGACATTACCTTGTTTTTTGCTGGGTATAATTATGCGTAATTTTTCTTAATGTTATTGTAGGCATATTTTCGAACTATACGTTTTTTTTATATTTTATTTTTTAAATTATTTATACTATTTTGCTTTTGTCATTCTTTAAATGATTTTTGAAAACTTTAAAAATATATATGATTTGAATTTCTGTGTGCCTCTTCTTCATGTATAATATTTCTACAAATATGTAATTTAGACGTCAGTGTTGCGAAATTCTATATTGGCAACACTTGTAGTAAAACTCAGGTTTGTCTTTTCCCTTTGGTTTTACATATCATCAACACAGGCATCAACACATAGGTTTTGACCACGGGCATTTTGCTGAAGGTCGCTTCACATTATTTTACAAGTCTTTCGATTTTCACTGGATTTTGTAAAAGCAAAAAAATATGATTTTTGATCTGATTTTCACCAAATCAAATAGAAAATTTGCTAATTACAATTTGTGTCTACACTATCACACTTGAAATAAAATACATGTCTGTGTAGTATGTAAAGAGCTGTTTTAGTTATATTCATCAGAGATGGACCATTTAATACAATAGTAATTTTTCATACTTATTCTTATGGTATTGAATTAGTTTTTTTCTTTAATCATTTATTTAAAAATATACGTAGTTCATTTAAAACTTAAGTAAAAACACTTTGAATTTAAAAGTTATCTTATACAGGCATTAATAGGCACAGCAATTTTTTGTAACACAAAGTAATAAGTTATTATTCGGTTTGATAAATCGTATCAATATTGTAATAAAAAAAAAACAAATTATTTTTTATAACAATATTTAAATTTTACAAAATTTTCAGTTAGAATTTTATTTTCAATATTGGATAGTCAAAAATTTATTGTGATTGAAAATATATTGCTATCAAACCAAATTTTAATTTTCCATACCTCATTTTTGCTTCTGTAGAGACACAACTCTGATAAAATAAATAATCATAGTGTTTAGGAAAATGTCTAAAAATCAGAAGAGCTATACGACTGTCAAATTTCCATTTGTCTATTTTGACATTTCATAATATATTGTACTTTTTAATTTGATTTTAGTTTACGACAAGTGTTAATACTCAGTGTAATTGTCTGAAGCCACCTTAAGAAACTCTGGTGTTGAGACAAAGTTTACCAAAAATATTTCAAAAAGGGTATGCACAAATTTTCTTAATTTTTTCCACAAATTTTTCTTTAGGTGTAAGTACCGTGATATACTTATGTACATACATATGTCATTTGATTTAAGAATAAATTTTAATGCTAAAGTGCCTTCAGGTGAAAACATACACATGAATTTTTATTTATTAGCAGTATCGTATAAGCCAATTTCATACATACATACAAACATCATACATATACATAAATATGCACGACTCATGTTTATGCACTTACGTTTAAAAATACATACATACATGCATATGTTTGTACAAAGTTATATTTGTATCTATGTAAATTTATCCACATATGAATTACTCAAAATTGCCTTTTTTGATGATTTCAATGTGGAATATTTTATCACCACCAACAACTGCTGCCATTTTGCAAATACTATTTTAAAGCTGTCACCATTTAAGTGAGATTTAATGAGAGTAATAAATAATATAAATTCACCTACACACAAAAACAGATTTGTGAATACACAAGTCATGATAGTTTTCACTATGAAATTTTTATTAAAAAAATAAGAAGGTACTTGAAAGTCAGTTTCTTATACTTATAAAGTTTCCACATCTTTACACAATTTCAATCGAAGAGTATTAAAAAGGGTGCATTTAGAAACAGTTGATCTTTGAAATGGGTTAATAAACAAACATACAAACATAGTAAAAAATTCAACTTATTAAAAAATTTTCTTAAAAATTTAATGTAAATAGAAGTATTTTTTTAATAAAAAAACTATTAATATTTTATTGTATTTTTTTATAAATTGAGAGACTATCATACATTTTGTAACACTAAAAAATGATTAGTAAAAAGTGTTTAAATTTAAAATAAAAAATTAAAATGAAGAAATTTTTAAAGCAAAAACGATTTCCAATATATACAAGATAAAGAAGTACAAAAAAAACTATCTACTAAAATAAAACAGAAAATCTGTATATTTTTTTATGAATTTAATCAAATTTATCAATAATAATAAAAAAAATATAAAAATTTTTTTTTAATAAATAAACTACTTGAATTATGTACTTACATGTTTAATTGATTTAAATAATTTTTGTAATTGATTTTATTTATTTTTTTTAACTTAGAGATTACTGTCAGTTGAAAATATTATATTGAAAAAATAAATTAATTTTTTTTTAGGAATTCATTTTGATGAAAAGGTTTCATGCAATTTTGATTAATCATGTGAAATAGGAAGGTTAATATTTAAACAAGTAAGAGTGCTATATTCGGCCGTACCGAATCTTATATACCCTTCACAACGTGTAGTCATGCAATAACAATAGTTTGTATCACGATGCATCTCGTATGAAATACGTACATACATATAAAAACATACATATATATACATACATATATGTATATAAAAACATCCTATTGTAAAATTATAATTTGAGTTTACGTATGTACGTATGTATGTTTCAAAAAAAAAAAAATATATAAAAAAAAATAATAAAAATATAAATAATATATAAAGTAAACAAAAAATTTTTTGGGCTCAGCTCTGATTTGATGCCACGTTTACTCTAACCAGTATACCACGTTTGTATGTACATATCTGTTGTTGTTGTGGAAAAAACTAGGCGGTCGTGATTTCTTGCTTATATCTCAGAAAATTATTGGGCGATTGTGCATAATTTCAATAGCGATTCATTCCTGGATATTTCCAAGAGATTGATACCATATACAGATCTGAGGAACATATAGTTGCTTCTAAAAGTTGATTTCAACAAACACACGGACAGACGGGCAGACGGACAGACGGTTAGAGCTTAATCGATTTCTCTATTCATAAGCTTTCAGAAAACATATAATTTATAGTTGGAAATGAATATTGTAGAAATTACAAATGGAATGACAAAGCTGTATATACCCTTGTGCACCACAGGTGAAGGGTATAAAAATGCTCAATCAGCAGATTAAAATTCTAGTAAGTAAGTAAGTACACATTTAGATAGACTTTTAACAGACTTTGTTACTAATAAATGTCATAGAGTACATGAATTTAATTTCAGATAGGACTGACGTCAATATTCCTTGCAGCCTGATGTACTCTGATGGAGTATTTCTTTAATATACATATAAGTAATTATTTGAATTCTTTGCTTTGTTTAAGATGCACCCTCTTTACTCTTGAAAATATAACGTTTTTTATATCACCCGTTCCTAAATCTGTTTTCTGCTTTGTATTTTTGTATGTTAAAAATAAATATATAAAAGAATTTTATATTTTCTTTTCAGATTTTTTTATTTCAAACAGGTTCAATAATTTATATATATTATTGATATAATAAATTATTTTTTTAAATTAATCCCAAATTTCAATTACAGGCCTGATAAATTTAATTTAAATTAAATTAAATATTCTAGGAATATTAATTAATTTTTTGTAACCGTTTTAATTGATATTTTTCGTAATATATTTTCAATTAAAACTATTAATTTTCATTTAATTAATAGTATCATTTTGATGATTGGAGTAAAATCAAATAAAATTGTATTTAATTGTATTGATTTTGTAATTTTCTGCGTAAACAACAACAATGATTTATGTGATTTTAGACTAATTTAATTTTCTTTTTAATAAAAGTTTATATGGCCCTTTGTTGCAGCGAACACTAAAGCTTTCTTATGCTTTTATTAAACATAGTGTATGAAATGGGTTAACTGTATAGACATACATGGTTCATGTCTTGCCTAAAGTGTTTTTTTTCGCTACTTATTTCAACACAAAAGTTGTTAAAAAGCTTTCTTAAACATAAACCAAGAAACATAACTATATAACAATATTAAAAAGAAGCTTTTTAGAAAGCTAAACGTAACATAAAATAAAAACAACTGTTAATAACAGCTAATATGGTTAAGAAAAAGTATTTTCAAAAGATTTTGAAAAGCTGGTTTTCATACAAGAGACTTTACCACAGAGGGCAGTTTTAGCTTCCCTGCAGATAATATTAAACAACGTCGGTGACTAATTGAAGCTGAGCAACAAGTGTTCGTGTCTTAACGATTGTAGTAATTTTAAATGTTGTTAAAAACTGTATAATGATAGTTAAGATACTTCATCGAGTGGTGACAAAGAGTAGTTTTGAATTTACTTCAATGTTATACAAAGCTGGGTTATATGGCCCAGACCTTGAACATCGCAATATTCAATCGACCATGATTTCTCAATACATTTAGGTCTTTGGTCTTTGGACTAGACCAAGCTTATTATGGAGAAAACTATACATGCGTGAGTGGACGATTCTCGTTCAATGCAGAGTTATTGCAGCATTGGTAAAAACAAAACATTAACTATCGACTATTTATTTACAAACTTTTAATGCCACGTACGTATTAGTCTGTCGAAAATATCTACTTTATGAAATAGGAAATAAATGTTGTAGAAATTTCATAAGAAATAACAAAGTTTTTTAAACTCTTGGCGTCACAGGTGAATAACTGAATAACTCAAAATTTACAAGAAATAAAAATTCATACAAGGTTATTCAAGAAAACCACATACTTATAAATATAAAGTTGTATTAGATTTGAATCTTCTAAAATATTTAGCTCATACACGGACATATAAACACTGATTGCCTGTCCGGTGGCGAATTTGGGCGACATCGTCACAATGGGATTTTTATTAACGAATCACTGCTACAGAATTAGTTTCAAGTCAAAATTTGCATGAAATTATCGTAAATGAAAATTTCATCGATGACTACACGTAACAATGACACAAACAAAGGGAGTTCTACATGATAATATCATAAAGAGCCACTACTCTTTTGAAAGTTGATATTTAGCGAAATGAGTACACACCCAGAAAACAGAAAATCACATTCATTGCCAATCGAATGGTTTAGTTTCTGCAGTCGAACTTTTCATTTGTGATTATAAAATTTCTATTGAAATGTAATTTATTGGTGCTGACTAAGGAGTGTATCGAAAAAAATTTTTAGTTGCATTAAGTTAAATTAAACTCAAATCGTGCAATATAAAAACTCACATTTATTGGCGTATTGTACAAATTTATTTATAATTGAAATCTTAATTTATTATTTTGTATTTCTAATTAACTTTTTTTTGTTACCTTTTTGGATGAGGTGGTGCATCTATACTTAAAATCGGAAATGTTCTCGTACACCTTTCCTGTGTTTTATCAATTCCTTTTTACAAGAGCCCAGTACCTATCCAGGGGCCTAAGTTATGGACAGTTAGATGGAGATGCCTCTCGTGGTACAAAAATGACATTATTCTTTGGATGCCACTCAAGTGCCTTTTTCCATAGTGACATGATGCCAAAGCAGGCCAAAAATATGTAGGCACTCGGTGCTGTCACAAAAAAGGTAAAAGTCGTTTTTGTAGGCACTCAGTGATATAAATTTCTGTGTTTATCATGCCTATTGCCACAAATTATTGGCTTCGTTTGCCAAAACTGCAAATCGCTTGCCAAAGCAGAAATTTCTTGGGGAATTTTGTTTGTTTTTTTTTTTGTTCGGAACTCATTCTGAACATTAAAATCTTGGTAGAACTTCCACAACTAAACTACGCGATTAGTAACAATTCAGCATTTGTCATCTATGACTAAGCAATTTGTCACGATAAATCCTCACCGGATACTTATTATTTAATTTAGTGATGTCCTTCTGTCTTTCAGTAATTTGTCCTTCAGTGTGTATGCTTAAGTAAAATTACTAATACCCTAGAATTTCAACGTACACATTGATATAAAAGTATTTTTTTCCCCAAAGATATGGCTTAAAAGTCTTTTTTGAAAATAAAACAATTTTAAATACATTTTAAGTGACATCAATATTGACCCGCCCTTATTGCAAACCACTAGAGGAAATATTTTATGCTTCGAAATTCATATTTTTTAACATCAACAAAATATTAATTTAATATTCATGGAAAACTTGTTTTTTAGTTAATAATATTTCTCGTTGCCCTCTTTTTTATTTTAATTCATTTAAATTACAGCATTTATTTTTAAATACAATCTGTAATGTAATGAAGAATATAAGAAATTCGCAGTGTGTGCGTACAAATGGCAATTTCAGTCAATTAAGAAACTTAGAACATTAAGCTTTATCAGTTTTATGTCTTTTAACAAAATATAAATATTTATGAAGAAAAGGAGTCCAATGGCCAAGTTTCGTAAACTTTATTCAAACAAATTTCTTATTAGCCAGCTCTTCAAATTCAGCAACACCTGGAAGTGACAGATATTTATACTCATTTTTAAGGTTTCAATGAAACCTTAATAGAACACACAATGAATGTTGATAAAGTAAGCAGGGTCAGAGGAAATATGTATGTATGTATGTACGCCATTATCCTGGCGTCTAATTATAGCCAGAAAAATCAATTTTAATAGCGACAAACATATATAACAAGGTAAGGAGGGACTGGTTTTTATAAGTTCTTTTAACTTAAACTGGTTGCAGGCTTTCCCTACGCTGGTCATATAATTATGTCATATTTGCTAACTGCGCTAATATTTTATTACATTTAGTTTACAAACTCTGCTTAAGTACTTTCAAACAGAGACAACAACAACAACAACAACAAAAACCCGAATGCTAATAATTGCTAATTTAGTTAATGATCCTCTGAGCATAGTTTTAGTTAGCAATTTAAGTTCCACTATAACCAAACAAAAGCCACTGCGAATGCTGAGAAAGCCTTGCCTTCATCTGTTGACATGTTTTGCTTAAGTAATGCCAGACAGCGACAACAATGAAATTATTGACTGCTACTTGTTTCATATTTACAGAATCCTCTTTTATTGTAAAAAAGTTAAGAAGAGATAGCAATTGATTTGAAAAGGCTAACTACATTCTATTAAACAAACTTTTTTTATTTTGTGGCTTACATTTGGCAACTTTGTGTAAATTTATCTACGAGGTTGCTCAAGAGTCACCATGACTCTTAATAATTGAATAACTTTTTCGTTTATATACATATTTTTTTAAATTTTATTTACAGCTTTTGTAAAAACAAAATTAAGTATTTTTTTTTACATTATTTATAGAAAAGGATCTCACTTGACTGACTGCCGATTTCACCTTCACAATATTAGGCTTATTTTAGAGCACTTTAGACATTATCTTTAAGAACTTGTAACTGTATTGCTTAAATATCTGCCATAATGTTGCCCTAAGTTCAAGGCTTATCTAGTTCATATATACTTGTTTCTTCAAACAACTCCAAAGAAAATAATCTGGTTCTGCTTAATTTGGTTAGCACGATGGCCATTTAATTTCAGAGTGTCTGGAAAATTTTTGCTCTTTAAAGTACCATTGTGTGTTCAGTGGTTCCATCTAACTTAAAACACATCTCAAGTCTGCTTTCAAGAGCAGGACAAAAAATATATTCAATAATAAAACGATACCGTTCTTCATTTACGGCTATAACACTTCCATCTACATTTTCGAAGATAAGACCCCCCAATGCCACACCATACTTTACACCTATTAGAGTGTAAGTGGCGTTTAGGAATGGTTTTTGGATTGTTGGAATATCAGAAACTACAGTTGTAGCTATTAAAGTAAAAATGAGCTTCATCACTCGTAATCAGATTTTCAATAAAATTGATTTAATTTCTGACCCACTGTTGAAATGATGCGGGTTTTAATTCTTGCATTTTAAATGGAAATAACAGCAAATATTTTTTCAAAATGCGCCGCAGTCACTTATACCTGAGCAGAACGCCTTCTGGTAAACGTTTTTGGCTCTAGTTTTAAAAGAACTCAAAGTAAAACAAAAAAAAAATAATTAACTAAATATTACTTACTTTATGTTCTTAACACAATCTTCTATATATATAAAAGTGAAACTCTGTCTGTCTGTGTGTGTGTGTGTGTTAGCTATAGACTCTGAAACTGTAAAACCGATCGGACTCAAACTTTGGTAAGTTGTTGTACACATACCAGGAAGTGTTTATGGGTGGAAAAAAGTGGGCGGTGCCACGCCCATAAATAATAAGTTATAATTTTTAGCTACTTGGACTAAAACTTTTCACACATATTGAGCTGTCATGACTATATAATTTCGTGATTAGAAAAAGGGACGGGGCCACGCCCATAAAAGAGTTATAATTTTGAGGTACTTGCACTGCACAGATTTTTCTGCAACATTTCACACATATTGAGCTATCATGACTATAATTTCGTGATTAGAAAATAAGACAGGGCCACGCCCATAAAAAAAAGGTTATAATTTGAGCTACTTTCACTGGACCGATTTTTCTAAAACTTTGTACACATATTGACCTATTATAACTTTACAGTTTAGTAATTAGAAAAGTGGGCAGTACCACGCCCATAACAAAAAGTTATAATTTTTAGCTACGTGCACTAGATCGATTTTTCTTAAACTGTGCACACATATTGAGTTGTCATGACTATACAGTTTCTTGATTACAAAAGTGGGTAGTGCTTTTTGCACTTGATATTCAACTAAAATTCAGAATGCATTTTTATTCATTAAGGGGCGTAGCAACGCGCGCCGGGCTTTTCTAGTGCTTGATATTTTTAGATATTTAATATTTAAAGATTAAGCAAGTAAGAGCGCTTATTCGGCTATGTCAAATCTTATATACCCTCCGCACACATTTACAACTATGTATTAGCAATCGCCAGCTTTTATTTTTGTTTTAGCTAAATCGATTTCTCTATCCATAAGGATTCAGAATATATATCGCTGGTTACAAGTAGAAAGACCGTAACTCAAACAATTGTAATTTTGCAGGCAAAGGTAAAAACAGAAGTTGTCATTATACAATTTCTTTTGTAAAATTGCTTGTAAAACTGTTAGATTTGATACTATTGCAATAAACTTTTATGTCGGGGCAGTTTTCGTATTTATCAACAAAATTAGATTCAAGACCATAACTGCCAATAACATAGTGAAACTGTGTTTTCAAAAGTAAGTTAGGAAATCGATAAACTGAACTTTTAATCGACGTTATATTGACCCTTTAAACCATTTTGCTTGCAAATGGTGGTGGATACATATTTTGTATATACGCAACAAAGGCTTCAAGAAATTCCTTAGGACTTTGGTTTGGTAAAAAACAGAGATAGTTGTATTCTTTCGCTCATATCTCAGCTCGTAATGTACTCACATAATTAATTTTTAATAGTATCTTTCTCGAAAACATATCTCATAACTCGATATTATAGAATAGACTGAAGTGTACGTGGGTGGTGAAAAAAATTTGTTTTCAACATACACACGGGTAGACACCTGAGACGGACTTAGCTCAATCAACTCAATGAATAAATGAGAATGACAAACTTATATACACTCTTATGTGAAGGGTATAAAAATAAATAATCTGTTTATCAGCTAAAACAAGTAAGAGCACTATATTCGGCTGTGCCGAATCTTTTATACCCACCACCAATTTTGTGTACATTTAAAGCACAATATTTATTATTTTGTTAATCGCTATTGAATAATATCTTTATAATAAAATATGTATCACTTTCTTTGTAGAGGGTGGTTAAATTTTTTAGGGCCCATGTTGAAGGTGAACTACACCTAGTCTTTAAATTTGTTTTCTGCATTTCACTTGACATTTCTCAATCTCAAACTTACTCAATTTGATCTGTAGAAAGATACGCAAATGAGCAACTCTTTAAAGTTATTCAGGTTTTTTTATGAAAATGGGTGTTTAAATCAAAATGCATTTTGTGCACTTCGTAATTCTTTTGATCAACATAATCATTCAAATTCATCCACAATCAGGAAAATTGTAAAAAATATTTAAATTTCTGCAAAACAGGTCTGTATAAAATGTTAGAAAATCTGTGAATGCCTTCTTATTTCGTTGAATGGGAAGCATGGTTGTTTTTTTCGATAGTGTGGCAAAAGAGCAGTCAACCTCGACTCATCATCGTGCCCAACAATTGAGCATCAACATTGTCATTGAAAATTTGGACCATCAGATAGAGGAGTGGCGCCAAGGATGGGGGGGGGGGCATTTGGCCGATATTTTGTTAAATACATAATTGAACCGTACAAATATTATCATTACAAAAAGAAATAATAATAATTTCCTAAATAATTTGAATAATTCAACATCAGCCCTTAAAATTTAACCACCCTTTATAACTTCGATATGCTACTAAAAGGCTTTTGTAAATGTAGTCTTTTAATGAACGTGGGCGTTAAAGTAGGCGTGTTAATAAAGTTTCTGCTAAAAAATACAACTTAGATATTTCAATATAGTTCTTTATTTTCCCAAATTTTTCTCAATAGAGAAATTACATGAAGTTAAGAAAACCCGTTATATGGGAGGTAGGCGTTATAGTAGGCGTGTCACCTAAACTTTTTGGCACAACAACTACATTGATTAGAAGGATATATGTAGCAAATTTCCTCATCATACCTCTAATTTTGTCTGTTTTAGTGGGCGTTATAGTAGGCGTGTTAAAGTTATTTTTACGAATGAGTACATTTTAGATGTTTCAATATAGCCTTTTATTATTCCAAAATCTTTATTAATAGAGAAATTATATGAATTTTAGGTAAAACGTTATATGGGAGGTGGGCGTAAAAGTTGGCGTGTCACCTTAATTTTTTTGTACAATAATGACACTGCCTAGGGGGATATACGTAGCAAATTTGATCATCATACATCAAATTTTGGCGGTTTTATGAGCTTTGAAATTTCATTTAAGGTAGATAACGTGAAAAGTGGGCGTTATAGTAGGCGTGTCAAAGTTATTTTTGCGAATGAGTACATTTAAAATGTTTCAATATAGCCTTTTATTATTCCAAAATCTTTTTTAATAGAGAAATTATATGAATTTTAGGTAAAACGTTATATGGGAGGTGGGCGTAAAAGTGGGCGTAAAAGTGGGCGTGGCACCTTAATTTTTTTGTACAATAATGACACTGCCTAGGGGGATATACGTAGCAAATTTGATCATCATACCTCTAATTTTGTCGGTTTTATGAGCTTTTAAATTTCATTAACGGTAGATAACGTGAAAAGTGGGCGTTATAGAAGGCGTGTCAAAGTTATTTTTGCGAATGAGTACATTTTAGATGTTTCAATATAGCCCTTTATAATTCCAAAATCTTTATTAATAGAGAAATTATATCAATTTTAGGTAAAACGTTATATGGGAGGTGGGCGTAAAAGTGGGCGTGGCACCTTAATTTTTTTGTACAATAATGACACTGCCTAGGGGGATATACGTAGCGAATTTGATCATCATACCTCAAATTGTGGCGGTTTTATGAGCTTTTAAATTTCATTAACGGTAGATAACGTGAAAAGTGGGCGTTATAGTAGGCGTGTCAAAGTTATTTTTGCGAATGAGTACATTTTAGATGTTTCAATATAGCCCTTTATAATTCCAAAATCTTTATTAATAGAGAAATTATATCAATTTTAGGTAAAACGTTATATGGGAGGTGGGCGTAAAAGTGGGCGTGGCACATTGATTTTCCGTTAAAAAAAAGCCTTTCACCAAAAAGAGAAGTGTGCAAAATTTCAGAGTCGTACATCCAATTTTGTTGGTTTTATGACGTTTTTGTTTTTAAATATACCGAAAAATACACTGTGCGGTATAAATTTTCGTACATTTTGATCGATAACTCCTTTCCTAATGATTAGATTTAGGTAATTTTTGGTGAGAGATATTGATTTGACTCGAGAAATATATATTCGAAGTTTCATGACTGTACGTTAAGCCATTTGGACACAATACCATTTTATTCGATGTTCGTAGGACACGGTTTTTTCGACCTACTCTTGCATTCCGAGCTATAACTCACTTCCTAATATTCCGATATAGCCCATTTTCAATACCAAACAAACCTTGTCTATAAGAAAGATTCTGGCAAAATTTGAGCCTCCTAGCTTTTTCGGTGCGACCTCTATCGTGCTTTCAACAGACGGACAGACGGACAGACGGACAGACGGACAGACGGACAGACGGACAGACGGACAGACGGACAGACGGACGGACATAGCTAGATCGTCATCAAATCAAACCCTGATTCAGAATATATATACTTTATGGGGTCTAAAATGGATATTTCGATGTGTTACAAACGGAATGACAAAATGAATATACCCCCACCATTTTTTTGGTGGCGGGCATAAAAAGTATAAAAAAAATAAAATATATTAATAGAAAAATTCGAAAATATAAGTAAATTACAAATACAATTGTAGCAACATTTTTCCTTTATACATTTTGGGACCATGTGGCTTCCACAAAGCAGATACATCTTTAACGACTTATCGTAGTTGTGTTTGCGTCTATGTTCCGTTGCACAAGTTATTTTAGTTAGTGAGTGTAAGAGCATTTATAGGTTCGTCATTCCGATTGAAATTTCAACAATATTCATTTCATGAATAGGGGAGCCGATTAAGCACTATCCGTCTGTCCGTGAGTATGTTGAAATCAACGTTTTATAGACCCCGACAATGGCAACACCCGTGTAAGGTTTCGAAATATCAGAAATATTTGGCAGCAGATTGGTACTAGAAATCAGCATAATTACCTAATAACTTTGTAAGATATGAGCAAATATACACGACTAACTCGTTTTTTGTTTGTTTTTTACAAAAATTAAAATTTTTCAGCCCTAGAACAAGGTTGTTACTATTTATAGATGTATGTCTCAAGAGATATGCATGAACATTTTTGGACAAATTGGTCACTTATCGGCAAAGTTATAGGCAAAAATTATTTGAAAAATATATATTTTTTAAATATATTAAATTTTTTGAAACTCCTAAACAATTTTTGACCACGCTTAAGATACCAAATTAAAAGCCGTATTCTCAGAAATTATCTCTAAAAAAAACAGTACAAAATTGGTTTAAAACCAATTGAGATATAAGCAGCTGAGTACAACTGCTTCGGTGTTTTTCCTAATATTTACAAACGGATATCGATTTTTTTTTAGTTTCTGTACAAACGAGATAGTCAATATAGGGATAACATAAAGGAAATGAGTATTAAACTAAAGTTAGATATGAAAAGAAAAAATCCAAGATGGCGTCCTAGATTAAATGGCAAATATACAAGTCCAAAAAATAGTAAATACGGCTTTGTCTCCTTTAACCCGCACAATATTGGTATAAAATAAAGCCAGTTGAATGCGGTAATATTCAAGATGGTGTCTTGGAAAAAATGGCAGAACAATTTTTTAACCCAAACAATATGGGTATCAAATGAAAGGGGACTCTGATGCTGAAAATAACAAAGAACATAGCGTAGTACATTGTATATAAAATCTAGGTTAAGCTATGTTGTGGTATTTATAACTAATAACATTAGGGTGAAGGGTATTATCAGATTCAGCACGACAGAATTTAGCACTCTTACTTCGTTATACAATAAATTTGATGTCTCTAGAGTAGATTATCAAAATCTTTTTAATAAATTTTTTATTTTCTACAATTCAGTCATCACAGTGAAAAGGATAACAATACCAGGAATTTAAATCAATTGAAGCGCATTAAAATTATGAATTTGTGTCTCTTGTTTGTGTTAACAAATCTCAACTCAGCTTAAAAGAGATGTGAAAGGTAAATTGTTTAAAAAGTTTTATAGATAAATTAACATAATAAATTTTATTTAGAGTTCATTACAAATAAAGCCTTAACAGACACATACATATAACAAAGCACTTTGAATATACAATGTAATTCGTACACTGTTACAGACATACACGACCGACTCCAAAATGAAAACCATTTACAAATAAAAAGTATTTAAAGAAAAAGAATACAAAAAAGCAATTTAACGTTTTTAATTTTAAGTAGCGGTTGTTTTTAAAAACGAAGCATTTTAGATCTACTTATTGGTAGACAATTACTTTAATTTCTGATATTTGCAAAATGGGATGCAAAATACATGATCTAAGAATGCGCTGATTATCGCTCAGCCAAAGATAAGCTTTTTTGTCAAAAAACCATCTTTCAATGTAAAATCCAATTCCTTGACAGGAAATAATTATTTTTTGGGCTTACAAAATCCAAAAATCATCAAAAGTCAATACACCCAAAACGATTAAGTTTTTGGTGCAGATTTTTGTACATTTAGTATTCGAAAATCTATCGTTATTAGAATGCTCATTAAATTCCGCTTTCAAAATGAAAAAATATTTTATTACTTTTTATGTGAAAACTTTGTTCTTCTGCAAACTAAAAGCTAAGCCCAACCTTCCATCAACTGGAATACTGCATTTCATAATAAGAGATTTTTTTATTCAAAACAGCGATTAATTATTTTAATGTAAAAAGCATATCGCCAACATCTTATCGTCAAAATTTCGTCCTCTGAAGTAATGATTCGTTGCTTAGTTTATCATCAACAGCATAGAAATTATTCCTCCTTCCGGTAGACCACGATCAATTCACACTACGAAAAATATTGAACGCCTAGAGCAAAGTGTTAACGCAACACAAGAAACATCTACCATAAGGAGTTCTGCTCAGCTATGGAGTTCAGAATGACTCGTACGTTATTACGGTCCACTTTAAACAAAAAGGTTTAATGCTATTCCCATTAAACGTATAATTGTTGCAAGAAAATAACCCCGCACATCATCGGCAACGTCCAAATTTTGTAGTTTAATTTCTACAGATGGCCAGAAATGAAATTAACATCACGCTTCTTTTCATTTAAATGGCTTTGTTTATAGGCAGAACTGTAGGTTCTGGGTTTCTAAAAATCGATTTATCAACGCCAATTTCACCCTTCTAGATTTACAGTATGGTGTGACATAATAGAATAGAAGTGCAGTAACCGTAAACAAACAGCGGCCTCCGTTTACGATAGAGGATTTTTTACGTTCTGCTCTTAAAAACAGACCTATAGTGTGATTCCCAAACTTGTTTTAACAATCAGCGAATCATTAGAAACAGTAAAAACAAGTAAGAGCACTATATTCGGCTGTGCCGAATCTTTTATACCCACCACCAATTTTGTGTACATTTAAAGCACAATATTTATTATTTTGTTAATCGCTATAGAATAATTTCTTTATAATAAATTATGTATCACTTTCTTTGTAGAGGGTGGTTAAATTTTAAGGGCCCGTTTTTAAGGTGAACCACATCTAAACTTCAAATTTTTTCCTGTATTTTATTTGACATTTCTCAATCTCAGACTAACTCAATTTGAACCGTGGAAAGATACGCAATCGAGCAACGCTTTTAAATATTAAAGATTTTTATAAAAATGGGCGTTCAAATCAAAATGCATTTTGTGCACTTCGTGATTCTTTTGGTCAACATAATCGTTCGAATTTGTCCACAATCGTGAGAATTGTAAAAAATATTTAAATGTCTGCAAAGCAGGTCTGTATGAAATGTGAAAACATCTGTGAATGCCATCTTAGTTCGTTGAATGGGAAACATTGCTGTTTTTCACTATAACGTGGCAAAAGAGCAAGCAACCTCGACTCATCATCGTGCCCAACAATCAAGCATCAACAGTGTGATTGAAAATATGGACTATCGGATCGTGGTGTGCCGCCTAGGTTGGGGGGCCATTTGGCCGATATTTTGTTCCATACATAATTGAAGCATACAAATATTATCATTATAAAAATAAATGATAATAATTTCATAATAATTTTATTCAAAATCAACATAGTCCCTTAAAATTAAACCACCCATTATAACTTCGGTATGCTAGTAAAATGTTTTCGTAAATTTAGTCTTTCAATAAAAGTGGCCGTTAAAATACGCGTGTCAATAAAGTTTCTGCTAATAAACATAACTTAGATATTTCAATATAGTCCTTTAGTATTCCAAAATCTTTATTCCTAGAGAATTTACATGAATTTAAGAGGAAGAAAGTGAATTTAAGGTTAAATTTTAAGGGCCATAGGGTGATTTAAAATGTATATTTCTCAGCATTTTTCTAAAACGGGAAATTTATTAGTAAGATTTTGATTTTTAAACTTCTATAACATTTTGCTTTTAAAAGATTTTCAAACGAAATAAGTTTTGTATAATTTTAAAATTTGTTAGCCATTAGTACATGAAAATAAATTGTTTATAATGTTTAGAGATAATTTTTTTTGACTTAGGTCAAAATTTTCCTAAATTCCCATTTTTAATAGAGCATAATTTCAGGAGAACATAAGCATAAGTTGTTAGCATGTCATCTAGTAGTTGCTAGTAGAGTCATCTATCTTATCATCTTTATCTTATATTTAGCTACAGTACAATAAATGGTGCAGTGTAAGATGAATAAATGCTAATATATATGACTAATATATTTTTATAAAAATTTAAGGAAAAAAGTGTGCGTGGCACATCTATTTTCCGTTATAACGAAGACTTTGACCAAAAAGCCATGTTTGCAAAATTTTAGATCGTACATATAGTTTTGTCAGTTTTATTACGTTTTAAATATACACTGTATACGAAATATACACTGTGCGGTATAAATTTTCGTACATTTTTATCTATAACTCTTTTCTTAATTCATACATTTAAGCGATTTTTGGGGAAAAATATTGTTTTTACTCAGGAAATATATATTCGAAGTTTCATGACTACGTTTATGCGTCTGGACACAATTCAAAAGTGAAAGTGGGCGTTATAGTAGGCGTGTCAAAGTTGTTTTTGCTAATGAGTACAACTGAGGTGTTTCAATATAGTCCTTAATTATTCCAAAATCTTTATTAATAGAGAAATTATATGAATTTTAGGTAAAACGTTATATGGGAGGTGGGCGTAAAAGTGGGCGTGGCACCATAATTTTTTGGCATAGTAATGAAATTGCCTAGGGGGATAGACGTAGCAAAATTTATCATCATACCTCTAATTTTAGCGGTTTTATGAGCTTTTAAATTTCATTAACGGTAGATAACGTGAAAAGTGGGCGTTATAGTAGGCGTGTCAAAGTTATTTTTGCGAATGAGTACAACTGAGGTGTTTCAAGATAGGCCTTTATTATTCCAAAATCTTTATTAATAGAGAAATTATATGAATTTTAGTTAAAACGTTATATGGGAAGTGGGCGTGGCACATTGATTTGCCGTTACAAGAAAGCGTGTCACCAAAAAGCAAAGTGTGCAAAATTTCAGAGTCGTGCATCCAATTTTGTTGCTTTTATGACGTTTTTGTTTTTAAATATACCGAAAAATACACTGTGCGGTATAAATTTTCGTACATTTTGATCGATAACTCCTCTCCTAATGTATAGATTTAGATAATTTTTGAAGAAAAATATTGTTTTTACTCAGGAAATATATATTCGAAGTTTCATGAGTCTACGTTAATGCGTTTAGACACAATTCCATTTTATTCGATGTTCTTAGGACACGGTTTTTTCGACCTACTCTTGCTTTTCGAGCTATAACTCTTTTCCTAATATTCCGATTTAGCCCATTTTCAATACCAAACAAACCTTGTCTATAAGAAAGATTCTGGCAAAATTTGAGCCCCCTAGCTTTTTCGGTGCGACCTCTATCGTGCTTTCAACAGACGGACAGACGGACGGACATAGCTAGATCGTCATAAAATCAAACCCCGATTCAGAATATATATACTTTATGGGGTCTAAAATGGATATTACGATGTTTTACCAACGAAATGACAAAATGAAAACACCCCCACCATTTTTTTGGTGGCGGGTATAAAAACTATTTTATCAATTTCGGTATTCAGTAGCATATTTAAACGACAATAATTTTGTTATTGTTTATTTTATCGACAAAAAGTTAAATATTATACCCCAGTCAAAAAATAATTCTTTTAGATTTGGCTATGGGGCGACTACCTGGGAGAGTGATGTTAGTGGTGAATTTATTAAGACTCATTTTATCGCAAAGCTGTCACTTTAATGCAGCAGTTGCCGAGCGTCGTTAGAAAGTATTTAGTGAATCGCATAATCGTTGTTGCAAACAACAATAAGTGTAGACAAATTTAACGATTGCCGGATCGCTTAAAGTTATTAAATCGCACCACTGAGATGTGGTTTCAGCAGGATGGAGGATGTACTGCACACAATGGCACTTTCAAGTAAAAATTTTGGAGTGCAAATAATTTCTGGAAATACCAAAATTATTTTGCCAGAGCGTTCGAAAGATTTGTTAAACTGTGGCTGTCAGTTGGTCCAAAAATGTTTGTGTAAATGTAAAATTTGGCATATCCCACTCTACAAAACCCTTATTGCAGTTGACAGCATCGTTTTACATCAAATTGTTATTCGTTAATGATAAAAACTTAGTTTTTTTTTTTACTTACATAAATTAACGCAACGTCATTATACCACACCGTTGTTGTTAACTGGTGCCGAAGTGACGACGATGCAGAAACAAAATTATGTTGACTCAAAAACGACAACAATACCGACCATTTAAATAAGGGTTTATAAATCTATGCTTTTCCTACTTCGAAAGATTTATTTTAAATAAAAACTTGGGATAATGACTTGTTTATTTAACATCTTCTATACAAGTATTTTTCAAAAAACGATTAAAAGATTTGCGAGTAATTTTTAAAAGTCACGAAATTAATAATGGCAGTCTATTTTTCCACAAAGACATAAGCTTGTATGTAAAACAAATTTATTAGATTATTTATTAATTTTAACTTAATTTTTACTGAAATAAACCCTTTTCAAAATAAAGCTTTCAGCAAATGCCAAAAGTTATGTAAAATTATTTGATCCCATTTTATCTTTTTTTTTTTTTTTTTGATAAGGCAAATTGAAAGTAGATTCTTGTTTTGCATATTTCATATAAGTAAAGGCCAGTTTAGACTATAATACAAGACATGTCAAAAATAAACTTTGTGTAGAATGAACAGTAAATGCAAATTATAATCAGTAGACAAGAAGTATGAGAGAAAATAGGATAACAAATTTGACAAGTGGGCCATATTTTTTCGTTTTGAGACATGGAACAATTCATTAGATCAGTGTTGTTTTTTAACGTAACCGTTGGCAAACACATTAAAGGCATGCTAGTAAAGGTATGCTACAACAATAACAAAAACCACTTGAATAAATTTTGATTGTGTTACCCAAAGTAAAAAAAAATTTGTTTGTTGTTTCTGCAGTTTTTGTAAAATAACACACATTGAAGATCAAAAGCAAAAAAAAACAAGTAAGAGCGCTATATTCGGCCGTGCCGAATCTTATATACCCTTCACAACGTGTAGTCATGCAATAACAGTAGTTTGTATCACCATTCATCCCATATGAAATACGTACATACGTACATATAAAAAACATACATATATAAAAACAACCCATTTTAAAATTATAACTTTACGTATGTATGTTAAAAGAAAAAAAAGTAAAAAAAAATTTAAAAAAAAAATTTTAAAAAAAATTTAAAAAAAAATTTAAAAAAAATTTGTTTAAAAAAATAATTAAAATATATATAATAAATATAAAACAAAAAAAAATTAAAAAAAAAAAATAATACAAATATAAATAATATATTAAATAAAAAATAAAAAAAAAATATAAATAAAATTAAAAAAAAAAATATAAAAAAAAATAAAAAAAATTTTTTTTTGGCTCAGCTGGGATTCGATGCCACGTTTTCTCTGACCAGTATACACGTTTGTATGTAGGTATGTTGTTGTTGTAATGTTGTTTTTGTGAAAAAAAATCGAGGTGGTCGTGGGTTTTTGCTCATATCTCAGTTGTTTATGTACCGATGTTTTTGATTTTCAATACCGATCTACTCCAAAATATTTCTGATATTTGAATACCTCACCCGGGTCCCAGCGATGTCGGGGGACTTCAAAAAGTTGATTTCAACATACACACGGACAGACGGTCAGACGGACAGACTGACAGACTGACAGAGCTTAATCGACTTCCCTATTCATACGCTTTCAGAAAATATATACTTTATGGGGTCGGAAATGAAAATTGTAGAAATTTCACACGGAATGACAAACCTATATATACCCTTTTTACTGTGTGAAGGGTATAAAAATAAAACTTATATTTTACTGTTGTAAAAAACACAAAACCTATTACATATTTAAAAGTAGATAATTTTTTATTATTTTTCGCATTCGCTATTATAATTATTGTGGAAATCAGATTCTTAGTTAATTTTTTTTTTCTTAATCCTTTTACTTTGATTCTACTTCACACTAACAAGAAGTGTTAATGCTGGAAAGGAATAATAATAATAATGGAAAGGAAAATGCCTTTTATGCTTTTGTACCAAGTATGAAAACAAAATGTACTTTTTAGACCATGACGGTTAGTCCATTTCTTTCCTCTGTTTTGATTAGGTTTTGGAAAGGAAAAACTCCTTCGACGTTGGCCGAGGAATGTAGAATAGACAGAATTCCTCTCACAATTCTTGAAATATCTGGGAACATAAACTCATTTAATTCATTTTTCATTTGTGCTACTTGAGACCAAAAATAGGAAATATTTGAATCTTTGTGTGATCTAAGTTCAATCACATCGGCTAATGCTCTGTACTGATTATTTATTGCTTCAAAGTTTATTCGTTCGTGTGGAAATAATTTCACCAGAAGAGGTACTATTGAATTTTTTTATCCTATAATAACTTTTTTGGGAGTAAGCTTAACGAACCATTTTAGTACTTCATTATTAAAGTTCACCTTACATGCTTACGAATCATAAGTAAAATAAAATACATATAACAACAGCCAAGGCGAATTCATGTAGCAGGTGGTGCCAAATTAACAGGTGATTTTTGTAAGAAGTTTGCAATAAAGTACTAGACAGATTTTGTTGTTGCAGACTTTACACCACCCTGGTATATAAATTCGCTTTGACAACAGCATTGCAACAAAAACAGAATAAAATAAAACACACACAAACAAAATTTAAGAGAACATGGAGAAATTTTTAAATTGTACCAAGTAGCTCGCGGTAGGACCACGGTACCAACAAGGTCAAAAATGTACCATTAAAAGTACAATTGTACCATGATTTCCATCCCTGATGTTAACATTATATTTTTGCTCTCTTTTGCTTGTTTCTACAAAATCTAATTGAAGTCGTATGTCTTAACCAGCCTTAAACCAGAGACTTTGAATACGTCATGTTAAATATTTCGACAAATACAGTTAATCAGTTTTGCATTTTTACTCTATTAATTATGTTTTTTGAGCCAGTTTTGAGTCTCATAATTTAAAACAACAAAAAAAGAATTGTCAAACACAATGACCAAAATAAATTTTTCATAGTTTCTATTTACCTTTTTACGGTCGAATCTAGAACCAAAATTTATAGTTTTTTGCGAACTTTTCGGCAGAATTTTTTTATTCAATTGTAAATTGTGGAAGAAGTTTCTTATTTGAACAAATTGAAATAAACTTTAAGCAAATATTAATTTGGAGTACAGAAAAAAAATGAAACTAATGGTTCAGTCAAAGAATTATTATTACGGATGGCAACAGGAAATTTTAAATTCCACCAAATAGCTTAAAAAATTTAACTTTTTTGACCTTAATTCTATTAAAACACATTTTTATTTTTGTGAGTATTAGTGACACTGGATGCTTAACTAGAGATGTCTACTCTTTTTAGTGACTCTGTCGGCTTTGACACGGACGAGTATTGACAAAATTGTAACGAACGAAATGACTTCAGACGAATTGTAATGAGACATCGAAGTGACAGGATAGGTTTCGACAACGAAGCACAAAGATATCACTTTAAGACAATAAATATTTAATTCACTAAAATTAAACACACTTTTAGGTGTTTCATTTAATAAACCTAAATTTTTATTATGAATTATTAAGAATATTAAAATGAGTGAATCAAAATTGAGCACAAGAAAAAGCAATCCGGTATTGACTTTATATGAAAAGAAAGTTAATGTTCTACGAACTAGCTTCTAAGTCGATCAAGAGATAACAATTACATTTTGGATAATAACTTACTTGATATATTTACATCTTAACAATTGAAATTTTGTGAATACGATAAATCTTTGCTTTTTTGCATCAAGATGCAAGTTGTTGAAGTTTTTAATATGTTTTTCTCTTAAGAAAGAAAAAATTCTTTCAACATTTACTAAAGAATGTTTAACTGTTAGTGTTTCTCTTACAATTTTTTGTATTTTCGAGAAACATGAATGCATTTGCCTTGTTTATTATTTTACAAACTGTTGTCCAGAAAACGCTACTACTTACTCGAATCATTGTAAAATTTTAAATATTTCAACATCAGCAACAATGATGAGTTGCTGTTTAATATTAATAAAACTAGGGAGATTCCTTAATTGTAATAAATAAGCCACTGGTGTAGCATTGTACTTTTCGAGTTTAAATAGTACCAGAAAATAAAATTACAATTGTACCAAATTTGTTATACCTGATTTTCTATTGTATTACTTTGCAGCTTTCTTCGGTATTGTTAAAGTATGTGCGTTAGTTAGTTTGTTAAAAAGTAGTGTGCTCTGTTTCTCTTTTAACAATATTTTAATGTTTTACGCTTTTAACGTTAAATCTATTTTCTGTAGATTTTTACCACATGGAAAGTTACGATAAATAATTAATAAACAGTACCACGTTTAATTTATTTAACAGATTTTGTCAGCTGATTCGTTACATCAAGAGTGATTACGATTAAACAAGGTTTAAAATCAAGCCAATAAGAGGAGTATGTTCGGCTGTGACTCTTTGAGCAATTTTCAGAGAAAGATGCTCTCTTTACTCAGGAAATATACTTTCAAAGTTTCGTCGCTCTACGTCAATGCGTTTAGACACAATCGCATTTTGTTCGTTGTAGGAACGACCTTGTTTGTTTTTACCTATTCTTGCATTAATACCTATTACTACCCTCCTAATATACCGATTTAGACAATTTTTAGAACCAAACAAAACTTGTGTATAGGAAAGATGCTGGCAAAATTTGCTTCTCTAACTTTTTTGGTTCGAGCTTTCAACAGATTTACATATTAGGGTGATCGATTCAGTTTTACAACCGGTGGAAAACCCGGTTTTTTTACTGTTCAGCTGGCGGTTTTTTCAAAATGTTGATTTTTCGAATGTCGAATACACCGGTTTTTTTACTCACAGATCAGGTTTTTCTTGAATTTTTAGTTTTATGTTCACATATATTTGTAACCAAACGTACCATACTATATTTATTACTCAAAAAAATTTCAAAAAATCAGAAAATTTATTAAATACTCTTCCATAATATTGTAAGAAATTTTTTTGTTGTTTCAAAAACAAATGTAAAATAAGAAAAATAATTAGGATTAACTATTATTTGTTTTAACTGGAGAGCAAGTATTTTAAACGTTGTTGCGATTATAATTTCCTGTGATAATCAGCTGTTCAGTTAATGCTCGGCGCACAATTGGGACGAACGACGAATTTCGCCCAACACGACGAACTCTTCGGTTAAAATTCGCTGTGCAAATTCGTCGTGGGAAGCACAACGACGACGAAAAAGTAACATCTTTCATAGTTGATAAAATTGTTTAGTGCAAAGAAACAACAAAAATAATCGAAGAATTTAATTTTTTGTGAAACTCGACAAAAAAAAACAAATTTTTGTAGTTAACTTTTTTATACTTATTTTAAATGTTTTAAAATAAAAAATAAAACAATTATTAAAGTAAAAACCAACATTAATTTCTTAAAAAGTTGAGAAGTAAACCCAAATTTAATAAAAAAATGGTCACTTTGTACAAAGTGGCAACGATGTAAATTTATACATTTTATTTACAAAACGAAATAAAATTTTTGATGATAAAAGTTCGAAGTAGAAAAAAAATATAAATCACAAACGAAATAAAATTTTTTAAGATTTATTTATCGTTATGTGTTACTAATATTAGAAAAATTTAAACTTGAAACAGGTCGAAGTAGAAAAAAAGAAATATAAATCACAATTTAGTTGTCAAATTTTGTTTCATGTAGAGAAACAATGACATTTTCAAATTTATAAACCCAACCTTAAAAGTTAAAGGAAATTGAAGCATAAACTTAACTTTTCGGTCACTTTTAGGTAAAAAGTGTCTGTCCTTTAACATCTTTAAATAATTTAATAAACGGCATTTTATAATATTGCCATTGAATGTGTGTTAACTTAAAATGCAATTAAACCACAGAACAAACGAGTTTACGCCTATATATGTATCTTTGTCAAGGGTATAAGAAAAAATTATATTTTATGTATTCGACCGGTTAACCGGTTTTTTCTTAATTTTTTAAAGAGCAACCGGTTTTTTTTGTTATTCAAAATTTCAAAGTATTTGAAACCCGGTTTCTTAAAAATGTCGAATAATCGATCACCCTAGTACAGATGGACGGATATAGCTAGAACGTCATCAAATGAAACAGAAAATATATACTTTATGGGGTCCAAAATGGATTTTTTGATGTGTTACAAACGGAATGACAAAATGAATATACCCCCACACCATTTTTTTGGTGGTGGGTATAAAAAAACAAATTAAAGGGGTTAAGCGGAGATTAAATTAGAAAACAGCAGCCTTATTTTGTAAGTCGCCACAGCTAAATCTTATATATAACCTTATTATAACCTGAAAGAGCTTCAACTATGAATTTTCGTTGTTGTTTTTCAAAATAATTACAGATTTCTCAGTTGCTAAATTTATATGTTTTTGCAATAATGATAATGAGTAGTGTGCGTTTTTCATTGGTGTTTCTTCACATAAACTGGAAACAAACTAATCTTAAGAAACGCAAAAATTACCAGAAAGAAAACTTACGGCAATTGTTAACAAACTTCTAAACCGACATTGTATTTACATTATTTTCAAAACATATTGGTTTTTATGCGAATTATAGGAGGTTGTAACGGGTAACTACTAGGGGTCTTCATAGACTTTGAATCATAAGTAAGAAAAATAAAAAATGAATTGACGAAGGAACGAAAATGTACGGGGTTTTTTGGAAATCAAAGAATTTTTCTCAAGACACCAGCCGTGTATTTCAAATTGTTGAGGTTTTTGAATAAATAGTCTACAAATTATCGCAGTTTGAATGTATACACTTTTCAAAACATACACAACGCCTTAATATTTATTAATTTTGTAAGAAAACTTTGAATAACAACATCTTTAATAATAAAACATCTTTAATAATAAAACATCTTTAATAATTAAAAAATAATAAAATAAAATTAATAGCGCTGCTGTGCAACCACTTTTAATTGGGCTAATGTTTCCTCAAATATTTTTAAACATATGCGATAATTAATTTAAATTGCCAACAAAGAATGACATTTTAAAATTCATGATAATATATTAGAAAATAGAGATGGAAGGAGGCATTATTGAAAATTGGAAAATCACACATATAACAACCCCTGACTGGGATAAAATTTTAAAATAACAAAAGCTTATTTAGTTGTCGTATACATATCAAATAAATTTGATATAATATGGGTATTAAAAATAAGCAAGATTAATTCACAAGCTATTGACATATTTATAAGCAAAAAGCTTAGATTAAAATTTTGTATGAAAAAAAACTTATTCTCAAAAGCAATTCACAACTTATCAAAGGAAATGTAGGTGTTAACTCTTCCATCTCTGTTTTTTTTAACATTTAGCACTTCCGATAGGTTTAGCTCCATATCAATACTAAATCACAATGTAAAGGCCCATCCCAGAACAACGTTTAAAAATTCTGGATATTTATTTATAAAATTCTCGCTCTGTTCGCTTAACCTAAAAAGCACTTTGTCAAGTTTATGATGCGCTTAATCATTCATTCGATCAGGTAATACGCACTTCTAGATGTGGATCGGTTTATGACTTTATTTATCCTTATTTATTAAAACTGAGCTCATATCGAGAAGAAACTATTGTTGCTGTAGTCACGAGTGTGCCAAAGGCTCGGATTTATGGATCCGAGCAACATACTCAGCAACTCAGTCTCTGTCTGTCCACTAGTTGAAAGTTTTGAGAAAAGATCTTGAACAACATCCATACAATGTCCAACTGGTGAAACAACTAAATTAAGAGGACCATCAATTGCGTCCTGTGTTTGGTAAAACGGCTGTCAATCAATTGAAAGAAACATGGTTACGACATGATCACGACTGTCATATTATATTCTCTTTAATAATATTTGGTTGCCAAAAAGAATTTCGATATGGTTGTCATTTAATCACATAATTCAATCATAGTATGCTACTCTTAATTTATGATTACCAAAACCATATTTTTTCTTTGTGTGTGGCAGTGTTGCCAATTTGGCTATTTTATGGCTAGATTTAGCCATTTTTGAACACGTTTAGCTAGGATAATCTGTGTTTAGCTATAAGCCATTTTTTTTAGCCATTCCTAGATATTTCTTTAGCCTTTTTTAGCCTTTTTTTGTTTTTAGCATCGATGGGAACCTTTTTAAAATAGTACATAAACAAACAAACAAACAATCAATCAGTAAAAAAATCAACCAAGCATGTGTTTAATAAAATAAATAAGAAAAGAAATTTAAGAAAACTAAACAAAATATTCCCAGAAGCTTATGAGGGAATGGTTATCCCACCCACAATTAAAAGAATAGATTACAGAAGTTAAATAGTTTTTGTAAATATTGTAAATGTGAAATTAATGCAAAATTATATGAAAAATACATAAATGGTATTGGATATACATATTATCGAGACCAAGACTTTACCTTTTAATCCAATGAATTTAAAGCTACAACAGCAGGAGAATACATTAGCTATGTAAAACGTTTTCCAATAAGAGTGATGAGATTTCTTTAAAAAAAACACACTTATTGTTAAGGAAATTCAAAAGATTTTATTTAATGTTAAGTACAATCGACACACTTAAGTTCTTAACAAAACGTCATTCAAATGACCTCCACGACTTCTTCTGTAGGAACGAATTCGATGAACGCAATTTTCGAGAATTTTTTTCCACTAACTCAAGTCGTATGTCATGTATGGCACGTTCAATATTGACTTATAAAGATTGTAGTAAGTTTGGTTTATTTCGAAAGACAAATATTTTATTTTTTTATATTCTTTTTTTAAGATACGGCTTAAAAAGTATTGATAATTGCTGTTATCAATATAAAATAACACATAATTATCTTAAATTGATAGGATCTAAAGAAAGTTAAGATGACACTGTCAGTAATAGCGAGCGAGATGCTGGTGATAATTGGTCCTTTTAACACCACTATAACAATTCTTGTACTTTATAACTAGTCAAAGATGTATTCAGTATATTACAAACGGTCTTAAATTTTATTATTTTTCTTTTCAACTAAATTTTTCTTATTTTTTTTATTAAAATATTGAAAATTTCAATTGAAAAAATTTAGCCATTTTTTAGATTTTTTTTAGCTAGTTTCTAGCCATTTTTTTCCAGAATTTTAGCCATTTTTGCTAATCAAGTTCTGGCATCACTGGCGTGTGGGCAATTATAGCAGACGTTCATACATATTTAAACTTGGCATTGTAAAAAAAGTAAAACTAATATACTAAATACATAAATAACGGGACCTTCTTCTTTATATATTGTAAAAAATATTTTTTTTAATAAAATTTTTAATGAGCTAAATCATCTTGCAGTTTTAAAATTATTTTTTTTTTTTATTTTTCCATTAATAGCTAATTTTTCTTTACTAAAGAATCTTTCTATCTGTCATTGGGTTATATACATTTATCTTAAATCAAAGTTTTAAACATGTTTAAGAATTTTGTTTGCTTAACAATTAAAGCTTCAATGAGCTCTACCATAATCTTCTAAATATGAAAACATTTAAAACTACTGCAGATATCTTATTTCCATTTTGCTGGAAAAGGTAACAACTTAATAATTAGAAAAAAACTATATTCAAGGTAATTCCCAAAAATTATATCTACAAACTAAATGTGTCTTTAAACCAATATTTAATTGTTTACAAAATTATTTGTTAATTGTTACAACAATTGAGAACAAATTTATTAAAATATTAGCTGTCTGATCTTAATATAAATTGAAAATAAATAATTACATTTTGCTACAGTTTCTTTTCAAATAAATGTTTATTTAGTTAATAGAAAGTAAATAAAAAATTAGGAGTGCGTACAACTTGACATACATATTCATAAAAAATAAAGTTTTATTTAAAATTTGTAGCCCGAAATTTGATTAGTTTTTAGTTTTAAAAACTTTTGTTGGTTAATTAAACAAAAATTATTGTGAATATCGTGGTTAAAGTGTAGACTTACTAATTAAAAAATTAAAGATATTCAAAAGGCGTACATTTATATAAAAACATTACTCTCATTTCTTTCTATTGCAAAGCAATTTCTAATAAGAAAAGTCGAAGAACATTTTTTTAAATGAAATTTTCAGCAATAATCCAGACATCAATTAAATTATAAGGAAATAAATGCATACAGAGAACATAAATATTTAATGCACAAACCATCCAGACAAACCGCAGTTGAGACACAGCAAGTAAATAGTAGCCGAATTCGATATTTTCAGTGTATTTTAATTTTCAAATTTTCTTGGCTCATTTTCTGTAATTAGTTGCAAAATTTACAATTAAGAGTATCGAGAAAAAGTCCACTTACAAATGTACTCACAATTTTTAAAATGTCTTAAAAGTTTTTAAGTTGCCCTCGCATAATGAAAAAATACGGAAATGGATACTTTTATAAACATGGTAAATCTAACAAGGTTCCGTGATCAAAATGTACTTGAAGGTGAGACAAGTATTAACAATCGAAATCCTCATAAACAAATATTTATATAAAGAGTTTCAGTATAACTTGTATTACTGTTTTTTGTTTTCGCATCGTAGGAAGTTTAAAGTTATTTGATCAATATTTAAAATAATTTATTAAACAAAGATTACTATTGTTAACCAAAATTAAATAAATAAAAATACGAAAACACGTAATTAAATGAAAACAAACTCTAAGTGTTGATCAAAAATTTCATTGATCAGTTGGTATAAATATCTGTTACATTTCTCACAACTGTATAGTGACTCAACAGCGTTAAAAATATCAAACAA
This sequence comes from Phyto melanocephala, assembly GCA_941918925.1. Classification (NCBI taxonomy): domain Eukaryota; kingdom Metazoa; phylum Arthropoda; class Insecta; order Diptera; family Rhinophoridae; genus Phyto; species Phyto melanocephala. Next base: position 127,175,996 of record OW799234.1, on the reverse strand, counting down.
CTAAAACTACGAGTTTATTTCAACATGAAAATCAACTATTTATTTGCCATTTTGGGACTCATATTTGTCTTAGCAGCGCAACATTTTGCCACAGCAAAGCCTCAGATGGGCGTCCCATTTATGGGTGGTTCTTCTGCTGAGGGTTCTGCTAATCCTTCCGTTGACGCTTCTGCTAATCCTTCCGCTGGAGGTTCTGCTAATCCTTCTGTTGATGGTTCTGCTGAATCTTCTGGTAGTGCTTCAGGTGATACTTCCGCAGGTGCATCAGGTGATACTTCTGCAGGTGCTTCAGCTGATACTTCTGAGGTCTTACCTCTTCTAAATGGTATTATATCAGAATTGCCAACCGCTGTCCAGGATTTACTAAAGGATCCTACTGGTGTTTTAGGCGGATTATTAGGCCCTGTTCTTTCTCTAGTTAAATCTCTACTCAAGGAAGTGACTGGACTGTTAGCAAAGATATTAGGACTAGAAAAACTGTTGGCCACTGCAGGAGAAAGTGAGAAACCAACAATTGAAGCTGCATTAGGCATTGCCACCTCACAATTGGAAGAAAAGCTGGGTAAGCTTAAATCAACGGCTGCTCTTCTAGATGGATTGTTAGGATGATTGTTTGGTTGAGAACATCTCATTGAGAAAAAAGCAACCCTTGTTGGTTTCATACATTTTTAAATTCCCTTCAACTATTAAATAAATTGTAATTAATTAATTAACACAAAAGAATCTATACTAATATAATAAAAAGCAAATGTGTATTTGTATTTCTTAAATTTGTTTTTATTTGTTTTTTAAGGTGAGCGTGAATGAACTTCAAATAATAGTTTAACTATCAAAAAGTAAAATGCACAAACATACATCACTCTGCATTATTTATATACAATAATATTCACATGTATTTTTTCATAATAATAATAACAAGCAAGAGCACTATTATTTTTTGTACCCACCACCAATTTAATGTACTTTTAGAGGAAAAAATTTATTACTTTGTAATTAACAAAAATCGCTATGGAATAATCTTTTTATACTGATATATGTATGACTTTCTTTGCATAACTTCGATATGCTAGTAAAAACTTGTAAACTTAGACTTTCAATGAAAGTGGGCGTTAAAGTAGGCGTGTAGCGAAATAGTTTCTGCTAATGAATACAACTTAGATATTTCAATATAGTCCTTTATTATTCCAAAATATTTATTCATAGAAGAAATTATATGAATTTGAGTTAAAGCGTTATATGGGAGGTAGACGTAAAAGTGGGCGTGTCACATTTATTATCCGTAAATATAAAGCCTTTGACCAAAAAGCAATGTTTGCAAAATTTCAGAATCACACATTTAATTTTGTCAGTTTTATAACGTCTTAAATTTTTAATTTACCGAAAAATACACTGTGCGTTATAAATTTTCGTACATTTTGATCTATAACTTCTTTCCAAACTCATATATTTAAACAATTTTTAGACCAAAATACTCAGAAATTTAAGTTCGGAATTGCATGGCTCTACGTTAATGCGTTTGGACACAATTGCATTTTACTCAATGTTGTTAGGACATGTTTGTTTGACCTACTTTTGCATTATGAGCTAAAATTCTCTTCCTAATATTCTGATTTATCCCATTTTCAATATCAAAACGGACATAACTAGATCGTCATAAAATTAAAACCCGATTCAGAATATATATACTTTATGGGGTCTAAAATGGATATTTCGTTGTGTTACAAACGAAATGACAAAATGAATACACCCCCACCATTTTTTTGTGGCGGGTATAAAAATGCTGTATACGAGACGTGTCTTATTTATTATCCGTAATAATTATAATATTAAGCAACATTACACAAACATACTTTGCTGCTTTTATGAGGTTTTATATTATATTAATACTAAATTGTGGCATATCAAAGTATATTTTGCTAATTAATTTAACTTAAATAATGCACTAAATAGTTCTTTAACATTCAAAATTTTATGAATTTTGGCAAAAATTGTGAGATGGGAGATGGATGTGTCTCTAACATTTTCCGTTATTACAATTATATTAGAAAGCAAGTAAGAGCGCTATATTCGACCCTGCCGAATCTTAAATACCCTTCACAACGTGTAGTCATGCAATAACAGTAGTTTGTATCACCATTCATCTCATATGAAATACGTACATACATATATAAAAACATCCCATTGTTAAATTATAAATTCACGTAAGTGTGTATGTATGTATGTTAAAGAAAAAAAAGAAAAAAAAAAAAGAAACAAAATTAGAGCATCAAAGAGCCCTACCAAGTGGGACATCTCATATAAAAATCATGCCTTCCTGAAGCAGGTTAGGAAAGGAGAGTACATTTGTCCCTCCCTTACAAACCTGCTTCCCGGTATGCAGTAATTTTTTCTTACTCTAAGCAGTATACATGTTTGTATGTATGTATGTTGTTGTTGTAATGTTGTTTTTGTACAAAAATCGAGGTGGTCGTGGTTTTTTGCTCATATCTCAGTTGTTTATGTACCGATGTTTCTGTTTCTGTTTTCAATACCGATCTACTCCCGAATATTTCTGATATTTTAATACCTCACCCGGGTCCAGGCGATATCGGGGGGCTTCAAAAAGTTGATTTCAACATACACACGGACAGACTGACAGAGCTTAATCGACTCCCCCATTCATAAGCTTTCAGAAAATATATACTTTATGGGGTCGGAAATGAAAATTGTAGAAATCACAAACGGAATGACAAACCTATATATACCCTTTTTCACTGTGTGAAGGATATAAAAAAAAATTTTGTCAGTTTTTTGACGTTTTAAATTTAAAATGAAATAAAAAAAACACTGTGTTGGGCAAATTTTCCTTCATTTATAATGGATCTAAGAAATTTTAAATGAATAAATTTTTATTACTCAAGAAACACTTTCAACACTCTACGTTATTGCGATTACACGCAATAGCATTAAATTGAGTGACAGAAAAAATATCTATATATTGTTCTATTGAAACGATTTAGCCCCGTTTTAACGATAAATATTTCTGATATAGATATTAGTAATATTCTGGTAAAATTTCTCGCCCCAGCCTTTTCTTTTCGAGTTTTGCCGTGCCAGTAACAGACGTTTAGACGGACGGACATTGCTAGACGTTTAAAAAATGAAACTGGGATAAAAAAATATGTCCATACTTTTTGGGATTTAAAACAAATACTTCGATGGAATACTTAAAACTTGTTTTTTTTTGTGGTACGTACAAAATAAAATTGATAAAATATTCCCACGGATGGCGCGGTAACACTGCCTTCAAGAAGTTGTCAATTTAAATGTTCTAAAATCTATATTTCCTTCTTAAATATTCCAAGGGAATCCTGTTACTGCTAATTTCTTTAAATTCTCTCCCGAAATCAACCATTTCATTTAATTGCTTTTTTTTCATAAGCCTTAGTTAACAACTTGACACTTATTATAGCAATTATTATGCCTGCAACTAGATAAATTGTTAACGAAATTATTATTTATTCAAATTATCACTAGCAATCTAAAGCATTTTAGAAAGAAAAGGAAAAGCGTTAAACTCTTACAATATACTAATAAAAATCTTCTAAATGTCTTTACTGATTAACGAAGCAATTATCCGCCATTTAATTTAATTTTTATTCATTAGTAACGAATTAGATAAATACTCATGAAGCCTTTAACATTTACCGTGAACAGAGGAAAATGTAGTCAGAAAATACGTATTTATGTATGTATATATCGCATATATTGCAAGAACAAAATAAAAGAGAAAGAGCTTATTAGAATAGAGTCTTAAAAGAAACTATTTCGTAGAATACCGAACGGTCGTTCAAGTTACTCACATTTAAGGGTAATCGTAAATTAGATAAGAAATACAGATTAAAAATGTAAATATAATGAAAACAATTGTATGTAAAAGAAAATCTTTACAGTATTTAATTAAAATATTTACAGTTAAATAAAATTAAATTAATTTTGTTAGCAGAAATCCAATTATATTTAAGTAAGGAATAGATTTATAGTAAATAGATAGCTTTGGTTCGTATTTTAATGTAACGATGCGCGTACACTGAACAAAATATTGGCACAATTGCATGTAGTGAGCATAGTGCTTCCTTATCTTCTATGACATTGAAATCTTTATCAAAAGTTAAACGTTTTTTTATTTTAATTAAACAATGTAAATTGTATAACGTTTAGTCAGCTCTGTACTACAATATAAGACGGAACAACAAATTTATATCTATATATATAAAAGTGAAACTCTGTGTGTGTGTGTGTGTGTGTGTGTATGTGTTGGCTATAGACTCTGAAAGTGTAAAACCGATCGGGTTCAAACTTTGGTAAGTTGTTGTACACATACCAGGGAGTGTTTATGGGTGGAAAAAAAGTGGGCGGGGCCACGCCCATAAAAAATAAGTTATCATTTTTAGCTACTTGCACTTGACCAATTTTTCTGAAACTTTGCACACATATTGAGCTGACTATATAATTTCGTGATTAAAAAAGTGGGCAGGGCCACGCCAATAAAAAAAAGTTATAATTCTGAGGTTCTTGCACTGGACCGATTTTTCTGAAACTTTGCACACATATCGAGCTGTCATGACTTTACAATTTCGTGATTAGAAAAGTGGGCAGTGCCACGCTCATAAAAAAAAGTTATAATTTTCAGCTACTTGAACTTCACCGATTTTCCTAAAACTTTGCACACACATATTTAGCTGTCATGACTATACAGTTACGTAATGAGAAAAGTGGGCAGTGCCACGCACATTAAAAATTTATTATTATTGTCAGCTATTTCTACGCATTCGAATGATTCCCACCGATTTGCCTTTCAACTTTAAGCGACTACATTTTCCAGTTCGCCTTGCCTTCGCTATTACCATCAACAAAGCACAAGGACAATCTCTTCGTTTTGAAGGATTGAATTTGGAAAATCTATGCTTTTCACATGGCCACCTGTACGTCGCAGGTTTCAGAGTGGGAACACCAAAAAAACTGTTAATTTTTACAGCAAATAGAAACTCCAAAAATATTGTATACCCACTTGCATCACAATTAGGGTTTGGGAACCGGGAATTCCCGGGAATGAACCACTTAATATTCCCGGAAAAATTTTGCTCTTATTCCCCGGAAAACGGGAAATAAAAAATATGTAGTACATTAGGAAATATATTTAATTTAATTTTTAATTTCTTATCTCTTTCGGTAAATTTCAAGAATATTTGAATAAAAAGTAAGGTTTTTAATTTGTTAGCATTTTTTGTTTGTTAAGTATTTACAACTTTTTTCAAATACGACTATGTAAAAGAAAAACAAACATCGTCGGTCAAAAATATTTCACGCCAAAGTTAACGACTTTCTGGAATTATTTTTATTAAGTGAATATAAATTTCAGTGAATTAATTACATACATACATAATTAAATGTTTTCTTGTATATAAATGTTTTTTATAACAACCGTAAAACCAGCAGTAGTTTCCGTGGTTCATTTTTATAAATATAATCACAAATTGTTTTTAAAAGTGGTCACAGAACTTGTAAGTATAATTTTTTTTTTCTAGTCATTATCCAGACTTCAATGAAACATTAATTTTAAACAAAGAAAACAATTACAGACGTAGGAATACGTTAAAAATGTTACAAATTATTAAAGTACCACCTACACAGAGAATTAATTATAAGACTGATACTGCAAATGTTGCCCAAAATTATAGATTATTAGTTAATAAGATCTGAAAACGGTAGTCTAATAGTATTAATTGTTATTTTTTTAAATTATTACTATAAATATGTGAATGAATTATTTTTGTATGTTTGTTTGTTTGTATACTTCAAAAATTGTTTATATGGAAAAAATATTTTCCCGCCTTTTTACAAAATATCTTTTTCAATTTGAAATTGTTTTGAATTTGTTTTTTGTTTTTATAAAATTTGTATACATATTACCCTGAAGAAGCTACCCATTGTTTGGTAGCGAAATATTGGTTAAAATAAATAATTTTTTATAAAAAAACTAAAAAAGTTGATCTCAAGCTTAGAAAAATCATATATAATAATTTTTTTTATTTATGATTGAATTTTTCTAATAAAACTTTTTTTTAAAATTCACTTTGCTTAGAAGCAAAATGCCTGAAGTTTGGAACTATTTTCAAAAGTAGACAACGCAGCACAATGTAATATTTCCCGAAAAGGTTAATGTTCAAGGGCGGTAGTATTAGTGGTCTCATACGGCACCTTCTTTTCGTTCATAAAATAAAATTTAAAAACGATTCTTCAACACCTGCACCAAATAAAAAAAAAAAAATTTCACCATTAAAAGTTTTTTAGACACCCAAACATTACCAGAAATTGTTTCAAAATTGGCAGCTTTCGATGGAATATCTATTCGAACAATTACACAAAGTGCTTTTATTCGTCAAAGTTTTTTCAGTAAAAATATGACGTTACCAATATATGAAACTGATGCTAAAAACATTGTGATAAAATATTACAACGCCGTTAAAAATACGATGGTGAAAACAATATCGAGTCAAAGTTGCGACAATTAAAGGTTTGCTCTTGTATTAGACGAGTGGAGTAGTGTTGCCCAAAAATGATATCTGTTTACATGTCAATAATTATTTTTATAATTTGGGTTAAGTTTATATTTCCGGAAATTGTAATGCTAACACAATAAGGACTCTAATGGAAAATAAAATACTACTAAAACAATGAATTATTAACCAAATCGTAATGTTAAAGTTAACAAACATTATTTATTTTAAAAGAAATATTATTTTCGGGAATCCCGGGAATTCCCGGGAAGACGATTTTTTAATTCCCGTTTCCCGGGAACATAAAAAGACCGGGAAATCCCAAACCCTAATCACAATAAAAATCAATAAAATATCATTTTTAAAATATACTCATTTAAAATTCAGAATGCATTTTTATTCGTTAAGAGGCATAGCACCACGCGCCGGTCTTGGCTAGTAAGTAAATAAAAACAAACTCTTTTCGCTTTCTTTTAGAACAAATAAAATTTTAAAGCAACTAAATAAGGGATAAGTGTTTTTCTACATTCTGCTCGTTTGATCGCCTTGATGGTCATATACACAAAAAAGTTTTTATTAATAACAAAACGATTTATGTTCTTTTACTTCTTCAATGTTCTTTTAATCTTTATAAATACTTCAACTAGACTTTAACTAGGCATTCACATATTAGACATTACGAGACTCGCAAAAGACTTTCAGCAAAGGGCGTACATCCCTTCTCGTTCGATAGCACGTAAAGTAGAGTTGTGCAGTTGATAATCAACCTTAATTAATTGAACGGTTCAGTTGACTGAACTAAATGACCTAGTACAATATTTTAGTTCAATAAGGCACTTAGTTTAATTTTTTTAACTAAACAGCAGAATGAACTACACATATGTTAATACGAATCGAGCTAGTGGCGCGTGTGTTTTTGTTCTTTTTTACATTTTTTCTGGCAACAAAAAAAAAACTGCCATAACATTTATTAATCGTTTTTGTATAAAAATTTATTATCTCTACGATATTGTTAGCAATTCTTTTTTTTTTCTTTTCTGATATCTAAATTGTGCTTCATTTCTTTTAAATGTTTTTGTCGCATATATTTATCTCTTTCTATAACTTGTGCTTAAGTTATTTAGTTGGTAGTTCGAAACAGAACATGTAGTTGAAAATGAAAAAGAGCGATTGAAATAATTGAACAACGCACTAAAATCACCCTTCACTAAAAGGAACTACATGGCACAAGTCTATTGTATATGTACAATATACACAATTGTCAATGTAAGTGTTGCCAATGTGTGTGCTCTTGTACACATTCCACATAGGTACCAACCGCAATCGTTCGAGTTCTTTTCTTAATAAGAATCATCACTTGTTTTATAAGGAAACAAAAAAAAACTCAATACATAGTTGAGATTGAAAATCAAAACTGAAAAGCTTCATGTCTCTTCTTAATAATTTTCAGTACACCTTGAAAAAGACTGCATGTGGTAACTAAAAAGTGGTAAAAATTGTTTAGTTTTCTCTAAATATATTTAATTAGTTAATATTTACATTTGTATTTTCAAATACAAGAACTATTTTTTTTATACAAAAAAACTGCTCACAAAATTTTTGTCAGTGTACACAAAATACACTCAGCACTACACGTTTATTTTTAAACTGCCTCCCCTTTTGATGAAGGCTGCTGTACAGCATCTGTAATATCTATTCGTAACTTTGTAGATTGCTCAACGGGAATAAGGCCGATATAGTTACAAGTTAACTTTTTATAAAATTAATATTAATGAGATTCAAGAGCAAATTAAAGATTTCTTTATACCAAACAAATTTGTATACAATTTTTTTTTTCGTTTTAAGTAATTTCACAAGAAAAATTCGCATAATAAGTTTACTAGGCGTAGCTGTTATTATAAAAACTTTTAGACAAAAATATATTTTGCTAGCTCAGTAGGCATTAAACTTAAATTTATTTATTTTTAGCATTTTGTTATAAAAACTTAAATTTTTTATCACAACACCTTCAGTTCGATGTTTACAGAACTACTTAAAGTAGTCTCGGTTGCATCTTTCAAAACTAGTGAACAATTTAAAAAAAATTTTTTTTTATCACTTACCGAACATTTGCCAACGTATGCCTTCGATTTTTCAAGTATCGACTGTGATACTTTTGTAGATCACCAATAGAACCTTGTTCGGCTTGCATTTTGCTGGCTGGTAATAACTGTGAACTGGTTGATTGCTGTGTAGCTAGTGCAGTGGCCGACGATGATGCCAAACGTGTTTGAGCCGCAGCTATAGCAGCACTAACCGTTGCAGCGCTACTGCTATTGTTCGACGATGAAGCTAAAGTTTCACTGGAGTTGGCAACACCACAAAGAGCACCGCCAACGGGCAGAATGCTACTGTTAGGCGCAAGTATAATACGTGACCAACCTGATTTGTGTTGCTTGCGAAACTTGTGTTTGATACGTGGCGAGGGTGTCGAAGTGTTAGTGAATTCCTGTGGTGTACAGCCACCACCAGTTATGGAAGATGTAGTTGCGGTGGTTGCAGCAGTGGCCGACAAGGAGGTACAACTGTCACTGCTGCCACTGGGATTGGCCGCGTAGGGAGAAAGCTGATCGAGTTGTGATTGTTGCTGTTGTTGTTGGTAGTATAGGGGATTTTTTCTTTCCAAGGTGGGTTCAGTTAAAGTATCTTCGTCTTGATTTGCGCTGTGTTGGCGTTGTAGTAATTGTTCAGACTCTTCTTCTTCCTTAATGTGCGGCAAAGGTGAAGTCTGTGGCGGTGGACAACAACAACGCGATGATGCCGTTGCCGATGACACCGTAGAGGACGAGGTAGTTATGGTTGCTGTAGTAGCAGTCACTATTGCTGCCGCTATTACTGCAGATGAAGCCGCTGCTGTTGTTAAAGCTGGCAGCGGCGAGAGAGGTGGTTGCGGCAAAGATGTTGCCGTTGAATTCGTATCCGCTGTGGCTGCTATATTATTACGATCCACTGCTTGTGTTGCTTGATATACGAAATGGCTGTTTGTATTCGGTGGTGTTAGAGGTGACAGTTGAGTTGTTGTAGTTTTGTTGGCCACAAAATTAACTTGAGTATTCGCTGCTGTAGTTATTGGCTGACGCGAGGTGGTATTCGATAGCAAAGAACTAGTAGAAGCAGATCCTGCTGCCAATTGTAAAACAGCTGTTGTGGGTGAAATACTAGTGTCACTTAGAGTTTCTGGTTCTGCTCTGCGAGGCAAAACACCCGAAGCTAATTTGGCAGCTGCTATATCGGCAGCACTGATGTGTTCTAGCAAGTCCTCTTCTTCGTCGTTGATAAGAGTCTTTAGGGAAATGGGTGTTGTGGCCGAGGTGGCTATGGTATCGGCTAATGAGTTTTTTTTCACTGCCGCGATTAATGATTCGTTACCGTCCGTAGTCAATTCAATAGCTGACCTTCCCGAACGCTTGCGTTTCACTGTACTGTCTACTTTTGCTATTGTCGAATTGTGCGGTGGTACGGGCGTGTGGGGTGGACTTGTAGCGGGGGCTGCCGAGCCGCTGCCCCCGCGACAAGGAAGGCAACAGCGAAACACTGTGCTACTAAAACACTTTGACTTCTTTGATTTACGTTTTTTGTTGTTCGCACATGTATTATTGGTAGAGGCAGACGAGGAGATGCAGCTACCGTTGCCGAAACTATTGCGCTGGACACTATTATTGATGCCAGCCACACTACTGCGTACGCTGCCACTATTATTACTGCTGCTGAGTATGCTAAGCGTGCCGCTGAAACGCTAAAATAGCAAGGCAAATAAAGAAAATAAATTATTTTAAAAAATAATAATAATATTTGAAACAAATAAAATTTTTACAAATTCCGAAAATTTTGTTGCTGCTTTTCAGAAAGATAATCGCTTATTGTTTTTATTTTCTTTAAATTCTATCCCTTTTTAAATTTTCTCAGTGTAAATTTTTGTTTTCAAGTCTAAGTTAACCTTGCAAAATACTCCTCCTGTTTGATCTTTATTAGTGCCACATTCATTATTTTGTTGCTGTTGCAAACCTTGTTTGAGCTGATCAGTTTTTTTAGTCTTTTGCGAGGCAAGTTTAGACAGTCTCATGTTTTGATTTATTTTTATTTTAAGTTTATCTTGAAAACTTTTGTATGCTATTGATGGGCAATTTGTTGTTTTTATGATTTTTTCATGTGCTGCTGCATGTTCATTGTTGGCAAATAAGTAGAAAACGCCAGAAAATTTTCTGTAAAAAGACAAAAATTATAAACCAAATTAGTTTAGTTGAAAAAAAAATTAAACTAAAAATTACTTTATATAACTAAATATATATTACTAAATATAACTTAAGCTTAATAGTAAACATCGATGAACGATTGGTTTAATATAATTTATTTATTAGTACGCTGTTGGCTGATACTATTTTGTTAGATTTTCATTTTTGAAATAAATTTCAAAGTTTTTCTCTATACAGACATCCTTAGAATATTTAGGAAATATACTTGATGCGATTACATTTAAATGTTTTACCATCATAAACAGATGAATACAAAAGAGCGCTTTAAAACGCATGTTAACGTATGCTGCGCATGAATATATAAACCCACATTTATTAAAATATTTCGTTGATAATTTAACGAACACAATTCTAGCGACCTTTATTGGTTAAGTAAGGTGTTTATTGCTTTATTGGCTTAGTAAGGTATGTAGTAGTTCTTTTTTTATGTATTTACTAGCCAAGCCCGGCGCGCGTTGCTACGCCCCTTAATGAATAAAAATTCATTCTTGATTTTAATTGAATATCAAGTGCAATAAGCTAAAAATTATAACTTTTTTAATGGGCGTGGTACTGCCCACTTTTCTAATAACAAAACTGTATAGTCATTACAGCTCAATATGTGTACAAAGCTTAAGAAAAATCGGTGAAGATAAAGTAGCTGAAAAAAATAACTTTTTTATGGGCGTGGCCCTGCCCACTTTTCCTATCACGAAATTAGACAGTCATGACAGTTTAATATGTGTGAAAAGTTTCAGAAAAATTGGTCCGGTGAAAGCACCTGAAAGTTATAACTTCTTTATGGGTGTAGCACCGCCCACTTTTTACCACCCATTAACACTCCCTGAAATGTGTACAATGTTGTACAGTTTCGGAGTCTACAGCTAACACACATACAAAAAGAGTTTCACTTTTATATTTATAGATGTAGAGAAAAAAATTTTTTTTTTTATAATTTTTATACCCAAGTGTTACCAAAAATTAATATTATTTACAAGTCCCAACGTTTAGCATTAAGGTAATAATTTTTATACCCGCCACCAAAAAAATGGTATAGTATATATATTATATATATTCTGAATCAGGGTTTGATTTGATGACGATCTAGCTATGTCCGTCCGTCTGTCCGTCTGTTGAAAGCACGATAGAGGTCGCACCGAAAAAGCTAGGGGGCTCAAATTTTGCCAGAATCTTTCTTATAGACAAGGTTTGTTTGGTATTGAAAATGGGCTAAATCGGAATATTAGGAAGAGAGTTATAGCTCGAAAACCAAGAGTAGGTCGAAAAAACCCTGTCCTTCGAACATCGAATAAAATGGAATTGTGTCCAAACGCATTAACGTAGACTCATGAAACTTCGAATATGTATTTCTCTTAAATCTATGCATTAGGAAAGGAGTTATAGATCAAAATGTACGAAAATTTATACCGCACAGTGTATTTTTCGGTATATTTAAAATTTAAAACCTAATAAAACTGACAAAATTAAATGAAGGATTCTGTAGTTTTGCAAGCATTACTTTTTAGTCAAAAGCTTTGTTCTAACGGAAAATAAATGTGACACGCCCACTTTTACGCCCACATCCCATATAAAGTTTTTTCTCAAATTCATATAATTTCTCTATGGACAGAGTTTTTTGAAATATCCGTTTTATTAATTAGCAGAAACAATATTGACATGCCTACTTTAACGCCCACTTTCATTGAAAGACTAAATTTACGAAGACATCTTACTAGCATATAGCAGTTATACAACGAAAGTGATACATATTTCAGTATAAAGATATTATTCCATAACGATTACTGTTAATAACAAAGAACTTCAAATTGGTGGTGGGTATTAAAGTTTCGGCACAGCCGAATATAGTGCCCTTACTTGCTTTTATTATTTTAAATTTAGATTATTTCCAAAAATTATGGAAAAAAAAATAAATCTGGAAAAGATGTTTTAAGTGATATTCAAACATTGATTATATTATTTAAAAGGGCAATGACCACACAAAGATAATATTTTTTTTACTTACTCGGGCTACTAAATGTTGCCCTTCAGCTCTTGTAAAAATACAACATTGTATCACCTCTAATGTAGAAATACTTGAGATTTCATTGTAAGATTAATTTAAGAAAATAAATTATTATTTTAAGAGATTATTCCATAGTAATTACTGTTATTACAAAATAATAATTGTTTTGCCATAAAAGTACATAAAATTGGTAAAATTGGTGTATAACATTCACCACAGCCGTTTTTAGTCATCTTACTTGTTTCAACTTTTAAAGTTGTTACTTTTTCTAGCAAAATTAAAATCAGATATATGCAGTATTTTAAATGTTTTTTACTTATGGGTCGATTATGGATAGCAACCGAACTTTAATTGCGTTGTCAGCTAGCAACTACAATTTATCGGTTGCCAAATTTTCATATGAAATTGACAGCTGTTAGTTGCCAGTTGCCTTCTGTAATGCCTTTTTTTGGCAACTGGCAACGTAACTGAGGTTCGGTTGCTATCCATAATCGATCCATTAGAAAATTTCGGTAGAATTTGATTAAAGACATCAACGTTTCTTAGATTACGTTCTTAAACATGTTTAACAGTTTTATGTAAGACTATTCCATCACAAATATTAAACTTTACTTAAAAAAGTAAGAGATTAACAACCTAACGCCGTAACGTTAGAATGCCTGCCTTTACCTTTTCATAGGTTAAAGTCGTCCACATAAAGTGCTTTTAACATCTCGAACTATGTTTTACAAGGTCAGTTTGTAATTAATTAACGGCTTAATGCTTAGTTGTATACAATGTCATTAGTTCTTTTTCTTTTTATTTAGCTAATAAAAAAAGATATGCCAACAAATAGTTGACCATGTGAAAAAATAAATTGGTAAAATAATTTTACCAATTTAAACACAAATCTACCAGTTGGTGAATTTTTATGAATTTAGTTTTTCGATCTGGCAGTACTGGTTAGAAATTGTGTTCAAACTACATCTGTGAAAGTGAAAAGTGTTCAGTATACTCTGCTATTTCATCAGAAAGAAACTCACAACCGAGCAACGACTGCAACTCATTGAAATTTATTATCAAATTCGCCTTACAACAGATTGATGGAAACCCACTGTTTTATCGAAAAATTGTGTTCAGCGATAAGGCTCTTTTCTGGCTAAATGGATACGTAAATAAGCAAAACTGTCGCATCTGAGGTGAAGAACAGCCACATGCCGTACAACAGTTACCGATGCACTCCGAAAAAACGACAATTTGGTGTGGTTTATAGGCTGGTGGCATCATCGGTCCATTTTTCTTCAACGACGACCGTGGACCGTCGACGGCGAACGATATCGAGCCATGATACGCAACTTTTTTATGCCCTAATTGGCTGAGTTGGAATCGGTTTGTATGTGGTTTCAACAAGACGGTGCCACATGCCACACAGCTTGTGAAACAATGGACATATAGAAGAATGAATTTAGTGAGCAGTTTATCTCTCGAAATGGCCCTGTGAGTTGGCCGCCAAGATCATATGATTTGACGCATCTTGACTATTTCTTGTGGGGTTATATGAAGTCGTTGGTCTATGTGGACAAGCCAAAAATGATTGAAGCGATTACGGTTAGTAACAAAATAATTAATTTTTTCCTTTAAAAGTACATCAAATTGGTGGTGGGTATAAAAAATTATATGTAGTGCTATTACTTGTTATTCGGCCATGTCATGGAAATCGAAATCACGTGAAATTGAAATCGATCAAATTTTAAAAATTCTCCCGTATTCAAGGTTCATAAAAATATTTCCTTTCATACACTTCATAGTTTGAAGACCACCTTCCTATATTTAAACTACTTTTGAAATCAGGAAAAGCTGCGTCCATTTTTACAAAAATTTAATTGAAAATATTCGTCGATTTCAATTTCACATGATTTCGTTTTCCATGACAATGCCGATAAATAATGCATAGTGATGTATGTTTGTGCATTCTACTTTTTGATAGTTAAACTATTAAACTATTATTTAAAGTTCATTCACGCTCATATTAAAAAACAAACAAAAACAAATTTAAGAAATTCAAATACACATTTGCTTTTTATTATATTAGTATAGATTATTTTGTGTTAATTAATTAATTACAATTTATTTAATAGTTGAAGGGAATTTAAAAATGTATGAAACCAACAAGGGTTGCTTTTTTCTCAATGAGATGTTCTCAACCAAACAATCATCCTAACAATCCATCTAGAAGAGCAGCCGTTGATTTAAGCTTACCCAGCTTTTCTTCCAATTGTGAGGTGGCAATGCCTAATGCAGCTTCAATTGTTGGTTTCTCACTTTCTCCTGCAGTGGCCAACAGTTTTTCTAGTCCTAATATCTTTGCTAACAGTCCAGTCACTTCCTTGAGTAGAGATTTAACTAGAGAAAGAACAGGGCCTAATAATCCGCCTAAAACACCAGTAGGATCCTTTAGTAAATCCTGGACAGCAGTTGGCAATTCTGATATAATACCATTTAGAAGAGGTAAGACCTCAGAAGTATCAGCTGAAGCACCTGCGGAAGTATCACCTGAAGCACTACCAGAAGATTCAGCTGAAGCATCAGGATTAGCAGAACCTCCAGCGGAAGGATTAGCAGAAGCGTCAACGGAAGGATTAGCAGAACCCTCAGCAGAAGAACCACCCATAAATGGGACGCCCATCTGAGGCTTTGCTGTGGCAAAATGTTGCGCTGCTAAGACAAATATGAGTCCCAAAATGGCAAATAAATAGTTGATTTTCATGTTGAAATAAACTCGTAGTTTTAGTTGTTTGATATTTTTAACGCTGTTGAGTCACTATACAGTTGTGAGAAATGTAGCAGATATTTATACCAACTGATCAATGAAATTTTTGATCAACACTTAAGAGTTTTTTTCATTTAATTACGTGTTTTCGTATTTTTATTTATTTAATTTTGGTTAACAATAGAAATCTTTGTTTAATAAATTATTCTAAATATTGATCAAATAACATTAAACTTCCTACGATACGAAAACAAAAAACAGTAATACAAGTTATACTGAAACTCTTTATATAAATATTTGTTTATGAGGATTTCGATTGTTAATACCTGTCTGACTTTCAAGTACATTTTGATCACGGAACCTTGTTAGATTTACCATGTTTATAAAAGTATCCATTTCCGTATTTTTTGATTATGCGAGGGCAATTTAAAAACGTTTAAAAAATTTTAAAAATTGTAAGTACATTTTTCATTGGACTTTTTCTCGATACTCTTAATTGTAAATTTTGCAACTAATTACAGAAAATGAGCCAAGAAAATTTGAAAATTAAAATACACTGAAAATATCGAATTCGGCTACTATTTACTTGCTGTGTCTCAACTGCGGCTTGTCTAGATGGTTTGTGCATTAAATATTTATGTTCTCTGTATGCATTTATTTCCTTATAATTTAATTGATGTCTGGATTATTGCTGAAAATTTCATTTAAAAAAATGTTCTTCGACTTTTCTTATTAGAAATTGCTTTGCAATAGAAAGAAATGAGAGTAATGTTTTTTTGAATATCTTTAATTTTTTAATAAGTAAGTCTACACTTTAACCCCGATATTCACAATCGTTTTTGTTTAATTAACCAAGAAAAGTTTTTAAAACTAAAAACTAATCAAATTTCGGGCTACAAATTTTAAATAAAACTTTATTTTTTATGAATATGGATGTTAAGTTGTACGCACTCCTAATAATTTATTTACTTCCTATTAACTAAATAAACATTTATTTGAAAATAAACTGTAGCAAAATGTAGTTATTTATTTTCAATTTATATTTAGATCAGACAGCAAATATTTTAATAAATTTGTTCTCAATTGTTGTAACAATTAACAAATAATTGTGAAAACAATTAAATATTGGTTTAAAGACACATTTAGTTTGTAGATATAATATTTGGGAATTACCTTGAGTATAGGTTTTCTCTAATTATTAAGTTGTTACCTTTTCCAGCAAAATGAAAATAAGATATCTGCGGTAGTTTTAAATGTTTTCATATTTAGAAGATTATGGTAGAGCTCATTGAAGCTTTAATTGTTTCTGAAATAAAGTTCTTCAACATGTTCAACTGTTTTAAGTAAGTAAAGGTATACAACCGAATAACCACTAGAGAGATTCTTAAAATTGCTTAAATAAAAGAAAAGATATTTAAACAAACATATATTTTTTTCAATATTTTTTAATTTATAAAAAAGAAAGAAACGGTACTAATGAATTTATTGTATCGTTCTTCACTTTTGCGATACATAGCATAAAGACGTATGAATATCTGCTAAGATTTTCGCAAGTTAAATGGCATCTGAAGATACACTCTGTTAACACATGGTTGCCTCACTTTAAATTTTAAGGAAAAGTAACGATTTTGGTATTTATTTAATAACTATAAAAATGTATGAAAGTCAATGTCAAAAGAATGCTCTGTTATTTTATTGCAAAAAAGAAAAAAAATCAAATAGTTCAGTAAAAGTTTGCTTTTATTTCATAAATAATTGTTTTCTTTGATTGCTATGTTAATTTGAATTAATTTACGTTTAGTTGCAAATAAAAAAATGGGAAAACACCGTCGCTTAGTTCTGAAATTGCAAAAATTGACGAGTATCATAATGAAGGGTTTTCTAACAGTGCTATAGCCACAAAACTTGGTCGAAGTTCGAAAATAATAAGCGATTGTTTTAAAAGTCCATCAGAGTATGGTAAAAGGGGTAAAAGGTACAACAGAAAGTCAACCCAAAAGGTTTCACTTCAAGATAGACACAATACTCTCGAAATAGCTTTAAATTCTTCAACACCGTAAACACAAAAAAAATCAATCAATTTCTTAGTGCTGACTACGTCTTTATATTCCAAATGAAATCCTGTTTATACAATCGTTAATTTCTACTATCACAACCGATACTGCCTTCTCTGTGTATTCGATAAAGTAAATTTAAAGCTGCTGCCGGAGTCAAAGTCGAATATTTTAAAAGATGCCATCATTAAAAGCCATGCATAACCAGCAGAGATTGAAGTTTAAAAATAGAATACATAACGTGGATAGTGCAATAAGGTCATCAAGCAAACATTTGGAAAAGTGTTATTTTTTCCAATGAAAAGCGCTTTAACATCGATGACCCCAAGTGACATTATATTATTATTTCCGCGACATATTAAACCATCGCCATAGCAGAGAGTGTGGCATATTAGTCTGGGTTGCCATCACGTATTATAGCGCTGTCAGTTAAGGTTTGCTTTATGACCGAATAATGAGATCTGCTTACAAAAACCTACTTTAATCTACTTTTGTGGAATTTGCGGACATTTTTGGCCTCCTTCCTTTTATTTTTCAACATGACAACACGTCCATTCATACGAATCCGGTTGTAAATAGCCGCCTTCAGGAGCAGAGAGTTAAAATGCTATCATGCCACCATACCCAGAAAAAATTTATTTTGTACCGGTAAGCAGTAAAAGAAAATCATGCCTTCTTATAGCGCAATATTAGAGCGCATTCGAGGGTGCTATAAATGGAAGTCAGAAATTTCTATTAAATATATTTTATGTTTTACAAAATAACTTACTGCAATTTCTCTCGCTTACGAGGATGCAGGACTGTAAGCGAATGATTACCTCTCTTTATTGTAGTTCAAAAAAAATTATTGAAAGGTGACGCAATAATTGGAACAGAATTATTTTGGAGTATCAGTTGATGTTTTGTGCTTTAAATAACAAGAAGTGCGCGTGTAAAATTTTTTAAAAGCGAGTCTTTGTGTTGAAAAAGTTAAAGAAGTGTAAGTGTTTCAGTTTTTTGTTAAATTAGTTTGTGTATATTTTTTTTTTACTTTTGCTGTCAAGTAGTTTTTGTGACTGTATTATTTCTTTTATGTGATTTCTTCATTTCTTTTTTCGGTGTAAATAGTTTAGATCTTTTCTTTTTTTTTTTGATACATATATCACTTTTGATGCGTTTCAAAGTAGATGGAAGGCAAGAGAAAGGAAAGCTTCTGGATTATCCAAAATTTTTAAATGCAATGCATGGTACGTAGGTACGGCATTCAAATAAATTTTAAAATTTATCTTACTGCTTATTCTAATAACATTTTTGTTGTAGCAGCAACGATTGACGAAAATACCATATACTATAAGAAAGAATCGCTTGGAAAAAATAATAAATTTTTCCATAAAGAAAATTTAAATATATAGTTATATAATATTAAAATATTATTGAAACTTTATATATTATATTAACTAACTAGAGATAAATTAATTTTATTTTTGTTTATCTTAAAATGAAATTGAATGTTCTGTATATAGTTTTTATATTTTTAAAATAAATTTGAACTAAAAAAATAAAAATAGAAAAATGTTTTAATGCTTTGAAAGTAGCACATTAAATAGGCATGATTTTATGTATTTAGGATGCTTTTAATCAGCGCAAACAAGAGACAGTCATTCAGTGCATCTTTGACGCAACTAAAGGAGCAAAAAAGATGCATAATTTAAGCTCATCTATTATAATTGCATATGTGCAAAAAATACACATGAATTCAGCGCATATTTGTTGCCGTAATAAACGCATTTGCATTCACCATGTGTGAAAATTGCAAATAATTAGAGCATCAAAGAGCCCTAACAAGTGGGACATCTCATATAAAAATCATGCCTTCCCGAAGCAGGTTGGGAAAGGAGAGTACATTTGTCTCTCCTTTGCAAACCTGCTTCCGGGTAAATATGCAGTAATTTTTGCTGGGTATTTTCCTGACTTCAACATTATTGAAAACATTTCAGGATGACGAACCTGCTTTAACTGACGATAAGATAATCTAAGTAAACGTTTAAAAACAAAATCTTTTGATGCCGTTTCCGCAAACACATAGGAAAATGGTATTAACCCGGCAATTTCCAGTGTCACCTGCAGGTGACAAAGTTTAACGGAATTTTTAAACATAAATACAGTCACCAATGAAGAATAAAAATATCAATAATATACAGACAACACCCTGTTTTGTAACTGATTTTATCTTGGAACAACAGCACTATCAAAAACTGGTAAAGCACTATCTATAATACTTTATTTGCTTCTTGTGGCAAAGGAAACTGTGTCGAAGAAACTCTTACAAACTTACAGGAAGAGATGACTGCCGTGGAATTTTTGAATTACTCTATAGCAAAAATCATGATGAGCTCATGGTTGATATGAGTAATTTGTATGTTTTACAAAGAAATCTTACATTGAGTGTGACTGTTAATGCAATTATAGTTAACATCGCAATACTGTTGCTTATAGGATATTTGACGCCAAAGTATATGAGAATGTTTTGAGAAGTAAAGAGTGACACGTACAATGACCTAGTAATGAAATTCAACAATATCACTATCTTGATATTTAGTGAATTGTGAACTATATCAGGGTGCGTCAGGACCAAGTCTAAAGATGCAGCCGGATTTAGTCCTAGGAGCTGCTGTCATTTGAGAGCTCCACTCCAGATTGCGCCAAGATATGGGACCTTACAATTTGTACTTCGATAACTTTTTAACCGGTTTACCATTACTTAAATATTTACGCGAGCAGAATGTTTAGCAACTGGCACTATAAAGGAAACCCGTACTGAGAATTGCAATATGCCAAGCTCAAAAGAAATGAAAATAGAACCAAGGGTAAGGTAAAATTTTCCGAAAAAATTATTATTGCTTCTAAGTAGCATGATAATAGTATTGTCAACATTACATCAAACTGTCATGCATTGAATCCTATCACTAGAAAAATGTGTGCTAAGTGTAATATCGGTTTGCATAGAAAACTTTGGTACAATAAATATATTTTCATCTTTTCTTTTAAATAAATATATATTATAAAAAAATTCAGGTTTTATATCTATGAAAAGATTGAAAAAAAAACGGGTATTTTAAACTATTAACTTTACACAATACCCAGGGTCACCTGTAGGTGACCGCCCTTTAACAAAAATTAAGCGGTTTTATTTAGCAATTATATTCTTCTTAATTTTTTTTTAACATATCTAATCTATATTAACCAAAAATAAAATACATTTTCTCCTTATAAATTAATGTTTCTTAATAAAATTTCAATATTTATCCATTGTTTGATAAATTTCATCTCATAGGTACTAAGAATGAACTTAGATATTAAAAGAGAAACTAAGAATGAGTTTGCATCAACAAAATAAAATCATCATTAACTCAAGTGGGTAAATAGTGCAGTTTTGAAATGCATTGCATTGCTAATCGTTTGAATATGAGGGGGAAGTTGGCGCCAAAGGTTAATAGCATTGCGGAAAAAGGGCTTTTTCGTTATATCCTTTTTAAAGCGAAAGTTATTAATTCTGTAGCCTCTGTCAAACATTGAAAAAATTAATCTCTTGTATAAGTCCTCAGCCTGTTTTATGTAAATTACTTTATGAAAAAACAGCAATGTTTGAAATTTAAAGAGGCCATCACAAGGCATATTACATATCTGTTTTTAGTATTGCGAGATTCTGCTCCGCCTACTTCGACCAAACACATATCTGCCAATATTATTGTACGCTACATTTAGCCTTCTCATACTAAAAGCGTCACAGCCAGCGAAAAGTTCAACTCCATACAAAAGGGTTGGCAAAAGATAGGTCTGGGAAAGTAACATACGAATATCAAAAGGTGTGTAAAAGGTGCGACATCCATAGATTTCTTAACATGGCATAGGTTCTCCCACATACATAATTTATGTGATTACACCAGTCTAATTTCTTGTTGAAAACTATACCTAGATTCTTGGCAGTTTCTTCTATTCTAATTATGGAATCTCCAATCAGAATTGGCGGCAAAATATTTATTAGGGAATCAGTTTTACCAATTATCATAGCCTTCGACTTCTTTGGCTGATGACCATTTTTTAATATTGTCAAGATCATGGTTAATTTTAGTAATGCAATTATTGATATCAAATGGTTTACAACTTATAAAAAGTTGTACATCATCTGCATACATATGCATTCCACAAAACCTGAGTCGGGTGGGTAAATCATTTGAATACAAAATTAACAATAATGGGCCTAGAATGGAGCCCTGTGGCACACCTCTTGCAGTTGGACAACTATCAGACCTATGACACTGATTGGCTTCTATTACATAGATACGATACTAGTTACAATTATTAACAATAGAGAACT
Organism: Phyto melanocephala; assembly: GCA_941918925.1. Taxonomy (NCBI): domain Eukaryota; kingdom Metazoa; phylum Arthropoda; class Insecta; order Diptera; family Rhinophoridae; genus Phyto; species Phyto melanocephala. The sequence goes on along the minus strand of OW799234.1, from coordinate 127,154,003 downwards.
TCACAAAAGAACACGGCGAAGTAATATAAACCGCTTCTACTCTCCGAAGAAATTTCAGTAAACAAAGTGCATCTAATGAGTCAACCATTTGAAGAAGGAACAAACAACTTAAGGACGCTGGATTGGTTATGGACAATAAAACTCCTGTGCGTCAACGTACGGGTCAATCTCTTGAAAATAGTCGTATTGTAAACAACAACGTTCGTAACAACTTAAAATTTTACAAATTTTACACTTCGAATTTTGGCAAAAGACTTTTACGTTTATACATACAAAATTCCAGCCAGCAGATCCTGGAATGAGCCAGGAATTAATTCGATTGGTAATAAAGTAGAGTGAAGTCAATGTCAATTTTTCGACAAACGTCATCTAATACGGTTAAGCGTACTTCCATACGAATGACTCCGTGAATACACAAAATAGCAACTGTATTAAACAAATATACCTCGTAGATCTGGTGATTATATAATCAATTACGTAGACAAATAAGTGATATGCAAAATTTTAACTTTAGGACATATAAAAGGTATTTGATAGATAACACAAATACCCATAATATCTACTATCCAAAGAGAAAGAACCCCATTACGAATTTTAACTCTTTAAAAAAAACTCTAAAAAAATAGAACTTAAATGCTCTACTTTATTGTAACGGGGTACTTAACATGCTCCCTAGATTCAAAAGTACCCAATTGATAAAGTAAAACGGTTACATCTCTCGGAACAAAAACAAATGTCATATGAATTACTCATATATATTTTATTTTAGTCCTTTAGCAGTTAGCAATTGTAACTTATGCAAATTATTTATTAAAAATTTATTTCACACTACCAGAAGACAAACATTCATTAAAAATAAAAAATAACAAAACAAGACATTTGACGTTTAAGTGCAAGATTTTTTTAACCAGATCTGTGTGAAACTTTGCCTTTACCACGTTTAGATTTTCTTCTGGGAGTAAGTTTTTTGCCATGACTTCGATGAGAATGATGCAAAACAACACTGACTACCTTATGCCCAGTATCCAAAACATCCTCAACAACATTATTGACAGTGGCAACAACGCCTCCAACACTATTTAAAATTTTATGCAAAATATTATCCACCGTGTTATCTGTACCACCAACTACAGTGTCTGCAGAGATCATAACATTATTTGCTTCTTGCAGTACATTGTTAATGCAATCACTACTGCTACAATTATTTTGAAATGGCTTAAGTTTATCGACTTTTTGTTTTAGCTCAGCTAATTTCTTTATTAATTCCGTCAACGCTTGCTTTAATGGAGCTTGAATTTCATCCTTGTTTTTACCTGATGAAGTTTTCAAACTTTCTATTAAATTATTCAGCAATTTTAATAGCTTGTTAACATCTTCGATTTCTGCTAATAAAGTCGTCTTTATTGCTGCTGCCAACTCATCGGACTTTGATTTGAGTTTTGTCTGCTTTTTCGACAGCACTGACTTTTCAAGTTTAATTTCAGCCTTAATTATCTTTTTTGGTTTGCACTTTACAGTCGGCAACTGTTTTTTTAATCCAGCTATTTTTGCTGTTCCCTCGGTCACAACTTCTAGTAAAGATTCAACGATTGTCTTTAAGACAGAAACTTTTGCACCCAAGGTTTCACTTACAATATCTGTGGGTATTTTAAGAACATCCTTGACAATTTCCGGAATATCGTTTAAAATGTCATTAAAAATAGGCCAGTTATTGGGTTCTACATCTACCCCGGCATAAACAGAAGCATTTGTTGAGGCGTCAGGAGAAGCATCTGCAGAGGCGTCTGAGGAGTTGTCAGTGGAGGTGTCAGCATCAACGTTAGAACCACCAACAGCGAATGAACCGGCATCAACTGGTGTGACGGCTTGTGGTATTGCAGTGGCATAATATTGAGCTGCCAAAATAAACAAGTATCCCCAAAAGGCAATTGATAAATTGATGTTCATGTTAAAATAAATTGGATGGCAGTTCTGCCGTTCAAAAAGTACTGTACGGTTGCTGGAAATTCAGTAAGTTTTTATACCAGATGTTTAATGTAATTTGTCATCTAAACGTGAGGAGCAGATTATTTATTTAAATTATTTAAATAAATTTTTAATATTTTTTTAATTATTGTTTTTGTTATAGGTTTTTGTTTGTATGTTTTACAACAGCGTCTTATAGACTAAATAACTTTTAATTTCCTATTAAAAAGAGATAAAAACTTATAACCTTCAAATTGTATTAAAAACTTTTCTCTTGCTCTGTTCAAGATTGTTACGAATTGTCTCTCACTTTTTTTCGTATTCGTATTTCAGTCATACGACTGAGTTTTTGATAAAATAAAATACATTTTTCTTGACTCAGACCATTTTCGCTATGACCGTTTTTGTTCATAAAATTAAAATATTTGATACTAGATTAGGTGAAGCTAGGTAAAATAAAATAAGAAAAATTCGGTTATTTATTGGCCATGCTGTTTTCCGCAGCAGAGTGCCATTCAACTATAACGTACTGAATATCACTTTGTTGTAACCCGTCATAGTTATTCCCAGTATTCAATATATGTATATGAACCAACCATAAAAGTTTATTACCAGAAAGTGCTTCTAAAATTGCTTGCTTAGTGTTGACCTGCTCACAAAATCGCTTATAAAAGGCATGAATTTTATATTAAAAATCCCATTTCGTAGATCGCCATTATGCAATTAATCAGCGCCAATTTCATCCCTACCGAAAGCAGCTTCCTTTAGAAAAGAGATATATTTAAGTAAGTAGCTTATCCTGGATTACAGATTAAATTTTATTTTAATTTATTTTATTTCCGACGCCATTTTATATTATAAATTTCTACATTTGAAGCTGTATTTCTATAGTCAAACTCTTTGATTTGATACCCATATTTAGCGCGCCCTCTTGGAATTTAACTTTTTTCAAAGTTTACTGTATTCCACTGGTAAATACTTTTCATTTTATGTCAATATTCTTAAGATCGAAGAGGGTAAAGCCGTAATTATTTTATTTGGACCATATATCTTCCATTTTATTATGGACGCCATGTTGGATTTCAACTTTCCTGCATTCTACTGATCAATCTCTTTCAATTGATACTTATATTAAGGGGGTTGAAGTGACACCACATTTTTATTTATCTAGATTTGATTCTTAGATGAATTTATGGAAATTCATTTTGTAGTGGTACTCATCATAAATTTTAGGATTTTTTTCTAGTGTATAATACATATTTTGCTAGTCAAGCCCTTTCCCTTAATACTCATATCGTTTCTCTTTGTTGACCAAAACCTGAAAAAATCATTTATCAAATGTAAATTTTAAGAAAAGCACCCAACTAGTAATACTTTTCTGCTTATATCTCAGTTAGTTTCTCGTCATCTTGCCGATTTTTTCACAGCAATAGTTTACGAGACAGCGTTGTATATTTGTGCGTCTTTGGCGTGTCTTAAAATTAATTAAGAGTTTGAGTACCTTGATACATTTAAAAAAAATTTTTTTTACCTATAACTTTGACGATTAGGGAACGATTTTTCTAAAAAAAAGGTTTTCAATAAGATTAATATGATCTCTTTAAAAATGACACACTTACTCTTGGGGAAATTCTAAAGTTTTTTATTTAATGTAGAGTTCTTCTTTAATTAAGTTCTAAATAAAACGTCAATTAAATGACCTCCACGACTTCTTCTCAATTTTTTAGCACTTTTTCCACTACATTGAGTCATATGTCATGAATGGCAAGCTCAATATTGCCTTGTAAAGCTTGAGAAGAGTCTAGTTTATTTCAGAAGACCAATGACTTTAAATAACCCCACAAGGAATAGTCTAATGGTGTTAAAACACAACTTCTTGGAGGCCATTCAATATCACAATTTCTTAAAATAATCGAATCTCCAAGCTTTTATCTCAGTAATTCAATTGTTGCATTTGCTGTGTGACACGTAGCCCTATCTTATTGAAACCAAATGTTGTCAAGATCAACTATTTCCATATCGGTCATAAATAGTTGGTTATCATCGATCTATACCGCTCTCTATTGACAGTTTTGATCAATAATTTGTGAATTTTTGTGAACGAATAGCGATCACACTTGGACGATTATTACGATCATGAAATGCCAAAGCGCACGAAAAGTTGCAATTGGAGAACGATTATTTTGATAATAAAACTGAATAATTTGTAAACATTGTTCTTGCGTATATCTGTTCATGATGAAATTGTAAACACCACTGAAGACAATGAAAAACAAATGACAGATTATGACATATTACAAATGGTCGAAACGTCACTTCAAAATCATACCTATTGGAGAACCTTTTACTATCAAGTGTGTTAACAAATTTTCCTAGAGTTAAAAAGTCTTAATTTTTATGGGAAAAAAACATAGTTAGTAATTTTCATTTGCTTATACATATCTGAGAAAGTTATAAGGCGATTTTGCTGGGTTTCAATATCGACTAATTCTCTATTATTTGCATTGATTGATACTAACTGCAGATCTGTGCAACATGTGAGAGCGTCTAAAAGGTGATTTTAACCAATACACCAACAGACAGACAGACAGACAGACAAATTGAATAATAATTATATAATTATTTTTCTCGATTTTAAAAAACTTATTGCATTAAAACTATTTCTTTATTATTATAGAAGAAATGAAATGTTAATCGTTCTGCTTTTGTGAAAACCACTGCTTATGATTGTGGTAAATTTTACATATAAATTCCAATTTCATTTACTGTTACGAAATGGCTCGAAACTCCGTAAAAATTATGATAAACACTCCTTTAAAGTGATCGTGATATTCATAATGCTGATTACTTTTTCATGCACAAATACTCGTCCGTATTCCAGATGCCAACGTGATTGTAATTTTTGAATAAATATCACAATGCTGCTTCGTTTAGAGTTATTCTTCTTTTTTGTTTTTTGGCAAATTAATGCTAAGCAAATCAAGTTGCCACAAATTCGTCTTTGTTTTTGCTTGTTGAACTTTTTAAATTCTCTATTGAATCAGTCACCTGTTTTAATAATTTATTCAAATTTACGACTTCTTCGTCGAAAAAAGTCTTTACCGCTTCTGCTAACTCATCAGCCTTTGATTTTAATGCATCCAGCATTAGAGAGAATTGCGACTTAGTAAGATACAATTCAAGTTTAATCCTATATTTTTCCTTAAAGTCTGAAGTGGTCAGCTGTAGTTCGAGGGCTGCTAATTTTGCTTTTAGTTCAATTACAATTTCTAGTAGAGAAACAACGACTGATTTAAAAATAGCAACATCAGCACCAAATGATTCCCTTACAATTTTTGCGGGTATATTGAGTACATCCCTTGCAGTATCTGGCAATGCTGTTAAAATTGCATATAAAATAGGCAAATTCTCGAATGCCACTTCTACTCCTGGATAAGCAGAAGCATCAGAATCAGCCGAAGGGTAATCGTTCGGTATCTCAGCGGCATAAGTTTGATTCAATATTGTTAAAATAAGTCCCAAAATGGCGAATGAAGAATTTATTTTCATATCGAAATTAACTTATATTTTCAGTTGTATTGCTCTTAAAGTACTGTACAGGTTTTGAGAATATATTAGTAATTTATGTCAGCATTGTTACAGAATTTATAATAATAAACTTAATTAAATTTTTTAACATTTGTATTTATTTGTTAGACAGCAAGAGTTTTTGTGAAATATTTATTTAATTAATTGTTTTATTAAAAAGCACAAAGTATGTTATTATAGTAAACATTGTTATAAGATTGATTTTAAATTTCCGACAAAAACAAATAAGGGATTATTTTAAATCTCCTTAAGGTTAGAAACTACTTGTTACTCTCTCTCTCTCTCTCTCTCTCTCTCTTTCTCTCGCTAAGAGCGTAAGATTTGGTGTTGTAACATTTCCGTATTTTAAGCGTTAATCGGGGGTTTCTTTAAATCACGCTGCGTTTTACTATATATTTTTTTTTAATTCTAACAATAATATAATTGTAGCATTTTGATGTAGATAACCGCATCAATACGTAATTTTTGTTTTTAATATTATTTTAAATTATATTATTTTAATGATTTGTTAGTCTTTTTATCTATATATCCTTTACAGAGAGTATGAGGGTATATCGTTTGTCACAGGAAGAAAGGCCCTTACTCAAATAATTGTGACAGGAATACGTAAAAACATTATAGAAACTGTATTATCATAATGTAAGCTCCTTTGTAAAATTTCTATTAAAATTCTATTACATCAATAAACTTTTTTACTTTTGTGTCGACGAGTTAGGACTTTTCTAGTTGTGATCATCGATATGAAGGCCTGTCATTTAATGTGAAATTTCTACAATATTCATTTCTGAAAAATATTAAAAATACTTCGGAGCAAATCCTATTGAAAATCAGAAAAATCGATCCATAAACCACTGGCATAGGGGAAAAACCAATCCCTCCCGTTTTTTCAAATTCTCAATCTTTTCAAATCTTTATTTCAAGTATCATTATTTTACTAAATATAAAATGATATTCAAAAATGAAATAATGTAGATGCAATCATAAAATTTAACAACCACAACTATACGATTAATAACAATTCTGATACTGCTTATTATTTAATTATTTTTGTATTTGTGACATTAAATAAATAAACAAATCGAATAGATAATTTTAATCTTTAAAACTAAAGCTGTGTTTTAATATTTTAAGAATTCAAAAATGAGAACTTCGTAGTTGCTCGAGCAACAATCCAGTTAGAAATTATGACTTTACTAAATGCTATGTGCCATCACGGTCAGTTACCGCAAAGTTTAAGCTCTTTTAAAACTGCAGATACAACGAAGAAACAACCTTAGTCCCTAATGTTGTATTTAAACAATTCCTATACAAATACAACGAATAAACGATCTTAGTTTTGTAATGCTGTTTAAGCACGTACCGCTACAATAGTGTGTGTATAAAAATATGATTGCAATTTTCTAGTGTCGTGTTGGGTTTTACAAACACAAAATTATTAAATTAATAAAATAAAGGCTCCGCCAAATAACTTTCTTTTTGCAAATGCTATAAAAAAAACTGCTAAATATTTTCTCAAATTTCTTTTTTTATTTGAAAGAACAATCCTTCCGGTTAATAATTATTATTATAATTAATAATTATATTAATAATTAATTATTATAATAGAAAATAATTTCATTTAAATGGCTGCCTCGGCTGAACATGCAGTAACCTACACGATCGGTCCAATTTTGAAGCACATTATCGATTGTGTGCAGCTTTATTTCACTAATGGCTTCACGAATATTATCCTTTAAAGCGTCAATTGTCTCTGGCTTGTATTTGACGGCACCCCACAAATAATACTCCAACGGTGTCAAATCACAGCTCCGAGGTAGCCAAACGACATCAGCTTTGCGGCTGATAATACGATCTTCAAAAACAGGACGCAAAACATCGAGTGTAGCTTCGGCTGTATGGCACCTAGCGCCATCCTGTTGAAACCAAATGTTTCCAATATCCTCCTCTTCAATTTTTGTGAACAAAAATTCGTTCAACATGGCCCGCTAACGATCGCCATTGACTGTAACGGCCACTCCTTGCTCATTTTCGAAGAAAAAATGGCCCAATTACGCCTCTGGACCAAAATCCGCACCAAACAGTGACTTGTTTTCGGTTGTATCGGCTTTTCAATGTATGCGTGCGGGTTTTCTGTGCCCCAAATGCGACAATTTTGCTTGTTTACATACCCGCGAAGATCAAAATGAGCTTCATCTGAAAAGATGATTTTTTTTTGCAAAATCGGCATCTTTTGTAAGTCGATCGCAGGCCCCTTAGCGAAGCTTACCGTTCCGTTCAGCGGAAGGATGAAACTAATTACCTGTCAAATCAGACATGAACTTAGTGTTACCATTCACGAAATAAGCACTAGTTGAAAAGAAAAACATTAGATGGCGGATCCTCTATATACTTAAATAGAAATTATGGTGGTAGCGTTATGTAGTGGTTAAAGCGAAAAACTTCTAAACTAAAGTATTCAAGGGTCAAATCCCGGCGTCTAAAAATGTTTTTACAAATTTTCAATTAATTTGAGTTGATACAAAAAGCAATCAAAACAGCCCTTGATCTCCGTCTCGCTACTGGCAGCGAAGAAAGTTCAGCCTCATGAGGGCGTTTTCGGATCTCCACCTGTAGGGACAAATGACAGCAATGTTTAGCAAAGACTTTAGCCATTCATAATAGCAAGTACCTGCACCACTACGCAATCATATGAAGGCGTTGTGATGTTGTTTATAGGCCACAACAAATTCTTATAATGATTCTATATTTTTAGTTGTTAACATAAGGTAAATTTTGTAAATTTATATTAACAATATTGTGACAATAATGAAAGCAATACTCGGAACGCTTTTTTGGCATTCTTATTGCAATATTGAGAAGACATTGTAAAAAACTGTTTCCTTTAACATAGGCTTACCACAAAATAATAATGTAATAAATGTCCATGTTTGTATGTTTGGATATTTGTTAGTCAATCGCGCAAAAACGGCTGAACGAAATTCGGCACATAGATAGATAACAACTTAGGTTAACACATGGGCCACTTTTTATCATGATAACCAGCTAAGTTGTTAGCAAACTCATCATTACACGGGTTGTTTTTGTTGTAAATATTTTCATTTCTGTTGAATGTATTTTCTAAGCGAATCTAGAACTCAATCACGTAAAAATGGCTGAGTGGAATTAAATAAAATTTGACAAACATATAAACAACAATTTAGGTTAAAACTAAGTCTACCTTTTATCCTGATAACTACGCAGATGAAGTCGCCGGTACAAACTAGTATTTAATAGGGAAAAACATTTTAAATTTGATGTAGATGTGTTTGGTGTTACATATTTTGTTATTGTAATAAAATATTAACTATTAGTTAACTCACCATTTTAATCCTCCACTTCGAAACTAAACTTACTTACCCTTTATTTCTTTACAATTAATTTTTAGCTTCAATATAAGTTAAACATAATGCGCTTTCCTTTCTTTTGTTTTCTATTTCACCCCCCAGATCTGTAATTATTTTCATACGAGCCATTATAATTACAATCTCATTAATAGCTTGACTTTTAATTACTTATAAGTCACCTTTACTCTGACATTCAAATCAGTAATTTTATACAATACAACCATTTTGTGTTTGATGGCATTTAGCTGAATACTCGAAAATGGCTGCAAAAATATTTGTGAATACAAAGCAAAGAGGGAAATTTAATAAGACGTAAAAATCGTAGTTTACATGGAAACTCATATTGCGGCATATAAAGTCTAAAGTTAACTTGTGAAATAAAGGGTAATTAAATTTTAAGGGCCGATGTTGATTTTGAAGAAAACACAAAGTATTTTGGGAAATTGGGAAATTGTCATTTCATTTTATTTGAATAACATTGGTATGGTTCAAATATGGAGGCATACCTCCATCCGATGGTCACCCAAGTAAAGTTAAGCAATATTTTCTGCAGCACGAGCTGTACGAGCATTAACTGGTGTTTTCACATCTCTACAAACCCGGTTCGCACACGTTTTGACGATTAAATTGACTGAAAAAATCACTAAGTGAATGATAGGCATTTTGATTTGAACACCTAAATTGATTATAAGCCTTCAACGTGTTGCTCGATTGAGTATCTTCCATAGTTCAAATTGAATTAGTCTGAAGTTGAGAAATGTTAAATGCAATGCAGAAAAAAAGCTTGACGTTTAGGTGTGGTTCATATTTAACATCGGCTCTTAAAATTTTACCACCCTTTATTTATCTTTCAGGTTTTTTAAGCTAATTGATATCGGTAACGAATTTGTTTCTTATTATCTTACCACAACGAGTTTGAAAGAAATTTACCAACAGCAACCGTTTTACTTTCGTTTTGTTTTCTATTATCACTAGTTTTGTCCTGCTCTAGTCATCAGTTAGAAAGCGATAAGAACAGATGATTGTTTTTTATTTAAAAATCAATGCTTATAATCATTTGTTTTATATGTGATTTTGCCGACAAAACACAATTTTCCTGATTATTCTTTCAATTCTTTGTAAAAATAGAATATTTGAAAATGGACTCAAGACCGTTTTAAACTTCAAATATTAGTTTAAACTTAAAAAGTTCGTTAATAAATAAAATTAAAAAACAAGAAACATTGTATTTGTAGGTTATCAAACTGTAGTCAGTCAAACTAGAGTTACTTTGATTACGCATTCTTTTAACATTATCATCTAGGCTAGATGCTTTTGATAGTTTTTTAAACGCAGCCAACTCAGCTAGCAATAGAACATTTGAAACGTGTGTTTCAATTGTGCAGTTCGGCCTTCTTCACACGAAACTATGTAAAATTATTAGCAGTAGCTATACAAAAGATTTTACCATTTCGATGTACAAAAGTATTTCCCTCAAAGTTTCACTCAGTAAAAACTGAATACACTCTCCATAACAGATATACTATCAAACTTACTCCCATTATTATGCCCACCGGTTTAAATAAAATATCAATAATGAGATACACAAGTTTCACTAAACTAATAACCATTATAATGATAATCACATTGACCAGTCTCAGGATGTTTCCATTATTACAAGTCATTATGAACTTGGCTCATTATTGAAATTGACTTAACAATAATTTCAAATTTGAATGTGTGTGTGTAGTAGTAACTATAATGCGCTCAAATAAAATGTAGCAGTTTTAAGTATAAGAATTCTATGCGCAAATCATGCCAAAGAGAATAGATAAATAGTTATAAATATGTGTAAATATGTTATATAAACTTGGCAGTGGATAAGTGAGTATGAAATAGAGATGTGTGATGAATGGAGTCTATTTACTCACACACTGCAGTCAAAGTTATTTGTATGTGTTTTTATACCCTTCACACAGTGAAAAAGGGTATATATAGGTTTGTCATTCCGTGTGAAATTTGTACAATTTTGATTTCCGACCCCATAAAGTATATATTTTCTGAAAGCTTATGAATAGGGCAGTCGTCAGTCAGTCTGTCAGTCTGTCCGTCTGTCCGTGTGTATGTTGAAATCAACTTTTTGAAGCCCCCCGACATCGCTTGGACTCGTTTGAGGTATTAAAATATCAGAAATATTCGGGAGTAGATCGGTATTGAAAATCAGAAACATCGGTACATAAACAACTGAGATATGAGCAAAAACCCACGACCACCTCGATTTTTTTTTTACAAAAACAACATTACAACAACAACATACAAACGTGTATACTGGTTAGAGAAAACGTGGCATTGAATTCCAGCTGAGCAAAAAAAAAAATTTTTTTATTTTTTTTATATTTTTTTTTAAAATTTTTTTTTTATTTTTTTTTTATTTTTTATTTAATATATATTTATATTTTTATTATTATTTTTTTTTTAATTTTTTTTTTAAATATTTTTTTTTTTTTGTTTTATATTTATTACTAGCCAAACCCGGCGCGCGTTGCTACGCCCCTTAATGAATCGAAATGCATTCTGAATTTTAATTGAATATCAAGTGCAAAAACCTAAAAATTATAATTTTTTTATGGGCGTGGCATTGCCCACTTTTCTAGTCACGAAATTGTAAAGTCATAACAGCTCAATATGTGTGCAAAGTTTCAGAAGAATCGGACCAGTGCAAGTACCTCAAAATTAAAATTTTTTTTATGGGCGTGGCCCTGCCCACTTTTTTAATCACGAAATTGTAAAGTCATAACAGTTCAATATGTGTGCAAAGTTTCAGAATAATCGGTCAAGTGCAAGTACATCAAAATGATACCTTTTTTTTATAGGCGTGGCACTGCCCACTTTTCTAATCACAAAATTATTTAGTCATGACAGCTCAATATGTGTGCAAAGTTTCAGAAAAATCGGTCTGGTGCAAGTACTACAAAATTGTACCCTTTTTTTATGGGCGTGGCCCCGCCCACTTTTTTAATCACAAAATTATAAAGTCACGACAGCTTAATATGTGTGCAAAGTTTCAGAAAAATCGGTCCAGTGCAAGTACCTCAAAATTAAAACTTTTTTAGGGGCGTGGCCCCGCCCACTTTTCTTATCACGAAATTATTTAGTCATGACAGCTCGATATGTGTGCAAAGTTTCAGAAAAATCGGTCAAGTGCAAGTAGCTAAAACTGATAACTAATTTTTATGGGCGTGGCCCCGCCCACTTTTTTCCACCCATAAACACTCCCTGGTATGTGTCCAACAACTTGCCAAAGTTTGAGTCCGATCGGTTTTACAGTTTCGGAGTCTATAGCTAACACACACACACACACACACACACACACACACACACACACACACACACACACACACACACACACACACACAGAGTTTCACTTTTATATATATAGAAGATATATATTTTAATTATTTTTTAAAATTTTTTTTTAAATTATTTTTTAAAATTTTTTTTTTTTAAATTTTGTTTTTAATTTTTTTTTATTTTTTTTTTAACATACATACGTAAATTTATAATTTTACAATGGGATGTTTTTATATATGTATGGTTTTTATATGTATGTACGTATATCATATGGAATGGTGATACAAACTGCTGTTATTGCATGACTACACGGTGTGAAGGGTATATAAGATTCGGCACGGCCGAATATAGCGCTCTTACTTGTTTATTATTTGATGTCACAACATAATGCGTCTACAAAGGCAATGTGTCGAATAGAAAATAACAGGCATAACTGATGTTTAAAATACTGAATAGTTCCGAAATTAACGATTTGGCATTGTCGAGAAATACAGGTTTTAATTTATAGTTTGTGTTTCTTTTATTGCTTTTTAAAATACAGAAAAATTCATAGCTAAAATTTGTATACTAATTGACGAATTGATTTATTTTTAAATATAAATTATATTTTTAATTTATTTTATTGATATCAAGGCATATCCATAAGGTACTCGTATCCAATCAGCTGACTGTTTTTTTTTTAACATATATATTTTATAAGCGTAACCAAGGCATATTCATACAGGTATATGCAACGGCGAGTTCATACAACAAAGCAACTGTTTAGGGGATTTTTTCTGTCAAGGCCAATTTGTATAACAGAGATGGAACAGTTGTTTTTCAATAAAATTTTATTAAAAAAAAGGATATGTGCTTGTGAAGCACAATATAAATGGTGCAAGAACAACAACTATACATAAAGTTGGTAAATTTATCATCAAAAAAGCACAATTAAGTTAAATGTTTAATTCGGAATCCAAAATCTAATTTTCCATTCCTTCATTAATAAATGGAATCAAGGAGAATTCAACAAATTTAGACATTGTGTTTCCCCATCATCATGTGCTGATAATTTCACCTGTATGAATTCGCTTTGAGCGTTGCCAACTTTTTTTAAAAGTCATGCCTGCAGTTGTCAAACTTAATTTTTTTAATTTAATTATACAACAAATAATTCGCAATAATTAAAAAAGTTTTCGCTTTAAAGTTTTAAAAATTATTAAAATTAAAGAAGAAAATAAAAAAATTGTGTGACATATGCCGGCATACATGTGTTTTTTGCCGCGATGCATATACCTTATTGATAGGTCTTGATTAATATCAAACTTTTTCGAAAGACTTAGAAATATCTGTCAGTTGAAAAGTTTATATTGAAAAAATTTACTTTATGCTAAATTTGATTTTTAAGGATATATATATTTAAGTTTTAAATAAATTATTTAACACAGGGAGGTTGATTTAAAAAAAATAAAAACGGAGTAGGAGACTGAAATTCTAGTAAGTAAAGAACATCCTTTATTCTTAATAAATATAATAGAGAGCTTGATTTTTTTCCAGATGTGACTAAAGTCAGTATTCCTTGCACAAGAATCTTGTAGAATCTGTTGGATTATTACCTTAGTATGTTGGTAATTATTTTAGTTCCTTCACCCTGTTTGATCAAGGTGTATTAACTGCAAAATGTTCTTGTTCCCAGGTCGAGGATAAAAAATAAAATATGATGTTTGATTATATTGTTTGCATTCTCAAGCTTTCTATTTTTCTTATATTTGTTATTTTCGAAATGTAATTTAAAATGTAAGTACCAGTTTATTGATTGGGCAAAGGGAAACTCAAATTCCTGCTATTTTTAACTCTATGTCTCGTAATAAGTTTCATCAGCTGCGCTCGGATATATATTTAAAAGTTCAATCTGCATTAAGTTCAACCAATAAATCTTGGAAAGTTCAACCAATTATCGATTTGGTAAGATAACGATGCAATGAATAGGCAACAAATATTACGAAATATTCAATTGATAAGCAGATGATACCTTCTACGGGTAGATGCCTCGCACGTCAGGCTATTTCATCAAAACCACGACCAGTTGGCTACAAAAATCTTGTCTGTGCTTCTTCCAGTGGCATTGTTGTAGACTTTGAAACTTTTCAAGGTGCTGGCACCTTTAAAGACTGTGGTCTTGGCCACGGGCCTTCTATAGTCATTAGGTTAAAAAAAAATCTTACAAAGGGAAGTCATGTATACATAGATTGATTTTTCACAACAATGCCACTGTTAGAAGTACTAGACGAAGTGGGCTACTTAGCGACTGGTAAAATTATGGCAAACAGAGTTCCTAATAGGGCCCATACACTACACCATAATAATTGTGCAATCAAGTGACTGTGCCAGCTGATTGACCGTGTATGGGGTTGCGGTGTGATTGTACCAGCTGATGGTGCTTTATCAAAAATAGTTTGATATTTCTTTGATTGTACCAGCGTGATTTAGTCGTGTGTGGCAAAATTAGCTCATAAAAGTTAATTCGTCAAGGCATAAACATCAGAAAAATAAAAAATTTTAAATATAAATGCCAATTCATAGCCATTTCTTCATCCAAGCACGTTTTTTTTTTGCTCATAATTCGTTTTCACAAATTTTTTCGTTATTCATTACAAACTTTTCCGCACAATTTTTGGGTAAAAAATGAATTTTGTACCACCATGCTGGTGTAGTGTGTGCTTAAAGCTTAATTGCACAATTTTATGGTGTTGTGTATGGGCCCTATAAAAGTGTGAAATTTCCCTGGGGCAAGGAAATGAATCGAGGCGACATATGCCAATTTACGAAAGGAGAAATTGTAGCTGTTGTCAAATGGAAAGACACGAAGGCAGTGATAGTTGCGTCAACTAATTGTAGTAAAGAACGTGTAGCAGTTGACAGATGGAATAAAAACTTGAAACGCCGCCATCCCGTCAAGGTCCCAGCGGTCATACAAACGTACATCGCCTTTATGGGGGGAGTAGTTTTGTGCGAGCAAATGCTGGGGTACTACAGGATCAAAATGAACAAAAAAATTTACTATTTAAGTTTTCTTTTATTTAATTGACTTGGCAATATTTAATTCTTAAATGGAATAAAGATGTGATTGTAAACATTCCGGAGTAACAAGATCAAAAATAAAATCATTTTTTACTTTTAAAATGGAATTAGGGACTGTGCTAGTGGCTTTATTTGAAGCTCCCGCGCAAGTAAAAGTACCTGAGCTTGCTAATGATTTTAAAAATGTTTGAAAAAATAAGATATATAAAATAAATGTATATGTAATATATCAGAAGCTGTTTTTATGAGTGTATCTTTATTTTTTAAGTATTTTTTCACGTCATTATTTAATTTTTTCAAGAATAAAGTACCTGCATTTTTTTACTTTAATAAACACTAAAAAACTACAAATCTGTGGTCGCAAGGAAAAACAAGGTAACTCCATTTTTCCAAAAAGTTGAAAAAACACCAGAAATTGGATGGATTTTGGATTTACCATCACTCTGTCAGATCAAAATTTTGAAAAAGTATCACATTTAAGAGTAATCTACAAAATAAAAATCGCTTAAGTACCAATTTTTAGGAAAAAAAAGGTAACTCCATAATATCTTGAAGAAAAACACTAGGAGATTGATCGTTGATGTAAACAATAATTGAAACTAGAATTGTGTCATTAACATACAACAAAATTAACTGAATTCCTTTATTTTTAACAGCAAACTAAGAACTAAAAAATTGAAAATTTTCGATTTTCAAATCAATACGCAATTCATTACTTTTTCTGATAACAATTTAAAATTAATTTTAAATATATATTTATATTTAATAAATATATTATTTTTATATATATTTATTTTTTTTATTTTTAACTTTTAAATAATGTTTTTTTGAACAAGACGATGAAAAGTTGCCTAAACTCCATAAAATATAAGAATAAATTCAAACAATGAAATTTTTAGGAAAAACCAGGTAACTCCATTTTTAGGTAAAAATCAGGTAACTGACCTTGATTTTCGCTTCTGACGGGTAAAAAGCTTTTTACTGCAACCCAAAATGTTCAACAGGATGTAAAATTATGTTTTCTTTTTGATGCGCACACATTAGAATATGAATTCAAAAAAAAACTAGTGAAATATGTCGAAAACTTTAAATGCGTTTTTCTCGAGTTTTAAAAAAATGGAGTTACCTTGTTTTTCCTTGCGACCACAGAAATATACTTGAACACATAATTAGATGTAGCTGATTCCTCAGTGATTACTCTTATTTCTGTGTACTTATTAAATGTTGGTAAAGCGTGGTTAAATTTTAAGGGCCGATGTTGAATGTGAACGCCACCAAAACGTCAAGTTTTTTTTTTCTGCATCTCATTTGACATTTCTCAATTTCAGACTAACTCAATTTGAACGATGGAAAGATACACAATCGAGCATTAAAGTTATTCAGGTTTATTATGAAACTGGGCATTCAAATTAAAATTCATATCTTGCACTTGTGATTTTTTCGGTCAATTTAATCATCCAAATGTGCGTACCATCGAAAAATCGTGTAAAAATTTTAGCAAACCGGGTCTGCAGCAGATATGAAAACACTAGTGCATGCTCGTACAGCTCGTACTGCAGAAAATATTGCTGCAAGGTGCAATTGGCTCAAGATCTAAAGCCTTATGACCGTTCCAAACGTCGTCAATAGTCAGAATGGTGGCAAGAAATGGCAACTGTGGATGTTCAATTTTTGAAGAAAATCATCTTCAGTATTGACGCACATTTTCACCTAAATGGAATCGTCAATAAGCAGAATTGCGGCATTTGGGTGAATGATAATTTAAAAGTGAATGCACCCACAAAGAGTGACTGTTTAGTGTGGAATTTTTTCTAAATGAGGACGATCAAGCCGTTACTGTGTTCGCTATCTTAAAATAATAACGAACATTTTTGTAAAACATAAGGCTTTTTGGGTATATAAAATAGTCTTAATTGGTATATTATGAAAAGATTACTAATTTGTAATGCTAGAGTAGGTCAAAAACACGATGTCCTTCTTACATCGAATAAAAGACGATTTTGTCTAAAACCATTGACGAAATTTTATTTCCCGATTAAAAAAAAAATATTTTTTCCTAAAACTTGCTCAATCCTTACGAAATCCATTATACATGAAAATGTACAAAAATGTATACGTCACAGTGTCTTTTTTGGTCCATTTAAAATTTAAAACGTAATAAAACTGACAACATTACATGTACGATCCTGTTATTTTGCAAACGTTGTTTTTTTACTCTAACGCTAACCTCTCATACAACGCTTCTTTTCAAATTCATTTCATTTCTCAAAGGACAAAAAGGACCTTATATTAAAACATCTAAATTAATTTATTAGCAAAAGCAACACTGACACACCAATTTTAACGCCCACCTTTGCACATAATCTGCTGTTAATGATATTTTAAAGATCATATAAGCGATAGAATCAGAGGTATGATGATAAATTCTCGCACATAAAGCTTATAGATCAATGTTATTATAATCCCAGGAAATGAAGGTAACACCCCCACCTCCCATATAATGTGTTGTCGTTAATTAATTTAACGATATCGCATCTGGATATTTACACATCTAAATGTTACTTACAGGTATATTATATACATGCATATAAGCTAGTGGTATGTCATATACTTATATAAAAATCAGCAAATTATCCAATACGCTATGTCGCTTTATCGCTCTGTCGCTTTGTCGCTCTGTCGCTTTATCGCTTTATCGCTCTGTCGCTTTGTCGCTATGTCGCTTTGTCGCTATGTCGCTTTGTCGCTCTTTCGCTTTATTACTCTGTCGCTATGGTGCTTTGTCGCTCTTTCGCTTTATCGCTCTGTCGCTTTGTCGCTATGTCGCTATGTCGCTTTATCGCTCTGTCGCTTTATCGCTCTGTCGCTTTGTCGCTATGTCGCTCTGTCGCTTTATCGTTCTGTCGCTTTATCGCTCTGTCGCTTTATCGCTCTGTCGCTTTATCGCTCTGTCGCTTTGTCGCTATGTCGCTTTGTCGCTATGTCGCTTTGTCGCTCTGTCGCTTTGTCGCTTTGTCGCTCTGTCGCTTTGTCGCTTTATCGCTCTGTCGCTCTGTCGCTATGTCGCTTTGTCGCTTTGTCGCTCTGTCGCTTTAACGCTTTGTCGCTTTATCGCTCTGTCGCTTTGTCGCTCTGTCGCTTTATCGTTCTGTCGCTTTATCGCTCTGTCGCTTTATCGCTCTGTCGCTATGTCGCTTTGTCGCTCTGTCGCTTTATCGCTCTGTCGCTTTGTCGCTATGTCGCTTTGTCGCTTTATCGCTCTGTCGCTTCGTCGCTTTGTTGCTTTGTCGCTTTGTCGCTTTGTCGCTTGTCGCTCTGTCGCTTTATCGCTTTGTTGCTTTATCGCTCTGTCGCTTTGTCGCTTTGTCGCTCTGTCGCTTTGTCGCTCTGTCGCTATGTCGCTCTGTCGCTTTGCCGCTATGTCGCTTTATCGCTTTGTCGCTATGTCGCTTTATCGCTCTGTCGCTTTGTCGTTTTGTCGTTCTGTCGCTTTGTCGCTTTGTCGCTCTGTCGCTCTGTCGCTTTGCCGCTTTGTCGCTTTATCGCTCTGTCGCTATGTCGCTCTGTCGCTTTGCCGCTATGTCGCTTTATCGCTCTGTCGCTTTATCGCTCTGTCGCTTTGTCGCTATGTCGCTTTATCGCTCTGTCGCTTTGTCGCTTTATCGCTATGTCGCTCTGTCGCTCCGTCGCTTTGTCGCTTTATCGCTCTGTCGCTATGTCGCTTTGTCGCTCCGTCGCTTTGTCGCTTTGTCGCTATGTCGCTTTATCGCTCTGTCGCTTTGTCGCTATGTCGCTTTGTCGCTTTATCGCTCTGTCGCTTTGTCGCTATGTCGCTTTATCGCTCCGTCGCTTTGTCGCTCTGTCGCTTTGTCGCTCTGTCGCTTTGTCGCTCCGTCGCTCTGTCGCTTTGTCGCTCTGTCGCTTTGTCGCTCTGTCGCTTTATCGCTTCGTCGCTCTGTCGCTCTGTCGCTTTATCGCTTTGTCGCTTTATCGCTCTGTCGCTTTGTCGCTCTGTCGCTTTATCGCTTTATCGCTCTGTCGCTTTGTCGCTATGTCGCTTTGTCGCTCTGTCGCTTTATCGTTCTGTCGCTTTATCGCTCTGTCGCTTTACCGCTCTGTCGCTTTGTCGCTATGTCGATTTGTCGCTTTATCGCTCTGTCGCTTTGTCGCTATGTCGCTTTGTCGCTCTGTCGCTTTGTCGCTATGTCGCTTTATCACTCTGTCGCTATGTCGCTTTATCGCTCTGTCGCTATGTCGCTTTATCGCTCTGTCGCTATGTCGCTTTGTCGCTCCGTCGCTTTGTCGCTCTGTCGCTTTGTCGCTTTGTCGCTTTGTCGCTCCGTCGCTTTGTCGCTATGTCGCTTTATCGCTCTGTCGCTTTGTCGCTATGTCGCTTTGTCGCTTTATCGCTCTGTCGCTTTGTCGCTATGTCGCTTTGTCGCTCTGTCGCTTTATTCTGTCGCTTTATCGCTCTGTCGCTTAACCGCTCTGTCGCTCTGTCGCTTTGTCGCTTTATCGCTCTGTCGCTTTACCGCTCTGTCGCTCTGTCGCTCTGTCGCTTTATCGCTCTGTCGCTTTGTCGCTATGTCGCTTTGTCGCTCCGTCGCTTTGTCGCTTTGTCGCTTTGTCGCTATGTCGCTTTGTCGCTCCGTCGCTTTGTCGCTTTGTCGCTTTATCGCTCTGTCGCTATGTCGCTTTGTCGCTTTATCGCTCTGTCGCTTTGTCGCTATGTCGCTTTGTCGCTCTGTCGCTTTATCGTTCTGTCGCTTTATCGCTCTGTCGCTTTACCGCTCTGTCGCTCTGTCGCTCTGTCGCTTTGTCGCTCTGTCGCTATGTCGCTCTGTCGCTATGTCGCTTTGTCGCTATGTCGCTTTATCGCTCTGTCGCTATGTCGCTCTGTCGCTTTGTCGCTTTTTCGCTCTGTCGCTTTATCGTTCTGTCGCTTTATCGCTCTGTCGCTTTACCGCTCTGTCGCTTTATCGCTCTGTCGCTTTGTCGCTATGTCGCTTTGTCGCTCTGTCGCTTTGTCGCTCTGTCGCTTTGTCGCTATGTCGCTTTATCGATCTGTCGCTTTGTCGCTCTGTCGCTTTGTCGCTCTGTCGCTTTATCGCTCTGTCGCTTCGTCGCTCTGTCGCTTTGTCGCTTTGTCGCTCTGTTGCTTTGTCGCTTTGTCGCTTTGTCGCTCTGTCGCTTTATCGCTCTGTCGCTTTGTCGCTTTGTCGCTTTGTTGCTTTATCGCTCTGTCGCTTTGTCGCTTTGTCGCTCTGTCGCTTTGTCGCTTTATCGCTCTGTCGCTATGTCGCTTTGTCGCTCTGTCGCTTTATCGCTCTGTCGCTTTGTCGCTATGTCGCTTTGTCGCTTCGTCGCTCTGTCGCTTTGTCGCTCTGTCGCTTTATCGCTCTGTCGCTTTATCGCTCTGTCGCTTTATCGCTATGTCGCTTTGTCGCTATGTCGCTTTGTCGCTATGTCGCTTTGTCGCTTTATCGCTCTGTTGCTTTGTCGCTTTGTCGCTCTGTCGCTTTATCGCTCTGTGGCTTTATCGCTCTGTCGCTTTATCGCTATGTCGCTTTGTCGCTCTGTCGCTTTATCGCTCTGTTGCTATGTCGCTATGTATAAATATATAAATAAATCCCTAATTTTAATAATGGCCGTTAATAAAATTAATTAAAATAATTTTTAGAAATGAAAGGAATTTTAATTTAATTTTTAATCCGTTTTTAATTGATACTTTTCGCAATATTTTATCAATTCAAACTATTGTGTGTTTGCATTTATATTTCAATTAAATTTATAATATATTGACTTTTAGCGAATTGCTGTAAGTTAAATTTGATTTCATTGTTTTGGGTTAAATTTAAATTTAGTTAAATTTAATTGAGTTATTTTGGAATGCCCTTTAAAGCGACTAAATACATCGTTCGATTTTATAAGGTGTGAAATTAATTTATGTAGTCCTTTGCTAAAGTAATATTAAACCATTTGATATGGGCAGTTATGATTCTAGCCAAATTTATCAAAATTACTCAAGACAAAAATTAAAAATTCTCTTTTTATCCATATTCTATACCAAAACGATTGTAAAATTTAACATTAATGATAAAACAAATTTAAGGCACTGATAAGACAGAAGTGGTTTTATTTAGGTATAGTCTTGACGATCATAACCTGAAAGAGTTGACTTTTTGTATCGACACACCATCCCTGCGTACAAGCAAATTTTTGTACATAACACTCACGCCTCATAGTCTTGTTCGAGCGCTACTGCTAAGCTATTGCGAGGTATACAATACAAAAAACCTTTGGAACAATAAAGCAAGTTACTCTGTAGAAAGGCAACAGCTCCCAGAGTCGTTATTGGTTGAACGAAGTCCATTTTTGAACAAGTATGAGTCATGTAACCCTATCTAATGCCAGATAAAGATAGTGATCAAAGTCATCATGTGTATATTTTACAAGTTAACAATCTAGGAGAAGTTCTAGATGCTAATGGTTCCAACAGTATCAGATATACTAAACTTGAGTTGAGCTAATTTGATTGTGCGGGTTCGTAAACATAGATCAAAACTTTTTCCAAGTTTCAATAATCCTCATTAAATAAACGACAGTAGCTTCAAATATTCCCAATTTATTATTGGATTGGTGTTCTTTTTAGCTGTATGAGAATTAAAAACAAAACGCAAGGCAAAAATATTGTTGAAATACATTTTATTTATTGTAATCTGGTGGATAAGTGCACGGCATTTATCCTTTAAATATGATTTCCGGCATATTGGCGTAGCTATTTAACTAGAAATCAGCTTCATCACTTGACCTAAGAAATCTCTATTAACTTCGCGAATAGATATATTTTTTCCAAAGTAAATTTCTACAATTTGGAAGCATTGTTCTGGCGTAAAAAGATTTTTTTGCGACTTTCCTAACCTTACTGAACAGGAAAGTTAAAACAGTTTGACATTTTCAGCTGTAAAACCATAGTTATTGATAGTTCTGACGTAGTTGTTGAGTAAGCGAATATCTTAAAATAGAATCATAAAAAAAACGTTTTGAAAATTATATATATATATATCGGATGATTTACAGTGAGGTTTGATGTTCAATAAGCGATCAAGCATGGCTCATATCGAAATGCTTTATCACTTTTGCTCAGTATCGTTGGGGGATCGAGCCAGCACCTCCAAATTGTTCAGCTGTATTACGAAAAGCAGCGTTCTGTGAAAAATATTTTTCTTTCGATTAGAGGAATTTAGGTTGCGTATATTCGGATGACTGAAATCACACTTGCTATTACCATTTGCAACTTTAAAACCCAGTTCACATTAGTGGATGATACTCGACTGGCTCGACCACATCCAGCACGAAATTAAGAGAATATAGCAGCTGAGCTTAGAGCTACACAAATACCGCGGCAATGGATTCGCCGTAATTCTAAGCACTTGGGCTAGTGGTATTCGACAGCTTGTTGTATTTTACATAACGACCTTAGACTTAAATCATAAAAAATACAACTTGTAAATGAATTGAAGTGAGGCGACTTAAATTTTCGTTCTTTTCCCCGTAATTGGCGTCCGGAAAAACTCAATCCACTATTTTATCGTGTATCTATACTGTGTCGAAATCACCATGGATAAATGGGTTTCTTTTTAATACGTTATGGCTTAGGACTCTAAGGACGATTTCAACCCTCTTTAATTTTCGTACTTGCAGGTTACTAATTTAGCTGATACAAATAGCAATTAAATAAATAATTTTCCCAGCAATTACATTTTGTTCTTTACATTACACTCAAATTTGGGAACATTGTTAGAATGCTGTAAAAAGTCAATAAAAACGAAATTCGAATCAATTTAACAAACCCCTTTAGGGTGTTGTTCTATCTAACATTAAAATCTTTAAGGCTGTAATTTTCTGTTGCCTTAAGTCCAATGGAATAATTTTTATGAAAGAAAAAGATAGACTAGTCTTTTATATTTTTGCCTTTCATTCTCAATTTATATTTTATTTACTTATCAATATGTCCTTTTTATGTCAGTTTGTTCCTTAATGCTTGGTAATCATTTAAGTTATTTCAAAAGATTAAATTACAAGAAACTTTGTCTGCCATCATTTCGCATTAGCAGCAAGAGATGTGAGAAAATATTTACTTTATCTACCCACTTAAGTTCAGTTTTCTTAATACACACCAAAAAAAAGGAAAAGTCTATTTTAAATAATTACATTTTCATTAACACTTGTCGTACTAAAAGCTTACAGCAAGAGAAAAAAAATATCGTGTTATAATATTGGCTTTACTTGGGAAAATGAATTTCATATTAATAACATTTTTCTTTTTATCTGTAAACCATTATTTAAGGTGTTATTATGTTGAACAAAAAAACAGCAACTTGACATTAAGTTTGTTGATTTACAAATTTCCAAAATCAGGCAAACAAATTCGTAGTAAAAAATTTTCTCAATGAAATTACAATATTTAAGATACAAATAAAAGTTGCACGAAAATTTAGAAAAGAACAATGTGTTTATAATAATATATAAAATAGACTTAAATACAGTCAATTTTAAAGACCCTACTAATTAAGTTTTACAAATTTTCACTTCATCAACATTCGAACGTTATGTGGTAGCACCACAAGTAAAATTAGTTTTTCCCAACCAAAAAAAAAAAACCAAAAATTTTTGATAAATTTATTTCTTAAATTAAGCATTTAAGGCACGTACATTTTAGCATGGAAAAATTCATTTTAATTAAAACAAGAAAAAACCAAATTAAGCAAAACATTTTTACATGTTTTAAATAAAAGCAAATTTGAAGAAGAAATCGTAGAAACACACACAAACCCCTATAAACGGATTATGCACAATCCTCTAGAGAAATGGCGTGGAAGTTCACATTATAACATGTAAAATCTACACAAGTTTATTCTAGATTGTACAGGGTTTTTATATGAATGATTAAATTTGTAAGATCTTTAAACTTTACCAAACGATAAGTTTATATCACACGAACAAGGTGGTCAATTTACAGGTCAGACCACTACTTGAGAGAATTCGGTTATCAAACGTTTGCCGCTGTATGACATGTAGCGCCATCTTGTTGGAATTATTAGTTTTCCTAATGATTTGAAAAACAAAAAAAATACACGAATGATTTCCCTAAAGCGTTCGCCATGCACAAAAATATTAGCATCGGATTTAAAGACAAATGAGTTAGTGACGCTTTTGGCATGTAGGTAGGTCGGTAGGCAGGTAGGTAGAAGAGTTGTTTAGCTTAATGGTCCATCATATTGATTGCTTTGTAATATCTGAATATAAATAATATAAAAGAAGAGAAAGAGAAGCAGAACAGTCCAGAGTCTATGCCGGGAATCGAACTCAGGCTAGCAGACAAGCACACTACTGGCTTGGCAACCGCACCAAGCAGTGATTTCTTCGGGATAAAAATTAATCTTAACAGTCTTATGAGATCTATGCTCTCTGCAAAATTGAAAGTTTTGCTTGTTTACATGCCCGATAAGCGAGAAATAAGTGTCATCTCTGAAGATGACTTGACGATAAAATATGGTTTAACTTCAAGTTGATTCTTAGTCCACTTACCAACAATTACCACGCAATTGATGTTTACCTAGACTTAATTATTGCATCAACTAAATCTTGTACGGATGAAGGCCAAGGTCTCTTTTTAACATTTTATTGGGCGGCCAGAGAAGTTACTTTTACAGGCGTTTGATCTATAAATTCGAGTCCTCTGTCATTCTCGTATCTACATTTGCATGGTACTGGCCCGATATGGATAAATATTTTTTAAGATAATAAATGTAGATGTCAATCGAGCCATTTGCAAACGTTGTTCTGGTATTATAATCTGCTTAGTGATTTGCCAATATATACCAAATGAGGGTCATGCACTCATCTAGTCTTACAGTTATTCCTATCGGAAGGTATAAAAAACACTCTGTTTAATGCGAGAATCGCAATGTATGCAAATAATTTTGTATGTGGTGGTGCAAACTAAGCCATTGCCGAACTGAAAAGAACTTTTTTGTTTTATATTATAGAAGAAGGATCGAAGATTGATCACAGAACTGGAATCAGTTTATATAACATAACCTGTAACAGAGGTAAATACTTCCGTCTAGTAAATCACCATACAGTTTTCTAGACTGACTTTATGGAAACTATGAAAGGCTTTAAATGGATCAAATAGATTGATAAAGAAGTCAATCAGTTATTAAGACGCTAGTTAATGAAAAAGTTTAATCTCGGAAATAAACTCTCATGTGAATGGGTAGGGATAATATGGATACCTGGCCATAACGACATTATCGAAAAGAAGAAATCGATAAATGATTCAAAATGGGATCATACTTAAATACCATTACCTTGGAAATCGCTAAACACTTTCAAAAATTCAAAAAGAACTTAAAGTCTGAGCGATGTAAGAAGACGTCAGAAAGTGACAAAATACTACCATCGTTAAGGTGATGATCATGCTATGAGGTGACCAAAATTTTAAGAAATCTAGAGAGAGACTTAGAAACTGAGTATATCACGACCTAGGAGACTAACTTGAGTAATAAAGGGTCACACGAAGATGAAAACTCATCTAGTTGGAAAGGGATGGGAGTATGAAAAGAAAAATATGAGACTTTGGAATACGTCCTTTGTCAATGTCTTGTATTTGAGCATATTGGAAATGAGAAACCTTAACATTGACACTAGGAAGTCTAATTGGAAATCGCTGAGAAATAACACTGAAGGGGCTGGGTTCTTGACCTAGTGGAGATATTAACGGAATTGGGATTATGATTTTTACTCTGGGAAATTCTTACCTTTAGAACGTTTAAGTGCCCCTCTTTTTCAAACATACCTAACCTAATCCTGTCATGAAATAAAACAAAGTAAATTGATTAACATATTTTGTTATAAATTTTTTCTTGAATTTAAGTTTTATAAAACAATTTAAATTATTTTTATTTTTTATTACTTTTTTTTAATTTTCGAGAATTGCAAATAATATTCTTTATAGCAGTACCCTATTTATGCTGAAATATTTATTTAATATATAAAAAAATCTCTTTTTTTCCATCTCCTAGAATGCCAACATTTTCTTAACTACAAAATATTCATTGCACTCTCGCCATACCAACAAAATAAAACTCTTTGTTACCTTCAGTCAGTTCTGCGTTTAACTAAAAACTGACTTTCGTTCAGTCATCTGGAAATGGCTGGAGATGGTGTGTAATGAAGGTATCCAACAGACATCTAATCATTTATTCGTTCATTCACTCGCAAATTGATTCAACCCGTACCGGTTAACGTTTTGCATAATTTAAGCTTTTTTATCTGTCTACCTACCGTTTTCTTCATACCCTTATTGCTACTTGGTTTGCTGGTATGTTTTTCTGAATATTTGTTTTCCTCTGTGCTCATGACAGAAGAAAAATGACAAGCTTTAGCTTTTTACTTAAGATGTCTTTATGCTGTTGGTTTTCTTCTTTATGTTGGTTGATTTCAAGAAATGTTGGCGGTACACCTGGTTTACTTGATGAGGTGGATAGTACGACTAATGTCGTAAGAGTTGGTGTGGCACCTCTCTACAAAAATGAGTCTTAATTATAATAATGCAGAACAATAACATTCTTCAAAATTATATTTAACCAGTTGCTTAAACGAAACCAGTATGTTGAAGCGAAAAAAAATCTACGATATAAAATTAGTTGATATGGCAACCCTCCATACTTTTAAACATAAAGATCAAGGTGGATTGATTCGCCTTGCATAAAGATATTTAAATTTTTAATTCAACCTTTCACTAACAGGGTGATTCACTGGTGTATAATAAATACATATGTGCCTTCACTTACAGTTCAATGTTTTAGTGCTGTCAAGACGACATAAGAATTTTGCTAGTTCACACACAAATGCTTCTCTCTTGAATACCAATCAAAAACCCATCCAAAGAAACATATTAAATAATTAAATAAGTAAGTAAAATTTCATACACAATTTGAACATGTTGTGTAAAGCATGTATCACAAAACCAACAAAATAATTCCATAACTGCGAATATAAGACAAATAAGCGTGCTACCGTTCTTCCTTTAACATTGTGGTCGAGACTTGAATCTATTAGCTATCAAAGTGACATAACCTGAGGCCAATAGAATAAGTAAGTCAACCTCGTTTAGTCACACGATATGCGACTGTGCATCCTTAAAAATTATTATTAGGACTTAAAAATAAGAGGAATAAAAAAATAATCGCTGCCAGCACTAGATACACAGCCAAACAAATACTTGTTGCTTTTCACTGGCTGTTTGCTCAAGTGTGTCCTTGTTCGTGTGCGTGTGTACACATTCTAATCATTATTTACTACAAACCATTTCCAATTTTTTACAGTATTCAAGTATTCGAGTTTGTCTGTTTGTTTAATATGAGACAAGTTTTTACGAATTCCTCAAAAGAATAGATAAAGCAGGAAAGGAAATAAATTCTTTAACTTTGATGTCGTTTGCATTTATTTACTTTGTTTTTGCTCTACAGTATTTTCAACGCTGACAGAACAAATGGATCATAAATAAGGTTTGTGTTTGCATTTTACAAATAACTTGCATATGAAGAGATCGCAAGTAAAGAAGCGAAGCCAAAAGAAAGCATAAACCAGGAAACATTTATGTGTATGTGCTTGTGTGAATAGAAAATGTGAGATAAACTAATATACAAAGACAACTACATTCCTAGTTTATAAAATGTGTTATTTGTAAAAGTCTTACAGACAGACACATCTGCACATGCAAACAGCAACAAAAGAAAAGTATGAAATGAAAAAGAATCCTTTTCCTTCATATTGTTCTCTGCCAATCAAACAGTACATAAATAAAAAGGAAAAAAAATTCACATAAAAAGGTTTATAACTCATCTTTCCTTCTATTGCTGCTATTACACAATTTCCATTTTAAATATTAATGATTTATAGTAAAAAAATATCTAGCCGAATGGATAAGCATCAAATAAAGGGTAGTCCAAATACAAGTATCTTTTAAAATCAAACTGAATATTCGCTTAAAATGTCCAATTGATTCAGCAGATTAAGGAAAAATATCACTGAATTCATCTTATCTCGACATCTCAGTTTGAGGTTGGTCTTTGTCATTTTTCAATAATTTTTTTCTCGGCACTTATGCCAATAGTCAAAATTTCTGCACTTAGGGATCGGAGACCCCGCACGTCATTGTATAGTATGAATCCACAAAGAGTGGCAGTTAAGTTTGTATTTTAGAGGGCTGACATATTGTGTCCCTTTTTGATTTATTTGGTAATGCTGCATAATCATAATCGATGGCTTTGTATAATCTCAAGTCAAAGACACAGGGTGAGCAAAAGCCATCATGGGGCTTGGGCGTAACTAGGCCATTTTTATGAAATGCCTTTTTTATTTAAAATTTACTCAGTTTAAGTTTTAAAAATAAATTTAAGCTTTTGCCACCGCCGGAAAAAATGTCAAGCAACTTTTTCGTCTATGTATTGTAGTTTTTTAATATAAGAAAAGAATTTTATTATTTAAATCAGTGATCAGTTATTTTCAAGGTTGGCAACCGAAACGAATAACGGTATCGGTATCGATATCGGTATGAAGTTTTTTATTATTTCGGTAACGGTATCGGTATCGGTATTTTAATTATAACGGTATCGGTATACCGGTATCAGTGCTACAAACCGGTATTGGCTAAAAATAAAAGATTTTGAACATTTATTTATTTAATTAACAAAAATATTAACTAAACATTAACTTCTTTTCTAAATATTATATTTAGTAAGTAATATTAGGAACACAAATTACAGATTATTGCATTAGGAGATAAAAAATAAATAAATAAGTACATATATATGTATGTATAAAAAAAGAAATTGAATAATATTTCATTCAATAAAAAAAAATAAAGGACATGTAAGATATGTATGTAAGATAAAGGTTTTAAAAAAATTTACCAAACATATATTTAGAAAAAATTGTTATGTCTTTTATATTTTCAAAAGTGTATTTTTTTAGATTTTGATATATTAACTTTTTTTAATTATACATATTAAGGAACTTAGTCAGTGCTTGCTTAAAACAATTCCGTATTAGATCGAATAACTATAACAGCACTTAAACTATCCTCATCTAACCTATTGCGACTAGGGTTCATAATATATTTCACCCCTGAAAATAAACGTTCCACACTAACCTATGTTGCTGCTAAAGCTAAGATAAGTTTTGCTCTGGCTTGGCTTTACTTTGTTATTTCCACCAATTAATAACGTTCACGCGTCTTTGTACACGTTTTACATTTCAAATAGGATTTAGCAATTCACGTATTTTTTCGTTATTTGGGATTAAAGAGGAATTCTCTCTTTCCATACTTTTAGTTAGTTGTACTTACATTTAGAACTTTTCCGCACACATGTTCTTTTTCCTTGGCAATGCATTTCTTAATTTTTTTTTTCAAAATCAAACTCAAAAAATTTTCTGCAAATAAATGCCTTTGGTCGAGGCATTTTGCTCTTGTTATCATATATTGTTCAAATATTTTTTAAATGCTTTTAAATTTAGTTTGATCACTTAAGTTATGCGCGTCACTTTTAATTGCTTCAAAGAATAGCTTTTTTCAGTTTTTTCAGTTGTAACAATTCAAATTTATACAGGTGACCTTAGTTATACAACAAATCTTATATGTTTCATTTTTTTGCAACCACCTATGCAAATTCTCCTTGGCAAGTAGCAAAACAATGGCAGTGTTGTCATAGTGGAGTGTGAAGGTAAAAAAGCTATTTCAACTAACACAATAGTGTTGAACATATAGAAATTTGATGCTATTTGCTTTATTGGTATGCATTTCATTTACCGAAACACTGAAATGATGATACCGGTATAATACCGGTATTAAGGGAAACGGTATTTGAATACCGGTATTTTACGCAAAAAGTTATTTCGGTATCGGTATCGATACCGGTAATCAGTTTTAAACGGTATTTAATCGGTATCGGTATCAATAACGGTATCGGTTGCCAACCTTGGTTATTTTGTCGTAAACAGCATATTATTGGTACACTTGCGTAAGAATTTAGACTCCTCTAGCAATAGGTGGGTGCTTAGTTAATTATAACCACCAATATTCCACGGTAAGAGATTAGCCGCGAAACGATAAACCACGTTTAATTTGTATTGCAGAAAATATTAAAGGTGTTGGATAAATGGTTAACAAAACACCAAAAAAAAAATCCTGAAGGTGTTCTGGTATGCAAAGAAGGCCTTGTACGTCACTATGGCACATCTATGAAAATATATACCCGCCATTCATCGGCGACATCTAAATTTTGCAGTAAAATTTTAAAAGTTGGCCAGAAAGGAAATCAATTTTATTAAAAAACTCATTATTAGCGATGAAGCTCATTTTCATTTAAATGGCGTTGTTAATAAGCAGTATTCTAGATTCTAAGGTTTTGAAAAATGAAGAGCAATTTCCTTAGGCCAATTTTAGCTCATTAAGCATCATTGAGCCTTACTTCTTCAAAAATCAATATAAAAGTACATAACCGTAAATGAAAAGAGGCACAATGAAAAGAGTTACTGCCTCTACTGGTCGAGACATAATTTAACTTTTAACTCTTATTTTTGGTAAGCAAATACTTCCCAGAAATTTGCAAATTAATTTGCTGGTGCGTTCATTTGATTTGTCAGCGATGGATTGATCTCCTTCTGCTTAAATATGTTTCAGTTTCTTCGTGTAACTTCAACTTTCTATTAATTTATTTCCTTAAATTTAGTCTTACCATGAAAACTTTAGTATTTCTAAAATAGGTGTGATACAATGTAGTTTTTTTACGGAAACTAAAGAGTATGAATTGTTAGCTAGAGGTAAATAAAAACAATATTAATGTCGTGAGGGCATGGCACTTTCTAATTTTCAAATAATATAATTAAAGTTTGAATTCAACTTAGATAATCCATTATAAAATTCTTTTTGTCCATACAGAAATATGAGTTTAAGATAAAGCGGGCGGTGGGCGTTAAAGTGCGTTTCTTACTTTCATTTTTATAATATAACCAAGCAGAAACCAATATTTTCGAAATTTCATCATCATACTTGTAATTGTGTCGGTTTTATGAGCCTTTGAGCTTTATAAAAAGTAGATTATCTGAGCAGTGGGCGGTAAAGTGGGGGTGTCAAAGAAGTTTCTGCTAATGAACTTAACTTATGTATTTTAATGTTGATTCCTTGATCAATCCAAAATCTTTGTTCAAACATAAAATATATAATTTTAGGATAAAGCGTTATATGAGAGGTGGATGTCAAAGAAGACATGTCACCTTTATTTTCTGGTATTACAATAACATAAACCGGAAAGTTTTATATACAAACTTTCATTGTGAAACATCTAATTTGTCACTTTTGTGAACTTTTCAATTTCATTTATAGTAAATTATGTAAAAATATAAAGACCTTTAACCTTCCACAATGTTTGTCCATAGAGAAATAATATGAATTTGAGGCAACACGTTTTATAGGAGATTTGCGTATCACTTCCATTATCACGCATTGTAATAACATTGATCAGGAAGATACATATATTTTTATGCAAAATTTGGTTAACAAATATATAATTCTTTCGATTATTATGTGAGAAATGTGTGCTAAAAAAGGCGTGTCGAAACAGTTTCTGCCAATAAACTCAACTCAGGTATTTCAATATAGAGTGCTTAATTCTTTCAAAATCTTTGCACAAAGAGTAATTAGCTAAAGTGTGATAAAGCGTTATATGAGAGGTAGGCGCAAAAATGCGTGTGCTACCTTAATTTTCCATTGGTAGTAATCTATTGTTAAAAAAGCAACGTCTTGAGAATTTCAGAATTGAACATTTAATTTTATCAGTTTCTTTACGTTTTAAATTTTAAATATTTTGAAAAAGACACTGTGCGGTATAAATTTTCGTACATTTTGATCTATTAATACTTTCGTAATGTATGGATCTGAGCAATTTTGAGGTTGAGATACTTTTGACTCAGCAAATATACTAACGAAATTTTTTCGCTCTAAGTCAATGCGTCTAAATAGAATCAAATTTTATTCGATGTAGGAAGGACATTGTTGTACCCTTCACACAGTGAAAAAGGGCATATATAGCTTTGTCATTCCCTGTGAAATTTCTACAATTTTCATTTCCGACCCCATAAAGTATATATTTTCTGAAAGCTTATGAATAGGGGAGTCGATTAAGTTATGTCAGTCTGTCCGTATAACTGTGTTGAAATCAACTTTTTGAAGCCCCCCGATTTCGCCTGGACCCGGGTGAGGTACTTAAATATCAGAAATATTCGGGAGTAGATCGGTATTGAAAATCAGAAACATCGGCACATAAACAACTGAGATATGAGCAAAAACCCATGACCACCTCGATTTTTTCATACAAACAACATTACAACAACAACATACATACATACAAACGTGTATACGGTTAGAGTAAACGTGGCATCGAATCCCAGCTGAGCCAAAAAAAATTTTTTTTTATTTTTATTTTTTTATTTTATTTATATTTTCAGCATTCTTTTTTTAATTGTTTTTTTTATTTTTTTTTTTTTTTTATATTTTATTTATATTTTAATTATTTTTTTTAATTTAAATTTTTTTCTTAATTTTTTTAAATTTTTTTTTATATAATAAATGAATGTTTTCGACCTTTTTGATTTATATAAACAGTTGTTTTTTGTATTGAGCTTGAGATCACTTTCTTTTATAAAAAATAGATTTAGTTTTATTTTCCTATATTTCGCTACCACATTGGGTAGCTTATTCAGGGAAAGTTTGAACAATTTTCAACAATTAACAATTAACAATTTAATATTTTAATTGTTAATTGTTGCAAACTGTTAAAACTTTCCCTGAAGAAGCTACCCAATGTGATAGCGAAATATCGGAAAATAAAATTAAAACTATTTTTTATAAAACTTTTTTTATAATTTTACAATGTGATGTTTTTATATATGTATGTTTTTTATATGAATGTACGTATTTCATATGGCATGAATGGTGATACAAACTACTATTATTGACTTCACGTTGTGAAGGGTAGGAGGAAGATTCGGAACGGCCGAATATAGCACTAAAGGTCTATTAAATAAGGTCTGTGCAACTCTACAAAAACAAAAAACAAAAAAAATATAAGGGCATTTTGTTAGTGTAAAATTACTCTAAGGTAGTCAAAAACAGCTGACTAACATACCAAAAAATTCATCCAGGTAAAATTATCAGTCCATCTGATGGGAAACGTTACTGTCAAACTCTATGTATAAAAAATTATTTTTTATGAGGTATTTGACAGAGAGCAGCACAGCAAATTCGCCGTTGCATATACCTGTATGAATATGCCTAACGCCTATTAAATTTTGTGTTTTCATTTTGTTTAACAATTTTTTCAAGACAACAAAAATAAATTGTGTTAATAGTAAATATTTGCTAAAAATATGGCTGATAAAGATAAAATAGAAGTCTAGACGATGTCTTGAAGAAGCGTGCTGTTTCACAAGGTATGTTGGGCCAGAAAGATGCTCGTTTCGCTGCTGGTGTTGTACAAATGGTGCGTGAAGGCAAAATAGCTAATCGTTGTATTTTCTTGGCCTGTGAGCCAAGTAATGGCAAGGCTGCTATAGCTGTTGGTGTGGCTCAGTCCTTGGGTACAGAAACGCCTTTTACCAGCATGTCCGGCTCGGAAATATGTATAAAATTGAAAAACATAAATGTCGCCCTAAAAAGGTAAACAAATTTTGACAACTTCGAGTAGTAAACATAGGGGAGCAAAAAACGATCAGCTGATTAGTTGAACAGACCTTATTTAATAGACCTTGATAGCACTCTTACTTGTTGATTTACTCTTGCATTACGAGTTATAACTCTCTTCCTAATAAACTAATTTAACCTATTTTCAAAACCAAACATTTCTTATGTATTAGAAATCTTTTGGTAAAATTTAGTTCCCAATGTTTATCGGTTCGTCCTAATGAAACATGATTTCAGATGTATCAGAAATGGAATGATAAACTAAATAAACCACACACAATTTTTTTGGTGGTGGGTATATTTTTCGTTTCAAACAAACCCAAAACAAATAAGTTTCAGTAAATTTTATTTATTTTTTAAAAGGACACTTGTATTTGCACGACCCTTTACATACAACCATGAACGTTGTGCAATGTTTATACAAAAGGGATCATAAAGGTCTTTTCTTTCTGAACTTTGAAAAGGTTTTGGTTTAATTAATTTTAAGAATAATTATAATTTTTCTCCGCAAAAGAAAACATTAAAAACTTAATAAAAAAAAAGATTCTATACAGGTAATGTTCTCATTTTAAGTTGACACTGCACTGTTAAATGTCTCCAGAGACAAATTTATAAAACCAAAAAAATTTACGTAAAATGAAATTTATTAGAGTCTTAATTTTAATATATTAAAACTCAGTGAAACAGCAATAAAATATAAAAAGCTTTAAAGGCAGGCAATGATCTAAACAAAATAAAGTATATTCCCAGTGACACTTAAGAGGTTTGTTAATAAAGAAGGCGGGTAATAATAAAATAAAATCGAAAATATTGATTAACATGAAAACACTGTGAATAAGACCATAAGGGAAAAATCCAAAAAAAGAACCAAAATAAAAACTTTTATTAAAATTGCGTGTTCTGTGCTTATAAAAGCAAATGGATTTCAAGTTTGTTCATGAGTCAGAAGGAAATAAGTTGTCGAATAAAGAAAAAAAATAATATAAATAAAATAATAAAGACATATTTCATTGTAAAAAAGATAAAAACAATTACTTAATGCAAGCAATATATTCTCCATTTTGAGGGCCGGAAAATTAAATATATAAAATTTCTTTCTATAATTTGTTAAATGGTTAACTTAAAGTTACATCAAGGAATTTCAATGTGTCAAATACTCTTACGTTTTAATTAAAATTTCTGGATTCGTTTAAAGGGTAAGTACAATTTTGAACGTCCGTAAGACAACATCATTAAGTTATGTTAGGATATGGTTGAAGAGAGGAGCATTTAAAGTCCAAGTATATTTCAAGTATTCACGTTTGCCAAGTTTGAATGTTGTATGCTCTAAAAGTATAAAAATTTCTCTATTGGAGCCTTAATCCTTTAATCAGCTAATATTTTTACCAGGTCAAAAATCTAGTAATTCCTTCAGAACTTCTAATTTTACTTTTCTAGATATTTAAAATTCAGCAAAGCATCTACGTTAAAGTTATTATGTCTTATATACCAAAATACAGGATAATAAAAACGGTCTCATCAACTTCTTGACATGCTCTACATGTCATGTCTAAATGACATTTAATTTGACTAACCCATGCAAGCTAGATGAGTTTTCAGCTCCATATGACCTGTTTTTATACAAACTAATCTTGTTGGTATTGGCCTATCGAGTTTCATAATCTCCTTAGTTTTATGACCTTACTAACAGTAGTATTTTTCCACTTCGTAAGGTATTCTTTCCCCGCCTTAACTTTAACTTCTTTTTTAAAAAGATTCCATTTTAGATCATTTGCAGCTTCTTTGTTTTTTGATAAAGTCGTGATAGCCAGGTGACCACATTGTGTCTAGACAATTTGAAGGCGACTTTATCTTTTTCTTCTCATCATAGCATTGCAGAACATTCCTAGATTTAACTTTTTCGTTTAGTAGGATCTTGTTGACTGATTGGATGTCCCTAAGAAGTCGATTGGGATCCTCATTATCAATATGCTTCATATATTTAACGCCTTTCGTAATTGCCATAATTTCAGCCTGGAAATCGGTTATAATCTGTTTTGTTTTTTGTATAGAAAATTTATTCCAATTCGATCTCCGTTCCGCCTGAATAGAAATTGGTTACTTGGGTATTTCCCTCCCTATTTACTTCAACCCATTCTGTCTCCTCTATGTTATGTTTCCCATCAATAAGACATCGATCATGCTATGGTAACTGGGTTTGTGGTTTTTTACCAGTCTTTATCCTATTCCTATTCATATATACCCAGACTGCCCAATAGTACGACAATGTCTGCATCAGACAAGTCTTACTAATATGTGACTTTTTTTACGGGCATTTCGTACAGATTTCTGTAAGACATGCCTGGGAAATTGAATGTACGACACGTCTGATAGATTTCAGACTGATTTCGTATGGATATGTCGAAGGGATTTTATTCTTTTTTGTTTACCGACATGTCTGATAGATTTCTGACTGATTTCGTACAGAAATGTCTAAGTTGTTTTCATTCCATTTGTTTAGGATTTTTTGTTTTTTTTTCTTTACAAATTAAAACGGAATTTTTTGCCTTTACCAACTTTGTAATCTTGATTTTGTTTGTTTTACATATTGTTTATTTAAGTAATACAGCCGTATTCATAAATAATATTTTAGGTTTATTGAAGGCTTATTTGACAAATTTCTCTACAACATCTGCCAAATAAGCCTTTAATGATAAACAATGTATACGGATATAGGTAATTAAATAATAAATTACATTAATAAAAAAATATTACATAAAACTGAGTTATATTTTATTAAATATTTCAGATTTCTTTAAGAAATTTGTACGATTAAACGGTTAGAGTTGAATCCGACAAATTTTCAGAAATCTGTCAGAAATCAATAGGAATGTCGTGTAATAAATCAGAATTTCCCCTGCTTTTTCTATCAGATTTCTGTCAGATTTCTATCAGAAACGTCGGTAAAAAACTCAGAATTTCCCACGACTAGTCTGTCAGAATTCGTGTCAACCACTTCATATGTTTGGCAGTCAGAAGTCTGACAGAATTCATAGAGAATTCTTACTTGTTTGTCGACATTTCTTACAGACATCTGACAGATGTCGGAAAATTTTGCAGGCTGGGTAGTAGCGGCCAATGCTGCTTCTTATTTTACCTATATCTCAAACTGCATACTTGATTGATTGGTTTTCATAGCATCGCATATACTACTGCAGCACAGTGTTTGGATCTTATGAAGCTCTTAAATATTCAGTTTTAAGATGTATTCCTTAACCAAAGATACGTTTTTACAATTGTAGATTATAAATGACTTTTTTATTAAATCATCAATTACACAGACTAAATTAATACCGAGAATACCACAAGACCAGTTGACTTCAAAAGCTTTGCATAACTTTGCTGGAGTTACGAAAACGCAACTTTAGAGGTCCTTTTTTAACATAGCTGGTTGTGGACTTTTTATCGTATGACTTAAATTTCAAATAACTCTATAGAATTAAATCAAATGATATTAAAACGCCATTTTTAGGGAACAATTTCAATTTAAAAATTACAAAGAACACGACCAGTAAATAATTTAAAGGGTAACTTAACTATTTTGAGCTAAAATGGAATGGATATGGAAATGGAGTAGTCAATTTTAATTTTATGTCAAATATTCTAATGTCAATTAATTAAGTCATAAAGAATTGCGTAAATATTTCGTGCTATTGAGAGCCAGCGATAGTCACTCATCATTGCACATGTATAGTCCAGTGATGATTCCAGTTAGAAATCTGCAGCAACATGTTTTGAACCATTTTGATTTTCAACAATTCCATTAGGTTTATTAAATATAAAATTGGGCGATTTTGGCGGTAAACAAAGCCATCGAGTTGAAAAGGTATACGACAATTTTGCTTGACAAATTCTCAACGACTCCTTAAGGTTCACCAGCCCCCTCCCTAAGCTAGCCATTATAGGCATGGTCATTATGCTTTTGTTTATGGGTCTACTACTTAAACTATAAAACACAGATTTTTAGTTAATTAATACTGCAGAAAGATTCTACTATGAAAGAAAGTTAAAACTAGGAAAAATCATCGAAATATAGGAAATGGGTGCCTTTAAAGTTGGCCATAAAGGGCAAGGTTTTTTAAGGACCTGATTTTATGTTTCTTCCTCCACCTAAAGGCATGTACAATAAACCATTGATGTTAAAAACTATCAGTCCTAAAAGTGCTTGAAATTTTTTGCGGAATCCCCTTCCACACCTAAACATTGCATTTAGGTAAGGTTAGGTAGAACAGGCAGCTCACTTGGGTCCATTTTATTGATCCCATTGTGATACCTGAATAGAAAAGTAAGAATAGAATAGAACAGAGAGAAGAGAAACAGACAAGTCCAGAGTCTCTCGCGGGAATAGAACCCGCAACCCCAAAACTAGCAGACCAGCACACTACTGACTAGTCCACCGGGGCTTTGACACTTGAAATTTTTTTCAACAGCGCCATTAAAATCATACCATTAGTTTACCAGCACTCTCAATGCCCGGTTTAATAATTACCCTCTTCATAGTCATTGCAGTAATATCAATCCTTTGGGACATATTTTGTCATATGTAACACTAAAGTGTCGCCAAAACCTCAAACCGCGTTATTTTCTCATGTAATATTCGATTTAAGCTAACACTTTTGTAAACTAATAAAAACCTGTAATTCTTTTATGGATATTGTTTTAACATATTCTCTTTGCACAAGTAGAAACAGTTTTTTAGAAATGTTTATAAATAACAATTCTTTTAATCATCAAATGAGCACGTCATCACGTAAAATAAATCACGCATAAAATGCTTGCCTTTAATTTCGAGTTCAAATATTTAAATCGCTAAAGTAATATTCAAAAAAATCTGATAAATAAGTAAATAGATATTCTTAGAATATACATTTTAATATTCGGCAAATCCCCTGAACTCAAATAATTTATCAATCAATCATTATTCAATTTATTTCGTCTCACGTAGGGACAAAATAAAAAATACAAAATTCATTATTCAAGTACAAGTAAACTTATAGGGATTTTCTTACTGTAAATTTAATCTTCGGTGTACGTGTGTATGTTTATGTTAAAGAATTTTCCTACACTCTTACATTTTTCAGCTTAAACCTTCGCAAATATTTGTTAAGCTCTTTTGAGCAGAACACTAAACGTTTAATTTGGTTTCACTTGTTACATATTTGTCTTATTACTTCTCGTAAATTCCAATGAATTTTTAAGAAAAAAATTGTAAAAAGCTTATAACGACTTGATTTAAAATTATAAGATATTTTTGGAATTTGTATACCCTTCACCAATAGTGCCCACGATATATATGGATATGTCATTCCATTTGTAAATCCTACAATATTCAATTCCGATACCCATAAAATATAGATTTTCTTTAAAAAGCTTTCATAGTCGTGTATGTGATATATATCTTTTGAAAATAGGTATTTGCAAATGCATCGCTGTTAAGGAGTGTATCGAAAACAATTTGTAGTTGCATTAAGTTAAATAAAACTCAAATCGTGCAATAAATAATTGTTCTTTTTATCACGTTAGCTTTTATATATATGTCCGATACTATTATTTTAAAACTCATTAATTTTCAATTGTTATTACAACCAAAATGGACTGCAAAAAAAAGTACGTGAAAATATAATTGAAACTTTTAAAAAAAAATCCGTCATGAACTTTAAAAAAAAACAGCAAAAAACTTGAAAGTTGACCCTCGAACTGTTTCAAATGCCATTAAACGATATAAGGAAGACCTGAGCATTAAAAGAAAACCTGTAGTAGCAAACAAAGAAAGCTCCAAGGGATATTGGTAAGGTAAAAGAAGTCGAGCGACTGTTTTGAAGAGCACCTAACACTTCTATGAGAAAAGCAGCACGTACGGTAAAATGCTCTAATATTTTTGTCCAAAGGGCCAAAGCTTATGCTAAGCTGAAAACATACAAAGTTCAGAAAGTTCCAGATCGTAATTCGGTAAAGAACTAAGAAGCGAAAAAAACGAGCGAAGAGATTTAAGGCAGATAAAAAAAAAACCTGTTGTATAATAGATGGCGAAACATGCGTACTGGCAGACTTTTCTTAACTTCCCGGCTATGATTTTCATGTTGCTGGTGAAAGAGGTAATATTCGAGAAGAGTTCCGGACAAAAAAACAAACAAAATTCACCAAGAAATTTCTCGTGTGGCAAGTTATTTGCAGTTTTGGCAAACGAAGCGAAGCATTTGTGTCATCAGGTGTGATAAACACAGAGAGAAAGAAACGGCTTTTAACTTTTTTCAGACAGCACCGAGTGCCTACATATTTTTTGGCTGATAAGTCCACTACAATCAATTGCTGCATAAGTTTCTGAGATATGAGCACATAAACACGACTGGCTCTGTTTTATTCTCTATTTTTACCACAAATATATTTATCGACACGTTTGGTATTATTTGTAGATATGATACGCCTTTGGATACATGTGTAAGAAATGTTGAACAAATCGGTCATTAGTCAAGTTTTTCAAGAATCTAAATAATTTTAAAACACTGTAGTTACACTTAATTATCAGCCGTAGTGTTAAAAATTTCTGAGAAAAACTGACAACTTATTTTGACACAAAGTGAGACACAAGCACCAAAATATAACTCGTTCGGTAATTTTCCTAAAACTTGCAAACAAGCTTTTTCCAGCTTCTAGACAACCGAGAGAGTAAATATGGAAATCAAGAGAAATGGCTTGACTAGCA
Source organism: Phyto melanocephala (assembly GCA_941918925.1). Classification (NCBI taxonomy): domain Eukaryota; kingdom Metazoa; phylum Arthropoda; class Insecta; order Diptera; family Rhinophoridae; genus Phyto; species Phyto melanocephala. The sequence goes on along the minus strand of OW799234.1, from coordinate 127,113,124 downwards.
GAATATAACTCAAAGAAAGAAATTAAAATTCATGATGGAGCCACCACAAAATGGCGAATAGTAAATTCATATATGGACCAAATCTAGTATTCAAAAATTTACCCCTGTTAATCCCGTCAATATTGGTATTAACCCTAGCCCTTATACCCAACTCTTATTTCGTATACTCAAGTACATGAGTGGCCAGTAACAATTATATACGTTTTTCCTTATAATTTATTAGCAACAAATTTTATTATTCACACAATTTGTACTTTTATATATAATGATAGCAATACTTTTATATTTTAGATCTGGCGACGTTCTGCTTTGCGTATTATTAAAAAAATATGGCATTTTTTACAGCAAAAAAATCGTTACAAAATGTGTTTGCATTAATGGGAACTTAATTTTTCAACATCAAGTCCTTACAAGCAAACATAAATATTTGCCTCTTCTAACTGTCGAAAGCATTACAGATTTTTTATTGTTGTTAAAAAAGTTGGCTTTTAAAGTCTTTTTTTGTGAAAATTAAAAAAAAAAGAAAGGGATGGCAAAATAAACTTTTAACTGTCTTCGAGACAATATAAGAGGTGAATTCAAATACATATGTATATAAAAAACGCAATTAAAATAGCAGATTGTCTAGTGCCGATAGAAAAAAATATGTCCAAAGACTTCTTGACGACATTTTAGTGGACGATATATATCCGGAATTTGAAAATATCAAAGGAGAACATGAAAAACTCCCAATGGAAGTTACATATTCGGATATTGAACAAACGGAGGAGAATATCTATTTTGACGATAATCTTGATAATGGGGAAGATGATGACTAGGAAAGTAACACTGAGGATGGTCCAGTGTAAATAAATTTGGATGCAGCTAAATTCGCTGCACGTGATGGTACCATATGATGCACGCAACATATGCCAGTACGCCAAGCCAGACAACCAAATATTTTGAGACAACGAAGTGGCCCAGTAAAGTTTACAGCTACAATGACATCGTGAATACATTCAAATGTTGGATATTATATTACCCACACAAACAAAAAAGCGGAGACTACATACAGAGCATAGAACGCCAATCATCCGGAGGGGCAACTTAACATTTAGAATTCTGTGATTATGAGCGAGTGTATGCATTCATAGGAGTGCTTAGTAAGACTGGTACCAACCACAGTAACGGCGAAAGTATTCCAGATTTGTGGTCGGTAGAAAGTTATCCACTTTATCGTGCAGATGAGAAATTCACCAACAAACTGACAAAGCTGCTCCAATCTCCGAGTTGTGGAAAGTGATTAACTATAATTTTTACCAAGGAGCTATGTATGCTAGTCATTGAAAATCGGTCAGTCAGGGTTCAGGTAATGCGCAACTCCAACACGAAACTTGGCATAGCGAGTTTTGTAAGTTCGGCCTTGCAAAAAAGTGTTGACGCTTCATCATCAACGTCTGCAGCGCCAAGTGTGCGGGAAAAAATCCAAGTTTGAAGCTGCTTTTTGTATTATATTCACGACGAGCACAAAATACGTACTCGTAACATATGCTTTAATTGTATACGGCCATCATGTGTGCAACATTCAAGAAATTACTTTGTATACGAAAATTGCAATAATGGCGACAAAACTTTAATTTGAGTTTTAATAAATAAAATTAAAACATAAATTTACATAAAAAAAGAAACATTCATTAATTTGTATAGACAATTCATACAATTGCATTAGTGGCCACATCTGTACTTGGGTATACGTTCTTGGGGGTCTCGAATTTAGAAGCTAATAGTTCCTCAAGGACTTGATCTAGGATAATAATTGAGGTGTCAGTTAACGTAGATTTCATCCATTTTCTTAGATATAAAATTTCATTAAAAAAACATAAGCCGTTTAGAAGGTGCATTACTCAGAAGTGTCAATGGCCACACCTGTACTCGGGTATAAGAGTAGGGTTAAATAAAAAAGCTCAACCAGTAGATTAAACTAAGAAGAAGTGTATAATCTAAGATGGCATTCGAAACAAACTGGCAGATATTTTTTTTTCTGCCTTAACCCCATTAATGTAGATAACAATTGAAAGGGCCTAATTAGTAAAATTGAAAATTTAAAATCAAAAAATAAATCTGAAATTAAGGCCAGGCTACGATAAGGTTACTATATCTACGTTATAAGGGAAGTTAACATAAAGTTCTTGTATTTATTGTTATGGTGTATTAAAAAGCAATTGCCAAGCAAACTTGTTAAGTAAAAGTATATGAATAAAAAACAGATTTATATCGGTTTATTTTGTAATTTAAAAAATACGTATAATTTTTTGTTTAAGAAAACCTGACCTTGGAAAAGCATAAATAATTGTTCCCCTTTTAAAATTTACTTCCTTTTATAGTATTTTCCTGTTTCCCTTTCTAGCATTTTTTTACCATTTTATTAAGGTTAATATTAAATTAAAAATTAAATATTATATTACTTTTTAAGCCTTTTTTTCCTTGCTCATAATTACAATCTGGCGTTTGCGAGAAAAAAATAATTTAAAATTAAAAATATCTTGTATACACAGCCACCGGCATCCGAAGAAGTAAAAGAAACCATTTCATACACCTGCTGTGGTTTGCTAATAAAATTCAAAACATCATCATAAACAATTTCTAGTACGAATATTAAGTACAGGGTATTTTATTTAATAAACAATAAAAAAAAGATATAATTTTAACTTAGAAATTGGGTTAAAATAATAACAACAAATTATGAGTACTTTGGGCCTGAAGGTATTTGCTCAGATGTAGCGCATTCTTCAATTTCAATCACTTTTTCAAGCACAATGTTGCTTTTAAAATCGTCTAAAGGTATTGGGTGTATTGATAGAACCAGAGAATTCTCGTAACCTCAGAGAGACTAATTCAAAGGCATTAAGTGGTTTAACCAATTGTGCAAATTATTTCGAGAAATAAGAGTTTTGAAATATGGTAGACAATGACCTTGACGACAAATGATTATCTGGCGAGTCTACCGTAGAGGTAAGTGGAGAGATCACAGGCCTTTATTTAAGGCAAGTTCAAGACTAGATGGATATTGCAAGGAGGAATAGAAGTCAAAAGCAATAATTAAAAGGGCGTTATGACAATATGAGTGTACTCAGAAACTAATATAAACTTGGAGTTGAGTAGGATTGCCCTGAGTACCACTAAAATGGGGTATTGTTTAAGAAGAGCTTAAATTAGAAAATGGAACTGTAAGAGCCATAACAGGTTTAGCAAATGGAACTACACGAGACGTAACAAATTTGCTAAATATTTCCTCTGATGTATGTAATGTAGTTCGTAGTTTTTTTTTTTAGAAAATAGTATTTGCAGAAAATAGCCAAATAATTTCGGCCATAAGTTGACCTGGTATAATGCAGTTTAATTTTTCAGCCGAGATATAAATCATTTTTGTAGAGGTTCGCGCTCAAGATAAGGCGAGTTTAATTTTTGTAATTTTAAATCAACTTTATTAAAATGAAATAAATTCTTATGCTAATATTATTTGTCTTAGATAAGTAGATATAGGCAGTTGTGTTAGGGCGTGTTGACTTTCCGCGTGAAGAAAGATATAGCAGAGAAAGAGATCTGGCAATATATATGGCAACTCTAGCTTGTAATTAAGAATATACGCTAGACCAATTATAGGCAACACATCATATTTCATTTGCAAACATTAGTTCAGAGAGGTGATCTGCCAGTGCCTGGCTTAGAGAAATATTTTGTCTATGAGAGCAGGGTTGCCAGATTTTTTTGGACCTTTTTCGCTAAATTCAATGTTACAAATCGCCAAAATCCTTCAAAGATTTCTTTTTTATTTTTTTTGACAATATATCATATATTTTTGTAATTATTAAAAATATTTTTCATTGATGCAGAAAAATTAAATTTTATCGGAATCGTTTAAATTCATCAAAAATGGGTAAAAAAAAGTTGCCAAGATTTATAAATATTTTATTAAAAACAACGTAAAAATTACTAGTGAGCACACAAGAGATGCAATATGTGCCAAAAAATAGTTTATTTAAAGAAGCAAAAAATCATTTTTGAGGTAAGTATTTAACATATTTTAAACTAATAAGTATTAAATTATATATTTTAGATGCTATACACTCAAAGGCATTGCACATTGTCTTCTTGTTTGGAATACAGTGCATGGGATTTCAAGAACTAATTTTAAGATTTTCAAAATAAACAAAATTGCTCAAGAAAAATAACAAACAAAATCACCAACTATTTTCTAAATTGCTATGTCCCGAAATCAAAAATTATGAAGACAAACCGGTTTAATATCGCCAATTGCCAGATCTGACAATTCTGCACGCTACGTTCATTCAAAGTCATGCTATACTTCCAGACTTGTGGTAATGAGGTTGCTGGACAAACAATAATCTACAAACACAAACAAAATATAATTCGTAAGTGAACTACGATCAAATTAAGCAATCTAGTTGAACCCGTATAATACCCTGTTCAGACAGATATTTCTAATTATTTCAATTTAGTATTAATTGAGCAATTAAAATAAGTGTTCACACATACTCAATTTATATTTAATTTTATTTAAGTATAAATTGCTCAATTTAAAAGTATTTTTTAGTATGGTAAATTGAGCTCAATAAAGGTCTTTAATTGCGAGAATATTATAAATTGACAATTAAGTCGCATGTTTGAACAGAGTATAATATTTTAAAAACCTTAACAAAAAATTATAAGAAGTGTTACATGGTACATTAGACACAGAACAGATAACAAACTTAATTTTTTTTTTTTTTTTGTGATGCCTTGAACAAGCACTACAGCACAACACAATAAACAACTCGAAAACTGTTTTATTCTGCGATGGAAAATTTTACTTCTTAAACAAATAGTTACTTAAATTAAATGATTATAAAGATATTCTATTTGTAGTGGCCATATGCTTCCCACAATTTAATGAAGATAATAGCTTGTACCAACAATTTACACTTGACAAAAGTATGACTTAGTAATTCCACGAGCCTTTAAGGTGCTTCAAATTGTGATTTTTTTTTGTTAGTAAAGAGTTGAATTTCAGCACTTATCCTCTACGAATGCTGACTGAGACAAATATGGGCCACATTTATAAACTGAGTTATAAATGCTCGTCCTAAATTGAAGCATGTTTCCACTACGCATTCAATTACTTGATTCGCTCTTTAAATTACTTGAGCGAATTACCTTATTTCCACGACATATTGTTAATTTGATTTGACAGTTCATCTTCGTGCTTTTTTATTTAAATTATCGTTTTGTTTTTTGGCGGTGAACTTTAAGATATATAAAATTTTATATAGAAAATTAAAAATATTTTATCAATACAGGAAAAAAATAATTACTTAATAAGAGTAATAATATTGTTACAGATTTATTTTTAAATAGCTTAATTTACATTATAATTTATTTTAGTTGTAGTAGTTTAAGTTACTGCAGTTTTATTTGTATTAGTTTATTTCGCTGGTTGTTCGAACATGATGTTTGTTATTATGTGTAGCATACCTTCAGGCACTTCTATTATTCGTGCATATTACTTAACGTCTTAATTTAAATGTAAATGTTATCGAATGTACTAGAATGTGCATACGAGAACTTTGTTGAATGTTACCGAACACCACTATGTTACTATAAATAGCCGAACAACACAGCTAACATGATCAGTATTACAATAGAGCTTGTAAAGTGTGTATCAAAGTGAGTTTGATAATAAAAGTGTATAGCCATAAGTGTAATAAGTAAAGTGATATAAAAACAATATCTGAGTGTATTTAAATAAATAAAGTGCTCTTAATTTTATAACTAATTTCAAGTGCTTTTAATTGCAATAAAAGAACTCAAGGTTATTTAAAGGAAATAATCCAACATTTATAAAAGGCATAAACGTAACAATATTATAAATTTATAAGAAATATATGAAAATAATATCAATTTTTTTTTAAATCTAGAAAATAGAAAAAATGCCAGCAAATAGGACCAATGCAGCCAGCAAACGCTCGAAACACAATTTAGTCTCATCCAATAATTTTAAGTGACCAATAGTCTTCTAGACATAACAACTTTCTTTAAAATTTTCTTTTTCGCTTTTATTTTTTTTTTATATATCAATTGGACTTTTTTTCGGATGGTAATTCTAAACAAATTACCCATAAAAACAGTACTTAATTTGCTTTGAAAATTTTGCATGGGAAAATTATGTAATTTGGTTAAATTATAAAAAAAAGGACATCGAATTACGAATGTCGTTGCGGTGGAAACATGCTATTACCCAAATAAACTTAACTCAAAACAACCAATAACATCTAAATCAGCTGCTACAAAAAACAGCGTTTTCAGTTCGTAATTTCACACTCCTAAAAAAAACACCCTTTGCAGTTTAATCTTCTTAATTTATTTACATAAATTATTTTTCCTTCAAATAGGGAGTGTTGTACCGCAACAATATGTACATAAAACAGAGATATTGTACTTAAAATGTAACTAATCGGTCAAATAATCATTACAGCTTTATTGTACATTTGACAACGTATTTTTCTATTGTCAGATGCTTTGAGAAAACAAGAGTTTTAAGGAGAGCATTTGGGCGTATCAAGTAACTAATAAAGATATATAATAAATATTTTTTTTGTATAGATTTTCCTACACATTTATTTAGTATCTAGACAATTAAAATAAATTAACAATCTGTCAAATGTCGGGAAAACTTAAACGGATGTCGTTAAAAAAACTACAATAAATTGATGTTGAAATAAACATTAATGTTTTTTTTTCAAAAATAAAGAAAATAAAACACAAGTCTCTTTGATTTGATTTGATTTTTGCTACTTTTTTCCGCTCTCCGGCAATAATAAAACGGTAATAAAATTGCACTTAAAATATTACTTTCCATAAATTGTATCCACACAAATTGTCGTCATATCAAACAATCGTACGTGCAATAAAAACACAATGTAAACATTGTGATTTTTTTTATTATTTATTTAATTCATGGCTTGATGAATTGGCATGTGACTTTTATGTTTGACAAGTGATTTAACTTTATTCTTTATTTTTATATACATTTATATTTTTGCAATATTGTTGTAGTAATTATTGTTGTAGTAGTTATTGTTGGCGATTTTGATTGACGCTAGGCGCCAAATTATTTGAATACGTTTTTTGTTTTAACAGGGGACTGTTCGTTTGGTTCTATTTTTTATGGTTTGTTTTGCTTTTACTTTTATTTCAACTGAACTATAAAACAAACAAAAAATAAGAAGTCATCAAATGTATCCATAAAACACATTTTTATTACAAGATTGAAAAGGGAAGCAAAAACACACATACAAGTACATATATATCAGCTAGGGGTGCCAAGATGTCATTATATCTAATTTTTAGCATCGTACACAATAGTCTCAATTTAGTTGCTATTGTAAAAGACAGTTATATACGACAATGACTTGGTGGTAAACAATATACGACAATTGTATAAGTCAGTGTGTAAGTATTTTAAGCCAGTGATATTAAAACTTACTCTTTAGCAATAATCTTAAACAAAATACTATGTCATTGTGCGGCACTTCAAGATTATAATATGAACATTTTATATAAGACGTAAGCATAAGTTAATAACACATAATTACATTTTATAAGACGGTAGTTTGAAAGGACAAAAACATATGAAAGCAGTGAATATGTTCCAGTAAGTACGGAATGTAAATACCAAATGATTTACAAAGCGGTAAAATAATTTAAACTAAACAAATATTTGGTATAAGGCATTTTTAATCAGCTGTGAAACAAATCATAAACTACACATGATTGCAATAAAAAGTTTTAATAAACTCTTTATAATATCAGAAAAGTTAAACAAAGAAGTATAAAAGCCCAGCACAGATCTAGCTAACGTATTTTCATTTTTTTTAATAATATATATAAGGCTTTCTCTTAAAGACTCATAAAACTAAGTATTATTCGTCGAAAGAAAAAATAATATCGTTTTCGTCTCTCCCCTGCACGCAAAGAAAAAATATGGTTGTGGTAATCATAATCGAAGAACAACATGGTTATGGTTAAAGCATATAATGGTTAACAGTTATCATTATTATGTTTAATTAAAGTATCATTCAATAATCATATATATGACTACAAATGAAATCGACAATTTTGCTTTTTTACGGCAAATAATTGTCTTTTGCTGTAACATACACATACTGATTGCATTGCATTGCTCCACCCCCCTCAAAGTCTAGCTTTTGTTTCTTAAAAATGTTTAAGTTTTGGTTAGTTTAACATTCAGCTGGTTCCACCCTCTTCCACTATCTGACTAGTAGTAAAGGTGCTAGCAGCAGCTGATTCGGTTTTTATATTTGGTTTAATAGACTTAAGTCGAAAAACCCAATATACAAATATTATTTTTAAGTACATTCCCATACATCCTTCTTTTGATGTCATATTTAATAAAGATCTATTTATAACAAACACTAGTACAGTACGACTTTGAGACATGTAAGTATTCGACTTTAGAAGGTAACGAAAAACTTTGAGTATAACTCACACTAATCCTTATTTGAATGTTATTAAACATGTTGGCGAAATTATATTTGCAAAAATTATTTCAATCGATTTTCTATGCAAATTTGCTTTTTAAACCTCTTATTAAGCCGTTTTAAATTTTGTGAATTAGACCGTAATTTTCTAGATTTAATTTATTACACATACAAACCCTTAGATGTAAAATCATTTCCCACATTTTATTTTATAATAAGGATTTATCGCAAATTAAAATCTCATTCAATAATCATATATATGACTACAAATGAAATCGGCAATCTTTGCTTTTTTACGGCAAATTATTGTCTTTTGCTGTAACATACACATACTGATTGCATTGCATTGCTCCACCCCCCTCAAAGTCTAGCTTTTATTTTTTAAAAATGTATAAGTTTTGGTTAGTTTAACGTTCAGCTGGTTCCACCCTCTTCCACTATCTGACTAGTAGTAAAGGTGCTAGCAGCAGCTGATTCGGTTTTTATTTTTGCTTTTATAGACTTAAGTCGAAAAACAAATTTTTTGCTATGAAAAACAAAATAAAATATCGTATTCTTGGTTCCCAATATACAAATATTTTTTAAATACGTTCCCATACATCCTTCTAATGATGTCATATTTAATAAAGATCTATTTATAACAAACACTAGTACAGTTCGACTTTGAAACATGTAAGTATTCGACTTTAAAAGGTAATGAAAAACTTTGAGTATAACTCACACTAATCCTTATTTGAATGTTAAATGTTTCTTTTAAACATGTTGGCGAAATTACTTACATATTTGCAAAAATTACTTCAATCGATTTTCTATGCAAATTTGCTTTTCATACCCTTTATTAAGCCGTTTTAAATTTTGTGAATTAGACCGTAATTTTCTAGATTTAATTTATTACACATACAAACCCTTAGATGTAAAATCATTTCCCACATTTTATTTTATAATAAGGATTTATTTTAAATTAAAATCTCTTCAAAATTGATTCCATTTATAATTTTTCTTTTATTTGAAATTTTTTTTATTTATTTTATTTTTTTTTTTTTTTCATTCTTTAAAATTCTTCATAACTTTATCAACACAAAAAACTCGTATAACAAATTTCTATTCATGCCGTTATTTGAAAAAAATGAAAGTCATTCTGTTTCTATGGTAAATTATACACTGCAGAGATCCTTTTATGGCTTAATATGTCATTATGTAAGAAGTATATTTATTAACTTGCCTATGATTGGCAGATAATTTTCTCTGTAGGCGTAATAGGGTTTGTTAATGAGCAAGAGTGTTTTTAACAAAAATATTTATTTCATATCACACACATGTAACCTTGAATTTGTATGTGTAGATAGTGGGTGATTTATCGTAAGGTTTAATTTACAATGTAAAATAAAATACATAAATTTGAAAGCGAACGCATAATTTTTATTATCCGTAAAATGAACAGTTTATGGAACCACATGATCACTACGTCTGAGGTCCAGACTCATTCGAATCGCAAATAATATTGGCATACTGAATGAAGCATACTGGAAAACCTCAGACTTAACATATATCCAGAGTAAATTGTTCAGAAGTGTAATACCGCATGACCTAGGTTTGCCAGGTAGCAAAACGTGAAAAAAAATTCTCACCAAAAAGATTTCTAAACAACTACATTCTTTCACACGCTGTATGGCTCGTAGTACCGTCTTGTTTAAATCAGAGACCACCGAGACCATAGGATTGAATTTCAGGAAGCACGTCCATTAAAATGATGTCATAACTGCTACCCTTGACATTACCTTTCTAATTTGTCTCATTTTTGAAGAAATATAGACCAATGGACTACCCAATTAACCACACCATACCATTGTTTCTAGTATATATAACGGTAGCTCTTGGTACTTTTCGGTTTGCTCATCAACCTAAATATGGCAACTCCTCCAATGAACCGGAAATGTGCTTCCCTACCGAAAAAAATTCCAAAATAAAACACCGGATATATAGTGAGTTTTTTTAAAGCTAGAAATTTTGGAGACACTCTTGTGGTGCCAGTCTTTTTATGATGACTTGCCAAATGACACTTCCCAAAAATTACAAAACGGTTTGATAGGATTCCTGTAAAAAAAATAGCCCATCGAAAATCAAACGTCATAATAAATTACCTGATATATATACCTTTATGAAAATTCTATCCTACAAATATTCATTTCAGCTTTATTTTCATATCATTTCTGGTTTAAGTTTCAGCTTTTCAGCTTGTTTTTGTTGACGTGTTATGCTGTCAGATTATATTCTCTTGTCTCATTTTCGGTGTTACTGGCTTAATTAATTCGTACACCGATGCCTTTTAAAACAAGTCTTAAGATTTAGTGAATTTATGCAAATACTTTACAAACGTTGTACTAATTTTCCTCGTAAAATTTCTTCTAATTTTTTTAATCTTTTTTGCTTGTTTTCAGTGGGCGAAAACACAACATTTGAAATTAATGAACAGGATGTTATTTTTGTACTTCGTAACAAAAAAGGATTTGCTTTACTTTTTGGAAATAGGAAAAATCTTGAAATTTCTAACGTCAGCATGATTGCGAGAATTTTAATTAAAATTCAAAATTTAAAAGGATACAAGGGATTATTGTTTATCGTGTATAATAATAAATAAAAGGCATTATGAAAAAAGTAACTTATGTTTAAGAACAATAAAAATTAAAACAAAATTTGTTTGTTATTCAATAAATATTTATGTACTAATTTCAAATATTAAAAACGAGGTAGAAGAGAATTAAAATCATGTGAATTTGTTATTTCATTTAATTAGTTTTAGTAAGTAGTTTAAAAGAGAACCTTATTAAAGACATTTCTGCTAATATTTAACATACAAGATGGAAGGTCTAGTATAATATCTATTTTAGAATAAAACCTAGTTATATCGATTTGATAAATAGGACAAAAACTTTTCCTAATACAAGTATGTTTGGATTGACATAATTGGAATTGAAGTTCCAGTTTTAAATCGTAAACTAAAAAAAAAAAAATGAATGAAATGACAATCTTAATCACTGAATAGAGGAGATTGTAAGGTAGGTCTCATATGGGCATTTCCATGTCATCGTACGTGACATTTGTACTCCTATAAGGTGGAGTAATTTTTGCAAAAGTAAGAGTAACTGAAACAAAATTAGATCTTTATGTTCCATTCAAAGGGTACTTTGTTTAAAAAAAATTTATTATATTCAAATCATTGTTGTCTAAAATATCCAGAACAATAGCAATATATCGTACGTGACATATCTGCGAATCTTGGGAGGTTTTTTTGCGTTTTTTAATTTCTTACACGAAACAAAATATTTTTCATTTAAAATCCATCACACTTAATTGAAAACAATCTTTGAATGACTTTATAATAAATTCAATTTAATATCGTTCGTGACATATCGTACGTGACAGTTTTTTCTCTAATACTATTCTTAGGTAATAAAATTTATATTATGTTAAGAAAAAAAGTTAAATTCTAAATAAGGTGCTCTTTTAATAGCGATTCATTCCGAAATATTAAAAAAAAATATATTGTTACTACATAGAGCTCCATTCCATATGTAGGGACTTCTAATAGTTGATTTCAACAAAAAAACACGGACGGATGCAAAGCTTTTAGAGAATATATTACTTATTTACGAGGTCGGAAATGACTACTTACTGTAGAAATTACAAATGAAATTACAAAATTGTACACAGTTAAACAATAACACCCTCGACTTTCATCACAGTGGTGGCGTATGAGTATTGGCAAAATTCTTGAAATTAATACAATATTATTCATACGCCTTCATGCGCTTAAACTACATATGCACATTCCATTGTAACATTCTAAAAACTTTTGAAATTTCACAAACAACGTCGTAGAGGTTTTCAAACACTAATCTAAGCCTAAATCCCTACTGACCGATCCTACCAAAATTAAAATAAGCCAAATAATTACTTTTTTAAATGAAACTAATATATATAACTAGCTGACCCGGCAAACGTTGTTTTGCCACACAATATTATTTATAGAAAATATATTTTACATTAAAAAAATCGTATACCATATGTGTTCTAAGGTATGCAGATCTATCTAAGTTTAAAATTTCATCGAAGTCGTTACGTTATTTAGGTGAGGCTAAATTTGTCCCTTAGGGTGTGTCACCCTAAATATTTAGGAGTCTAAAAAATAAATGTTGACCGATTCTTAAACGTTTATTTCTGCATTGGCTGGACTATAAATTTGAAAAAAAAATATTTAAAACTATATCGATGCAAGTACACAATTAAAAAACAGTGGGCGTTGAATTAGACATGGTAAAAAAGTATTTAATTTCAAGAAGATCGGTCCAGCAGTCTGGCCTACCTAAGGGGGCGTAAAGGAGTATGAAAATTAGATGTCGACCGATTCACAGACCTACCCAATATGCACACAAAATTTCCAGAAAATCGGTCAAGCCATTAGGGAGGAGCTTAATCACAAACGAGAATTTTATATATTAGAATTTAATTAAAGCTCTAATATTAAACATGCTGTAAATAAAATATCAAAGATTTAGAAAGTGATTGAGGCCTAGCAGACATGACCATTTTGACATTAGTTTATAATTTATAATTATTCACAATTGCCAAGGAATATTCATAATGCATATGCATCCCGGCAACAAACACAACAATTAAAAAACATATGCAATTTGTTTTTGTATATAAGTATGCATGTAGATGTCACACAAATTTCTTTTTTCTTTCTTTCTTCCTTCAATGATAATGTTTAAAAACTTCAATGTGAAAACGTTTTATTTCCGTTTTGAAATATTTTAAACTGTTATAAACTTTCTAAAACTGCAAATTATTTATCGTAGACAAAAATCAAAAAAAAAAATTTATTTTGACGGTTGCAGACACCTTATAAAAAAATGGCACTACTTGTGAATGCTAAAAAAAGAAACAATCAGCTTTTTCACTAGTTCAACGTGAATAAAATGGTTCATGATTTCTTATTCATAAGTGCAAAAGGTGGTATAGAGAATGCTTTCTCCAAACGCAAAATAGTTAGCCTATAGTAAAGTGTTTCAAAATACATGCAAATGGATGAAAAAATCTTGAACAATTTATTTAACAGACATAATTACCTCATAAATAATGGGTTTCTTTTTATTAACTGTCCATGCGTTCCATGCAGTTATTGGAATTGAGTGAAATTTATTAATATATTTATACAAACACATGCTCTCCGATGACATGTTAATATTAAAATCATGAATGTTTCAACTAATTTGAACCACTTCGTCTTGGGTTGAACTCATGCATTCACTTTTTCTTTTGCATGCCTTTTTTTGCTGGGTTATTTATATACGTGGACTCATGCCTTAAAAAATAAATAAAATTTTTCACATTTCCCTTTTAAAGAATTTAATGTCAAAACTTTTAAGAGGAAACCAAAAAACATCAAACAAAAAATTTGACTGCATATAAAAAACCAACAAGCGGCATTTATTATAAAAAAACATTGTTTTTAAGGAGCTCTTAATGATAATGACATGATGGATAGACAAGTGGATGGACATGAAGTATTATAAAAGTACACTTACATAGTCAGTCAACTGTGAGCCTTCAGCTAAATGACAATATTATAAAATTTTGCAGGAAATTGTAATGAAACAAGTAAATTTGAGCCAACAATTGCTAGAGGCAAATTTAACAGAAAAATTTGTTAAAAATTTAAGGATAAAAATTCTATTTTTATTTTCTTTAAGGAATTTAAAAACATATTCTTTTTAGTTTAGTTATAAAAATTTAATAAAAAATTTTAAGTAGTTTGAATATGCATTTCTGCATTTAAATTTACTTTTCAATTTAAATCACATGTTTCCACATCATATTTGCAAACGCACATACTTATAAAGCACGCTTAACAATTGCAAATTATTACATTCGACAACGCAAAATCTATAACATATTTTAACAAAACTTTAGTTTAGTTAAATATGTTTTCTTCTTAAATATGTGTGCGTTAACCATGTGTCAGACACTAATGACAAAAAGATCACTAAAGTTTGTAGGAAACCTCTCAGTTCTTGCACAAATTTCTAACATTAGTTGTAATATCACACAACATGAATAATACATGTTAATATTTCAAACGTAAACGTGTTTTAATAATTTAATTTTTTTTTTTTTTTGAGTTCTGTCAAATATTTGCAACGTCTGTGTGCGGGTGTCATATTAATGCACCTTAAATGTGTAATTTAAAACACCTCTTTTACAGAGAAGCATCTTTTGGTGTATGTTTACGTGTTAATACGTCAATACAATTAGTTAGATGATGATGTGGTTTTTCAAACATTAAAATTAATGGCCGATAGAATAGTCAAAAAGTTTTCAGAGGCTGGCTGTCTATAGACCCTAGAAACAATCTGTTGCATAGCCATAAATCTGCTAGCTAAAAAATGTGTTTTCATTAGTACTACTGAAAACATGAGCTTTCACAAAGCACCTCCATCTTACACAATTTTTCGAAGTTTGCACTGTAATATTTTTTGGAGTATCTTGCGTCTCCATATATTTTTTGGCCAAATAAGGCCTCTTGAGCCTTAGGGAGCCTTAGTCCAAACTACATTTTATTTGCTTTAGTATGGGTTTTTCGTTGGTAAATTTCAAGAGTTCCACGTTGCTGACGTTCTTAGACCTGAACAGTCTGCATATAATTCTAAGGCACTTGTTTCTGAATACCAGTAGCTCTAACGTGATAATGTTAGATACTAAACAGGTTTCATTTCCGTACAGCAGAGTAGACTTTACACTTGCCTGAAAGAATATTGGCCTTTAAATCTATGAAACTCATTTGCTTACCACAATTGAACACAATTGTGCTATTTTGTCTCGAGAAGTTCGACTTCATTTTGCTGAAATCACATCTCAGGTTTGTTTTTAAGAGCAGGATGTCAAACATATTCTGTCATAAGCCGATACGGCATTTTATTTATAGTTACAGAATTTTAATCTTAATTTTCTAAGAAGTCCAATGATATTTTCTTATAAAATTCCATCCTTCCCACACTTTATACATACTGGGGTGCGATCGGCACTGACAAATGGCTTTTGGTTTTTCAGAAGCCCAGAAGCTACTGTTCTGGTTACTAATAATGCAATTGAAATGAAAATAGGCTTTATCATTCATAATCAGATTTTTAAAGTTCAGATTATTTCTGGCTAACTGGGTTTTAATTCTTTCACCAAATACGCCATATATATTAGTAAACAGTAAGTCTTTTTTTAAATATGTCGTTGTGATGCTGTTTCTGGTTTTTTGTTAACACTTTCCACCCTCCATGTGGGTGCTGACGTGGAACAAAGCAACGAATCATTTTTTCAAAGGCCGAAATTTTAAAACGTTAATGTTGATGAAAAAATCTATGCGTCAAAATAATTGATTAAAATAGTAAAATTCTATTATTTTGGTTCCCTGTTCAGTTGTAAATCTATCCTTTTTATATCCTCCACGTGCTAAAAGAAGTTCAAATAAAAAAAATTACCCAAAAAGAAAAAAAAGGTTGTTACTAAACACCATGCATTTTGTCATCAATTGTCTTAGTTTGATTATTGCAATTTAATAATTGCATCTAACATACAATAAGTCATATGTGACCAACTAGGTAGTGAAATAATTCTGTTAATGTTTCCTTAATCAATGTACTTCCATGTGCACTTTTCTTATGTGCCTACCTTAAGTACGTATCATCCTAAAAGTATGCAATTTCTTTAACACCACAATTTTAGCACATTAGCAAATACTGTAAAATTGGACTGACTTGTGTTTAATTATAGAGGAGAACAAATTTTTACTCTTATGAAACTGTTTGTAATACAAATTATTCTAAAAGTTGTCTCTATGTATGTGTGCATATCAAATCCCGTTTGTAAAAAAATTAGTATGAAATTGAAGATAAAACATTAGATTTCGTAATTATTCTATTTATTTCACACTTGAATGGTTTTGCTTTGATTGTTAATTACAGCGAGAAAACTCCAATTAAAATGGTATTCTAAATTTGGTTCCAAATAAACAGTTACACTAAGTAATCATGATCAGCTGCTAATGTCACATAAATAATTCATCTTTGGTGCTGAACCAAATTTATACAAATATTTTCCCTAATTCATCAAATGACTTATGTAGATTGCAAGAAAATTTAATTCCAAATTAAATTTCTTAATTTCTAGCCAAAAGAAAAGGGTCTATTAAACATTTCACCAGCCATCATAATGTCTTGCCAATTATGTTGATTAAATAAACTAGAAAACATCTCTTTTAATACACTTTCATCTACTATTTGTACAAAAAGGTTGGGTCGTAATAAGAGCCAGCTGAACTGAAAGCAAAAAAATTAGTATAATCAACAAAATAGAACTGGAAAATAAATTAAAGAACACACACGTCATTAAACGAAAAGAAAGCACAATTCAATTACACTTTAATTATTAATTCATCAAGTCTGTAGTCGTTTTTTATTACTCAACCATCAGACATGTTTTGGTTTTCATTGCCCCTTTTTTGTTGGTCCTGTTGTCTTGTGCTTTTACATTTAATGGACAATTTTTCATTTATTTGTTTAACAAACTACTTGAGTTTCTGTTTTTTTTATTATTTTAACAATCATTATCTGTTGCATATTTATGTGTTTGTTTTCTCTTCTTCTTTTTCTTTTGTTCCTTTGTTTAGCCCGTTTTTTTTTTTTTGTGTGTAAGTGTCTGTCATCTTGCTTCTCAAATTGTTTACACAGAAACAGTCAACAGTTAATGTCAAAGTTTAATGTCTATTAAATGAAAGTGGAATTATTGTTTATTTACCATGATGTGGCTGTTGAGGTCTCTAGTTACGCTGAATTTAAAATGTGCAAAAAATATTAAATAAAATTATTGTTTATTTGTATGGTAATGATGCTTATGCAGTCCTATTTATATAAAAAGAAAATTTAATGAAAAATTTTACAACTGGCATTTTGATGAACATTTATTATTAATTTTAAAACTGTCAGTGAATTAATTTTTTTAAAACAGTGTTTCAAATTGGGGGGAAAATTTTTTGTTTTATGAAAATGTAAAGTGAAAAGGTAATGCGATCATAGTGATACTATCAGTTTATATAATGTTTCATAATAACAAAATGCTAAGAAGAGGTAAGCCAAGTAGAACCTTTTTATTCAGGATCATTGTTTAGTTTTTTTATTTTTTTGTATCATTGACAACTCAGGGTGCCACTTTTATATTTTTTTAGGTATTAACCCTTCATTTTACAGATGTTTCCTTTTCTAATATTCCGATTAAGCCCGTTTTTAACAAACCTTGTGCATAAGAAATATTCAGGCTAAATTTGGTTCGAGCTTCAACAGAAGAACAGTCGGAGGAACGGATGGACGGACATAGCTAGATCGTCATTAAATAAAACCAGTATTTAGAAAATATATATCTAAGGGGTCTATAATGAATATTTCTATGTGTTACAAACGGAATGACATAATGAATATGCCCCTAACCATTTTCTTTTTTTTTGCGGTTAATTAAAAATAATTTCTTTAATGAAAATATATACGCCACACCATATGTGTTATAAATATCATGTGTGTACTAAAATATTTCAAAATGTTTCTTTAAATATCCTGTCCAGGATTTATTTTTTAGGTTTTCATTTATAACCAACAAAATTTTGGGATGATGCCTAAAATTTTAACTCTCCAACTAAGTGTTAAACTAAAAAACAATTCTGGACTCATGCGTCAGACGAAGTGCTACAGACTTCATTGAATAAATAATTGATATTAAAAAACTCTTTTCCTATATACAACTAGCGAACGCCCTGCACACTTTGTAGTGCATAAATTAAATTAATGGTTTGAATAAAATCGAATTTAAAAACGAATTTTATTTCAGTTTTTCAAAATATTAACTCAACTATTTCCAAAAATTACAAAATGACCGCAGTCTTCACTTAAATGACTATAAATATTTAATACAGTCTCCAATTTGTAAGGATAAAATAGGGATATGGCATCAGCATACATAAAAACTTTCCCAGAGAGTCCAAGATTATTGATATCATTTATATAAATTGTAAATAAAAGTGGGCCCAATACACTACCTTGCGGTACACCATGTTTAACCGTTCCAAGAAAACTCTTACTATTATTTAATTCAACATTTTGCTTTTGGTTTTTCAAGTAACTTTTAAACAGATTTAGGTCGCTGCCACCAACTCCATAGTATTGAAGCTTTTCAAACAATATCTCGTGATCCACTAGATCAAATGCTTTTGAGAGATCATAAAAGATTCCAGCGACACCATTATATACTTCATCCAAACCACGAGATATAAAATTTACAACATTTACCACAGAATTTTCAGTACCACTACCCTTCCTAAATCCATATTGACAATCATAAATTAGATTGTTATTTTCAAGGTAAGTAGTAAGCTGTTGGTGAATAATTTTCTCAAAAATCTTATCTATTATAGGTAAGAGCGCAATGTTTGTTTGCAAATGTTTGTTACGAATCTATAAATTATGTACCTTTGGCAACATTTGCGGATAATCTTTGTTCAGTAGGTCAGCTATCCACAAAGATATCGACGAACTTTAGATTTAAAATTTTCTATATAAGATTTGGTCATAGTTTTATCATATCATTATCAGTTATTGTCTTTCAGTTGTTAGTTGTTGTACTGTTGTAAAAATGGCATTTGCTGGAAAAATTAAGAAATTAACTGCAAGTTCAAGGTATATAAAAAACTTATATTAAAACAATAGAATGTATATTAATGTTTGACAATTATAACTAAATTATCTAAAATAACATAATAAAAAAGTAGTAAGTTGAACGTAAACATGAACATCCTCTCAGTTGTGATAAGCATGGGTGCAACTAGTCCAATCTGGAGGGTACAATACGCATTCAAAATTGTGTTTGACAGCCCACCCATAGAATTTGAAACAATTAACTATTTACATTTAATACACATATAAAATTAACTCAGTTAAAATCTTGCCACCACAGAAAAGAACGTTAAGATTTTGCCACCCTAAAAAATATAATTAACAAAGTTTTAACTTCATCAAAGTTAGAGGTCGCTAGTACATTATAATGTACATATGGGCTAATCCGAAAATTTTTAAACCAGAAGCAAAATTTTAAAGTTGCCCAAATTCCAAATGTTTGTTAATGGAATAATAGGATACATATTCAAGCTTCAAAATATATAAGCAATAAGGTTTTACGGTGGTTTGTTTGTCCTTGGCAGAGGCTAACGTAAACGTACCTCTTGCTTTCATTTATTTTTGTAAAAAAGGGTATTTTTAATGGTCAAAAAAGTAAGCAAAACAGTCGTTTCAGTATTTAGCGTTAAGCAAAACTTTAATTTGCTTAATTTTCTTTTATTTGCGATACAAATCATATTTGTAAGTTATCTAATATATATTAACAATTTGAACTAAAAATGGGTACACTGAATTTTAATAATTTTGTTTTCCAAACTAGCTTTATAAACAAAATTTTTTATGTACTTTAATCTGATAAAAAAAAAATAAATACCTTTATTACACTTTTTTTTTTGAAATATAATTGACAAAGTGTGTAACGTCCGTAACGGCATGAAAATACCCAAAATTTTATTTTAATATTATGAGGTGGAAGTAAGTGTTTATAATGGGTTTTCACCTGCTGAATCTGAATCTAGGCTTTAAACTGCTCTAGGTTGCCGAGAACCCGAAAAACTTAACCTCAAAGTAAAAAAAAGTGTGTTTAATTAACACACACAAAAATAATTCCTAAAAATAATAATTAGTAATTAATAACCATGTTGTAAACCGCAACCCCGATGTCCCCCTTCAAATATTTGGCGGTACGCCCATGCATGCAATGTTTACGTACTGGATTTTTCGTTAGAAATTAGGAATTTTTTTTACTACTTCGCATGGAAAAGGAGCGGGTGGACGGTGTTGGTGCTGTTGTTAAGCGAAAAGTTTGGCAACTAGTAAAAGCCCAAAATCTCATCTTAAAAAACGTTCGACATTTTCACAAATTAGCACAAAAAAATGTAAATGGCGTTTTCTTAATTTACGTTGGTAAAAATTATGTCAAAACTATATCTGACGAAATATCAAAAACATGGGTAAATGCATAAAATATTCTAGCTCTTAAATCATTTCATTATTTTTCAGGCTTTCCTAATGACAATACTCGCTGGGTCTATTAAGCATAAGCTACAATGTTAAACAGTCAAATAAACAAATAAATAAATAAATGTAAGCTAATATAAGAGTAGTTAAATATTCTACAATTTTTTTGTAACTAATAAATTAATAATTACAAAGTTAAAAAGATTTTTAAATACATGAATGTTTTTTATATACACAATTTGGTTTAATGGAAAAAGTGTAACGTCCGTAACGTAACGTCCGTAAAAGACAAAAATTAAGATTTTTGCTTAACGGGACTACTTAGACTTCTTTTCTAAGCAGGATTGATATCGTCATATATTCCAATTAATTTTTTTTGTATGTATTTTTTTTGTTTATTATGCAAAATTCGCTAAAAAGTGTGTAAATGCACATAAGCCTCAAAATCGACTTCCATTTTTTGTAACGTCCGTAACGGAACTTTAAGCTAGCATAACTTTTTTTCAAAAACAGTTAACCTTTAAGTTTAAAACCAGTTTTGAAGAACCTCCAAAGAACTGCATTCTACAAAAAATTCCATGAAAATATTCCAATGTGAACGCCAGCTGTGTCAATCTTAACAAGCAAATTTGCGTGTGAATGTAACGTCCGTAACGCAGGATTAGCCCATATGTATACAGTATATGGTACATATACTGTGTCAAGGGTATATAATAGTCGGCTTAGTCCAATATAGTAATCATATTTTTGTGTCTTTAAGATTATAAATTTCCGAAAAAAAAGATATTTTTCAAACAAAATTTCTACGCTTATTTTTAAGTTACCAAAAAATTTTTTTAAATTAAAGCGACAACAAAAGATTAATATTTTTTCAATGAAAATTGCATCAACAATTTTCCATTATTTTATATAGTTTTATCAATTTTCTTTATATATAAAATTTTGTTTTTTTAAATAACAAATCTTCTGTCAATCAAACATATTTATAATCCTTTCTTACCTGCAACCAAGCCCACTATAATTTATTTATTAAAAATAATTCAATTATGGTTGTTTGATAAAATTATCTTTTTTGTATCGTTTTTAGCGGTTTGTCCATAACAAATTGCTCTAATTGAAAATGGTAGATATTGTGTTTTGTTGCTAAAGTTTTCCCTTTTTTGTAAATGACATTAAAATATCCAGGTGGTCAGGCAATTAAATGCCATTATTTAAAACCCGCTAAAATAAAAATATGTTTTTTATAAAAAATCATAACTAACACTTTTCAATGTAAGAATAAGAACAATTCAGGTTTGCTCTGTTTTATGTTGTTGTTATTGAAAAGGGCTAAAATAACAGCTTTTTTATAAAGAGCTTAAATTAAAAGGTTTTTGGGAGATCTACAGTTATAAATTAATTTAAATTAAATAAATTAAAAGGCTAAAGTTATGTGGCGTCAAAGTTTTTTATTTTATTTAAATTTAAATAAACAAAACTGTCACAGGCGATCGGTAATACACTAAAATTTCAATTTTATTAAATTTAACCTGCTGAAGATGTTTCAAATTATTTTCAAATTAATTTCAACAATTAATGAAAAACATTGTATTACCGCTAATTAAATTCGTACGTGCTACAATTTGACTTTAACATTTCAATATAAACATTTCACAGTGTATTTGACAAACATTATTTCTTTTGTCTCTATTTCAAAAGGCAATTATTGATTTTTTTCAAACTTATCAACAAGTCCTTTGCCTTAGAGTTTAACACTATTTAACTGACAGTATTTCTCTTTCTCTTTCTTTCTTTTTTTTTGTTTTGTTTTAAAAATAACACAGTTTGTAGCAAGGTAGGTTGAGAAAAAGGGTAGAGCAAGAATACTGAAATAAACTTAAGCCAGTTTGTGTAAAATGAACATAAACGCAAACAATGAGGTGAGAAAAAACAAAGCAAACAGGTGGAAAAAATAATAGCAGAAACTAATTATAATAAAAACTGGTGAAAAATAGCTTTAAAAGAGTATAAAATTGATTAAACCCACACTTTAAACCAACAGATATAAGTACAGATGAAAAAACTAGGTCAAAATGGGCAGCCTTTTTAAAAAGTTCTTAAAAAAAATTTTAATGCAAAACTTAGGATAAATGTAGGATAAAGAAAGTATAATTTAAGAGATATTTGTTAAAATTTTAGATGCGTGAATTTTTCTTCTTCAAAATTTTAAAAGACTTCCTCTTACAAATTTGCTTAAGAGAGTTATGGTTATGAGTTATGGTTTTATGGTTGGCAAATTCAATTAAAAAATTTACATATCCATGTTGTGAT
The DNA here is from genome assembly GCA_941918925.1 of Phyto melanocephala. Taxonomy (NCBI): domain Eukaryota; kingdom Metazoa; phylum Arthropoda; class Insecta; order Diptera; family Rhinophoridae; genus Phyto; species Phyto melanocephala. The sequence continues at coordinate 127,090,107 of OW799234.1, read as the reverse complement.
ATAAAAATGTAAAGCTCTTTCTTTATGCTTAATAAACCCGACTTTAAAGCAACCTACACCCCAATAAGGATGAAATCAACAGCTTCAATAAGTTTCTTCTCGTTGACACAAATATTAATTTAAAGGTTTTCACTAAGATTGCTGCTTATGTACCACCCTTAAGAGTAAGTAATTGACCAGTATAATTTATAATGGCAACTTCGTCTACACACAGAAAAAAAAATTCTTTAAATTTTTTTCACTAATTGACTTTTTGACTTGTTTTTAAATTCTAATTAAATTTTTTTTTAATTTAAATTATTTTTTTAATTGACATAAAATGTTTTAAAAAAACATAGAGATTTCTGTCAGTTGAATAAATAAAAAATTTTATTTAAATTTTATTTTTTGAAAATTTGATTTTGAAGGATAAATTTAATATAAAATAATATATCCAAGGAGCAGAATAATAAAAAATAGTGGATAATCCACAAGTGATAGTTCTGGTAGTTGCGTAGGTGCAAACATATAATAAATATATCTTGTTTTAAATATAATAAATTGTTTTAGTTTCATTCTAGATGTGTCCAAAGCAAATATTTCTTGTATTCTGGTATATTGCTCAAGATTCTAATTTTAATAGGTAAGTCAGTAGTAGTCTACACTCTGACCAAGCTTTTTTACCAGTAAATATTCCATTATGTCTAGGTTATTGATGCTACCAATTATTTTTTTTTTTTTTGAATTTCAACCAATCGAACGATGTAAACGTGGACGAAACTTCCCTATTACATGTTACATAGTGAACGGTAAATTGAAAGTTCTGTATAAACAATTTAATGTTTTTAATGTCGTAGGTCTATGAAAATACGCTACAATCGACGAATGAATTTAAAAGCACTCCGACGCTTGACATGGTATAGTATGTGTACTTGTGTAACCCTACATCTTATATTAAATTATTAGTATATAAGTAATGAAATGTAATTAAAATTTATGTTAAGAAAAAGTATTAAAAAAATTAATTTTTTCTTTTTGGGTAATTTTATTAAAAATACTTTTAATAATATAAATAACTAATACAATAAATTGTTTATTTATTTATATCGCGAATTTCAATTGTAGGCATGATTCAATTAATTAAAATCATTTTTAAAAATAAGGAAAATTTTAACTAATTTTTTAATACTGTTTTAATTGATATTTTTCGCAATATTTTTTCAATTAAAACTATTAATTTTTATTTAATTAATAGTATCATTTTGATGATTGGAGCAATATTAAACATTTTTTTAATTAATAGTATTAATATCGTAATTGAATTTCATACTTAATTTTTTTTTGTGCACCTTTAACTATTCATATATATATAAATACGTCCATATGCCAATATATTTTAATATTCATGTAGTCATTCGCATTATGTTAAGTCACTTGTCAACAAAGCCAACGAAACAAACAAGAAAGAGAGTGCATAAAATTAAATGACATGTATACATGACAATAACTGGATTTTCTTTTAAATAACATCATCACTAAGTCCTGATAAGAAAATATAAAATGGGTTTGAAATGAACTTTGAATATCCTTCGAATGAGAGCAATGTAAAAAGTGAGTCAGACAAAATTTGTACGCACTATTCCAGCCGACACTTATGCTTTGTTCAACAAATTATTATTTTTTGCACATTACCTTTTGAAAATATGTCAGATGTTACCTTTTCTAAATCATTGATTATTATTTTAAAATGAACAGCAAAAGAGGTATGTAAGAAAGTAAATAAAACTTAAAAAAATAGCAAAATGTTTATTAAAAGCCATTAAACAGTATAAAGAAGCCTTGATTATTAAAAGAAAACCTCGATCAGGAATAAAAAAAGTTCAAAAAGATATTGATAAGGCAAAAGATGTCGAGCAACTCTTACGAAGAGCAACGAACAGTTCTGTCAGAAAATCAGCACGTAAACTTAAATCCTTCGATTCCTTTGTATGCAGAGCCAAAACTAATGCTGAATTAAAGTTATTTGAGGTTCAGAAGTAATAGATAGCTTAGCGGTATAGAACTTAGAAACAAAAAAAAGGTAAGCCTGATGTGTGATGGATAAGGAAACTTATGTGGTGGCAGACTTTTCACAACTTACGGCTCAAGATTTTTGTGTGACTGATGTAAGAGGTAAAGTTCAAGAATAATAACAGAAAAAAAAAATTTTTAAATCTCTCAGAAGTTTTTTGTGTGACAAGCCATTTGCAGGCAAAATAAACTAATCAATTAACTGGTATTGAATTCATAACACGCACCCGCAAAGGCCATATGCCAGAGATTATTTTTAAACATTAAATGCATAAAATTTGAGAGCTGATAAAGACAAAATTTTTGTTATTTAATTTTTGTTTTATTTTCAAGTAGATTTCCAAGTTTACCTACACCATTAAAAAAATCAACTGAACTAATCCGTACTTCAATTAAGCAGTAGCGGTGTCGAAAGTCCGGTAAGTACGGATTTTCTAAAGCCACATAAAAAACCCTTGATTTAAGAATGAATGGTGTCAAGAACGAATTCCTTAATTTTAGGAAGAGTTAGAGTTGATGTTAAGAATAATTAGCGTGATTCACGCCTGAAACAATACCTGACGTAAGCTTAGAACAAGTATAAACGAGATTAAATTAAAGAACTCGTTACTTGGTTTGATCGCTGTATAGTACAGTATCTTAACTACTTACGCTTTGATATTTAGTCAGCGATACGTTTTATTAAAACTAAAAAAGAAATACATAAGACAAAATTATATAAATAAGATACTCGTATCCAATCAGCTGATAGTTTTCCTTAAAGCATTCACATGTAGTACAAAGTTTTTTCCTAACGTGTATTCATCCGTCAAAATAATTTTTTAGAGTAGATCGGTATTGAAAATCAGAAACATCGGTACATAAACAATTGAGATATGAGCAAAAAACCACGGCCACCTCGTTTTTTTTAATACAGCAACAACAACACACATACGTACAAACGTGGTATACTGGTCAAAGTAAACGTGGCATCAAATCCCAGCTGACGCAAAAAAAAATTTTTTTTATTTTTTCTTATTTTCTATTTTATTTATTATTAATATTTTTATGTTTTTTTTTTATTTTTTTTAATTTTTTTTAATATATTTTTTTTATATATTTTTTTTAATTTTCTTTATTTCATATTTATTATTTATATTTTTTATTGAACCGGTAGACCAAGCTTTACAAAATCTTGCACGTGTAAAATAAAGTGTTAATGAAACACCAGAAATATTAAGCAAGAGGTGTCCTCCTTAGCAAATAATGGTTCGTACGCCACTACGGCGCATTAAAGAATAGATTTACTGCCCCTATAGGGTTCAATTAATTTAATAATTAAGAACTACAGATTATCATCAGCGTTAAATTTCAATAACTAGCCAGAAATGACATTATATTAGGTTCGATTCGGTTTAATAGGCTAATGATCTTTAAGACCTCTGGGTCCGTGACTGATCCCTTAGTGATACCTGATACACGAGATATTGCATTAAGCTAGCCCGACGCACGAAGAAACGACCTACTTTCCTAATATTAGCCTGAGCTATACTCCTCAAATCATGGTAAATACTCTCCCCCAGATATAGGGCTCTAAAGTCCGCCAGAGCTGGGCACTGGCAGAGAAGGTATTCCATAGTTTTAACCTCCTCAATGTTATGACAACTTCTGCAGAAGTCATTGAAAGCGAGATTAAATTTCCTGGAGTGTACTCCTAAAATACAGTATCCACTAAGAGCAGCCACATTGTCTTGAAATATGAGCAGAAGGATCGCATTAGTACTCTCGTTTGACGATGGTATTTAACAATTTTCTTGCAGAATAGAAGTGGTGAACCACTGAATGTGTTAATCTCTCTCCTTGCAGGTCTATCCGCAACACCGTTTCCTAACACTTCCAAGTAGCCAGGTACACATATGGTCTCAACAGTGGAATCCTTCACGAGATGCCCGGTATTCCATAATCAAAATCGATGTTAAATAAACATCCGCTAGCAACTTGATAAAAGAAACATTGTCAATAAAGATACAAATACGGGTTTAATCTAAGTATGCCCTATAGTATCTCAGCCAGTTTACTGGCATGACATCAACTTTATTGCGAATCTGATTCTCATTTACATCTGAATGGCTTTCTAAATAAGCAGAACGTTAATATGGCGTTAGTTTCTGTGTTTCTTAAAATTCAAGAGAAATTCAGCAATGAAAATTGTACATAGGCGTACAGTATGATGTGGCATTACATCTGAGAATATAATTGGCTCTTACTTCTTCGAAAATGAAAATGATCGTGTTAAAACCGTAAACGGAGAACGCTATCCTCTTACATTTTGTACGTGCTGCTCTTAACAACAGAACTGAGATGTGTTTAAAAACGGAGCTACTGTCCATACTGCCCGGATCACGGTGGCACTTTAAAGTCACATTCTCGAGATATTCGGAAATTAATTGCCCAGCGCACTCTCCAGATATGTCAACATGTCACTATTTTCTTTAGAGTTATTTGAAAGAGCGAATATATGTGAACAAGTCCAGGACTATCCCAATATTGTTGCAGAAATTCGAGTGCTGTGGTCACAAATTTTGATAGATTTTAAGAAAAAAACTTTACAACGAGTTCACAATTAAGATTTTTTTTATATTAAGATTTTTATTATATAAAACCCTTTTGACCCACCTGATAGAAACGCGTGTGATGTTTGCTTAACGAATTCCTTTTTTAATAAATTATTTATTTCTAGTAGATGTATTAGTGTTTTCCATAAAATCCCAAGTGGCAGCTTATGTTTTAACAATTCATGACTTGTTGAAACAACAGCTGCTTTAGATTCCTTCCAGCAGCAAATGCTCTGTTTAATATTAAGACATATGGTTTTAAATACAAATTTAATAAATTTTTTCTATTTCTACGGGCATTAAAAGCAACAAAGTGTATAGATTGCATTAGTATTAGTTTTCCTTGATTTCTTTTGTACTCTCCTGTTATATCGCAATAATCCTCCTTCAGGTAAAGAAGTATTAAGACGTTTGGGTAAATACTTTAAAAAAAAAAGAAAATAAAAAAATATCTGCAGATATTTACATTAGTAGACGTGATACAGTGGCAAATGAAAGTATACACCCAATATTTAAACATTTTTACATTCTATCGCTTTCACACAACAAACGCGTGTGATGTGGATGTACAACAAGTATGCCAAAGTGTTGAAGGGAATAAAAATTACACATGTCGGTATGTTGCCAACATGTGTGTGGAAAAATAATGAGAAATGTAAGAATGTACACACATGTATATAGAAAATTCAAGGAATGTATGCATGTATGTGCACCTATCGTTTTTTTTTTATTTTTTCTTTGCGTTAATATGGGGTTTGGTTTAAAATATCTGACGTGTATTGGTATTGTGACATAAAACTCTACTTTTCTCTACCCCACACAGAAGAAGAAGAATAAGAAGGAAAAAAAACAAGACAAAGTGTCAATATGTGGTCTGAAATGTATTTTAATGCGTTTAAATTTACTACACATGTGTGGGTTTTTTAATTTGTTCTCGTAACCATATTGGGTTTGATGTGCCACAGTGTTTTCAGATTAAAAGATTTACTATTAAATTGGGGATTTATGAGGCAATATGATACACAAATGAATACAATCGCAAGTGGCTTAAAATCACTTTCGGGATCAAATAAGCCATATCTATCCAACTGACGATCTATGTAAGCTCTGAAATCCAAATGCGCCAAAACGAATCACATTACTTTTGTATAAACAAAAAGTATGCAAATCAGCATATGTTGCACACAACCACAAAATAGAAATTAAAATATGTTCGCAATGTTTTTGATCCAAGCTCATCCCTAAAAACTTATAATCGAAAATCCATTCAACTAATAATACAATTGTTACAAATATATTGAAACTTTGGTTGACTGATGTCTTCAGTCGAATAGAAATTAATACTTTATACATGAATAAAAGACTATCAATTTCATATTTTTTTTATCTACCAAATAACGCATGATCTCATTTTGGAAACAATTGGGTATGGCAAACTTTTACTTGTGTATTCGATACAAAAACAAAACGAACTGGAACCCTAATGTGCAGTATTCGAGTCTCTCTTTCAGCAAGCTTTGCAGTTGAAAAATATCTATAAAGTTGCCTTTACACGTGTGTATGTGTGGGAGTAGAGGACACTCATTCATTAATTTATGTAACCTAATGATGATTTAATGGAAAGTATAAAGCAGTTAAGTAAATTTATAAAACTTGTTTCAAACGAGCAAATTATTAAAAGAAAAAAAGAACAGAGGTCGAAGTAAACCCAAAAGGAATTCAATCCTACTGTTTATCAAAACACATTTAATAGAGTTAAGTAAACAAAATTGTTATGTTCGAAATAGTTGAGTCAAATATTGTAAACAGTTTCATAAAAACATTAAGAGTTTAACAAATACATTGTATAAAAGAAAAGTTTAAAAATTTTCTAAAAAAACTAAAATTCTTCACAAGTTTTGTATAAAAAAAATTAATATAAAAAATCTAAAAAATTGATAAAACCAAACGTTTTTTGCTTTATTTAAAATTTAATATAAAAAATTATCATTGAAAAAAGTTTATTGAAATAAAGAGTTTTGTACAATTTATAATAAAATTTTTGAAAGATATTTGTAGGGGCCCTTGAAGAATGCAGTTTTTATTTTATAAAAAATCCGGATTTTTTTCATTAATATCCTTAAATTGAATTGTAAAGAAGGCATACTTAGTTCGATTTAGTATAAAATAAAATATCCCTCAATTGGTCTCCGGAGCTCTCTTCATGAAATTCTCCATCACTTTTTTTTACAGAGATGCGGCTGTATTTCACTGACAATGTATTTGATCTCGGATTTGAGCTCAGGAATTCTTTCTGGTTTTTCGCATAACTAAAGATTTCCAAATATCTCGAAGAATAATATCGAACAGTTTCAAGTCACATTATCTGGTTGGCAAATTGACATCACAATTCTTTTTTTCTGGAAATCGTTGCTGCAATAAGTGAAGCATTACATTTGCAATGTGACAGGTGGCGCCGTGTTGCTAAAAACATATTTTGTTTAGACACATGCCGTCAAGTTGAGGCCACAAAAACTCCGACATCAAGTTTCTGTAACGAATACCATTCACAGTCACTGCAATTTCGCCCTCATCTTCATCTTCAACGTAAGTTAAAATCACGCCGCCTGACCAAAACCGACAACAGAAAGTTGCTCGTTGTGGAAGCATTTGTTTCTCTTTTGAGAAGAGAATTTCAAGGTAATTTCGACAGTTACGTGTGTTCACGAAGCCATTTAGATGAAAATGCATTTCATCGGAGAAGTTCACAATTTTTGAAAATTGACAATTGCTCCATTACCCATTGGACAAATTGCCGGCGCTTCCTACGGTTTTCTGGTTTGAGCTCCTGTGAAAGTTTAAATTTTTTACGCATGAAAGGAGGAGATCTGTCTGTCTGTTTTTCGATGCCGAATTTATCTTTTCGGCAATACTCTCCTTTATAAAAGCAAAGTTTTCAAAAGACCAAAGACATGAGGTTTGCTGTCCATAACCCACCCAGAATTTTAAAATTTCTTGGCCACTCTTTCAAGGGATGATATATTAGGTGCACTTTGGCAACTAAAAATTCTTCAAAGTGTACAGCATAACTTTTGAAATTTTCGTAAAAAGCTTTCATAATTATATTGCCCCGTTCCTTCGTAAAGGGTTCCATTTTCAAAGTCGGAATCGATATATATAAAAGTGAAACTCTGTGTGTGGGTGTGTGTGGGTGTGTGTGGGTGTGTGTGGGTGTGTGTGTGTGTGCTAGCTATAGACTCCGAAACTTTAAAACCGATCGGACTTAAACTTTAGCAAGTTATTTTACATATTCCAGGGAGTGTTTATGGGTAGTAAAAAGTAGGCGGGGCCACGCCCATAAAAAAAAAAATTATAATTTTTAGATACTTGTACTTGACCGATTTTTCTGAAACTTTGCACACATATTGAGTTATAATGACTATATAATTTGGTGATTGTAAAAGTGGGCAGGGCCGCGCCCAACAAAAAGTTTTAATTTTGAGGTACTTGCACTGGACCGATTTTTCTGAAACTTTGCACACACATATTGAGCTGTCATGACTATATAATTTCGTGATTAGAAACGTGGGCAGAGCCATGCCCATAAAAAAGTTATAATTTTGAGGTACTTGCTCTAGACCGATTTTCGTGAAACTTTGCACAAATATTGAGCTGTCGTGACTATACAGTTTCGTGATTAGAAAAGTGGGCAGTGCCAGGCCTATTAAAAAATGTTATAATTTTTAGCTTTTTGCACTTGATATTCAATTAAAATTCAGAATTCATTTTTATTCATTAAGGGACGTAGAAACGCGCGCCGGGCTTGACTAGTAAAAAATAAAAATATGTGACGGTTGGATAATTTTAGAGTTGCAACGTGCACAAAAAAATACTCTAAATTCAACAACTGTATTCTTACTGAGACGCCCTTTAGATAAGAATGAGTCAATGTTGAATTCCAAAAAAAAACAAATATTTTAATCAAATTATTTTGTTTTATTTTTTAAGATCATAGTTCGCAACAACTTTGTATGGTGGGTGGCACTTAAAGTTTAATTTTCAGTGATTCTGTTGTACAATCTGCTAAATTTCAGGATTAAAGAGATTATATTCACTAACAGGTCATTAGTTGATTGTGCAATAGATCTGCCGCTCTGAAAAATTCCTTATGGTAGAGTCCAGTCAAGCAAATGTAATCATATTTTCGACCAATTTACACGACACATTGACATAAATATACAAATTTTTATACACACAGATCTTGTATCTAAAAATGTCTTTCGCTGAAACCAATTATATACACTCAAAATTTTCACGTGGACTATTAATTGCGGCTTTTGCCGCTAAAAGAACATGTCGTCCATGTTAATATCATAGGTAACAAAATAGGTTACTTTATATCTTTAGCGATTAACGTTGACAAAGATGACTACCGTACGATCTCATAAATACACTGTCATTTAAGATTATTTGAAAATCATTATCGTATTACGAACGCTAAGAAGACCATTCAGTAGAAAATCAAAGTTTTTTGTGCTTTATTACTCTGACCTTCTGGGTTTGATATTGATCTGTTGTAAAAACAGATCTGGAAGGAAAATTTGTTAGAAATCTTGTTTACTGAAAATTAAGTAACATTAGTTCTGGAAAACTTGGACCTCAATATTGATATCATTTGATTAAAACTTAGAATTTTTTAATATTTGTAAATATTTTTATTAAAAAAAAAACAAAAATTAAAAAATATAGAAGAAAATTAACATAAAAGTTATAAAAAAATAAATCTTTCGCACATTTTTCTGACCAAACAGAATTTATTGAAATGGTTTTGGGGCACTAGAACATAACGAGACATTTCATATTGCAACGGCAAGAAAGTGGCTGACATCTTAGAAATTAAAATATTTGCTTTAATTTAAAACCGTAAGCATTTTCAGCTCAAACCCTTTAGCACTAAATAAATATTATGGTGTTTTTTCTACTAGAATTTGCTTTAAGCTTCAAGTCATATTAAAACAACAAAAAGAGGCAAAGTCGTCCTCCACAAACAAAAACGTAAATATTTCAATAAACTTTCATTTTTAACCATAAGACTACAGAAACTGGCAACATAAGTTTCAAACAGTCATATCTTATTCTAACTCGGAAACTTGTTATAGCAGCAACAACAAAAAATTCAAAAAAAAAACCATAAGAAAAACATGGCAAAAACACTATAACCCATAACAAGCAACACACTAACAGGTTGATAAAGAGTAAAAGAACATGGAATTGTGTTGGTCTTTTAGTTCTGGCAAAAGAACAAAACTGTACAAATGAAACATTTCTTGTAGTTTTTTTTTTCTTTCGATTACTTTATTTCTTAAGTTATTGAAAATGTGCTTCTTAGTAGCAGAAGGAAGCCGGAAATACAACCATAAAAACTGTCTGACAACTTACTAAATTGTAGCAGTAGTTTTGAATTACACATGCATTCTCACAGATATAAAAAGCGCATAAATATCCAACAATAAATGAAATATCCACTTGAGGTTCTTCAGTTCTGCCTCCAGATGGAAAGAAATATGTTGAGAAGAAAAATGTTGAAAGTGGAAGAAAACTTTTATCAATTTTTCTCAAGTAACAAAAAAAAAATGAACTAAGAATCAGAACAAGTGCCAAAGAACGAAGAAACTAAACAACAAAACAGTAAATAATTAAAATATATATAAGGAAATTAAAGTCACTTAATGATTGTTTTAGAATTAAGTTGAGTATATACCTATGCATGTTGCAATTTTTTAAATAAATATTACCAAAACCAAACTTAAACTCAAGGAAATTTATTTGTGTATTTTAATAAATAGTCTGAATTATTCAAAAAAAAACTTCAGCTTCAAATTAAAGCAAATAATTTCAATCGATTTTACGCATATCTCATTTAAGAAATAAATAAACCAGATGCACCATCATGTACATATTACGGAATAGTGTCGTCATCGTAGCTTAGCCTGTATTTTTGATTTAATACTATTCAGCATTTTGCATTTAGAATTTCTACCTAGCTTAGTAGAATTATTTTACTAGTCAAGCCCTTTAATTTGATAACCATATTGATGGGGTTAAGAAAAAACCCCGCCATTCTGTTTAAAGCGCCATCTTTAATTTAACTTTTTTATAATTTACTGTACTCAGGTATCTATTTTTCAAAGTTAGCTGGTCGACAATATAGTGAAGTCGAAATTTTGCTATAAAGAACTCTGTTATCTAGATAATGTAGTGGGAAATTAAAACCTCACCCAGAGAACCGCTAGGCTGGTTAGAAGTTTTTTTGGGAGCTACTGAATGGTATAGGCGCTTCATACCAAATTACGCTACAATTTCAACGGCAATTTTTAACATTTTTAAAAATGGAAAAGCGCTTAGCTTTCCTGAAGATGTAAAATATGCCTTCGATAAGTTGAAAACAGCCCTTACAACAGCTTTAGTTCTTAGGGATCCGAATTTTGATTAACATTTTTACTTGCACTGCAATGCTTCAGAAACAGGTACCGGTGCTCTGTTATTTCAAAAGAGGGCGAGCATACGAATGCATTTTTCTCGCATTAATTTTACCACCGCAATTTATTACATGCAGGGTTTAATTTTGCATTGTGCTAAAGAACATTTTTAGTGGCTATATCCAAATTAATGTTCTTGCTTCTTTGTTACAAATTGCTAAGTTTGCAGAGAAGCAAAACTTACCAATTATACTCTAAGAGCACCATGGGAGCAGAAACCGATACTGAAAGACCATATCAGCGTATTTTTGTGGACTTTTTAGGACCGTACCCTCGGTCGAGAATTGTGTTACTCAAGGCTAAGTCCAAAGCCAGTACGAACAAGTAACAGTACCATATTCGGCCATGCCGAATCTTATATACCCTTCACAACGTGTAGTCATGCAATAACAATTGTTTGTATCACCATTCATCCCATATAAAATACGTGCATACGTACACGTTAGAATAAATGTGGCATCGAATCCCAGCTGAGCCAAAAAAATTTTATTTTATTTTATTTTATTTTATTTAATATATTATTTATATTTTATTATTTTGTTTTATATTTTTTTTTTTTAATTTTTAAAAAAAAATTTTTTTTAGAAAAATTTTTAAAAAATTTTTTAATTTTTTTTTAAATTTTTTTTTGTAGTTTTTTTTATTATTTTTTTCTTATTTTTAATATTTTTTTTCTGTAATTTTTTTTGTTTGGTATGTTCTTCACATGTATGTATGTATGTTGTTGTTGTAATTGTGAAAAAAAACGAGGTGGTCGCGGTTTTTTGCTCATATCTCAGAAAGTTATGGGGCGATTGTGCTGAATTTCAATATCGATTCATTCCTGGATATTTCCAAGAAATTGACACCATACACAAATCTGAGGAACATATTGTTGCTTCTAAAAGTTGATTTCAACCAACACACGGACAGACGGGCAGACGGATAGACGGACAGACGTTCAGAGCTTAATCGACTCCTCTATTCATAAGCTTTCAGAAAATATATACTTTATGGGGTCGGAAATGAAAATTGTAGAAATTACAAACGGAATGACAAAGCTATATATACCCTTGTGCACCACTGGTGAAGGGTATAAAAACGCAATAAATTTTCTGATATCTGAAGTTTCTCATTAATTTAGCATACCGGAGACTATAGTCTTAGATAACAGTGAACAATGTATCAGTAACGAACGAGTAACGACTAACTAAGGTATAATTATTCGAACTTTTTATTATTTTATTGAACTTTCTTAAAGCAATTAAATTAAAATTAATTAAATTAAATTAAATTAAATTGTAATCATCTTAAGAATATTGAATAACATTTCCGAAATTAGCCGGACAGATGAACATTACTCAGTCGACTCCCCTAGTCATAAGTTTTTAGAAATTATATACTTTTTGGGGTCGTAAATGAATATTTTAAAAATTACAAATGAAATGATAAAGCTATATATATCCTTCGGCATCAGTGGTAAAGGATGTAATAATATTCCTGATGTTGATATAATATTGGTTTATTTACTTAAGAAATATTTCACTAATTTTGCGCGAAGAGAAAATGACAATTTTAGAACCATTTTCTTACCATTAACAAGAACTTTTTATAATAAAAATTTTATAAAACTTGTTTAAGATTTTAATGCTTAAAAAATATTTCATTTCTTACACCGTCCTAAACAGTTGTAATTTCTGATTCACCTAGAAGACAAGCAACAAATTAAAACCAGCACAACAATGCACACTTAATTATTTTAAAAATGCAACACAAATACACCACTATAACACAGAACGAAATACATTCGTCTTCTTCTAAAAAGTTTTAAAATTTTCTTCTTCAACTAAACTGTACACTACATGCATTATTAATTCCACAGAAATTGTATGTGTGTTTTGGAAAACCATTTAGGTGCAAAATGTGCACCTTCACACCCATACTCACATAAAAATTAAACTAGAAATTTTAAATGTAGAAATGCGAAATGAAATGAGGCTGCTACAACTCCCTTAACCCAATTTCTTTCAAACTAAATTAAGAGATTAATTTTTCCATTGGAAAAATAAAAAAACGCTAGTTATAAAATGGTATGTATGTAGGTGCGGTATGCTGTGTTCTTTTAAAGTTAAGTTTCTTTAGTTTTTCTATTACTTTTCGAAATATTTACTTGATAAGATGTTCATAAATGAGAAAAACATTTACGTAACTATTTCTTCGAGTAGTTTATCATTTGTTTAGTTTGATTTTATTTTAGCTGTAACCATGCCATGAGGAAATTTTTATTGATTTTATTTATTTTCACGCAGTTATAAAAAAATAAAAAAAAAACTGTTATACACAATATACAATATAATTCATTCACAATATAGTTTTAATTGAAAATAATATTAAAAAAAATATTGCTACACACATTAGTTGTTGTTTTATGTTCGTTATAATTTATTTGATACCTTCCCCATATTATAGAGATTTTTTATAAACCACACTGTTATACATAAAATAAAGTACCGTTATAAAAAGTAATTTCTTAGAAAATACTGTTATAAGCATAATTTTTCGAGAAAAAACTGCTACAAAAATAACTTTTTCGGAAAATTTTTTTTTAATAAAAAGAAAAAAACTTTTATGTTAATAATTTTTTCAGTAAAGATCTGTTTTAAAAAAATGTATCAAAAAAATTTTACAAGATTAGTTTTTACAGGTACAAAACCCTTATTAAAAAGTTTTTATTAAAAAACTGTTATACACAAAATTTAAAACTGTTATACTCAATATTTATTAAAGAAAACTGTTGAGTTTAAGAAAAACTATATACAAAACCGTTATACATATCGTTTTGTCGTAAAACAACTGTTATATAGAACATGTAAAAGATTTTGCGGAATATTTTGTTAAGTTAAAATAAAAACTGTTATACGCAACATTTCTTAAGTAAATACTATTAGGTTTAAGAAAAACTTTTTTTGGAAAAACCGTTATACACATAATTAAAAAACAAAAAAGTTGTATTTTATTTATTATTTTTTTTATTTTATTTATTTTTTTTAATTTAAATGATCTAGATATTGTAAAAAATTCTTCGACACGATATCTTTTTAAAATATTTTTACTTGAATTACTTTTATATACAATACAACCATTAAAGAACTCCATAGATTTCTATCCCTAGTATCGTTTTTATTATTTTACTTAATTTTAACCTTCTCCGAAAAAAGGGACCTTGTCTGCGAAAATGAAGTTTTGAGAAAAACGCATTTAAAGTTTCATAACGCAATATCACTGTGAATACACCTTCGGTTGGGAGATGCGATTTGGTATGGTTACTAATGATTGGGTGCCGCCTTTGGTGACGTCATGCCTATGTGGACAATACCCTTGCTATTGTTGCTGCTCTGTTTGTTTGGATGTCGACGCTTGATTATTAAGCCGCAAGCAGTGACCGACGCAACAACGTATTTATGAGGTAAATAAATTTTTAACAGACATCTAATTCATTTCATTTTATTCTCCATTCTTTCAGGTACCAGAATTCACTCTTAAGTTCAAACCCGTTTTTCGACACACTAGGTCCCTTTTCTCGGAGGAGGTCACATATTTAAGTCTACATATAATTATATTTGCAGAAAATGTAAGAACACTAAATCAACATAGAAAATAATATTATTGATCATTGAGATATAAAATGCAAACAACAACAACATTTAATAATATTCATATTGAAAGAAAAACCAAACAATCCATAGGACTTTATTACACATCTTTCTAAGTGGTTCATCATTCGCATAATTTGACCTGAAGTATTTGATAGACAGGATATCAGAATAACAAGTTGGATGGGATGGTGTGAAACGTTTATTTAAACGTTAGATAGCAGCAGAAAATTAGAATCAATATCAGCATCAAATAAGTTCAATAAAAACGAAATATTCAACATAGTTCGTCGGCTCTTAATTAATTAATGCAAAAGGAATATTACATGAAGGAAGACCGGTTGAATTTCAATTCCAAGATCTGATATGGAGTCAAACTTTTTTAAATGAAAAATGTACATTTAAATGATTTCCTCTGCAAAAGCACATATGTCTGCATTTTTGCATCCTTTTGAAGTAAAATATGGTCAGAGTATTGATTCAAAGTGAGGAAAATTTTCACATCATCAGCGTACATTAAAATATTTGAAATCTTTGCTATACTTGGAAGATCATTCATAACAAACATAAAGAGTAATAAACCAATACCTTGTGGCATATCTGATATAACTTTATTTGATTTAGATGTAACGTTTTTAAAACGAACACATTGCTTTATTTATTAAATATGATTCCATCCATTTAAAGCAAATAGAGGTCAAACTCATCAACCCTAGAGTACGATCATCGATTCGACAACGAATTTTTTTTAACTTTTTTTATAAACAAAAATATTTTTTCTTTACAAAATCGATCGTATTGGATTTTGTAATTCATTTATATAACAAAACTGTTCATAGCAAAAGCAACTCAGCAACTAACGCTATGCACAATGTAATCGTATTCGGCGCATACTTAATTGTAATGAGAGAAATGTGCTCGACGAATAGACAAACGTTCGTAGTCTGGGGTTAAGTGTTATTGATTTAACAGTAATTAATGATTAAGTTTATCAAACATCAGTGCATTTGGTGTCAGTTTGTTTTTGTTGCACGAAACCATTATTTATTATAGTTGTAATTTGCATTAAATTTGTTAAAATAGAATATCCTTTACGGACGCACTGTTGGGATGAACATAATAAAGATGATACATGATCAGTTACAAGCTTTTTAAATAGCTAAGGACTACTACTTAATCTTTTAATACCTCTTTAATTAACAATATCGTATTTGTCAAACAAAACATTCCATTTAAGATATTTCTTAGAATTTGCATAATATTTAACTCGGAAATTTTTTTCATAAATACGCGTATTTCTGCTCAAATACGGTAGCAATATTTTTCAACAGAAAATATTTTCTTTAGCGTATACTGTTATACATTGTAATTTTCTCCTTGAAGATACCGTTATGCAAAATATTACTTACAATAAAAACTTAAATAAACAAAATTTATCTTAAAAAACTGGTATACAGTCCTATGAATTTTTTTTCTGCAAAATACTGTTAAACAGAATTATTCAATTCACAAGCTGTCGTAGGAGTTGTTCGTAGTAGCTGTACACATAAACATTTGTACAACAATTTTTCCTATGTCTATAGAATGTCGTAAAAATACATTATAGCTGAAATAGCTAGAAGCATCGCTGTTTTCTTCTATATGCATAAGTATATTTCGTGCAACGTACAACTCTTACGACAGGTTGTGAATTGAGCAAATATTATTTACGTAGTGAAAAGGTATTTTGTAAAATATTTATCTAGAAAATACGTCTCTAAAAGTAACATTGCTAAACATATATTTTTTCTTTTAAAACTATTTCTGTTCATAGAATTGCAAAAAATAAAACAGACATACTGAATTGCTGTATTTACAAATAGCGCTAAAATAAGTGTCGTATTGTCGTAATATCATAATTTCTAAAAAAAAAAATTTTAAATAAATGAAAAGTAATACATTGTTTATGGTCAAATTAAGAAAAGTTTTTAAATTTTTGAAAAATTATGGCATTTAGGCGACAACCTGAAAAATAACCAAAAATATTTTGTTTAACAGCTTTTGTTAACGAAACTCTATAGGAAATATAAATTTGCACATTATTTATCATTGATTCAAAGCATGGAATAACATACATAATAACATAACGAAACTGTTATACACAGTAGGTATGTTCACAAGTAGTCATAAGTGTCGTATGTGTTATCATAATATTATGGTATCTCAAAAATTGTAAAACAAATTAAATGTATTACATTGTATATTGTAAAATTAAACAAAAAAAAACAACGTTATGATAATACAAAACTTACGATACCTTTTGAATTCATTAAGCATTTTTTTTTTATAAAATGTATATATTAAGCCTCTTACTTTCTGCTTATAGGTAAAAACTCATTCAATTCTTATTTATTTGTTCTTGAGTGTAACATTTCCAACTGGCAACATTTTATTTTATACTCTCTAATATCGAAGCAAGCGCGTTAAAACGTGGCAAATTCGCATTAGAAGAATGTATTTTCTTTTTCCAAATTGTACTTATGTACGTGTGTAGCAATAGTTATTCCCCCGTTAATAGTTGTTTGTTTGTGGCTAAAGGATCCATCTGTTATAATTCGCTGCTGTCTTCTCTTATTTTTAATTGAATAACTTTATTTTGAAGAACAAAATTAATTGTAAAGTCATTACAGGAGTGTGTATGTGTAAGACGTGTTTGTTTTCCATTTTAAAATTTCTGTACATTTGTTATGATTTGAGGTTTGTTTTTTTCATTTAAATTTAAAAACACGTATTGAAGATTTATGACCACTTTTGTGTAGATATTAATTTAAAATGAGTTATTTTTGAAATTTGAAAACAAATGCTATCAATGAGGTTTAATTAAACAAACTTAGGGTATGTACAGCAAGTGAGCCAAGAAACAGATATTTCAAACACCAAATATGTTACATTCCTTTATATGAGTTACCATATGTTTAACACAGTTTTTTAATATTCCTATCAAACTCATTCTTTCTTAAGCTCTTAAAGTGTTTAAAAATACACATTTTTATCTTGTTTGAATTTAATTTTCGACAATCTAAGGTTGGTTGCATTACAGCTTTTAAATAATTCTTCTATAAAATTTTATTGATTTCATTGATTTGTCTTTTCATTTTATTTTTATTTTTTTGTCCATTTGTGATTTCCACAACATTTGATTTTTTATATGCCTTTTTGTTATTTAAAACTTTATTTCCTTTTGCAGTTGTGGCGACGGCTAGTGGAAAGGGGAGAAAAGAGTTTTGTACATAACAAAATGGCATAAAGTTTTTAAAAGCAACTTTCCCTAAAACTATTATAATACGAAAGAAAAAAAAGCCAACTGAACTCTTAACAATTGCAATAAAGTTTTATCTTTTTTATCTTAAAGACATTGAAAGGGATTTAATGACCGTTAAACGTAATACTTTTTTGCACAATTGTTGCAAAAAAAAAAATATTACACAGCATTTTCTTCAAGTACCTACTGTTAGACATACTGTTTTGTATTAGAAATATATTAACTGTATGCACAAGGTGTCCTAAAATGTCATATTGTCATAATGTTCTACGATTTAACAAAAGTTGTAAAAAATTGTTATTGCTTTTAAAGTAAAAACTGTTCTAAAATAATACTATTATGTATGGCATGCTTATGATTCTGTTATAGCTTTTCACATGCCTCTGGCAATAGTCTAAAAACTGTTAGATCGAGCTGTCTGTAACATTTATAAGCCGCCCCTCCGATACCCGTTAAAAAGATCTGTTATCAAGTATTTTGAAAAATCGGCGTTTTAAATTTGATATATCACTCTAAGTTTTGAAGGTTCGTTCACCACTGTCATATTTTTTTTTTATTATTATTTTATTTCAATACAAATATTGAGGATACCTTGCGAATAGAGTGATTATTTCAAAAAAATAACTATTTTACTTAGCATTTAATAAAGAGGCAGTTATACATAGTATTTTGTATTAAACAAACTATTTTACCTTAAAGTATTTGTTTTATACAATATTTTTCATAGACGATAACTGTAGATACTATAGAAAATCTCATTACAAGCTAAATTTTATTTAGCCTTTACCCAGAGCTGTTAGAAAATAACTTTTATATATTAGTTTGAAAAAAGCACTATTATACAATACCCTTCAGAGGAAATTAGTGTCATATAGAATATTTTCGCTGTTGTTATACATATTATTTTAAAGGATAAATACTACTTTAGGCAATATCTTGCCCTGAAACTGCTGCAACAGTTCAAGAGGTAAACCTTAAGGGGAAAACCATTGAAATAGGTAGAGAGAGTTAAAAACTTTGTAAGCCAAATAACTTCATATTGATGGAAAACTACTAAGAACTATAAAACGAGAATGTTCCCAAAATACTGCATTTCCAAACAAGTAGGTAGGTAGAACAGGCAGCAGTTATGCAGCTCACTTGGGTCCTTTATATTGATCCCTTTGTGATTCCCGAATAGAATAAAAGGAATATTATAGAAAAGAAGAGAAGGAGAAGCACACCAGTCCAGCGTCTCTGGCGGGATTCGAACCCACAACCCGCAACCCCCAAACTTGCAGACTAGCACACTTTTGACTAGTCCACCGGGGGACACTGGAAGCTGACGAGTGATGTGGTCCTGTCAAAACGGAATCATACAGACTCTACTTGACTGTTGGCGTGTAGCGAACTACCACGATAACCAACCAACCAGTCCACCGGGGAACCCCCATTTCCAAATAAAAATTACGTAGCAAATGCTACAAAAGCTCTCACCCGGAGAAGACAACATCTCACCAGTAGTGCGATTCACAAACTTGTTTTAACAATCAGCGAACCATTAAAAAAAGTTAACAACGATTTAATCAATTTCGATATTCAGTAGCATATTTTAACGACTGTTATTATTGTTATCTAAGCGACAATAATTTTTTGGTTGTTTATTTTATCGACAAAAAGTTAAACTTTATACCCGACTCAAAAATCACTTGTTTAAGTCTCGGCTATTACGCAACTACCTGTTTGAGGGATGTTAGTGGTGAATTTATTTAGACACTTTTTATGACAAAGATGCCACTTTAATGTTACAGTTGACGAGTATCGTTAAATAGTATTTACTGAATCGCAAAATCAATAGTGCAAACAATAACAAGTGGCGACCAATTTAACGATTGTCGGATCGTTAAAAGTTAGTGAATCGCACCACAGAACTTGTTAGTCGATATAAGTGGCAACAAGTTCCCAACTTTATGCTCCCATAATAAATCGTTTCTAGCTTACCACTACCCAGAATGACAAAATAGAGGAGGGAATGATCATTAAAATTCCTCTAAAAGGCGACTTGACTCAACAGAAAATTGGAAAGGGGAATAACACGTCTTCCCATTGTAAAGAATTTCATAATCAACTTATTAAACAAAATATTATCCGATGAAGGGAATATTCGTAACTAACAAGCTGGTTTTCGACCCAATTAATATTGCATTGACTACATCAAGAAATATAGAATGATAATCCAGCCAATGGCGGTTACTGAAATATCTAACATTCGTCGACTACGCAAATGCCTTCAGTACCATTACCCAAGCAATTATATGGATCGCTCTCAAATGTAAACTAATATCTTCCCTTTAATCGCTATGTGGAAACGTAGACAATTATATGTAAGCATTGGAATAAACGAAATATGCTTATTATCCCCTATCGAGGTATAATACATCAGGTAGAGTTAAGTCCGCAGCTAATTACTGATTTATTTATTTTTTATTTTTTTTTTGTTCGTTTGCATACCCTGTTTTATAATAGACGTGTTTGTATTATAAATACTTTTTATTTACTAACATTTTGGTACTTTTTTTATCAGCTGTTTAAGTGTTTGTTATGACATTTAGAAAATTTTTTGTAGCAACAAAATATACGATGCGTCTACTTTGTCCTCTATCAACTGTTGAAGGTCTCTTCAATTAGGCCTTCGGCAAAATTATGTATTACGCCTCTACTGTTTATACAGATGATATCTGTCTACTGATACACTGCTACTCTGGCATGCAGCAGAAACTAGATGAGATGGTAATATAAGCAGAAACATATGGCGAATGAGAATAAATACCACAAACTCCTAACCACTCACAATTCGCCAAAAGCGTCTCGATGAAGAAGACTCCTTCTGTTAACTTGGCAGCATCATCACAAAGTTTGTTGGCTCCCGTTAAAAAATGTTTTTAAGCCGTATGCCGTAGTTATTAATTTGACCAACTAACCTTAGAGTGGAGATCTAGCCACCTCTTTATAGGCAAAAGAGCAGCTTATTTAATAGCAGCATAAAATCTGTAACTCGCAAGAGCTAAGTCACTATCGCTAATCGCTTAAGAGAATAAATATAAGGCAAAAATTTCTAAATATTTTTTTTAGAGTTTAAGCGATAGTGATTTAGTTACAGAATAAGTCGGATGTACTGCTATATGAGTAAGAGGCCTGTAACACGATAAGCCGAAACACGAA
The DNA here is from genome assembly GCA_941918925.1 of Phyto melanocephala. NCBI lineage: Eukaryota > Metazoa > Arthropoda > Insecta > Diptera > Rhinophoridae > Phyto > Phyto melanocephala. The sequence continues at coordinate 127,068,812 of OW799234.1, read as the reverse complement.
CTCTTTAGAAGTAATTGCAAACCGTTGCCTACGTCTCATATTAAAAATCTCTAGCCAAATAACATCAGCAATTACCGTCTGTGGAACATAATAACCCATACCCCTATAGATATTGAAAAAGAAAACTACGTAAATGAAGGTGTATTGGTAATGCATTGCGCAGGCCACAAGACGACATTGCTAGCAATACCATCGATTGGAAGCCTCAAGGCAGTCAAAGAATACGACGCTCAAGTCACACTTGTCGGCGTCGATTAAACTTTGCAACAACTAAATGTAATAAATCGTGAAACGAGCTGAGGGCAATAGCAATAGACGCACAGAGGAGTATTTGACCTGAAAAGCTGGCCAGAAAGGCAAAACTGAATTTTAAGAAATCTTAAAACCTAAGTACGCAGCTCGACAGAGAATAATATTTTACATTATATTGTAAATTTTCAAGACTTTCAGTTGCGATTTGTAGATCTGAGACCCTGCTAAAGTCAGGAAAGTTAAGAAAATTATATGAGATTTAAATGTTTTTTTCGGTTTCTGGATGTTTATATAATATTTTTTTCCGGCTAAACGAATAAAGGTTTTACAATGATTTTTTTTCGCTGAAAGGTTTGATCATAGGGTTTTCAAAAAAGAAAAAAAATATTAAATATGTTTAATATTCATGTTGAAACAATTCGTTCAAAAGCTAAAAACAAAAAAAAAATATACACTTTTTTTGCAAAAAATTAAAAAGAAGAGGTTTTTAAAAGTGAGGTTAGCACCTCTACGAATTATGTTTGATACCACAATAAAATCTGGAGTCTCTAATTTTAGAAACAAGACAAAAAGTGTGCGCAAGTTTGCGCCATTATTTTTGACGATTTTTTTAAATTTTCACATTTCTTCTATTTTTGCTCATCAGGCACTTTTTCTTATACATTTATATCGTCATAAACTTTTAAGTATTTTGAATTATTGATTTCATCTGTTATTCACATCACTTTTAACACTTCACAATGTTAATATCAGCCTATAATTATAAATTTGAAAAATTCTTTTTTATCCATAATAGTTATAGGGGAATGTCCCACACATCCCCATAAAAGATATTTTTATATACCTGCTCTGCAAAACTTTAAATGTTAAAAAAATAAATATACGTACCTAATAAGAATAATTATTAAAAGCATTAATCACAAAAATAAGTTTACCAAAAATAAATACAGGTACATAAAAAATACATGGGCACCCAGGTATCAGGCTACCATCCAATTGTCAGAAGAAGCTGCCGAGGCCAGAAATAAGCACTTACGATTATATCGTACGAATTACTCGAGGAAATTCAGCAGAAGCGATACAAATCGAGATGTCTTGTATAGGTTATTTCTGAGCAGTGACCCTTTTATAAGCTGCAGTACGCAAAAAAAAACGGATTAATAAAAAAGCTTTTTCATCAAAAACCATCACACTTCTTCTTTTTGACAGCGATGATGCATCTTATAAGGATATACATACGACATAATAATTATTAAGAATTTTTTATTAGTTTAACTTTTCCGTATATTAAGTATTAAATAATATAAAATAAAAAAATACTGTTTCATAAGAGCCTTACAATTTTCAAAAAAAATTTTTTTTTAATTAGACCGTAAATCATAATATGTATGCATGTACATACAGTCTGTTAAGAATTAGTTTAAACCTTTAAAATCAACATTTGCTAATTGAGTTTTACTATTTATACCGACTTTTATTCCTTAGGAATGTGGCTTTTGGAAAAATCTTAAAAATTTAAATTTTTGGTTCTTAAATTTTTTTTTATGGCATTTTGAAAACAAAAAATTTGACGAATTTTGCAGGAAAAAATTTTTTTTTTCGCCATTACATTTTTAATAACTCCGAACTAGTAATAGATAGAAAAGAAATGTGTTTGGTTAGTTTAAGCAGAATTTTCCGGTGCATTTTCTAATCCTCCTCTTATTAAAATCGGAGAACCCGTTTACAAGTTATGACAAAATATATTAGGAAACCTAACGATTTAAGGGGTGAAATATGCCACGCCTTTTAAATTAAATTCTTACGTACTAGAGAAAAACGGAAAACAGATTTGAATTAAGGGCGTCAAAGTCCATATAGTCCACATACTTTTATTTTTAGTAGAGATTATTTGTAGGACTAGCAAATAGTGCATTTGTAAATTTTTATCATTTATATTTACCACTTCATTCTACACTAGCCTTGATGTTATGGCATGAGCAAATAATAAACAACATATGCTACAAAAATCATATGGTCACCTCAGATAGACTTATATTGTCCGAAAATCCTTTCTCATTCTCATTGTTTATATGAGACACATCAAAATTTAAATTTTCAAGAACCTGTGGATTGTGTGAAAACTTTATCGTAAACTCTTGGACCAAAAAGCATTTGAAAATATTTTAAAAAATATTTCCTAATACTATTCAAATAAAAAATCTGTTTTATGCATTAATTTTAATAAAAGAAACAATCATTTTTAATCGGTTTGCTATAGCAGTTGTCCTTTTATCCTTCTATTTCACTTACTTTTAGTTTTATTTGTAGAAATAATATAAATAATTCTAATTTTATGGTTCCTTCGATTGAAAGCAGTGTCCGTCTTTTAGAATTAAAAATACTATAAAAATAAATTTTCTAATAAAATTTTTTTATGTATGAATTATTGCTACCATTTTTTTCTACTGCAACGTTTTAGCCATTGTTTTATTTCCTTGCAAACAAAAAAAAAAAAAGAAAAACTATAAATCAAGGTTAGGGAAGTATGATAAATGGCGTTATTAAGTAGAACATTAATTATGGCAACCAAAGTTTTCTGGTGTTTTAAACTGAAAAGCGAGGACAAAATAAATATTTAAAATTGTGTCGGTTATAAATTAAATATGGCCAAATAATTTATGAACTACTTTCATTCATGAAATACGACATTAAATTTTACCACATAATTTAACGATATTTCAGACTTCATTTACGAAAATTGTCTAAATGTTTGGGGTCATAAAAATGTTATAGACTTGAGTGCCTGTAAAGTTCTGGTAAAAGTTATTAACTTTTTATTTCTATTAGAGAATTATTCAATGGAAGCTCTTTTTCTGGTGAAGCATTCCAAGATATAAATAATAAAAGGCAGTGCTGATTTAATACTATTTAAAATTTAACAGTCAATAAGGATTTACATCTTTTTTTACTGGTGTAAATTTAAACTCAACTATTTACTGCTTTTTACATATCTTAAAAAGTTATTAAAATTTCAATATAAGAAACTTTTTTTGAAAAATTAACGTGTATAGTGCTTTTAATCCTTAAATGAGCATACAACTTCCATTCAAAGAAGTCGTAAAATTTTAATTGTTTATACTCCTAAAGGTTTAAGCAACACTAAAGGATAAAGAGGAATGAAGGATTTCTTTTTAAGGAAAAATAAAAATAAATTAATCCCTTTTTGTTTTTAACGAAATTATTTATGTAAAACAGAATTCGAACAGAATTTTCAAAAGTATTAAAAATTATTGTAAAGTAGCATCAATGAACTAGCTATAATGCTGTCATTGGCATCGCAAAAACATTCTAAGTGTTGCTATGCATTCCACAGAATTATTTTTTCCACTCCTTGCCTCCGAGAACATAAAAAAAATTAACCACTTAAGATTTTCCAACACCTCCCCTCCCATTTATAGTAGTGTACTAGCTTTTTATCAAAAATAAGCATTTAAATAATCACATGCAATGTGGGCGTGGCACAAACTCTAGATAAGGAAAATTATTTGTAATAGTGGATGCATCTATACACGAAATTTTAATATAATTTTATGTCATTTAAGGGTTAGCTAAGTTGTTGCCAAACAATAATTATAGTGGGCAAAATGGGCGTGGCACTTGCCACACAAAATTAATAGCAACAGTAAACAATTTGAAGTAAACATTAGAAATTTTAAAATACATAAATATATTAAGAGAAACTTTGTTATTATTGGTCCCATTATCCCGCATCACAGCAGTAGGTGTGGCATTATAATAAAGAGCATTTCTGAACATGTATTAATTATTCACTTATACCAGCTTTCCTTTAAAAACAAAAATCAGCTGTAATTAGGGGTTGCACTCAGTGTCTAGTAACTTTTTAAGCGGCCGTCAGGTAGTAGACATTCGTGTACTACTAGAAGTATGACTTATACCTCCTCATGGTGGCGGCTGGTAACACACATCTAGTTTATAGATGGATGGCCAATTAAGTCAGGCGACCTTATCCACAGAGGAACAGCATACGCCAACGGATGCGTGGCCAAGAGGGAACATAGAATATTATAAAATTGATAACCGAGAGCTTTCAACAGGGACAGACAATAAAGCCTTGTAAAAGGTGTACAGGTTAGAAACTGTAGAAGCTCCGGTTACTTTTACCCAGTGGAGAGGTCAGAAAGAAGTGGACAATGAAGCCTAGCAAGAGTCTAATAGGTTAATTTCTGATGACACACCACTGGATAGGGCAAATGCAGATGGGATGGATGTCTCTACCCCGATAAGAGTGGAAATGCCTATTTCAAATGCCGAAGCCATGGACTTAGGCCAGAATTCAAAATATCAGCAATTAAATAAAACCAATAAGCAGTGACAGAAAAGGAAACGTCGAAGGCGAGTAAAGGCTATTGAGATGGTGACAAATCGGATCAATGGTCTCATGGGTAAGGACAATACCCCTTAAACGGAAGGTCAGGGGAAGAAGTTTAAGGCTAATCAGCCATGGAATTCTGAACTGAATCCGATAAGGAAGGGGACGGATCTAAACAAATGACCTAGGGCACGCGAAAGTTGTCAAGGCAGATAGGTTGGTAAATGACACCGACCAGAGCCCAAGCTTTTGAAGTCACCAGCTATCACCATATCTGATGTTAGGAAATATTTCAAATTTATTTTTACAATAATTTCTACAATACTACAACTGATGTTTGTTTTAACAACAACGTCAAAAAACTGATTTACTAGTGAAAAATATTCATGAACTTCATTATTGTTTGGTGCATACCACTGAAAAATATAGACTTTCATTCGATGTTAACAACTTGACCTTTTAATCATGGGCTTTATATAAAATGTATACAAATATCTCGAATTATTCGCCTGAAAGGTCCAATTGTTTCAGCTTACCTCATTGACGAAGAGACATATTAATTAGAGCGTTACAGAAGCTCCAATTAGACACTGAATAAGGCCCAAAATAAATTTTTTAAGACAAGGCAAAGTTTTATTTCGGCAGTTATGTCAACAAACAGTACATCACCAAATATTCAAGTTTTTTTGAATATCTCTGGTTATAAAAAATCTTACTTGGCCTACGACAAGTGATTGCCTATGTGACAAGTTGTTAGAAATGTATTTTTCTTTTTACGATATTGTACAGTAAATCACAGCCCTGCCTTAAAATAAAAAGTTTTTCTTTTGCTAAAATACATTTTTATTAAGTATTTCAGGATATTTTCTTTATTGTTAAAACTTTTCTATTTGTTAATGCTATAAAATCAATAAAAATCGAACTTTAGCCATAAACACAAGACTATTAATCTAATAAAGTAAATAAAACAATGAGATGCCTAAAATCATGTATGTCAAATTATACAATTTTCTAAAAGCAAAAATCAGCAACAAAATATAACAAAACAAGGAAACAATAGTAACACGTGTTTACCACAAAAAAAATGACTTTGACTGGCAAAATATTGCTGAGAAAAAACACACCAGCGGACATATTGAGGATTTATATTTTTGGCGAAAATAAAATTAAATGTATCTGGCAGCTTTACATCTTCAAATTAAAATATGGTTGAAATATGGGCCACCAACCAAAACATGATTTTCGCCATTATAATTAGATCGATGTTTATCATAATCAAAAACTGCAGCACTCTCGCAAAATTATACGAAGCGGATCATATGATATTTTTGCCGAAGGCCTCTCAGGCGACGATTAGGCGGAAGTTGGACGGGGTTCAAAGGATTGCTCGCATTGATAAATGTGGCGCGATACGTACCACACCAACGCAAGCGATGGAGGCAATGCTGGGATTGCTGCCCACCGGCGATTCGGATGCGATACGATGGCATGTGGTATCGCTTTGGATCGGTTTTGTGGCATAGGAGAATCCTGGACCTCGTGGATAAAGAGGTTAGACAGGCTCAAATGCCAATGGAGCGCATGAATCGGGTGAAAGGGGTGGAAAGGCTACATCACACGCTCATAGCGGATGGATCCATGCAAGATAAGTGTATGGAGAATGACATCAGTATATTTACTGATCGGTCCTATATGGACAGAAGGGCAGGTGCTGATGTGTACTCATCTGAGTTGAACCTATCCTGCACCCTAAATCTAGGGGAGTACGTGTGTGTCTATCAGGCTAAAATGCTTGGTTTGCTTTACGCGTTGGACCACCTGTTGGAATGTCGAATGCATGGGAAGCGAATTCTTATTGCACTTGATAACCAGTCGGTTATAAAACGTATGCAGCGGATAGATATGAACCCCTATTTGGTGCTTGAGTGTGTTCTAAAGCTCAATAGGTGTGCCTCTATAAATGAGGTAACGCTGATGTGGGTTAAGGGACATGTGGGAATAGCTAGGAAAGAGGCTGCTGACGAACTTGCGAAGAAGGGGTCTGAGGCTGCATTCTGCGGACCTGAACCCAGAACTGCTCTGGGCAATGGGTTAGTACGGGCGAAGATCTTTCAATGGGTGAACTCTATGAACGAGGGTAGATGAATGGAACCACGTGTAAACAGGCTCGTATGGTGCTCAGGGAGCCACTTGGCATGGGTGCAGTGAAGATACTCGGTTTTAATCGGAGTACGATGAGCTGAATCACTGCGTTGATTACAGGACATGGGAACTTCAAATATCATATGAAGAGGATGCAGATCGTGGATAATGATAACTGTAAAATGTGCCTGGAGGATGCCGAGACGGAAGCGCATGTAGTATGCGAGTGTCCGGCGATGGCGAGCGGAAGATTAAGGATCACAGGCAAGCACACATTAAGTGTGAGTGCGATGGGGGACCTTAGTCTGAGAGAGATGCTGGCGATTACAAAGGACTGTACGATGAGGATTGTCGAAAATCACCAGTCGGCAGTGGTTGTGGCGCGGGGCTCAGTGATTGAAGGTATACTGATCGGTGGACACGAAATCACTGAGAAGCGAAGGGGGTCGAAAAGGAACCCATGATAGTAGTGGCCTGCTTCGATATTCTCCATACATGTGTATATATATGATATTTTTTGCTAAATACATGGCTAGAGCTAATTTTTATTTTTAATCTTCTATACGAAGGAATTACATTTTTTTATTTGTGATAATGGAAGAATGAGATGAAAAAGTAAGCTTTTATCCCGTAAAAATAAAAATGAACTCAAGCTAGAAATAAATAATAAATAAAATATTGACTTTAAGCAATTATTTTAGGTTTTAATTTCCTAACTCTAAAATACATTTAAAATAATGCCCTATACGTTATCTAATTTATAAAAATTTTAGAAAAAAAAATTCAATCAACCTTCTTTAGTTATCACTTTACATTTGTGATGAATTTTAAACGAACCAGGAAAAACAAAACCTTTCAATTACTTCGCGCAACACCAGGATTTAAATAATGCAGTCTTAAGCCCAAAATAATTAGATTTCCTACAAAAAAAAAAACATAAATAAAACAAAACGCCAGCAAAAATACCTTGTCGATACCCAGAAATATAATAAAACAATTTTAGCTTATGGCAACCATTGACAAGAGAAAAAAAACATGACTGCTTTTTATGTAAAAAAAATTCAAGTTGTTATTCTAATGTTAATAAAATTCCTTTATATTATATATTCCATATTTCAGCAAAAATAGTTCAAACTAAAAACAACAGTACAACACAATATTGTTTAGAACAAAAACTAAGAGGTGATTGCTAGCAACGGCATAATTTAATGATGTAAGCACTTCAAGTCGACTGTTGTCCAAGACTCTTTGTAAAAGTTTTTTTACAAAATCTCTAGTTCGCTGCAATACTTTTACTTCGTTTCACATTTAATGTGTTGAAATGGCCAAAACTTTGTGGCTTGGGCTTTCGTTTTAACTTTTGTTCTTTCTTAGGATTAAATAGGTTAATATTTGTGTACACATACAGCAACACTTTAATGTATATAACCAAAACTTGTATATGGTACAAAACCTTCCTAAATTTGTTCTTCCTCCTTGTTTTGAAGTACAAGAGATTTGTTGGCTATTATTGTTAATATTTCCTTTTGTAGTTATTGACTACAATTTCATTATTATGTTGACTAACTATTCTTACGCATTGTTGTACATCAAGTTAATTTGTTATTTATGTTTAGAAATTATAGAAAATGTAACAGAATTTATTAAAGTTATAGAAGATTATTGATAAAAAAAAAACAACTTACTAATGTTAAGAGTAGATGATGTCACACATGTCACAATGTAAGTATAATTACCTGAAAAGAAAAGAGAGTAAAAAGAAATAGTTTGAAATATTGTGTTTGCTATAAAACGAAAAAATATATTAATAAATACTAAATAAAAAGATACATATATAAAGAAGTTTTTAGTGACTAATTTATAAATATATTATTAATAATTGTGTAATAAAATTGTTAGCTAATGACATCTTAGAAACTTATTTGGTATGGGTTTATAAATATAAAGTTTGAGAACGTTATCTGTCAACTTGCTAACTAATACCCAGCAAAAAAAAATTGGAAGTAGTGCAAAGCGAATTACATTTACAAGACTTCTTAATCAAGTGTGTAAAAGCATTAATTCTAAATGACTTCTTAACTGCAAAATAATTTGTCATAAATGCTGTGCTTAAAAATGAATGCAACATATCTTAAAGAATTCATGTAAACAAACAAATTTAACACATGAAATATCCGATACTTGTCACCAAATATGCATGAGTTCCATGCACTTATTAGAATGGAGTGCAGTTCATTAAAATATTCATGTAAACACATGATCGCCAATGACACTCTAATGTTAAAATCACTAGTGTTTTCACCTAAATCAAAGTACTTCATCATCAGTTGAACCCCTGAAAAATCACTTCTTTGTCATAGATTTTTTTGCTGGGTACTTGTTTCCTTTAGTTTTTTATGTAGCGTATGAGTGATATTAAATATACATACAAGTTCATTAAGTCACCTGTTGCGTATGAGTGTTATTAATTTCGGTCATTTATCATGAACTTTAAATTGCTGATTTTGAAAGTAATTTTTTTTTTTTTAATTTTCAAACTATAAACTATGCAAACAAACCCAGCAATTTTCAAACTTATCTAAAATGGTCGTGACAAAATAATGGGATTTTTATTGGTTTTAACTGTATATGGCGTGACTTGTTTTAATTGTACGTGTATAACCTAATAGTTATTTAACTAACAGTTATACTTGAAAAGCTATTTGTATTTAAAAGCTTTCAACTTTGGAAGTACATTTACTATGATTAATATTTAAGGCTTTAAATTTTCGAAAATATTATTGTTTTGTATTGTATTTAAAATAGTTAAAACACGCTTTATTCATATACTTCTTACTTGTTAAGGAAAAAATCAAAATGCATATAAAATTCACCAATCGTTGCGAAAAAACCCTGTTTTTTTAAATAAATTTAAAGAGAATTTCGACAACGTTCACTGCAAACATGCATTTTGAAATGTTAAAATTACTTTTTCAGATAACCTTTATACTCCAATCTCCAATCCAATAAGGTTTTCTTATATAAAAAAAATACATTTCTAGCAACAGAAGTTCTTGCTTTAGTGTAGCATACAGATTTGAAAATTCCCTGAACGTACATGAAATTTCAGCAGAAATCTTATACATATCTGAATGTTATTACTCGTAGTGAAAAACATGCTTCTGAGATTGTTCACTACAAAAAGATAGCAGCACAGCGCTCCATGAAAAAAATACGTTGGTAGTTGCAAAAGATTCAAAATTAATTTCTACGATAGTTAAGGGAATGTGGAAAAATTTACAACTTCCACAGAAATGAAACAAATACACTCCTCTAACAAATTAAAACTAATGACTTCTTCTTAGGATATTAAACACCACTTGCCTGTTTTTATATTGTTTCAGATTAAATTTGATTAAGATTTGTATGCATTTAGCAATTTTCTTGGTTAGTTGTCAGTGCTGCATACCTAAGAGAGTACTTATTTTTCTTACGTTTTACTTAACATTGGCATCTCACCACTTTTTAAAATGAAACACCATCTGGTAGTTACCAGAATATACTCATGCGTATGTGCAGGATTTTTAGGGATGAAATTGTGGGATTCTTCAGCGTAAGATAGTGTTGAGTACCGTTGGCATTGTTTAGTTATCGCCAACAAAATTGCATACAAACACGCGCGCGATGTATCATACTAGGCTCGATATTTGAGTAGGGTATGGTAAGGACACATATAGGCCACTATTTTGGTGTATTAGGTATTAGACGTATTAGATATTAGACAGAACTGATACGGCTTGGAAAAGCAGAAGACACTGCTGAGTGGCTGGGGTTTCACGGCCAAAAAAAATTTTATGTACTTAACGTCACTCCTGGACTTTGATAGGATATGTTTGAGGACCACAATTTAGATTACTACGGGATATTGTCCAGTAGGCTCTTGGATCAGTAGATGGAATCGCACCACTCCGGACTGTTGAAAGATGTGTGAGGATAAAGCACGTTGTCTGTCACTGCCCAAGAAACATAAACATAGAGTTAGGTGGTTAGGTAAGCGATTCTACGATGAATTGAATAAGGTGGAGTGTAACTAAGTGGAGTGTAAACTAAAGAATATCATTAAATTAATTATAGGGATCGGATGGTTAGTGGAAAGACAAAGAGGGCTTTAGGATAGTACGTTCAAAAGTCTTCATCTCATCTATTTCTTTACGCTCCTTATATCATTAAGGGGAATCACAATGGACCAGAAAGATTTCCAAAAGTGGTTGTTTAAGGCATCTCTGAGCTTCCGGCACCCCCTTTTCTATCTACCTACCAACCTATCAACAGATTATCAATACAAAATACTACTTGCCATTACAAAAGTCAACCAGCTCAGCAGTAGTTATGAGTGCTACATAAGCAAACCAAAAACACTTGGAATTTAAAAAAAAAAAAAAAAAAAAAAACATTTAAAAACATGATAGTAAAGTGATTTTAAATTACACGATACTGTGCGAATTAAACTTTTTTTTAGAAGTTTAAATATAAATGTTTCATATTGTTACTTTTTTATTATATTTTATTGAAAAATACTTGCACACGTGCCTTACTCGATATAATTGATGAATAGGAAAAAGCTGTGAAAACATCAACATAAAGCACCTCTTGACTTCACACTCAAAAATAATTTTTAACGAAAAATGTACGTGAGTTTCAAAAACAGAAATTGCTTGTATCATAATACGAACAAATTGATATATAATTTTTCAAAGGAACCCTAAACGCTTTAGGGTGAAACATTTTGCTTTGTCCAACTTCATTAATTTGTTCAGTACAGAGGCGCCTTTTCGGTTATAAGTAATACAATAGTATGGGGAATGCTTACGGTAACTATATTGTAGGGTAGTATGTGTTCCACATACGTCTAAATGCTGTTTTTTATTTTTAATTTATTTATTTCACTTGACTACAATTGACAACGGCGACTACGTGCTCAGTAGAGTGTATCCGATAACTTAAAATAGTACGCTAGATTGCTTTTTATTGCACTTGAATTATTTCAACTTTAAATTGTATTAATTCCAATTTTTTTTCTTTTCTCAAGTTAAGCATAATAAATGAAAAATTATTTGTCTTGTGTATGTGTTTCTAAAAACAAATATTTCATTACGGAAAGCTCTAAGGTAGAAAAACTTTATAGCAAAAAAAACATTTTGGAAAAAAGTAATATATGAAAACTTTATAAAAAAATAATTTAATTGCAATAAATAAAATAATTTTTATCAAATATTTTTTATTAATTGAAACATTTTTTTAGGCTTTTCGTAAGAAACAATTTTTTTTTTTTTTTTGGTTTTCTTATAAAAAAAAGAAATTAATACCTGATGTTGTATCATCTACATAAAATTAAAAAAATAAATTTTTTAAATATTTTAATAAAACTTTATTTTTACGAAGGCAAAATTTTGAATTATTTTCGAAAATTTAAGAGATCATCAGGAACTCAATATTGGATCGCATGCTAAAAATTACCACGGATTACCACTTATGTTAAAAGTCAACAATTATTTGAGTAACATCAAAACTAGCTCCAGAATAGATTAGTTTAAAATTTTCTAAAACAAAAATGCACAAACAAGTTAGAGTAATATATTCGGCCGTGTCGAATCTTCACAACATGTAGTCATGCTATAACAATTGTTTGAATCACTTATCTCATTAATAATAATGATAATAATACATACATTTATATATGTTTCATTATCTTTATAATGCCTTTATCCGCTTAAGAGCATCCAATTATAAAATTATAAATTGAGTTTATGTATGTAGGTTTTAAAAAAAATAAAAACAAATAAAAAATAAATAAAATAAAAACTGAATTTTTATTTTGTCGAACATTTCTGTTTAAACTATTATTTAAATTTTTAATCAGGCTTGAGTTCATATTAATATTCTTTATTTTAACAAAGAATTTTTTTATTTTTTTATTTTTTTTTTTATTGTGATAAATGAAAGAATAAATCTTGAAAAATTATATTTTTACCGACTAGTAAAAGTACTCGGCTTGTGTCGATAAAAAATATAATTTTTCAAGATTTATTCTTTCATTCATCACAATTAAAAAAAAAATAAAAAAAAAATTCTTTGTTAAAATAAAGAATATTAATATGAACTCAAGCCTGATTAAAAATTTAAATAAATTAAACAAAAATAAAAAACTAAAAAAATTAAAATATTTTTTTTTAACTGGGATTCGAACCTCCGTTCACCCAGTTTGTACTGTGTTTTAATAATATCTCAGTTGTCTATTTCTGATTTTCAATACCGATCAGCTGCCGAACATTTCTGATATTTTGGTTCTTTACACGGGTCTTGAAAATGTCTGCTGTCTTCAAAAAGTTGATTTCAACATACACACGGACAGATGGACAGACAGACGGACAGTGCTTAAGTGACAATTCATAAACTTTCAGAAAATATATATGTACTTTATGGGGTCGGAAATAAAAATTGTAGTGATTTCACAAGGAATGACAAGCCCTTACACTTCCTGTGAAGGGTATAAAAACATGAGAGTTTTTTTAATTAACTTGACTTAGGGCAAACTACAAAGTAACTACTGCTTTGTAAAGCCTGGTTTTCACTATGTCATTTTTGTTGTCAAATTGTCCAAATTGTTGGCAATTGTATGAAAACGTGTTGTCATATGGCTTCATCTATGTTTGCAGTCAGTTGCACACAAACTGCCATCTACACGCAAAGAAAAACCATGGTTACGACATGATCACGACGGTCATATAATTTTTCCTTAAACAATATTTGGTTGTCGAAAACAAGTAATAGTTATTTTTGTTTAATTTTATTATATATTTTGTCACGACAGTCAAGAATTTGTTTGAATTGTATCATTTAATGATTACTTTTCGTAAAAATTTCAAAATGGTTATCATTTAAAAATAGTATGATTTAAAAAAATTAATTTGACAAAAATAACATTATATTCAAAATCATTAAAAATGAAAAATAATCAATTAATAATAAGTGAGACAACAGTGTGATTACAAAATAATCAAAATATGATTTTTTTTAATAATAATTTGATTTCAATTGTTCTTCTTCTTGCTGAATAAACTTTTATTATTTTAAAAGTTTGAAATGTCAAAAAAATGAAAAAAATTTTGAAAAATTAAAGAAAATTTAAAAATAAACGAGAAAATGTAAAAAAATATTGGTAAAAAATTGCAATTAAATTGGTTAGTACAATCAATATGTGTATGTTACAGCAAAAGACAATAATTTGTCGTAACAAAGCAAAGATTGTCGATTTTAATTGTAGTCATATATATGATTATTGAATGATACTTAAATTAAACATAACAATGATAACTGGTAACCATAATTATTTTTAACCATAATCATACAATTGAATCATAGTATGTTGCTCTTCGATTATGGTTACCACAACCATATTTTTTCTTTGCGTGTAAACTGACAAATAAGTGAAAACGCCAAATTTCAGTTTGTCAGCAGATATGACAGTATTTTTTTTTTAAATAAATTTGACAACAAGTTATCAATTATTTTTATTTGTCGTTCGTCAGTTTTTTTGTCAGTTTTTTAAAATGCAGTGCAAACGCATTTGACACAAACTGACGAGAATTCATTTGAGGCAGTTTTTGTTGGCATTTCATATGACATAGTGAAAACCAAGCTTAAGCAGGATAATCTAATAACAAATGTATATTATTTTTTTTAATCGTTATTAATACAGACTTATCGTCCATAGTATGCCATTAAACAAGTTGCATTTACTAACATATTTATGAAACTATTATGTTAGTAGACTTTGAAATTTTATTGATCCGAACCATAGTTGCAATATAAGCATCATATTGTTACAGATTTATTTTTAAATAGCTTAATTCACGTTATAATTTATTTTAGTTGTAGCAGTTAAAGTTACTGTAGTTGTATTTGTATTAGTTTATTTTGCTGGTTTTTCGAACATGATGTTTGTTATGTGTAGCATACTTTTAGGCGCTTCTATTTTCCGTACCTATTACTTAACGTCTTAATTTAAATTTAACGGTTTTCGAATGTACTAGAATGTACATACGAGAACTTTGTCGAATGTTACCGAACACCACTATGTTACTATAAATAGCCGAACAACACAGCGAACGTATTGAGTATTACAGTAGAGCTTGTAAGGTGCGTATCAAAGTGTGTTTGATAATAAAAGTGTATAATCATAAGTGTAATAAGTAAAGTGATATTAAAGCAATCTTCGAGTGTGTTTAATTAAATAAAGTGCTCTTAATTTTATAACAAATTTCAACTGTTTTTGATTGCAATAAAAGAACTCGAGAGGTTTATTTAAAGGAAATAATCCAACGTTTATAAAAGGTATAAACGTAACAATATATAAATAACCCAATCAGTGATTTCATAATGAAGATTTTATCTCAATTTTCAAGATTTTTGAATAAAAATAATATTTAAAGATCTTTTTCCCAACATTAAGATTTCTGAGGTAAATGTGGTCACCTATCTCAGCTTAACGTTATCTCAACAAAAAAAAAATATTTTGTGGAAAATTATCATGTGTTTAAGATTTAGGCACCCACTTCGTTGGGAAAAGTTTTGTCCAGAGAGACTTTTTACTGAGATTTGCAGCACGATTCATAAATTTTTGCAAAGTTGTGCGGTAAATCAAAACTACCATATGAAAAACATATGGAAATAAAACTACCTTCATTTGGAAAATATAGGTATATAGGTATGCACAAAATGGGAATTTTTTTCCCCTAATCACTACTTTATTTGTTTGATCCGCTATAGTCACTTAACTGCAAAAAAACATCATTATTTCAAATTCTATGGTAAGGTTTTTTTTCAAATTTCTTTTTATAAAATTTTAAATTTTTTAAGGGGCTGCTCCATACATTTTGTCGTAACTTTGGAACGAAGTACTCGATTTTGTTATGCAAGCCAACAAAAAACTTTAAATAACGTCAGATATTTTTTGATTTAGCCATTAATTTTGGAGTTATTAAGGAACAAGTCGAAAAAAAATTTATCCATGGATTTTCATGCAATAAAATTTTTTTCATTCCTAATACATGCGGATTCTAGATTAAGTACTAAGACTGGTAATTATTTGTTGCCTTCTATTTTTTATGAATTTTTGGAAACTAACTAAGCAGACAGATGTCTGCTACTTTTTTGAGAATAGAAAGCCTAAAGAACAAACACCAGTAAAAAGTTTATTTTGGTACTTTTTAAGGTCCCATCTAACTTCTAGACTAATTAATGTCGAAAAATATTTAAACATTAATTTTTCATTTAAAAACAAAAATTACAAATTACAAAATTTGTAGCTTTACACTAATTTGCGATAAAAATATCAAAACAAGATACTTTCAGTTTATCGGAAATAAAACACAAATTTCTATGGTTTTCATGGGCAACCGCGTATGTCTTAAAATCAAATTTTTCAGTTGAGCTACAAAACCGTGTTAGTGCTGAACGATTTTTGAATATATATAGAAGTTAGGTTGTTATGCCATTAAATTAATCGGAATGGGTCCATATTATTTGAGAAATTTTTAAAACCAAGTTAACTCAAAATCATATAAAATGAACATACGCGGTTACCCATGAAAACCACAGATTTATTCAAATTAATTTACAAATTTATTTTATTTCCACTGAATGCAACCTTAAGATTAAATACTGAAACTTGTAATTATTTGTATGAATTTTTCGATTTCAAAAATTTTATTTTACAAAAAAAAAATATTTCTACTTGTTCCTCAATAACTCCAAAACTAATGGCTTAATAAAAAAAATTATATCAAACAACTTAAATTGCATAAAAAATCGAGTAAGTGGTTTCAAAAATACGACAAGATGTGTGGAGTAGCCCCTTCTAAAATCTCAAATTTTATAAAAAAATAAATAATAAATAATAATTTAAAATAATGATGATTTTTGCAGTTAGGTGACTGAAGCGAATCAAAGAAATGTAAAATTTTCCATTTATACAATAAAAACTATGAAACAATGATAATTAAAAATTGGTAAAAAATTTCAATCTAACTCATTGTGGTAAAATATATGAAAAAGGAAAAACTAAAAGTAGTTACCGAATTCAATTAACTTAAGTCCCGGGAGTTAAATAGATGATATTTACAACCAACATGCAACCACCGATTATAGAGTGCTGATGATGAAATCGTAGCTGGTTTCGAAAATGCATTCCACTCGGCTAGTGTCGGTAAAAATATAATTTTTCAAAATTTATTCTTTCATTTATCACAATTAAAAAAATTCTTTGTTAAAATAAAGAATGTTAAATATGTACTCAAGCCTGATTTAAAATTTAAAAATATTAGTTTAAACAACAAGTTAATTTAAAACAAGCATAAATATTACAGTTCGGCCAATCCGAACTAAAGCTAATTTCGCATGTACCATTGATAATTTCATCAAATTCCGACAAAAACATTTCTAACTACAAGTTGTAATAGAAAAAAGTTTTTCGTCGCTTTTACTTTCTTATCATTTCTATTTAAGTCTCAAGCTTTCCTAAAACATTTCTATAGCATCATAACGAGAAAAAAAACATTTGTTATCTCAAACATTTTTGAACCTCTCGCATAAGATACATCCTTATGCCCTTAACCGAACCATATAATATTTTAAATAATCAATATCACAACACTCAACCATAATTATTTAAAGCAATTTTAATGTTGTCTAAAAATTTTAATGAAAATTTTATTAAGTTTTATTAAATACTCAAGTTACCCATAATTAGTTTACACAACTTTTTGAATTATGTATTAATTTGGCATCACTTTACACAGACACTGTATGCTGCGTATGGTTAGTGTGTATGTGTGTTCAAGTGACGGAACGAGCGCGTATGCATTGTGTTGTCTAGGGGATTTTAATGATTTTCATTGTATGTTGAAATATCAGAAGCCACTTAAACGAAATGACTGTCAAGTGTTTATGTTTGTGTAATGAAGTTTTGTCGTGTGAATTTTTTAAATACCTACATATCGATGGTCATAGGGAGAAAGGGCCTAACTCGTATTTTATATGAAATTAAGTTTTTCAGTGAATCTAATACATTTCATTCAAATGCATCTCGACACAAAATGGAAATGCAATAATATCAAAAATAATCGATTTACTAGAAATTTTACTAAAGAATTTGCATTATGATAATACAGTTTCTATTACGTTTTAATTTGCTTTTATAAAGTTGTAATTATTTGAGTTAGGCCCTCTCTACATGTGACAACCGATATGTATAACTGTGTGTATGTGTTGGTTTTGTTACAGTACATCAGAAATTATATGTTCTATATTAAAAATACATTGGTTGTATATGTTGCAAATAAGTGTTTGCAGCATCAGCACAAATGATTTTGATAAGAAACAATCAATGTCATGATCAGACAGAGTGTGCTTTTATTTTCAAGAGTTAAATGAATAAAAAAAAACGTTAATATTAGGGTAAACCTAGTAAAAAAGAGAGAGAGAGAGAAAGACCATCTAAATAATCAGTTATCTGCAAATATCATCACTTATATTTTTAACAGAAAAAAATTCCAATTTTATGATTTTGTTTTTTAATTATTTGGAAGAAATCGTTATTTAAATTTTTGGTACTTTTTGTTTCCAAAATATTTATACAACTTTGGAGAGTTGTACTTTTTATTTTCTATCTGTTATCAAATTAAATTTTCTTACAAATTTGTTTAAACTGTGTAAAAGAATTCAACTACTCCGTCTGGACGTCCATATAAAAGACTGAGAAATGAAGATATTATAGCACTGAGAGTAAAAATCATTTTAAATAAGAATCATCAATTATTTTATCGCAAAGATTATATTGTCAATATATTTTCGCCAGAATTTCGCAATCTAAAGTAATGAGTTGTTACTTAGTACATCGCTACCATCAACATGGCAGCACAAAAGCATTTCCTCATACCAGTAGACTACGTTTAATTCGCACTGCGGAAAGTACTAAACGTGTAGAGCAAAATGTTAACGAAACACCATAAACATTTACCAGAAGGTGTTAAGCTCAGCTAGAAATGTCTTGTACATTCTAACGGTGTATTTTAAAATATATTTACTCTCATAAAAAAGGCAATTTGACAAGAAATAAAATCAAAAAAATTAAATAAAATTTTGCAGTTAAATTTCAACAGTTTACCAAAAACTAAATCAACCTTTTTTAAAATTTGATTATGAGTTTTTATTGAAATGGCTTTTTTAATAAACAGCACTGAAAGTTCCAGAATTCTGAAGATCCAAGAGTCATTCATCAACGTCAATTGTAAACTGTTAGGTAAACAATATGGTGTGGCCTTAAATTTGAAATATCAGAGGGCCTTACTTCCACAATTATGATAAAAGTAATTTAACCGTATCGATGTCAATATCGGTTTATGGTGGAATATTTTTTTTTTATCTTTCTCTTAAAAATAGACCTGAGATGTAGTTTAGCAGGATGAATTTATTTCTCACACTTTCCGAGACAAAATGGCACTTTTAGGTCAAACTTTTGGAGGATTCGGAAATTAATTGGCCATGGTCTTCGTGTGATTTGTCAGCACCCGACTATTTAAAAGTTGATTGATCCTATTTTGTTAAAAACTATCATTAAAATGATCTTAGTTTTAGTGTGGTTAGTTCCTTTGATTAGATTTTTGTGACTGCTTGTATTATCTACGTGTTAAACAGAATTCAAGATCGTCACCTGTTGACTATTTCGTTGGCGAAAGTATAAGTGTTCACATGCACTAGGGATACAACTTTTTAACAATTTTTGGAAATATCAAAATGGCCCTATCCATACCGTGTAGTGCATAAAAAACAGTAAGAACGCAATCTTTAGATTTTCGATATATTTACAATTAAGTTTGGGATCAGTTAGTCCTAAAAAATAAAAATTTCACTTCACAAAGATAGTTTTTAAATTGTGATTTTGATTATAATCATATAATTAAGTACATTAAGGAATGTAAATAGTTAAATAATTATAAAATAAAACTTTTTAAAAAAAAACTCTTAAAAGGCTTTTAGAAATCGGCTTCGACGCGAAACGTTTTTGTGCCAAAATGACCTGAGGAAACATTTGTCGGTTTCAGCACAACATCGGCTACAGCATGGTGATAGGGCCTTATTTCGGTTGTACCCCTACCTTGCACCCTACAACTTCAAAACTTAGTGCTTACATACTTTCAAGACCGCTTAATTTTTATGTGCAATGTCCCACTTTGAAGGTTTTTTTATCGCAATTCAAAAATACTATTATCTCCTTTACGAGAAACATTTAAGTAATGCCTTTCCCTCACGAACTGTCAAAAAAGGTAGCTTCAGGTAGTGAGAAAGTATAAAAATAAATTCTATATGAATAAACACGTCTCTCTTTTCTGCTTCTGAAATAATAAGCAGTATTGAAAAGAGACATAGTTGTAGTTGCGTACGCAAGCAATTTCTGGCATTTCCATAGATGCAATACGACGAGGGATTGAAGTCTGCACTACTTACAAAATTTTAAAACTTTTTTTCGTGGGATACTTGATAAAAAATAAAATTTCAGAAAAATTTCATTAAAGCCTTAACTCAAGTTGAATTCTTCTTCTGAATATATAATTTTTAAGATGAGAGTATTTTACATCCTTTAGACATTATTTAATTGTTGGATTTTTAGAAAAATCTTCTGTAAACATAAATAATGTTCGAATTTGAAAAACATCTTTGCAAAATAAGCAGAGAGCTACATAAAACGCATGGCTATGCATCTAATTGAGGAGCCGCAGAACAAAAGGTGCTTTTTCGCTCATTTCAAATTTTTGGGAAATCGAGATTTATTTTTTTCGCCTCTTTAAAAAATTGCATGAACATGAAAATGCTTACAAGATTTTTACTTATCTACAGATGCATCTAACTGTCGTAAGTCACCCGATTAAATGTGAGGGATGTTTGATATGATTCCATTTTTATATTGGCAAAAGCACCTTTTGCAAAAAAGATAGCAAAAAAGCACCTTTTGTTAGGAATAAAGTAAAAACACTTCCGTAAAAAAAAAGTAAAAAAGCACGTTTTGTTAATAGAAGGAAAAGGTACATTTTGTAATGCGAATATATGACGATAAATTTTGACTGAATGTAGTTAAACCTGATCTAATAAAAAATAATAAAAAATGTTAAGCTAAGTATATTATATTTGTCGTTTTATTAAATTAAATTGCAACTTAAACATTTCTTAAATACATATGAAAATTGTTAAATAGTTAAACTCTTGTTCCAGCATCTTCTTCTAGGCAAGAATATTTTCGTCTATTGAATCCTCCATACCTTTATCCTGGTTATACAAAATATCCTTGTACCAAAATAATGACTGATTTTCACTCCAGTATTTACCAAACTGTTTTATTAAAAGACTTTCCACAAAGACTTTAACATCTGATTAATTTTTCTTTAACTGTAGTTTGGTTTGATCATTAAAGTAAAAAGTGAAACTACACAAAGATTATGGGAAAAGAACCTTTTGTTAAAAAATAAACAAAAAAGCACATTTTGATAAAAAAATAATCAAAAAAGCACCTTTTGTTAAGCATGAATTTTTTAGAACCCATTTACTTTGTAAAAAAAAAATAATAATAATGCAAACTTGATTGTTTCTACAAGACTTCAACCTAAATATTATAAAAATACCAAAAACCCAATTTTTCGCGAAATGCGAAAAAGCACCTTTTGTTCTGCGGCTCCTCAATTGTGTCATGAATGTTATAAGTGTTAAAAAATCAACAAAGAATGTGTGTATTTTAACTACTATCTCAAATTCTCAAATTATTATTAAATTATGAGAAGTCACAAAATAATCTTTTCTAATGCCCACCTAATATTATCATAGAATATTTTTAATGCAAAACAAACTAAAACTCCATAAAAAATGTTGTTCATTTAAATAACTGTGTTCTTTAGCCTCTAAATGCTTGAATAAGCAGAAATTTAACAGTTCTATGGAGAATGTATTATCTCCATTAGTAGGCTTTTGTTGTTGTAGCGACACAACCTCAAACATGTAGACAGGTTATTGTTTGTGAAATTTGATACTTTTCAAAAACATTTAATCAATCCTATAACAGTCAAACGCACAAATATTTTTGCATGACAACAAATATTTGTATTGTGTATTCGACAATTATAACAATTGCCTAGATATAACAATTCTACAGGGTGTTTTTTTATAGAAGCATAGAATATTAAGTTGCCAACATTTCTTGTAACTGGCGGCCATATTTTCAGCTGTCAAGTGATATATATTTAGTTTGGTTTGGCATTTCTACATAAATATACTACCGCATGAATGAAAGGTGTAGATTCGGTGAAGGGGCCTAAAAAAAAAAAAGATTGCCGTTGATTTCAATTTGTATAAGCGAATTTTGTTTAGCGAATGAGTTGACTTTTGTTTAAATTAACAAAACTCAAAACTCGTCCATAAAAACAACTGACCAACAAGACAAGTGTGCCTTATGGGCTAGTGAAATTATTGATCCGTAATTCTTAAAAAGCTATACTCATCGGAACGTTACAGACAATGATGACCGCTATTGAGCCATAACTACTGACTTTTTCTTCATCAATTGAAGAATCATAATGTGCAATGATTTAAACAAGACGCCACAACATTTCACACAACTTGTGCCACAATTGATTTATAAAAGGAATCATTCGGTAACCGCATAGTTTTACGTTTCGTATCAGTAAGTTGGCCTGCACGATCATGCCGCTAGACTTTTTTCTGAGGGGATAAGTGAAAATGCTAGTCTACGTTAATAAGTCCGAAACGTTTGGAGGACAACATTCGCCATGCTGTTGCCGATATTCGGCCACAACTGTTGGAAAGAGTCATTGACAATTTGTGCCCAGATTAGACAACATCTGAGCCAGTAGTGTTGGTCATATGCCTCATGTCATAATATAATTTTAATACTTTCGAATAAAATAAATGTTTATCATTCCATTTTAAATTAACACACCTATGTAAACAATACCCTTTATTTTTGATTTGGAAATGCGTATTTTTATAAAAAAAAGTAAACATTTAATCACAGACTATTCAAAATTCATAGTTAATCATGCAATACAAATACAAAATTGTTTTAAAATTTTTCTATCGATTGCTTAAATTATTTATAGATTTAATAATCAACGAAACGAAGTAATAAATGTTTTCCAAAAAAAATTTATTTTGTTTTTTATTTTTCATTCAGTAGCAGAGCACAGCTAAATTGTTTACTTCTCTTAAATTAAATTTATGTAAAAACTTCTAGTAGAAAAATCCGCTGATTTTCTTGTGCTACAAATATGACACACATTTCTAGTTGTCTGGAGGGTCTGCACAAATATTTAATACATATTCCATTACCTGGTTTTCTTAACCCTTTTGGCCAAAATAAATATGAGAAAGACAAACACAAGCTTCTTGGCATATTTACATTAACTTTTTTTACATTTTGTTTAAATTTATTTTAATAAAAAGGCCTGGGTTTGTCGTGAAAGAAAACTGAAACTTTTGTAAGTGATACATGGTGCAATTGTATTTCCAGCTACACTAGATATTAAATGAACTAATTTTATTAATATAAAATCGATGGGGGATATTTATTACCACATATTCGCGTTCCAGCCATAGGGTATAAAAAAAATACAAACATTCAATATTTGCGTGTTCGTATTCTTTTGGTCATATAATAATCACAACAAAAACTTCAACAAATTCAGTTAAAAACAAGTAACAGTGCTATATTCGGCAGTGCTGAATCTGATAATACCCTTTACCATCATGTACAGAGGTATATTCGTACAACGCAGCTTAACCTATATTTTATGTTATAAGGGGTGTCTCGAAATGCTTTTTTACATTTTTTACAGGTCACTACGCAAACAATTGTTATTTAATTAATTTTTTTGTTCCACTCTGTGATAGTTATAAGTGTCAACAATTCTTTGTTAATAAGTTTATTCAAATTACTTAATCCGTATTTAAAATGTCGTCAAATAGAGAAACAACTGCGAAAAAATATTGTGGATATTTATAATGAAAATAAACAACTTTCTTACGCTGAAGTTGCGCGACGGGCAAAAGTGTCCAGACAGACTGCACGTAACGTTATTTTTAAATTCAAAAAATACTTGTCTATTAGGCACAAGAAAGGTGGAGGGCCTCGTGGTTTTGGAAGCAAAATCCAAACATTCCATTCGCGATATCGCACGAAAACTAAATGTTTCGAAGTCGCTTGTAAAAAGAATAAAGAAAAAAGAAAATTTAGGAACATTCAAAGTCAAGAAAGCTCCAAACCGAAACGAAAAAGTAACAAAAACGGCAAGAATAAAAGCAAGACCGTTGCTACGTCACAAATTAAATAATGATGTATTTAAATGGACGATGAAAGCTATTGTAAAGCTGACTAATGTTTCCGATAAATTTAAGTATAAAAAGATTTCAAAATTCGCCAAAAATATATGATATGGCAAGCAATATGTACATGTGGGAAAACTTCAAAGGCAATCATTGTGTATCGTACAATGAACATCCAATTTTATATTAATGAGTACCTGAAAAAGGCTGTATTGCCGTTATACAGAAGCCACAATATACCTCCACTGTTTTGGCCCGACTTGGCAAGGTGCCACTACAGCAAAGACGTCCTTGAGTGGTATGAGGCCAACAAAATAAATTTTGTACCGAAAAACATGAATCCACCTAATTGTCCAGAGCTAAGGCCTATTGAATGCTATTGGGCTATAATTAAGCAGTACCTAAGAACAAAGTTTGAAGCTTCTGCAAATGTAAAAAAATTTGGATTTATTTGGAAAAAAGCCATCAAACACTTCGGTAAAACGTGTGTCCAACGTTTAGTGCAAAGCGTTAAGAAAAAATTGCGAAATTTTGTAAAAGAAAATAAAATTTGAAACTTTGGTTTTTTGCATAATAAAGTTTAGAAATTTTTCTCCATAACGCCAATAAAATGTATTTTTTTTTTGAAAAAAACTAGATTTGGGAGACATTTCAAAATGTAAAAAAGCATTTAGAGACACCCCTTACACCATTTCCGACGCCATCAATGATTTTGAATTTTTAAGTAGTTATCTGTATTCTACTAGTCAAGCCCTTTCATTCGATGCCCATATTGATGGGGTTGAAACAATTTGATCCGCCATTTTGTTTAAGACGCCATCTTGGATTTTACATTTTTTAATAATTTAATGTATTCTTTTGGTCAATCCCATTTGATACCAATATTGTGGGGGTTGAAGGAGTAACATTTTAAAGTACCAGATTTGGCTCATATAAAAATTTAGTGTTCGCCATTTTGTAGTGGCGGCCATCATGAATTGTAAATATTTTTTATAGTGCCTTATATTGCGCTCGTATAGTCCTTTCAGATGATACTAATATTGATTCGCTAGATTGTCTAGAAGCTTTGCAAATTCTTGGAATATATATTAAAAAAAAAAAAATTAAGAAATTGCACTTCACTTGGTTAATATTTTCTTTTTTTATTTTTTGTATTTTTTAATTTTGTATTTTAATTCAATTTTTTCGATGTATGAATTTTAAAAGTTTTTAAAAATAAATTCGAAACAAGTCGTAATAGAAATCATATAAAAATTACTATTGTTAGTTTTATTAGTTTTAAAAATAATTATGAAAAAATTTAACAAAAATGAAAAGTTAAACAAAATAAGCTTAAATAGACATTAAATACAAAATATTTATGTATATTAGAATAGCTTGGATTTTTCTGTTTTTACACACTACACATCTAAATGTTTTTACATAAAAGTCTCAGCCCCGTTAACAAATATTAACAAAAACAAGAAACATCAATTTTGTTTTATATTTTATTACATCTGTGAGGCTGCCAGCAGACTATAAAAATCGATCCCAAAAGCATTTGTTAGTCAATTCTTTACTTTAAACATTTTTTTATATTTTCCTTTTTGCAGAAAAAGTAGGTTGAGCATTTAATTAAATAAATTTTGAAAAATTTGTTTTTTTTAAGGTCAAACTTTCAGTTTAGAAAAATATATTTTTGTTTATACAATTTCGGGATTGAAATCTTAAAACCAACCAAATTTACAAGGTACAGACAACATCAATGGCCACCTCTCTTTTGAGATGATGTCTTTGGCTACCTTTTGTTTTTAAATCAACAAACAAAATTTCTTGTTTTCTTTATTCGCTATTTGCTGGCTTTCAATCATAATAAATAAACTAGAAATTATGCAAATTCTTTTGTTTTACAAGTTGTTCTTGGAGTGATTGGGTATATGGTACAAATGTAATTATTTTGGTAGGAGATATTTGTAACTTGTAACGACAAGACTATGAATACATATAAATGTAATGTAAGTATAAATATTTTATTAACATTTTAATGCTTATCCGCATCATCAAAAAGCCATGAATATTATAAAAATAAATTAAAATTTAATGGAAATCAATGTTATAATAATAGGTTTTACTAAATCAAGACATATGTATAAGTATTGAATTGTATTCAAATATTTCAAAAAAAAAAATTCAAAAAATTTATTCTAGGTAAATTAGAGAAAAACATCACTGACAATTAACATCTTAAAAAAAACACATAAAAATGTTATGTCAAGCAGAATAAAATTTCGAATAAAAGTTGGTAAAAACCTAGTTCACGACATCTGTTCTGACTTCCATCTTAACGTCAAGTATTTTTCCAAAATTAATTATATATTTCTTTGTATCAGTATTTGAAAAAATTTCAGATGTAGAGAGCTACAGAATTGAGCAGCTCGTTAAGATTGTTGGAGCTTTTTTCAAAAATATGCTTCCAAATTGAAATGCATTTTGTGCACTTTGTAATTTTTTGGGTCATCATAATTGACCGAACGTCGATAAATTCAATTGAGAAATGTAAAAAATCCTGTGATCGCCTAGTTTTTTCTGTTGCTGTTGTTCGCGATAGAACAGCATAGAAGTCGTCATTACTTGTCTTTATTGCGTTGAATTTATTACAAAATTATTAGCAAGTAAATGAATGGGGCTAAATAAAAAATAACATGAAAAACTTTTGCTTAATTTTATAAAACTCGTAGAACACGTTTATGTGACCAAATGAATTTTTCGAAAAAGAATACAATTCATAATTTTGAGTGAACTTGTTTAATATGAATTTTTCACCACTTGAGAGGCAAAAAATCTCTATACCAATTTTTTATATTTTCTGCAAAGAAAAAACTGTTTTCTACTTTTAATATATACTTTAGGTATTCGTACAGTACAGAAATTTTCTTCTTAATAAGCTTCTTTAAAAATTTAATCACGTTTTTATGTTGTTTATATACAATTAAAACATTTATATTTTTGCTTAAAATCAAATATTTTCAACCTTCAGCCAATGTTAGGAAAATGTATGTCAGCCCAAAATGCCACCCTCTGTTCCGTAATGCTCTTTTTTTTATTAGCATGATGTGTTGTTTCTTATTTGCCATAAAAAGCCTTAATGTGACACCAGGAAATTCCATCACATTAGCAAATAATTGATTTCAGTTTTTTCGTTTTACTTATGTAGATAACAATAATGTTAAAAATAGGTATCTGTGCCGAACCTTATATACCCTTCAACAAAAACAACACTAGAAAAAGCTTAAATATACTTTGTTGATATGTGTGATTTACATAAGTAAGCATATTATTTTAATGAGCTTTACAAGTTATCTTAGCTCCAAACAGTTTATTAGGTATAACAGTCAAAGGATTCGTTCTTCACAGCCAAACTGTTTTCTGTACATACATATATTTACCTTCTTACGACTTATAAAGGGTAAGATAAAGATAAGATAAGAATGAGAATACAGCTTAATATCCTTTGACCTAAAGACAATATGTTTACAGTTATAATCAATAAAATTTCACAAGTTCTTTACTGAAAAAAAGGACCTTTTAAAAATTGATTTTAATTAAACAGAATTTGTTAATTTCCTATTGTGTAAACAATTTTGTTTTAAAGCAAATATTTGCAAACATTCTTTTAAGAGCATTTCTAATTGCCGTTAAAAATAAGCATCATTGATAAATTTTGGTTTCTCAGATAATCTTCGAAATTCGTTTCCAAAGTTAAGTTAACATTTACTTTAGAATTGCCCAAATAAGGGCACACAAAATATGCAATGGATTGATAAAACAATTGGATTTGATAAAACAAATTTTAAGTGAAATATTATTTTTTTAAAAAGAAATTGATAACCCTTAGTGGTTATGTGTATTTTGTCAAATATTTATCAAGTATTGAAATTTCTTAAGAAACATTTCCGCTCAATTTGAAAAATTTGTAAGTCTTTAATAAAAATTTCTTTGAAAACTAATTAACTTTACATTGTGCTAAAAAAAATCTAAAATATTATTTTAGTTTTACTATTTGTTAGCGTCTGTCATGTGTAAACCGTACCATGTAATTTTCTCTGTGTGATTGCACACTTACATAGTGCGGTGAGTCGGCGCTGAGTCAACGCCGTTAAAAGGTTTGATCAACTCAGGCATTCTTTCGTAAAACACCAAACAAGACAGGCGCCACTTGAGCCATATTAAGAAATATAAATAAAAAAGTTAATAAAATTCAAGAGAAAATAAAAATAAGTTAAAGTGTGTGTGTTTATTTAATAAAAAAGAGCCACGGAGCAACAGTTTGTATTAAACCAATATATAGAGACACTCAACCACCACCTTTTGAACATCAACTTGAACGTTCACAACCCTTTTGTAGCTCCTGCAACTGGACACCAGCGATCGAGGTAAACACTATTAAAATATTTATTACTTTGAGGAGCTTTAGAAGGGTAAACATTTGGAAATCAAAATATTTTGAAATAAGGAATCTAGAAAGGCATATAAACTAAATAATTTCTTTTTATCAGCGATATCTATCGGTTTAAATGCATTCTATATTTTAATATTAAATATCAAAATATTGATTAAATAGTGTTTAGATTTCCGAAAACCGCATTGTTTTCATTTTCCGTTATTTTCAGTGATTCTTATAAAACTTATCATTCATACAAACTTTGTTTTGAGTAAAGAGCTGCGTATAATGCTTTAAAAGTTATATGTTCCATTTCACACTGCATTTAATTACTACGTTTTAGTGCAAATATAAAAAACAAAACTTTACTTTCAATATCAATATATAAATCATTATTTGAAAAGTTCTCCTCGACACAATTGGTAGCGTTTTTAGGCAAAGTAGATTATCAAAACAAAAAGCGATAATCAAATAAAGAAGAATATAGGCATAGCAAAAATTTCGAGTACAATAGAACGCATACAAAAAACGTGACAAGTATTTAACAGTAGTGTTACTAAATAAAGAGCTAAAAGAGAAAACAAAACAACAGAACATTAGAATCTAAAACTTTTGTTTTGTAAGAATTTAATAATAGACCATAACAACAAACATATTCGACTAATGACAATGCATCTGTTGCTACTAGGGTGATCGACTCGGTTTTAAAACCGGTGTAAAAACCGGTTTTTTATTCTTTCAGTTAGCGATTTTTTCCAAACATTGATTTTCAAATGTCGAATACACCGGTTTTTCAACCAACAAAAGCCGGTTTTTTATGTTTATGTTCATACATCTTTGTAATAAGTGGTACCATAGGATATTCATTATTGGAAAAATTTCTATTAATCAGAAAATTTATTAAATACTTTTCCCTAATATTGTAAGAAATTTATTTGATGTTTCAAAAGCAAATGTAAAAAAATACAAAGGTATAAGGAAAAAATTTTATAATAAAGTTGTATAAAAACTGATAAGATTTTCTCCCTAGCCTTTAAATTGTAAATTAAATCATTTCAAACAAAATATGTGAATGCATATAAATTTAAAAGAAAGATATCATTTAAAAAATGCACAGGAGGAGATACAAAAATTTATAACATTCCAATAATGTCTTTTTTATTTATTTACTTATTTATTTTTCTTTTAATGAGTACTTTTGTCCTTAAGTTAAACTAATTAAAATCTAAGTAAGTCAACTGTTTTCATGTCAGTTATTGCGTTTTGATATTGGACAGCCAAACGAAAAAAAAGTCCATATTTAAATATATATCGTTTATATTATAATTTTTTTTTACAATATTTTTAGTTTTTTCATTAAGGAATTATATTTTATTGTTTGACCGGTTAACCGGGTTTTTCTTAATTTTCAAAAAAGTAATCGGTTTTTTCAAACTCTGAATTTCGAAATATTTGAAAACCGGTTTCTTCAAAAAGTCAAATATTCGATTACCCTAGTTCCTACATGTCGTCTTAAAAGAATATCACGCTTAGAAGGGTAGAACAAGAATTCATCCGCAAACATATAGAATTTTTACTTGTTTAAATTTAGCTTAATTTTATTCAAACATTTGATATATTTTTGTTCTAGTCTTTAACATTTTGATCATAATGCAAAACACAAATTCTTTTTATATATTTAAAATTTAATGAGATTGCTTGTAAGCCATTTTTCTTATGCTTGCGCAGCTCTTAAGTATGAAGAACTTGTGTATAACCTAAAAAGGCTAGATGTTTTAAAATTTCTACCTTTTATTTTGAAACATTTATACAATATAAATCAATTCAAGATCTTAGACTTGAAATTTTTTTGGCTGACTTCGGCGAATTTTTGTATTCCGCGTAAAAACCACCCCTTGTGAAACAAATAAACTATCTCTCACAAGTTCAGTCCAATGGAACACATTCACCATAAACTACGTTAAGCATACGGCTTGCTTCAGCGATACTTTTTTTCAAATTACACAAGTCAAGCAATACCCCTCGCATATGACCGCTTGTTGACACAATATTCTACATTTTCGAAACAAACAAAACTAAGTTGTCCACCTATAATGTTCAATATATACATTAGTGTGAATAAATGACAGATACTCGTATGTACTCTTCAAAATTACCTATTATTTATGAAAGACAAAAACGGCATTCAAAGAATACGCCAATACGAATACAACAAAAAAACATCAGCCTAAACCATCTTCTCAATCTGTCAGTTTTCTTTAGAGATGATCTAGAGATGTAAAAAAACATGTTCTAATTAATTTTTTTATTCAATTAAATTTTATAATTTATTGAAAAGCTTTTAAAAAAATTATATATAATGTTTAAAAAATGTATGCAAAATTTAATAAAAGCTTTTAAATACTTTAAAGAACAGTTTCATTTCATTAAAATTTCTATAGTAAATTATTAAGTCGATTGGATTTCATTCGGCTGTAAAGAATCCTGCTGAGTGTAGGGAAACCAACACGCAAGCCTTAGACAAGTGTTGACAGTTTTTAGGAATTTTCTTAAATAAATATATTTTTATAAGAACTGTATGTATGTGTTGACATTGACATTTTTATACCATTAAAGTAAAAATATTTTCACGCACACTGCGTGGTTGATTTGCTCACATTTTGTAATAAAAAAATACTTTTATTTTTGCAGACGAAGTGAACATCCATTTGATACGTGTGATTTTTCCCAAAAAGTATATATAAGAGTCTACGTCTGGCCCAGCAGTTCTTAAAAGGAAAGTAAAATTTCTTTTCTCACTTGTACTTAGGTACCATTGTTAATGAAAAAAAAATCATAATTTCTCTGTATATTGTAAGAAATTCCAATTTAATATATATTTCGTAGAAAGGCCCTAACTCAAATAATTGTAATTTTACAGATTACCATGATGTAATTTCTTTTATGAAATTGCTTGTAAACCTGCTATTTTTTATACTATTGCATTACATTTTCATATCACGCTGTATTTGCGTGAAATGTATTCCTGTATGTATCACTGAAAAACTCAGTTTCGTAGAAAGTACGAGTTAGAGCCTTTCTACTTGTGACCATCGATTTTTATTTATTTATTTATTTCAGCAAAATTGGAAAATACTTACAGGCTAGCAACCTTTTAGGTCAATAGCCAAACTGATATTTTACAGTTTCTAGTTCCATAACCAGAAGGAGAAAATACATCTCTCGACTGGTTTTAATGTGAGAATGAAACGCAGATTAATCAATGAATTACACCAGATAACAGCATACCTGATGGTTTGGTTAGTCGAATTTTTATGACGATTGCAATTCCATGATTAATGTGCTGTTTATAGAACGCGAACGCTTACTTTGCGTGGACGTTTTGCCTGTAATTTGTTATTGTAACAAAAACAAATTACACGCAAAACGTCCACTCAAAGTAAGCGTTCGCATTCTATAAACAGCACCTAAAGTTTCTGTTTGTGTTCTACGTAGTTAAGAAAAATATGAAACGGGTATT
Organism: Phyto melanocephala; assembly: GCA_941918925.1. Classification (NCBI taxonomy): domain Eukaryota; kingdom Metazoa; phylum Arthropoda; class Insecta; order Diptera; family Rhinophoridae; genus Phyto; species Phyto melanocephala. The sequence goes on along the minus strand of OW799234.1, from coordinate 127,036,682 downwards.
TTTAAAGATATAATTTTAATTCATTTAATTTCTATAATAAAACAGTTTTTCTTATATTAATTTTTTGTCAGAGCAGAAAACAAAGATCTGTTTTTAATGTTCCATCAGTAAGTAGTCAGCTATCCAGTGCATGCCAGTAGCCCTGATAGCGCTTCCCAGGTACGGATGTACTGATAAAATCACTTGCCCTGTTCTTCACTTAAGTCCACAAGATTGGCGAGAAAATAGTCCAGGATGTTGTGATGAAAGTGTTATTTAATACTGATCCCTATAAAAGTGACTTATCAGTTGAGAAAATTCAGAACTTTTATTATTTTCCAAAAAGTGTTTAGAAAGCCTAGCTAATTCATTCTATGCTAGATTCTAAATTTCTGTCACAATGCCCGTAAAACTTGAATTTCTTATTAATGATCTTATTTGTGGCTCATAAAAACATTAAGCTTTTATTATTTCTCCACTTAGTTTTAGAAACCTTTTTGATGCTAAATAAAAGGAAACAACTTTCAGTTTTGTAAAAGTATTTTATAAATTCTAGTTTTATATGTAACGGAGGCAAAATTATACGATCCCTTGATACTTAAAGCAGGTTTATCACGTTCTGTTGTTCTACAACTAGCTCTTCCCGAGAAGGCCAATAATTTTTAGTTCAATATTGGTATTAAGCTCCACTGTCACACAAGCAAAGAAAACAAACATATTTTGTATAACCACCTTCTTGACCTAAAACAAAGTTGACTACTTTTGAGTAAATACATATAAATCAATTGTCTTGTATATATTTAATTTGCCTAAAAGTAGAGCAATAGTTGTATATTCTTCTTTTAATTTTGCAGAATGTCCAACAGGCACGAACCCTAAATTATTCCCATTGTGCAAGAGAACAAATTTTCGACTACATTTTGATGAGTCTACGGATAGACGCCACTCACTAGAAACGTAATTTTGAAGCCTCATTGCAGCCATTGAATCAGATGCACCTTTTCAAAATACATAATAAGTTTTTTAGCAAAATATTGGAGGAGTTACTCGTTTCCTTTGTTACTTTCTTTGTTTCAGCCCATAAGAAGCAAATTCTTGAGCAGCTACTAACAGTCCCGGAACTCTGACAAGGTCTTTAAAATCAATTTGGTTGAATAGTTTTGGCGCTTTAAGGTCACATTTAAGGTTATTATCATTACTGTCGGCTTTCGCTTCGAAATACCTTGGTTTCTCCTGTAAAAACTCAGCTTGAGGTTCAAGTGATATTCTAGAACTCAAAACTCATCTGTCTGGCAGCCGTCAGAAAGAATATTTCTATTTGACTAGTGCCAAGCTCATTTTGATCTTTGATTTGGGGCACAGAAAGCCCGCACGCATACATTGAAAAGCCGATACACCCAAAACGAGTCACTGTTTGGTGCGGATTTTAGTCCAGAGGCATAATTGAGCCATTTTTCTTCGAAAATGAGCAAGGAGTGACCGTTACAGTCAATGGCAATCGTTATCGGGCCATGTTGAAAGAACTTTTTTTCACAAAAATTGAAGAGGAGGATATTGGCAATATTTGGTTTCAACAGGACGGCACTACGTGTCACACAGCCAAAGCTACACTGGATGTTTTGAGCCCTGTTTTTGAAGATCGCATTATCAGCCGCAGAGCTGATGTCGTTTGGCCACCTCGGAGCTGCAATTTGACACCGTTGGACCATTATTTGTAGCGTGCCGTCAAAGATAAGTGTTACGCCAACAAGCCAGAGACAATTGACGCTTTAAAGGATAATATTCGTGAAGCCATTGGTGAAATACAGCTGCACACTATCGATAATGTGCTAAAAATTGGACCGATCATGTAGGCTACTACATGGCCAGCCGAGGCAGCCATTTGAATGAAATTATTTTCCATTATTAACCGGAAGGATTGTACTTTCAAAAAAAAAAAGATATTTGAGAAAATATTCAGAAGTTGTTTTTTTATAGCATTTTCATATTTGGCGGACCCTTTATTAGGAAAACCTAATATCGTCGCTGCTCTGATGAAAACGGTTATGTGACAATTTTCAAAAAAGTTGTTATTGCTCTATTTTGAACCACTATTGGTCATACATCTACGGTTTGGTAGCGTCTAAGGATATCTTGATTGGTTCAAAAATAAACAATAATCAGTATGCTTAAGTTAAATACTGTGATGTAAAAAAATTAAATGCTTTTTTTGGTCTCCTGAAAATTCAGTAAAAATCAGATAACTAATTTATTAGAGCAACGACGATATGTTTTCGTCAAAGCTATATCTCGTAATCAAGAGCTATTATATAAAAAAAAAACTACGACTTCAAATTATAAAAACATCTTGTTATAAAAACCCATCAGTAGACAAAAGTTGCCATATTAGTCCATCTGCCCTTGTCTATATTGAAGTCAACTTTTTGAAACACTCACATATATTTTAGACTTTTATATGGTAACAGTTTATCAAATATCCTTTATAGAACTTTTCTATTGAAAATCAGTTGTGTGGGTAAAGTACTAGCTGAAATATGAGCGAAAAATAAACCTGATTAGCCCTCAGGTTTTGCAACTCCCACAGAACTTTTTGCAATGGTTGTAATATTTTCAAAAAATTTTGGTTCAATGGGTCAATTACTAACACAAATATGGGCGAAAAATATAGAAAGTATCAATTAAATGCTCAAATTATCAATTTCCTAAATAAATTTTGTTCACAGTTGCATCACACCACTGACATTTATTGTCATTTTATGAAGATACTTACTGTGTAGAGCTTGTATACAATAAGATTCAGTAAACCCGACTATAGCACTCTTACTTGTTTTATTTCAGGTAATATAAATATTGACCATTTTTCTGTAATAAGTTGAATGATCTGCTACAAAGTGTCCAAAAGATATAAATTGTCTTATTTATGACAACCCGTACGAAAGCACGACACTACTAACTTATGTCGATTTAGTTTTAATTAAGTTTTATCTATAATTCTCTCAGTTTAAAAATTGACACTATTCCAGCGTTTTAACCGAAAGCTGTTGGGTTTTATTTGTATTAAAGCTTAATTGTGTATTCAATACACACACTTAAATAAAATTAATAGAATGTGAAAAAGTACAACTTAATATGTATGTATGTATGTATGTATGTATGTATGTATGTATGTATGTATGTATGTATGTATTTATGTATGTATGTATGTATGTATGTATGTACGAATGTATGTATGTATGTATGTATGTATTTATTTTTGTATGTATGTTTACTTATTTAAGTATTAAACAAAAATCAATTTTGTGTGTGTAAGAGCGTTACTCTGTTTACACTACAGTCTGGTCTGTGTTGAGTTTTACTGTGTGTTTTTTGTGCAAAATTAAGGAAATGTTTAAAAAACTTGTAATTACATTAAAAAGGAGAAAATAAAAAAAAAACCACCCAAACAGATGCGGTTGATACAGCTCGCCAGGAAACCAATAATTCATTTCAAAAGGCATTTTAATTTATTTACATGCAGGTGGGAATAAAGGCGTTGCATGAACAAATTAATGATTTACAGATAAAATACAATAAATGAAGATTGATTTGTCTCTAAATGATAATAAAGACATTTTGAAGTAAATTTATTACATTAGATAAATAAAGAATGTCAATGGAAATTAAAGTATTTACAGCGGAAAAAATTATACATTTGTACATTTTAAAGTTGAGAATTCTATTTTCGCTGCTCTATAATGGAAATATGACAATTAAAACATGAATTTTAGTTTCCTTCTTAGGCTTTGAAATTCAAATTTTTTATGATAATTTTTCTTTTAGGTCTCTAGTTTTGTTGTTCTACATCCCAAAAAAGTCACCGTTTAGTGTGGTTTACATGAAGAAGGTATCATCGGGCCATTTGACTTTAAATAAATAAATACGAATTTAACTTTACTTTTTTTTACTGACTTATTTCTGATGTTTAACTTGTACACTTAGCTTTGATGTATTCAGAGACTAAATATGAAAAAGTTTTTTGAAAATATTTTTTAGTAAGTTATATCTTTGAATCTATTATCTACCCATTTAAAATGTGGTTTTGATTCTTTTCAAGAATGTCAGAAAAAAAACATATATCTTTAGGAGCTTATAAATTCCACAAAAATATTACACCTTGCATTTTAGATAACCCTGCTAAATACATTATATAAGTGCCATCAATGTAGCCGGGAGGGAGCTGATGCTTCAGTTTGTTACAGGTATTTTTTTTAATTTTAACAGATCTTAATGTAATTTTGTGGACTGTATTTCACCGGTAAATTGTACGGATCTCGGATTTAAGCTCAGTAGTGCGATTCACAAACTTGTTTTAACAATCAGCGAATCATTAAAAAAAGTTAACAACAATTTAATCAATTTCGATATTCAGTAGCATATTTTAACGACTGTTATTATTGTTATCTAAACGACAATAATTTTTTGGTTGTTTATTTTATCGACAAAAAGTTCAACTTTGTACCCGACTCAAAAATCACTTGTTTAAGTCTCGGCTATGACGCGACTACCTGTATGAGGGATGTTAGTGGTGAATTTATTTAGACACTTTTTACGACACAGATGCCACTTTAATGTTACAGTTGTCGAGTATCGTTAAATAGTAATTAGTGAATCGCAAAGTCGATAGTGCAAACAATAACAAGTGTCGACAAATTTAACGATTGTCGGATCGTTAAAAGTTAGTGAATCGCACCACAGAGGAATTATTTCTGAATTATTTGCGCAAACCCAAGATTTTACAAAACTCTCAAGAAAAAAATCATACGGCGTTAAATCGCATAATTTTATTTTAGGAATCGATGCTGCTATAAGAGAATTTTTTCTATGCACGGTGTAGCAGGTGGCGCCGTCTACACTAAAACCACATGTTGTCCAGATCCATTTTACATAGTTGAGATTACTCCGTTATCATCAATTACTGCTATTTCGGCCTCATTTAAAAAAAATATATAACCCACTCGTGCCGTCTGACCAAAATTCACACCAGATAGTCGCTCGTTGTGGGTAAATTTTTTTCTCATGGATGGCATGAGAATTTTCTTACCCCAAAAATTAACAATTTTATGCATTCGGGAAGTCATTCAAATGAATAAATGTTTACGGGCTTTCAGCGACACTGACTTACAGCGGCAATTTTTCCAACAGACCGACCGGTACATTGAAGCACAGGAGTCTTAATATCCATTACAGTACCAGTTTCTTAAAATTTTTTGACCCCCTACGAATAGTTGACACATTAGCTAAACATTCTCGTCTGAAAATTTTTCAAAGATTCGCAATCTTCGCGGTCTCAGCACAATTGTAAATAATTAATTTATATCCATCCTGAAAGTATGCTACAGTATTTTCATAAATCCTAATTTAGTATTGCCAAAGTTGTAAAAAAAATCTTAATTAGACGTAAAACACATATATAAATAGTAATTTAAATGTAAATTTTTAGTTTTGGTTGTTGTTTTCAATATATTTGTACGGATGAAATTTCGCTTGGGTTTTCTTTCGACATCGTTGAACAGGCAGTAAATTATGTAGCAATAGTTCATAAAAACTGTTATTAAATTCTCTATTTACAGAGAATTCTTAACAAGTTTCCAGATCATGGGAAATCTATGTTGAATTTTAGAATTAAATTTTATGAAATCTTATTTCAACAAAAATGCGAATAATTTTTCATATTTTCAACTACATTATATTATTTTACTTTGCTTTCACCATTTGAAATTTATTATATACATTTTTTTGTATTTAAATACTAAAGTCATATTAATAAGTTTCAGTGTTTTCCCATTTATTGTATTTTAATTTTAATTGTTTTTTTATATTAATAATAATACTGTTAAAAATACGTTGAATTTTTTTCTCTTTATTAACATTTAAATCAGACTGATGCGGCAATTAATTCCTTTTTTTACACATTACGTTAAAACGAACCTTAATAAAGTAATACTACTACAATCAATATAAAAAAGCAAAACAACTTGGAATATTTGGTGATGGGAAAAATAACTGCTTTGCATTAACAATTATGTTGTAAAAAGAACTACAAAAAAAAAAACATGCACATTAAGGTAAACAAAATTTAATTTAAAAAATGATTTTTTATACAATCGAACAGATGGAAAAAGTAAAGGTAATTACAACTTTGGTAATAAGTTAGAACAAACTTTAATAGAAACGATTTTTTTAAATTATTAATTTTATAAAACACTTCCTAAAATTTAGATATCTTACTACTGTTCTTCAAATAGAACGTGTTAACTAATTTACTCATGCTGTATGTATTTGAAATACATAACCCGGATAGAAAATGTATAACGCCAATACTTTCTCTACCTAATTTTGGGGGGAAATTAACAATATCTTTCACCTGCCAATATGACCAAAAAAGTTTGTGCATTAAAAATCCATGAATCACATATAAAACCTTTTTGAAAAAACTGAACAGGAAAGCAAAAACTTGTACTAGTTATCATGTAAAATCAAATTTAACGTAACCAGAACACGGATTAAACATTAAAAACAACCAGACATAAATAACCAAGAATAACGACAACACTTTGAACACTTATAAACACTCAGCATAAAAAATTACACCCAACTACGTATGTATGTATGTAATGCAAACTACATACATACATATGTGCCCTTAATTATAAAAGTGGTCTAAGTCAGAAAAAAATAAATTGTGTTTATAAGTTCCTCCACACCATATTACTTTAAGCTAAAGTAGATCAATGTGGTTTTCATGATAATATCAAAAATAAACCGTTTAAGAATAGTTATTATTCCAACGTTAAATTGCACTTTAGTTATGAAAATGGTCTAGTAAAAAATTAACAAAAAAAATTGGTTTTGTTTTTTCTAGAATTTGCTAAGGACAGTAATGACATTGACTGCAGCACGTGTTTTTGTGAACTTAAAAAACAGTACCGTTATATTTGTTAAACATGCTTTCGTTATAGAAAATCTTTTAGTCTTGTTTTGATTTTGCATTTATGAATTTTCTTTCATTCGCAATGTAATGGTTGCAAAAATTTCGACAATAATAAAGAAAAAACAACAATTTATTTGGTTTTGCTCTTGTCATCAAAATGATACTTCAAATTGAATAAAAATTAATAGTTTTAATCAAAAAAAATATTAAAAAAAAATTCAGTTCAAGTAGATTTCAAAAAATAAATTAAAATTTTAATAACTTTTACAATAGTTTTTGTTGGCGTGTGCCATGTGTAAACAGTACCATGTAATTTGCTGTGTGTGATTCCACACTTACATAGTGCAGTAAGTCGGCGCTGAGTCAACGCCGTTAAAAGATTTGATCAACTCAAGCATTCTTTTGTAAAACACCAAACCAGACAGGCGCCACTGGAGCCACATTAAAATAATTAAAGTAAAAAATTATTAAAATTAAATAAAAATTAAAAAAAAATTAATTAATATTTAAAAAGTGAAGTGTTTGTTTAATAAAGCAGAGCCACTGAGCAACAGGTAATATTAAACCAATATATGGAGACACTCAACCACCACCTTTTGGAAATCAGTGATATTCAACTACCCCTTTTGTAGTTCCTGCAACTGGACACCAGCGATCGAGGTAAACAGTTTTAATTAATTAATTCTACAATGAAAATTTGGAATTGTTTTAATAAAGTGTTAATTTTATCAATAACTCCCGTATCCAATGGATAAGATTCCTTAAAAATTTAACAACATAAGATGTTTCATAAGATGGCTTTTAATGACTCTGAATTCCAAACTATAAATTTTTTTACCTAAAAGAGGTAGACTAAACAATTGTTTCTATTATAAATGACCACTAGAATATTGCGAAAGATAAATATAGAGATCATATATGTATGTTTACTACCTTATATCGCCCAGTATTACAAAAAACACTTCATGGAAGTTACGATGATAGTAAGAATGGATAACCTTTTACTTTTAATGAATAAAGATTCATAAATGACTTTTCTTAAATTATTGTGTATTTTCTGGTTTAGTCATTCCGTTAATTTTGAAAATGATTTAAGTCAATTCCATCTTCCAAAGCAACACTTCCGCATGAGATACACACAAAATTTCACAGTCATTAGAAATTTTCATTAATTTATATTAACTAAATTCATAATTTAAATATTACACAATATAGAAATATTTTTAAATTTTTTTAACCACAAAAACTTAAATATCTTGAAACTTAAAATATATGACTTAGACCAGTTTCATAATTAATGGCACATATGCACGATTGCATAAAAGCAAAGATGCATATGTATGTGTGCATATTAAGTCGAAGTGGAGCAAAATAGTGACTACCATTTGTTTTTTGACATAGTAGAGCTCTAAATATTCTCTACTAACCACTGTACACAAAAGCGAACAAGGTTTTCAAACATAATATTAGAGCATTACATATATCCCAAATTCTAGCCATAGTCCAGGTTATGTTAATTAAGATGGCATAAATTACTCACGGCTTGTTTTACGAAAGCTGCGTGTTTTTAAAGACGAAACTTAAGGGAGTCAAATTGCACTATAATGGTAGACAATTTATGTCCCCCTGGAAAGATATAAACATTAGTTTAATACTTTAAGTAAATTAAACAAAATTGTCTGCACGAATTTAAATTTTACAAGATTTCATTTCGAAAGATGTTTCTTGAAAGTTTCTTACGGTATAATGATTCATGTCAGATTGTTATTTTTGTAATCTTTATTTCATTGATTGTCAGGAAACGGCGAGATAACTTTTTTTAAAAATTTTTTTGTAGCTAAATGAAGATGTTATCTTTCGTTTGATGTACATTTCATATTGGTTGATATCTTCCTAATATTTAAATTTCTCAAATAGAAATTGTTTAAACACATACACTCAAACATATGTGTGATGTTTGGTTGAGTGCTTGAGATTGTAGCGTGAACACAAACCATGCTGCTGTTTCAGTGTGGACACAAACCTTCAGCTGTTGTTTTGATTGATGAAATATTGAAATTTCGTATATTTACTTATGTATTTAAGTGAAACAAAATGTTAAATGTGAATTGAAATTTAACATAGATATATAATTATAAAAAATATATGAAAAATTAATTCATAAATTTTTATGTTAAATGAAAGTGCTGCCAAGTAAGCAAAATAACAATGCTGCTTGATGCTGTTTGACAGCAGTAACTATCAAATAAATAAATTCCTTTGCTTATATTATTTATCATTTATTGTTATATATGTTTTCTGTCTTATCGGATGGCGTATTCTACGTTAAACTTAATGGCCGTGTCTCTGACACAGCATGCAGGGACAGTCCGTGGCCGAAGGCCTTGGACAACTGTCTGCTTGTTTTTTTTTATTCTATGCTGTACAACTTTGAACCATTAATGTATGAACTCGCTTGTGTTTAAATTAAAATCCTACTTAGAAAGTCATTAAATTTGTATTACTTTTAAGCAAAATTAAAGCAAAAGCTTTTAAATATTAGCTTTGAAATAATTAACTAAAACAAAGGTGAAGCTTCGCTTTTAGGAGGACATATCTTCATTAACGTTTATTATTTATTAACCCATTCCTTCTGATGTTAGATAATGTCATCTCACTTTGTCTTTCTTTTATTAAAGATTTAAGCTGATTAAAACAAAACTTTTTAACATGCCTAATCCACGCATATGTAAGTACACCGAAAATATCATTGCCTTAAGTTGTTAAAATTAATACAGGAAAAATAGATGTTGGTAAATTTCGTACTAACTCAATGATATGTATTTGAAAAATAACAATTAGGACAAATAATTCTATTTTTCAATTTTCAATACAATACTGAGTTAAATAGTTGATATTTACACACAACACCTGTAGTTCTGATCAAAAGAGTGCTGATGATGAAACCGTAGCTGGTTTCGAAAATGCATTCCACTCAGCTAGTATCGGATGTCTAATTTTTCCTTGATATTCTTGTCGTTATCGCATTGAACTTATAGCCTAAAAATAGTGATAAAAATTAAAGATAATAACAAACAAAAGTAAAAGGGTGGCTGTTTGGTTAAAAATTTCAATCTAACTCATTGTGGTGAAATATATGAAAAAGGAAAATACTAAAAGTAGTTACTGAATTCAATTAACTTAAGTCCCGGGAGTTAAATAGATGATATTTACAACCAACATATAACCACCGATCAGAAAGTGCTGATGATGAAATCGTAGCTGGTTTCGAAAATGCATTCCACTCGGCTAGTGTCGGTAAAAATATAATTTTTCAAGATTTATTCTTTCATTTATCACAATTAAAAAATTCTTTGTAAAAATAAGAATATTAAATATGAACTCAAGCCTGACTAAAAATTTAAAAATATTAGTTTAAACAAAAAAGTTCAACAATAATAAAAAAAATTCAATCTAAATTTAAAATTTAAAAAATTAAATCTATTTAATTTGTTTTAGAATTTTAATGATTTTAAATAAATTAAATTATTTTTGGGAAAGAAAAAAACTTTTACCAGATGAAAAAAATAAAAGAATTTATTTTTAAAAAAATATCACAAAAAATTTAAATTTGTTTAATGTTTAATTTTTCAAGATAAAATATATGTGTGCAATTCTCATCAGTTAACTTATTAAATAATGAAAAATAGTGTATAATCTGCAGGAAACAATTTTGGAAGAAAGAAAGTACACAACTACATACTATAATAAAAATATTACATAAAGAATTTCAGCGTTAAAGCAAATGTATCTAAAACAGTTATTATAGCCCATTATGTTATGTTGAATTTATAGCATAAGTGGTAAGTTAAAATCTTAATTCCTTCACGCGATGGAATCAAGCTTTTTTAGCATTAAAAATTTCTTTGTGTGTCTAAGTCCTGGTTGCCACATAGTATTTTAGGAATCATGCGACTTTGCTTTTTCCTACTTGTTATTCTATTTTATATATTTTTCTTACTACCAGGTAGTTAATAAAATTTATTTAAAAATATTAGCATTATTTTTTGGGTAATATTATCTAATATAGAAAAATTTATATAAATATTTAGCTGACATTACAAATACATAAAGTAATTTTTATCCAACGTTTGAATTAGAAAATAAGGAATAAATTCTATATCTTATTTGACCTCTTTTTTTAATAATTTATATTTATTATAAAAAACAAAAAAAAAAATAAACAATGTTTTATTTCCTTTTTCAATATTTCGCTACTCCTTCGTGTAGAATCTTTAGGAAATATCAAATAACAAATTAACAAAAAATTACAATATTTTCTTTTTGTACACTAATAATAATAATAATTTTTTAACATTCATTTCATTCTGATTAATGTTTTATTTCAAATTTAATTGATATTTTTCGCAATACTTTTTTTAATTAAAATTATTTCTTTTTATCTATTTATTGATATTTATTATCATTTTGATAATTGTAACTTATTTTTTTCGGTGTACAATAAGAAAACAAACACAAACCGGAACATTTTATGTTATTTACCCAAGTTATGTAAAGAGCAAGAACACATAAAGTGAATAATGAAATAGTCAAGTGTTTTTACATCAAACACTTAACTATGCAAAAACAAACACATACACACATACATAAATAGTATTCACAAGTATGTAAACAAATTAAAATAACAGAGACAACTAACTAGCTAACTAAATAGTCGTAGAGTAAACGATATTAAGAGGCGAGCTAAATACGAATAACCCTTGAAATCAACGTTGCCAAATTTAAAATTTCATATAGCACCAAAACCGAGAAAAAAGCGCGTAATTTTTTAAATAAAATTACTGTTTACTTTTTACTCTATTTATTTTATAAAATTATTAATTTCCATATGAGAATATAATAAGTTTCCATCGCTACTACATTTTAGCAGCATCAGAAGCAAAAAAGAAAATTAAAAAAAAATCTCTTTTTTAATAATACGTTTTTAAACAATATGGAAACTTTAACTTCACAGTTACCAATATAATAACTATTTTACAGAAAAATTGTCAGTATTTAGAAGCCAGTTGTTCTCTGGAATGAATACTGGAAAAGGCAGAGGCTTTTTGTCAAAGCAAAAAAAAAACTCAAGAAAAAATTATTAATTTGTAGTTTAATGAATATCCTTTAATGAAGTGTACATATGCATCGCTTGGGTTTTTATAATTCAACATATGAAACCTTTTTTACTTCAACTGATTTAATACAAATGTTCACAGTGGTTACTGTATGAGTTTATGGACTGTGCTGTTTTGTTTTACTTCAAGCATTTTAAGCAAATATATAAAAGAAAGTAACAAGTTATATATTTATAATTTAACCAAGCAAAATTAACTGTCTGTTCGAAAACTACAAATATTTCAACAAAAACAAAAATATTTGTAGCAGACAACGGACAACGGACAATAAATTATGTTAAAAAAGATGTACTAGATTTGCAGAGACAAATATTGATTGCATTGGCAATATATTTGTTTGTATCAAAAAGAATTCGTTTTAGTAAATAAAACAACTCATTCCCATTAGGAAATTTCATACAATTCAAAGATCCTAACAAATACCGTATTTTACAACTATAAACGATAATCGACTTATAAGTTTATAGATATTCTATTATTAATATATTCTGGAAAATATATGAAAATTTCTTTCAATATTTTCTCGTCAGGGTTTCATTTGTAAAATGAAAAGCTTTTGATTATCAATTTCTTTTTTTTATGCATCTCCATGCAACCGAAAAAAAAACATTTAATATTCAAATGTAACTTTTTATCTATACAACAGGTTTAACTTACATAATAAGTTGTCGAGACATTATAATATTATAAAAAGTTGGCGCTTTGTGTCGCATAAACCATATAGAATATCAAGAAACGAGTATCGAAATTAAATTACAATAAATAATGTAAAATATATATTCCAGTCATAATTATTTTTCTAAATGTTGCTTGTTCAAAACAATGATAATAAAAGCATTATGTAATAGCAAGCCTTATCGTTTCCTTAATAATAGTTTTAATATACAGGGTGATTTTTAAGCTACTATCTTTTTGGCAACACTGATTTAAACAGCTGACGCACGTTTTGTGTTTTGTTTCACTGCCAAACATGTTCAGTTTGGTGTATAATTTAACCATGAATCGACTTACAAACGAACAACACCTGTAAATTATTGAATTTTATTATCAAAATGCATGCTCTGTTAAGAAAGTTCATCGTGCGCTTCTTATCGAAAAATTGTGTTCAGGGACGAAGCTCGTTTTTGGCTCAATAGGTACGTTAATAAGCAGAATTGTCGATTTTGGAGTGAAGATAAGCCAGAAGCATTGCAAGAGCTACCAATGCATCCAGAAAAAGTCACAGTTTGGTACGGTTTATGGGTTGGTGACATCATTGGACTGTACTTCTTCAAAGATGATGCGAATCATAACGTAACTGTGAATGGTGGCCAATGTCAAATCTATTTTGACATTTGTAAACTAGACAGATGTAGAATACAAGTGAATAAGCCATGAAGCGATACACTCCCCAAGAACGCGGAATAATCATCTTGAGACCAAAGCGGACGATTTTTCGACCGAAATCATAATGAGCGGTGAGGCTCATTTCCACCTCAGCGGGTACGTGAACGAGCAAAACTGACGCTTCTGGGGCACCGAAAATCCTCGAGTAATGCAAAAGTGACTGCATGGTGTGCTGTCCATGCTGGAGGAGTCATCGGGCCATTTATTTTCGTGGACGTTACTGGTCAAACAACCACAGTGGACGGTGCGTGCTATAAGGCCATGTTTTTTGTTTTTTGCCGCAATTGAACGAATTAGGACTGGAGGACATATGTACATGTGACGGCGCCCATTTGGCCGATATCATCTTCTCGACTTGACCAATAAAATTCTAAAGGTTCAAATAAACATAATTCAAAAACAGAATCAAACTTTTTCATTTAGAATATGAGAGCCAAACAACATCGGATGATTTCTTTTCGCCCCCCTTGTATTTTCTATACTTTCAACTTAATATCATTTTCCAATGAGTAAGTATTTTTCAGTTTTGTATCTTACCCTTACGAAAATTGTTTTTATTTAAATATTATTAATTTCAAATTTGATTTTAACAAAGAAAAAAGAAAAGCCCTAAAAATTAAAAAAAGTGACCAAACACTGACATTCTTTCCGCGTCAAAAATTACAAAAAGCACTAATAACAGCAATAAAATCACCGAGTTGACAACGCTGCTTAAAATTTATTTATGTTTATTCGTTGTTTTTTTTTTTTTTTGTTTTCTTATTCATTTGTTGTTCCTTACATGTTTCTCTTTTTTTACTTTTTTTTTCTATGTTATTCCTTTTAGTAGCAGTAACAGTAAAACACAAATAATATTGAATACCAGAGTGTCAAAGAGACATCACTTTACTTCGTAAAAGCTACGCAGTGCCAATCTCTAGATATCATAAAATGTATCGTTATTTTCATGCTAAGAACTAACATTCTCAATTTAAGTCTTACATTACATAATTTACATTTCGTATTTTCTACGGACAACTCTTAAGCATGTATGTAAATTCAATTTGATAACACTTTTTTAAGTAAAAATTTGCAAAAAAAAAAAACAAACAAAAATTAATAAAATTTTATGCATACACGTTACTTTCTCATAGTAACCTACAGTGTTTGTCTTTGAACCAAATGGCAATAAACAATTAAATGTGTTACAACTTTACTTTTCCGAGTTATCTTCAATTCAATTTTTATGCGCTGTGACTTTTGGCCAACACTGTATTTGTCAATTTTTATTTATTTTTTATACTCTTCACTTTCGTTTTCCAATAATATAAATTATATATTTTTTAAAGCATATGAATAGGAAAGTCGTTTGAACAATTCCCGAAGTCCCCGAAAATTACTTATATCTGTATGTGGTATCAATCTTTTACAAATATTCGAGAATGAATCGCTACTGAAGTCCAACACGATCGTCCAATAACCTTCAGAGATATTAGTAAATTAACTTGACTTCCTCAGTTTTTCTTCATACTTTTACCACTTTAATCTAAACTTTTTAGTCTGAGATTAAGTACGATATGCCTCAAGGGATATTCCTATAAAGAAACATAATAATTTTTTAATATAACAAATTATTGAAGCTCCTAGTTCAGTTTTAAACGCTAAGCTAAGGACATCAGAATACAAGCAGTAGTCTTGAAAATATTACCGAGAAAGACTGACAAATCAATATGAAACTATCTGAGATATAAGCACATAAACACAAATGCTTCGGTTTTATTCAGCTTCTGGTCAACAGAGAGTATTAGTCAACAGAGAATATTGGTATCAGAAAAAAGGGATTGGATAAGCAATATATAAGACACTGTAAAACAATTTAAGATCTAAAATAGCGTACAATTAATTTATGTATGGGTTAAATCTAGTACTTAAAATTTTATCCAAATCCAACATGGCGTTCTAATTAAAATGATGAATAAATGGATGAAATATAGTAATTATGGCTTCGTTACCATAAACCTCTACAATATTTTTATTAAAAATAAGTGTTGATTAGTAGAACACAGTATTTTATGAAAAAAAATTAAAGTCCACATATTCACTACCAAGTCATATTCATACAGCTCACCTCATCGCTGTCATCTTAAAATTTTCAAAATTAGCCTTGATTTTATTTATTTATGCAGGGATGAAACATTAGATTTTTGTTTCGATATTGAAAAAAATACTTGTGTGTACTTTTTTGATAACAAAAGTGTTAAATTTATTCATATTTTTGTTTTTACACCCTTGGTCATTAGTTTTACAAATATGTATCCTTTTCTGAACATTTGTTTTTAATTGTTTCCATTTCTGATATATAAATTCGCCTTGACAGAAAACATCCCCTAAAAGAGTTGATTTCTTTAATCAATTTGCCTTTGCCTTAAGTTAAGTTTAAGTAAACTAAAAGCCCAGATAACTTTAATATTTAACATATTATTTAATACAGTTTTTATTTGATATGTGTTACTATACCGAGAACAGAAATAAAAAACATTCTGACTGTTATACAAAAAATCGTGGTTGTATGCATTTGGATTGTAAAGAATGGTTGCATTTTTCTTAGGGCCACTTTAAGACCACAGCAAAAGCAAGGATTTTAGAGAGCCCTCTTCTAATGCTAATTGGATCTTAGAAGCATTCCATAGGAAAACAAACAATTACAAAATTAAATAAACTAAAAAAAAACCTATGAACCTTGCCTAAAAAAAAATTTAGAGGCCTGCTAACTTCAATCGTCCAACTTATTTAACCCATTAATACCCACTGTTACATATGCGTAACGCCAATACACCTGTTGATGAAATACGAATAAAATTTAAAAGAAAAGCTAACGGTAGATCTTGTATTATGCACTGTGTAATTGAATGCCTCTGTAACGACTATAAATAGATGTAAACTAGTTTCACTTTAGTTTTGTGGCAGAAAGTTCTTTTGTGAAGTGCGTAATTTTATAATTTGCAAAATCTTCAATATGAGTACTCGCAGAAGGTAAGAGCTTTTATTATAGTTATTTGTGTTGTTTCAGATAAATTTATTTTATTTAATTTAAGAGAATATAGATCACGATTAATTAAAAAAGGGTCAAATTTAATAAAGAATGTTTTTGTAAAGAATTATAAGGTAGAGAATGTTGGTGTTACGTATTTGTAACACTGCGTTATTCTTGGTTTTTTTTTGTCCCCTCTTACAAATAAAAAAAAATTATTTTTTTATTGTATCTTATGATCAGCGACATTTGTTGTTATAAATATAAGTACTTGACATTGGAGGAAGGCACTTCCTTGACAAGCTGATGTCTGACGCTAGCCAGGATAATTTTATTGAACATTTGGTTATTGAACTACTTCGAGCTTAAAAGTTGGTGGGTCTGAAACAACGTAGATACCATGGAACAGGAACAATCAGGAAAAACATAATTTCAAAATCTTTTTCCTTACACACTAAACATACTCTAAAAAACCCATAAATATAAAAAATGGGTTGGCAATGCGGTTGTAAGTGTAGCATCTACCATTCATGGTAAATTTCCTATCACCAAGTTGGAAAGTTTTCTCGAAACCAAAAAAAGAACATTCTGCTCTCTCTACCACACATGGAAGGAACAGATAGAATGGACCAAAATGTGAATGCATACAGAATTGGAGCACGAGGGAAAAATAGTGGTTTTCTATAATTACATGGCTTATAGATGTTTTTATACAAAACGCTTGGATGGAATGGAATTTTTATATATGGAGATCTCATTTATTTATTTGTTTTTGTTATGTTGAAAATACTTTTTGTTTTATTATATAAGCTTTTTATTTTATGAATTCATTAAAAAAATACTTTTTACGTTTGTTTTTATAAAATAACAATATTACTTTTCTGGGAAAATGCAAGGACTAAAATGTTGTGAAATAGCCCACTGTTACATATATGTAACGGGCTCCAAAGGACATACTGATTTCGTTCAGTAAATATCCATAATATAACTTACTGTACCAAATTTGAGAGTTCCACCTAGCCTAGATCGCCGTGGGCATTAATGGGTTAAGAGTGAGTAAATTTTTTAAATTTCTTAAATTTGCGTGCAAATATTTTAGTGCTTTCATTAGTATTAGTTGTTTTATTTACAAGTTTCCTTGAACAAGTATTTACGTAGTCTGTTGTTTCTTTACAAAAAGAAATATTTTTATAACCTTTTCATATTAAAAGCGTGTTTGAACATATTTAATCGTACACGTACATAAATAATATAAATTTATTTTGCTCGTGCATTTCTTCAATCATTTGTTGCATGTTTAACTAAATGCAAAAATAACTCCGCTGTAAAGATAAGGGTAGTTTTCCCTACTTTTATTTAAGTTCTTTAGAGTTTAGTATTTATACCAGTGAAATACTACATTTCAAAGTCAGACAAAAAATTAAAAAAAAAATATTAAAACTTTTTCGTTTTTTATCAAAAAATCTTTTAGCTTAAATAAAACTTTAAATTACTAATTCAGTTCTATGAAAAGTATTGCCATAAACTTAAAATAGGAAATTGGTAAACCCAAATGCAGTTGAAATAAAGAATAGCAAGAGATAAGGCCTAGATAAGCTTCAGCAAGAGCATTTAAGATTAACCCAATACTGTTTCATTTTGTATGGCCAATAATCTATGAAGACTGGCTATCATTTCTCAGTTGCTAAATTTAGGGCTTCTTCTTATGTGTCATAGGATAGATGGCATTTATATTTCGGGATTAAAGATAAAAAAAACATCAAACATCGTTTTGTTGCTTTTTAAAATATTTCCCATGATTATCGATATAATTTTGCATATTTATGAAACAATTTCTAAGGCATTTTTCCCATTTCAATTAAGGTGCCTCAAAACATGCTTTTCGAACTCATTTTAAATTACTTTTATAGGTTTTTGGTCCTCTTAGGTTCCTACACGTAGATTCGTCACCTAACACGATGCCCACACATGTTTTGAAGCACCGCAATTGTAATCTTGAGCAATCAATAAAACGACACAACCTGTTTTAGAATTTATTGGAACCACAATGGCGACATCTGTCGAAAATTGGTCTTACCAACGTAGAAACTTTCATTTGCTCAGGCACAACAACTTTGCTAAATATCATCACATAATCCAATGCATTTTTTACGATTCTCTAAAGGACATACAGACAAACATTCATTTTTATATTTTTATAAATTAAAACCCTATTAAATCATGGCACATGTTAAATAATACACAGTATTAACACCAATATTATATTTATATAGACATTACAATTATAAAAATATAAAAAAATGTATTATAACACATATTATAGATAATATGTGTGTATATTTGTAAATGTCCCATTAGTAAGGAAAGTGTGTTAGATTTTAAGTTAAGAACGAAAAAAAAAATCACAATAAGTATGACAAATACCAAAAATAACAATTTCCGCTCTAATAAATGTTTCCGCCTGGTAAAATTTTATACAGTTTTCTCTTTATCTATTAACTTTTTCACATAATGTTTTTTATATCTGTGTCTATTTTCTTTCCGATTATACAGCTAATCGTTATACTTTATTAATGTCACAATGAGAAGTAAGAAAAAAAATAATACCGGCCTTAAAAGGTATGAAAAGAGGAAGTTAAGGATATGAGTGCATGTGATGAATATATGTAAAAGTTTATATTTAAAGGGAAATCGATTTAAAAAAACACCTAATGAACTCACTGTACGATAACATTTATCCATTTAAATCGATAAAAAGTAAATACAATTTTTTAAAACTGTTTTCACACATGCATACATATGTACATAAATAAACAGAAAATAGGTTAGTGGATTATTTTGTTTTTTATTTGGCAAATACACACACAATTTTTTACAAATTTGAAAGATTATCTGTAGTAAGAAATCTATAGCAAGATTTTCGATATTCGAAAATCTTGAATTTTTTAAATTTAATTAAAAATCAGATTAACACAGTACACTCGAAGCAGCCAGCTTTCAAATAATCTTTTTTTTTAAATTTGAGTTTAAAATTTCGAACAATTAACATTTAAAGAAATTACCCAATTTTATATTAAGATACTTTAGAAAAAATATAAGTATTTTAAAATTTTATTTAAAATTTTAAAGTTCAAATTTCGAAAAATTTTAAATATTTAAAAATATACATGCTTTAAGGACCTGATTTAGTTTTCTTATATACATTTCTACATCCAATTCCCACTCTGCCTTAAGCCATTTTTCTATACACATGCTGTTTTTAAATTTAATTTCAAATTTTCGAACATTATTATTAAATTGTTTTATTAATCTTCGTATAGAATATATTAGAAATACATACCTACATACGTATGTATTTGAAATGTGAATTTTTAAAACACATAAAAAACTCTAATATTGAATTTTAAATTTTGTTGATTATTTAGAAGTTCGAAATTCAAAAAAATTTTTTAATCACTTAACATAATGAAAAATTTTATATATTATATATCCGATTTGACTGTTTAACTCTGAAATACAATTTCTTTATGATGAAAAGGTTTTTCGAATTTAAGTTCGAATTTTCGAACACCTTAAATCATGATATTTTATTAATCGTAAGGCTTAAATACCTTCGAAATGCATTCTGAATTTTAATTGAATACCAAGTGCACAAAGCTAAAAAAAAAATTTATGGGCGTGGCACTGCCCACTTTTTACTAACCATAAACACTCACTGGAATGTGTACAACAACTTGCTAAAGTTTGAGTCCAATCGGCTTTTAAGTCTGAAAGTTTTGTTTTTTTTTTTTTTTTTGTAAACAATCTATGTACGGCAATTGTACGTCCATTTACATTACAGACAATTAATCATTTATGATTTATTTTATGTTTTCAATAAAACTGCACAGTTAAAAAAAAATTAGTAAAATAAACAGCAACAACCAGAACAGCGGGTAGACAGACAGACAAATGAAAATTAATTGCTTTGTTGTAATGACAACGATTTCTCTCTTTGATTAAATTTCTATCAATTGTTTAATGCAAATAAGTAAAATTGCTTCAGTAGAACGAGAAAACTAAGAAGAAAAAAAGTAAACAAACACAAAAGTAGTTTATTTACATTAATATGTTTGCGTACTTATATAAAGTCAGCCAGCCAGCCAGTCAATCAGTTAGGTTTTTTTTGTGGCCTCTGTCTGGGGGTTTCAATAAATTAAATGTGTATTTTTATTAATTTGTTTTGTTTGTTTGTTTGTTTATGCTAAAAGCAGTGGGTTAAAAAAAAATACAACTTTACGAAAGATCAACAATACGAAACCAATGCAATATTATATGCTGCTGTGATGAATCTAAAACACTCTTTGCCATATTCAAAGTATTACAGCAAAATTAATCCAGCAAAAAGCGACCGCCATCAAATATGTTGTGCAGCACACAAACGTTCCCACATAACAGCAATCAACAAAATTGATGTTATTGTAATGTTTCTCTGTCGTACACGTACTCGTAAAACGATACTCATTTAGTTTATTGTTATTGTAATGTATATTTTTTTGTATTAGAAATTTTGTGTAAAAAAGCAGAGATAGTCATGGTTTGGCTCACATATCAGCCACTTGTTGCTCGATTTTGGTGATTTTAAATACTTAAATTTTCCACAATATATTTGTTATTTCTATATGACACGCTGGTTCGTAGGGCTAGTAGAAGCTTTGCTTAGGTTAGGGTTGCCATTTCTATTTAAAAAAAAAAGGGACGCCAACAAAAAAATGTAG
Source organism: Phyto melanocephala (assembly GCA_941918925.1). Classification (NCBI taxonomy): domain Eukaryota; kingdom Metazoa; phylum Arthropoda; class Insecta; order Diptera; family Rhinophoridae; genus Phyto; species Phyto melanocephala. The sequence goes on along the minus strand of OW799234.1, from coordinate 127,015,403 downwards.
GACATTTGTCCAAAAAAAGAAGGACACATTTAAAAAAAATCAAATTTGATAAAATTTACGACGCCATTTAAAATACAAAAAAAAAAAATTTGTTTTTACGAAAAAACTTTATTTGCAAAAATAAAAACTGAACATATAATTCTGATTTAATGGTTGAAAATAAAAACAAAAAAACCAAAAAAAACAACAAAAATTCATTGCATTCATTATCGCGAATGTACACTTTTAAAAATTTTACATATATTTTTCAACACTTCCAATTTGAGCCAATATATTACCATCGCATGTCATCAAATATTTGTAAAACTCTAGCCAATCCATATCAAAATTATATACCCTTACTATATATTTTGTTCAAGACTTTCTTCTATATTTGGAAAACAAACTTTATGAGAAACACACAGCTGACAAGCAGACCCCTTTGCCGATCTTTTTTAAAATAAAAGACAAGTTAAAATAGGCCACTTCGCTTAATAGCGACAATTAGGGATAATAAAACTAATTTTGTACAAAGAGAAGTTTTAAAATTTTACTTTTTCAAAACTAATTGTACCAGCACCTAAATCTTTTTTTTATACATTTTGTGACCTGTGATTTAAAGTTTAAATGTAAGAAAAAAACTTCAGAGAAGGTGCAAAAAGCCGGACAACCCCGGACATTTGCTAAAAAAGAAGTAGGACTGCCCCGGATGCCCTAAAAAAAAGGACGGTGTCCGGGGAAAAGAGGACGGGTGGCTACCCTAGCTTAGGTCAATAGTTTCAACCAACAGATAATAGACATTCAGACATTACTAAATCGAACTCACTTTTAAAAGGGATTCATAGTACATTAAACTTAATTAGGTAAGAACAAGTAAGAGAGCTATTTGCGGCCATTCCGAATCTGATAATACCCTTCACCATCATGTACATAGGTATAATCCCACATCGTAGCTTAACCTATATTTCATGTTATACGCCATTTTTCCTTATTATTTCCGACGCCATCCTTGATTTTGTATTTTTAAGTAGTTAACTGTATTCTACTAGTCAACCCCTGTAATTTCATACCCATTTTGATGGGGTTAAAAATATTTGATCCTCCATTTCGTTTTAGACGACATCTTGGATTTTACATTTTTTAATAATTTACTGTATTCTATTGGTCAAGCCCTTTCATTTGATACCAATATTGAGGGCGTTTAAGAAGTTACACTTTAAAATACCAGATTTGATCAATATATAGATTTATTGTCCGCCATTTTGTTGTGGTGGCCATCATGAATTTTAATTTTTTAAAGTGCCTTATATTGATAATATGAATATTGACTCTCTCGGTTGTCTAGAAGCTGCAAAAAATTTTTTTCGTTTGTAAATTTTTGTCATATATATTTTTAGAAAAAAATTTTGCCTATAACTTTACTGATTAGAGCCCGCTTTCTCCAAAAATTTTCACGAATATCTATAGAGGCATATTATATCTATAAATAGTAGCAAAGGTACCTATAAATTATTCTATGGCTGAAAAATTTTAATTTTGGTGGTAAAAATATGGAAAAAAAATAAAGGAATAAAATATTTTTTCCTAAGTATCATATTGTCATGATATGAGAAAATTTTCAAAATGTCTTAATGTTATACAATGAACAATGCAATAGTTTTAATTAATTTTAAAGTTTTTACGTAATAAAGGCATTATGACAGTACGAAATTTAGAATTTCTTGCGAATACACCACTTGTACTTATGTAAAATTTTCGCTGGTAGTAAAAATAAAAAAAATTAACCTCGATATCTAAATAGGAATCACTTGATATAATAATATTTTAAAGATTCAGCTATTTTATTATTATTAATGTACAAAACCCTTTTTACAAGAAAATCGAATACAAATGTCTGCTTTCTTTTGTTGCCCATTGTCAACAAAAGCATACTGCTGTGCTCTGTCATATGAAATTCACAGTTTCCCTCAACAAACTCAACCGATATTAAATGACAATTTTACAATGCATAAATCAATAAAATACTCTTTTTAATGTCACTAAAAAGTCTGCTAGTATTTTTATCATACTCTTTTTTTGTCATTATAATGAAAATAAAATTTTTTATGTTGATGACCCACCCCCCATCACTATTTCACAAAAGGAAAAATACATGGACTGAAATAAACAACTGAAATACGATTAAATAAAACAGAAATTAAATTCAAATATTTAAAAGTTAATGACAGAAAATTATCTTTGATGTAAAGCTTAGGTCTCGTTCAGGGATATAAATTATGAATGCGAAAAATTAAATTTATGGAAATTTATAAAAAAAAATTTCCAAAAGAAGAAAAGAGTAAAAAGATTGTAATAAAAACATGTTGAGAAACATATTCAAAATGCGTATAATGGAAAAAGAAAAAGCAACTTCAATCGAAAATTTACTTATAATTATAAAATATCTTTTACAATTGGCGAATCAATGAGAGTCCTAAGAATCACATTGTCATTTTTTTAATATTTTAAAAATTTTAGGATATTATGGGAGATCATAACAAAACGACTCTCGGAACTGCTTGTGCATAAATTGAATAAATTTTTTAATTTTTTTTATAATTTTGTTTACCTGGATCATTCAATAAAAGTTCCCCTGCTCCTACAGTAGAAAATAAGAACAATGACAGTGTATTGTTTGTACCCGTTTCAGGCTTTTCTTATATAATACATATGTTTATTCACTAAAAGACTTAAATAGCATTTATTATTTAATATGTTCATTTCCATTAAACAATTTTTAAAACCATTCGAAATTTTAACATCTTATTTATACAAATGGGCATTTCCATGAATATGTCAAGCACGACTTTAAAAAATAAAAAGTTTTTCAATATAAATTTATTGATAAAAAAAAACTAGAATTTTACTATAAGAGCTTATAAAATTATTTTAAGGGCAATAGAAGGAGTTTAATCTGATTATCTCTTTGACTTATTTTAAAGAATTGCAATCAACAATTTTTCTTTAGCGACTTTATTGTAAAGACAAATTGCAATTGTAAATATGCTTTAAAATTAAGGTAACAACAACAATTAGCAAGATGCATAAGAAAAAAGATGATATAGAGTCTATTTAGTGGTATTTTTTTATTTCCCTTGGATGCTATTTTAATGTCACGTACGTAGTGCAAGATCATTATTTGTCTCCGTCATTCGTATTTGAACAGTCACAAGATCACCTAATTTAGAATTTAACTTTTTTTTTATATAATAAAAATTTGATTACCTAAAAATACTATTAGAGAAAAATCTATCACGTACGATATGTCACGAACGATAACACAGGCCAACTCTCAATTTGCTTCTTTGAATTTATCAACTGATTTGGGTTATCTAGTTAATTTGGGTGAATTCAAATCTGTAATCAGTTTGTTTCTATTAGCTCTAGCTTTCATGATATAGCTTTTTTAATTTTGTCGGTCTGTGTAATTAATTGAATTTATTATAAAATCATTTAAATATTGTTTTCAATTAAGTATGATGGATTTTAAATGAAAAATGTTTGGCTTAGTGTAAGAAATTAAAAAAAATGCCTCCCAAGATTTGCAGATTTTTTCATATTTCCATATATACCTCAAAATTCCTTCTGTTTTATGTCACGTACGATATATTCTTATATTTCTGGGTATTTCAAACAACAATGATTTGAATTAATTTAATTTTTTTTAAATAAAGTACCATTTCAATGGAACATAAAGATCTAATTTTGTTTCAGTTACTCTTACTTTTGCAAACATAACTTCACCTTATAGGAGTACAAATGTCACGTACGATGACATGGAAAAGCCCATATGCATAAGTAATTATGCAAATAGGTATTCCTAAATCGAACACAATGGGAATTATACACAAAATTAATAGATTCAATAAAAATATACAAATGCAAATATTTGCTAAAAACTACTCAAATAATATAAATTCGAAAACAAAAATGAATAATAGAGCTAGAGCTAGTTTACATGCAAATTCTATTCTAAGAACAGTAATAAAAATAAGTGAAAAAAGCATAATAATGATAATAATAATTCTCAAATGGGAGATAAGATAAAAATTCTATTAGTTTAAAAGAGGCGCACAAATATACCTTTAGAGCCTTAAATATATAGAAACAATTATAAATATTCCTGTTGCCTTTTGAGAATTAAAACTATTCTATTAGAGCCCTAAACTCAGTTCTAACAAATTTGTTGAGAATATAGCAAAAATTAATTTAATTAACTTTATCAATTAGTCTAATTTTGTTAATTAAGAAACTGTGCTACTGGCCTTAGGAAAAAAATTATGTCTGACTTTATTATACTTTTTTTTGTTTGTTATTTATCTATTATTTACTACAACGTTTATTTTATTTATTTGAACATTTCATCGAAACTAGATAAATGCTAATAAAAGTTTACTACGTCAAAGTGCGTCATTTAGAAAATCATGGCCTTTAGTCGCGTAGTTAAGTTTGAATGTTTTGTTGGTGGAAATGCAAATAGATTAATTTACACAGTGAATTATAGCAAAAATGGCCCAGCTAACACATTTTGTAATTTTTCCAAGTTATTTAAAATTGAAATAAATATTAAATCAGATGTACGTACATATTTATTCTAATTACCAGCATGCCTTCTGTTCTAAAAATTTCCTAATTCATACACAATATTAAATTTGTATTTGTTTAATGATATATTCTATTCAAGGCTGATATTAATGAGAAAAACAATCAATGCATCATTTTGTTTCAGACGCCATTATAGTTTTCAAAGTTTTACATGCAATCGCTTTTTATATTATCTCTTGACATTTTAGCGTGACTTTTCTACTGGAGAGATAAGCTTAATTTCTTTTACACTCGATTTTGGTTTTGCTATTTTAATAACACATTTTTAATATCTACACACAAAGAAAAAATATGGTTGTGGTAACCATAATCGAAGAGCAACATACTATGATTGAATTGTATGATTATGTTTAAAATAATAATGGTTACCAGTTATAATTATTATGTTTAATTAAAATGTCATTCAATAATCATATATATGACTACAATTGAAATCGACAATCTTTGCTTTTTTACGGGAAATTATTGTCTTTTGCTGTAACATACACATATTGATTGTACTTACCAATTTAATTGCAATTTTTATACCAAAATTTTTTTTACATTTTCTCGTTTATTTGCAAATTTTGCTTAATTTTTCAAAATTTTTGTTCATTTTTTTGACGTCTCAAACTTTTAAAATAATAAAAATTTATTCAGCAAGAAGAAGAACAGTTGAATTCAATTTATTATTTTAAAAAATCATAGCTTGACTAATTTGTAATCATACTGTTGTCTCACTTACTATTTAATGATTATTTTTAATTTAAAATGCTTTTGAATATAATGTTATTTTTGTCAAATTATTTATTTTAAATCATACTATTTGTAAACACCACTCCCAAAATCTCCACAATTTAAATTTGATCTGGAAATTTTTAATTAATTTATTGTGAATTTTTAATACCTTGTAAGCTTTCTTTTTTTGACATGGTAATTTGTAGCTTTAACGAAACTTTATAATTGTCAAATGGCGTCCCTAAGTCGTGGCCATTTTATAATTGATCATTGTGAAATTGGCTGGACGGCAGAATACAATTCCTTACAAGAAAAGTGAACGAATTTTCTAGTGGTTTCCACACCAAAAAGTATGCCTTAATTGCTAATTTTATTGTATAATTTAAAAATATTTTTTTGTTAATAATATAGGAATTTTAATATAAATACACTCTGCGAATAAATGAAGTAATATTGAACGCTGGTGTGTTTTATTCAAGATCCTGTGGAAATTGCTCTATGGCCAATTGCCTTATCAACACTATTTTTAAATGATAATCATTTTGAAATTTTTACGAAAAGTAAACATTAAATGATACAATTAAAACAAATGCTTGATTATCGTGACAAAATATATGATGAAATGAAACAAAAATAACTATTACTTGTTTACGACAACCAAATATTGTTATAGAGACTATAATATGACCGTCGTGATCATGCCGTAACCATGGTTTTCCTTTGCGTGTAATTTTTACCAGCAAAAGCGTATCCAAAAATTAATCATCGGGTATGCGAAAAGGACCAAATTTTTTGGAAAAAACAATGATACCATACTCGGAGGAATATTTATCATTAATGTGGCACTTAATGCGCAATAATGACCATTCACGGCTTGTGAAGAGATACTAAGATAAACAAAATATAAATGTTTTAAAATAGGCAACTCAATCCCTTGATCTCAATTCAATTAAAAACTCGGGAAGTGAAGTTGAAACAAAAAATGCTGACGAATTGTGGCAAAACGTCGACACGTGCTGGAAGACTATTCCGCAATCTCTCTGCAGGCAGTTAGTTAAGAGTTCGCCAAAAAGATGAGTAAATGTTATGAAAAAACGCAACTTACCTCAAGAAATAATTGTTTTATTACAATATTGTTATCTTTATTAAATTTAAAAATAAATCAAATAATTTACTCTCATAACGAAAGTTTCAATTATGTAGCCACCACTGTATATAATTGTATTCTAACAGTAATTTCGTTTGATATCAAAATCAAATTCTCCCATTGTCTTGCAGCTAAAAATCGATTTCTGTTTCGATCATTAGAAAAAATATCACAATTGTTGCATATTGGCGCTCATATCTCAGTCCGTTTTGAATTGATTTTTTAGTTTCTCTCTGAAATAATTTTAGTGACTATATCTTAGAGTTTGCTGTAAATTATTTGAGAGGTTAAAAATTTTTACTTTTTGTGTCAAAAATGTGTGAAAGATTTTTACATATCTCAACTAAGATAGTCAGCAACGCTTTTCATCTCCTAGATTTTTTCTAAAAAGTTAATTATCATTTAGGGTGCCCCGGTGGACTAGTCAGTAGTGTGCTGGTCTGCTAGTTTGAGGGATGCGGGTTCTCTTCCCGCCAGAGACTCTGAACTGGTCAGCTTCTCTTTCTCTTCTGTTCTAACTATTTCTATTCTTATTCTATTTTTCTCTTTATTTCTATATTAAGGCGTCACAATGGATCGTAATGATATCCGGGTGAGGGTGTGAGGATAACCTTGCACCAGCCTTACCTACGTACCTACCTACCTACCTACTTACCTAATTATCACAAACGGGTATGTGCAACATATAGTAACAAGATTAAATCTATCTAAATTTACGGGAAAGAGAAAGATACTAGTGTATAGCCGACAATTCAGATTAATAAGAAAAATCAAATATCTAGGAGTAGTAGAGTGGAGAAATTTCAAAGCATTTGGACCCTTTGTAGAAGAAAAACAGGCTCAAAATGGGGCATAAGCCCAAAGATGAAACACCTACTATACACGAGCTAATTACAATCGATCGATTTACCTAGATAGTGTGGTGGACATTCTTCAAAAGAGAGTTTATATAAAACTTCTTCAAAAGATCCAAAGACAGTGCAGCAGAATATGCGGTAACATAAGAACAACATCACCAGTGACTATTAAGAATATTTTATAGATTCTGCCGATTGTCATACAGTAACAAATTATGCAGCGTTGACCTCTACTAGATGAATAGAAACGTATTCGTTCATTTAGTACGGGACCACAAAACTGATGACAAGATTGCAAATATCACAGATGATACAGATGATACAGATGATATGATAAAATTTCAACTGAAAGCGTTAGCTGCGTCACTATAATATCTGAGGAGGGAGAATAAAATGAATTTATTAGGGTAAGATATAACAAAGTACCGATCTCTATACAGATGGAACGAAGAATGGTGATCGCACGGGAAAGGGTTTCATTGACATAAGTCGAAACAGGGATAAATACTTACTAAACAACGACCAGATTACAATAGTGTTTTCAAGGCTGAGATTATCGCACTTACGGAAGGCATTAGATTAATGAAGAACAGTGACAACGAAACTTCGATTCACATCTTTACCGACAGTAAATTAGTCATCAAGACCCTAGTGAACAGAAGTTAAATTTCAAAATGTATGCAATGCAAATGTGAGATTAACTTACAAGCAAATTGTGAGCAACCAAAAATTGTAGACACCAAGCTATCACAGTATTAAATACTAACACAGTATTAAAAACCATCAACTTGGAATAGCTTAACTCTTTCAGAGGTCTGAAAATTATCTTAGGGGTTGGACGATAGATTCAAAAAAATACTGCTGTCGGTAGGTGACCCAAGTCTTGAGAAATCAAAGTAGGATTTAAAACTGTGTTGGCCAAAACATACAATATTAACTACTGTACTAACAGGTAACATGGAGCTGAAACCTCATCAAGCTCGAATAAGACTGCCGGATGGCATGGCGAGTAGAGCATTCGAATAAGAGTTTAAAACATTAAATTATTTTCATTGTCCTAAGTTTGACTGCATTAGGTAATGAAACTTTTACTTGGATACTAAGCATAATTTAGAATACAAAAGAAATTAAAATTAGAAATCCCAGAGAAATTACATTGAAGGAACTGAAATCTTGACGAAATATTTGCATTAACCAGGGATTATTTCCATACCTTAAAATATATAATATGCCACTATGAGTATAAGTGGACTTGGGCTGTTCAATGCTCTTCTTTTTCAACCCAAACAAAATCGTTTAAAAAACTACTTATGCAGAAAATGTGAGAAATAAATTTTTACTTAAAATAGCTGGCATATCTTCAACTTTTTAATGGGGGTAACAAAAGCTTAAACTTAAATTTTTCCTTAAAATCTAAAACTGAGCTAATTTTATAAGTATTTTAAATATAAAAAGATAATTTTTTTCACATTCTGGGTGGTCTAGTAGGCCAATGCCCGAATTAGTATATTTTAAGCGTAGATTATGAAAGAAATTTTAATTTGAAAAATCTATTATTTTCCTAGAAAACAATTTCCTTTTCTAATTTCTCTAATAGCAGAAGTTTCATTTTATTCCCAAACCAAACATGTAATCAACAGTTGGTGTTTCTCCCTGTCATATCAATTCCTCAAATAAATCATATAAAATGACGCAACATGTGGATTTATTTATAATTTGTTGTGCACGTTTAAAGGCATAACCAAACGACCATTAACAAAAAACTTCATTTTATAAAGAAAACAAACAGTTTAACACTATTAAGGACACACCTGCCACTAACCTTATCTTCTTCTTTTATACATAAAAACTTTTAAAACAATAAAACTTTTATTTAACCCAATTCCTTAATACACACAAGAGAAATTAATTTTGTCATTTAAAACAATTTTTCTAAAAATATTAAAAAAAAAACTTTAATTGTTGTTAATTGTCTAGCATGAGCAATATTTCATCAAAACCAACGTCATCAAGAGAAACAAAAACTAACTGACAGCCAACAAGGGTAATATTAATAGTTTTTAATAAAAATTTTAAAAACACAACCGTCAAAACTTTAATTTTATCTCTTTTTTTTGTTGTTTAATTTCTTTGTTTTTGTATGTGGCAAAGAGCTACTGTTACAAGATTAGAAGAGATGAAAATAGTTCAAATTATTTGCTTAACTGAGTAGAAAGAAAATAACTTTAATATGTTCGTATGTACGACACATGAATTTCCCTTTCCAAAATCCCTTTAATGTTGGCTACATACATAGTATATTGCTTTTAAACAAGATTATAATTTCCTTTTTTTTCACATTATTTTCTTGTGTTAGTTAGGGATTTTAGTGAAACTGACAGTCAATTAAGTAAATTAATATTAAGAACTATAAAAGAAATAACTATTGTGTGTAAAAGAGAAGAAGAAAGCAAAGTAAAAATAAATGGGTTGTTTAACAGAATAATTAATGGGGTATGTTATCCAGGCGAAGTTTTCACGCCTGGCTGTTATTGACAATCCGAGGTATGCAGATGTTACCAATACCTCCAAAGACTCCTGTACCTCATACAAAAGGAGAAAGAAAGTTCAAGTGCTGATGTAGGGCATGAGTCAAGTGAAGTCGGTTAAAACTCACCATCGCACAATCATAAAGAATGAATTTGTGCACAGTAAGGATAAAGACAGTGACATAAGTATCTTTACTAATGAGTCATAGAAGAATGTTTGAACTCGAACTTAGAAGATCAGGCTGCGGTAAACTAAGAATCATAGGTAGGCACTCACTTAATGTTAATTCTATGGTGAACCTCAGTCTATTTAAGATGCTAGAAATAACGAAAGACTATGCGATTCGGATTGTCTCCAATATGAAATTAGTTTTTTAGTTCATATAAAACGCAAGTAGTGGGGCAGGACTCAGTAAAGGAAGGAACTTTTAATGGCACTTTCTACTAGTTACGGTGCCCTGGTTGGCTAGCCAGTAGTATGCTGGTCTGCTAGTTTGGGGGTTGCGGGTTCGATTCCCTTCAGGTATAAAAAAGGGATAAATATAATGGACCCAAGTAAAGGGCACAACAGCTGCCTATGCTACCTACCTAGCTACCTATCTCTACTAGGAACCGAAGGGGTTTTAAAACGGAACCGCAATACTAGTCGTCTGCTTGGATATTCCGCCAACACACACATACGTTTATAAGAGGGGTATAGTAAAAGTACATTAGAATATAAAGGGTTCGCATTCTAATGTTTTTTTTTTCAACTATTGCTTATTTCATGGCTGATTTAACAAATTATTAGTTTTATCCTTTCGCTGAACGAATATGGTTGTGTATACGCTTGAACAACGCTGGGAAATATTGCGACTTTACTTTGGCCGGTTTTGCCAAAATAAATCATCTTTTCAGATGAAGCTTATTTCGATCTTGGCAGGTATGTAAACAAGCAAACTTGTCGCATTTGGGGCACAGAAAACCCGCACGCATACAGTAAAAAGCCGATATACCCAAAACGAGTCACTATTTGGTGCGGATTTTATTCCAGAGGCAAAATTGGGCCATTTATCCTCAAAAATGAGCAAGGTGTGGCCGTAGTCAATGGCGATCGTTATCGGGCTATATTGAACTAATTTTTGTTTACAAAAATTGAAGAGAAGGATATTGGAAAAATTTGGTTTCAACAGGACGGCGCTACGTGCCACACAGCTGAAGCTACACTTTTTTTTACAGCATTTTCAAAAAAAAAAGTTACTTGGTTATTTGGAGAGCCCTTTATATTTAGTTGTTCATTCATAAGGTGGTTTAGCACGTAGTGTTTTATAAAGTTTTGGATATGGTGTAACTAATACTTCAGTCTATATTCTAGACTTTACTAAATACCAGATCATGTCTGTAGACCATATATATGCAACATATTATACAAAAACATTCGAAGATCGTACTTTGTTGTTAGAACATAATGTTAGAACTTATTTATCTATGCTAAAAATGTTACAACCGTATTAACTTCCCCAACCCTGTATACAACATCTTATGTCACTGACGCCATTTTATTAAAACACTGCTTTACGTGCTTGTGTGTTCTCTTCACTGTCACTCTATTAGCAATAACAGGGAGCGGAAGCCCCAAATTTCAGTTGCTTTATTTCAGTGTTAAGGAGAATACAAATTATACACACGTAACGAGTTTACAAGAAACTATTTTTTAATCGCTCTTATTAACAAAAAAATTATCAGAAATTTTTTTAGTTGCTTTCCTTTTTATAGAACTTATTTTTGTTTACACGTTGTGGTGTAACAGACCAGAGTATTTTGCTAGAAGTAAATCTGCAGCTCCTAGACTGGCAGACTAGCGCACTACTAAATACTCCGCCGGTTAGCATTCTTTATTGACATGAGGTTAGTATAGCTTAGCGAAACACTATGATAGGACTCAAGCTCGAGCAATTTTTAAAATTTTGCTCAAAGTTATATCAAAACAAAATAATAGAAATATTTTGTATTATTTTTATTTCATTTATTTATTCAACACAGCAATACAAAGCCTTCTAGGCCAAATTATAAATATCTATAACTAAGTAATAAAGAACCTAAATTACTAAATTTAATTTGTTCATGAATTCATATAAAAAAAAAACCAAAGGTTATTAAAAAAAATAATTAAAATAATTTAAACAAAAAATAAGCAGCAAAAATTGGTAAATAGTCCAAGTTAGCTGGAATTCAATTAAAAACTTAGATATAATATCATAATCCCAACTAGGTAGCATATATACATATATTTAATGGGACACACTGGTCAGTCATGAGACTCAATTTTATGTCAATAAACAAAATTGTTGCATTTGGTGTGAAAAAAAATATTTTATTACAAGCAATCATTCTGTGGTGTGATTTCCATACAAAACTTTAAATAACCAGTTATTGGAAAAAGTCGGTTCAAGGAAATGCATATCTCCCAGTACAAGAAATGAACAATAAGATATTATGCGCAACTTTTTAGAAAACATTTGTATATACAGAAACCATTCTAAAATAAATAAATCTTAAAAATTAATTAAAGGATACTTATACCTGTCATATATATCCTTTTTTTAATTACTTTTTTTATTAATGTTTATTTAAAAACTTAGTAATATATTTACAATAATCATATTACACCTTAGCGCCGAATTGGCTTTATAGACGATAAAAGGCAACAATTTATTTATTCAAAACATAGAAGAAAAAAAATAAAATTAAAATATTGAAATTTGTTTAGGCACATATAAATATATTTTTTTAATCGTATATACATATATTTAATTTAGGATGCCAGAAGTATTTCTATATTTTCTAACAAATATTGTTTTTATTTAATGTTAAACGTTGATAACACCGAAATTTTTTTCTAACTTTCTGGTAAACCATTATATTCACTCGGACCACTGAAGCTAATACATTGCACAAAAGTTATAAAAATATCCCATTCTCATATACAGCTTGTTAGCTAATTAATATTACTCATACGCTGATAGGAAGTAGTGCAAAGCGAATTAGATTTTCAATTATGTAAAAGCATTAATTTTAAATGACTTCCTTAATGCGAAATAATTTGTCATAAATGAGGTGCTTAAAAATGAATGCAAAATATCTTAAACAATTCATGCAAACAAACAAAATTAACTTATGAAACATCGCATGCTTTTCACCAAAAATGTTCTATGCACTTACTAGAATGGAGTGCAGTTTATTAATATATTCATATAAACTATTCCATCGGCTAGCATTTTCTGTTAACTTAAGGTGAGCAATTTTTAAAATTTATTCAAAGTGATATCAATACAAAATGTTAACAATATTCTATATTAGTCATGAGACTAACTTTTAATTTCATCTGTACATCAACAAACAAAACTATAGCATTTGGAGTGAAGAAAATCAACAAAATATTAACTTTACATCAACAAACAATCGCTGTAGTTTCTATACAAAAATCAGAATAATGGAGCTGTTAAGGAATAACTAACGCATGTTTCCCAGTACAAAAAAATAAGATATTTTTCACAACTTATAGAAAACATTCGAAACTTAGAAATTCGTAGAAATTCTTTTTATGCAGAAAGTATTCTCACATAAATATATTTTTTAAATTAATGCAAGGATACTTGTACCTGTATACTCTTTTTATGAAAAATGTAAGAAATTTGCGATAAAAGCTCACAATTTATATTTGACTTAGTTACACAACAGCTTGTAAGCTCATTAATATTACTCGTACGCTGATAGGAATTTTCTTCAAGTTTTAAAAAAACCCAGCAAAAAAATTAGAAGTAGTGCAAGGCGAATTACATTTTTAATTGTGTAAAACCATTTATTATAAATGAATTCCTTAATGTAAAATAATTTGTCATAAATGAGGTGCTTTAAAATGAATGCAACATCATGCACAATATCTTAAACAATTCATTTAAACATAATCAAGTTAAGAAACATTGTATGCTTTTCACCAAATATGCATAAGTTCTATGCACTTAACAGAATGGAGTGTATTCACTTAAATTTAATTACTTTGTTACAAGTTAAAGAAACTCACTTTTTTGACATAGATTTTTTTTCTGGGAACATAATAAATTTTACAGTTGAACTACATGTTTTTTTCTATTTTTTTTAAGGAAACAACACAAACAAAGATAAACAAGAACAGCATTAGTCGTAAGTACTGAAGTCGAGAAACCTTGTCAGGTTTCTTTAAATTACAGCAACATTATCAGAGAAGCCGAAATGTACCTAGAATTTATTTACCTCAGAAGAAATTTTTCTTAAAGGACCAAAGTTAATGTAGTTTGATCTATGAAATTTTTTATATAACATTTTATAAGATCTTACCTGCCTGTTGTGAACATTGATATAAATACATATTTTACCTTAAAGATATGTAGAATTAATTTTACCTTGAAATAGATTCAGGAAAATGCAATATTGGAAACAATTCTTCGGCCTTGTAATGTTGGAAGAGCAATAAGTGATTAATTAAAATCGATACAACGGTAAGTTTATATTAGCATTCCAATGAAGCTTACAAAGGCAGAACGGCAAAAATTGTTTTTAGACTTACTTAAGTTTTTGAATAAAAACATCATATTGGGAATCCCTAATTGCTTATCTGTATTCAGTTAGACGATTTACCAATGACTTGAAAAAATTTTTGTTTTATAAGTATCAAGTAATTCTTTTGCCTTAAGCTTTAGGAAATTTTATACCCCATTAGCTTTATTTGTTTTTCTAATTACGTGTGAGCTAAAATTTATTTTCATATCAAAGAGAATTCCAAGATCCAAAAACGAATCAATACTTAGAGTCATTCAGAAACTAAAATTTCGATAATTGTCCTCATCTTTTGTAATCCATGAATAAAGTTTAACTCCTCAGCAAACATTAAAATATTAAATGACCCTTAGAAGATCGATTATAAGCAATAAAGTGGAACTGAAGAAGTTACTTCAATATATTTTGCTAAACAGTCACATTTTCTCCAATCCATTAACTAAGAACTAACTAACTCTATTTTAAAACGTTAACCGGACATCCTTCAATATTAAGCTTCACCAACAATAAATCATACTTAGCCTTGTCAAAAGCTATACTAAAGTCAGTATGAACTTCACCGGTTCCATTATCATTACAAAATCCTGTTTTAATATAGGACGCTAGTTTTATTAGATTTGTGAGTGTAGATATTTATTTGCAAAAACTATTGTGCACTGAAGAAATAATTGTTGATACCTTGTTAGTCGCCGGAAATTCGAGAGGATGAATGAGGCCTCATGTCACAAAGCCAGTGTAGCCATCGATATTTCACTTACTGTTTTTTAAAGTCAAAGAATCAGCTGAAATTTTTATGTCAATTGTCCGCCTTAGAGCTGTGATGTGGGCATCCATTAAAGAACAAATGTTACGTAAGCTATTCGGAGACAGTTGAAGCATTTATGCATTAAAGTATCGTTGCCAATAAATTATTCAAGCCGAAACAGTTTGAAAATGTACTGAAAAATTGGCTTGACCAGATGAGATACAGCCTATCCAGTCGTGGTAGCCAATCTTTCAATCTTTCCAAAAAATCTTGCCATAAATTTTGAAGAATCACTTATTTTTGTATATCCGATTCAAACAAATGTTAAATACTTTTAACTCAAACTTTAAATAGAGGGTGTGTCACTTTAGATTTTAATTGTGTTTTCTTTTCTGACGTAAATGTTGCATTAATTCTGTCCTATGCCTTTTTTTCTGTTCTTTTCTTAAAAAGTAATAATGTTGCCATAAAACTGAGAAAAAATGTTACATGTCGTACCTCGAATTAAATCAAAGGGTTAGAATATTGTACTCTATGACAGCTGATATTAAAAACGAGAATTCAGTTGTTCTAGTGGTTAAAAATAATTTTTGGTCCCAAATTATTAAAATGGAATCAAGCAATGCAGTTTTTCATAAGAATATAGCTATCATGTAAAAAAGCTAAAAATTTCTGTTCTGTTCTGCTGATCATAAATGTGGCAATTTGTTAGGTTGCAGGTGACCTCTGAAAAGTTTTTCACAAAAGTTTTGTTAGAAAATAAAACACCATAAATCTAAAATATTTCTTATGAAACGCATTACTGTGGGCGGGCGAATTCAAGTGCCTTAACAAATGATCACGATTAAAACGTTTTGCTCAATGGTGAGTAGTTAGGTTAGGTTAGGTAGAACAGGCAGCTGTTGTACAGCTCACTTGGGTCCATTATATTGATCCCTTTGTGATGCCTGAATAGAAGTCCAGAGTCTCCGGAGGGAATCGAACCCGCAACCCCCAAACTAGCAGAACAGCACACTGCTGACTAGTCCATCGGGGCACCCCGGGGCTGAGTATTTGCTTTATTACTTAGTTTAAGGACGCATAACTTGAAACCATTTAAACAACCAAACATTAAACAAAATGAATCTGCTAATTGGTCAGCTCACTGGCTACGATTACACGATATTTATGTAAAGTCGCTTGCCTTTGCTGAAAAACCAGTAACAAGTAGTTACTTTAAAGTCCGCATATACAGTATTTTTGTTCTATTGCTGTAAGGGGGTATACAAACAAATTGTTATATTAAACATTTTTTTCGTATTTTATTTTAATTTAAAAATTGCCGCTTTTAACCAAAATACCCTTCACCTCTTAAAATATTTAGTTTTTATTTCATGTGTTGCCGAGACAGTTGTGTTTCATTACTATCTTTTATATTTTGAATAAAATAAAACAAAATTTCTTTAACAAGCTGCATAATGAAGCCTCTGGGATAAGTTAATTTAAATTTTCTACAAATGTTTGCATTAAGTTTGTTAAAAGAATTTTTTTTTTAAATGTCAGTCAAAGGAAAGGATCAAGCAACTCTTGAGCTTATTTACTGTTACAAAAAGAAAAACTTAAATATACTAAAAGGGTTTTAAGCACCTGCAGAAGCACAAACTGAATATATAGGTCAAATCTAGAAATATTTGGTTAGTTTAAAATATATGAATGAATTTTTTTAATGGCACTTAAATCTTAGGATAATCCTTTTTTTCTAAAGGCATAACGCTGGTCAAAAAAAAAGGAAATGAAATGTACAACCTCTCTCAAACATAAACTATCACACAAAAGGCAAAAAGGAAATCAATAGAAATATAAATATAAATAAACTTAAATAAAGTTGTATTTCTTTTGCAGTTCTTTTAGACGTTTAAAGAAACTTAAAAATTCCAATACACGGCTAAACATAACAGTGATGCAAAATAAGTTTTAAATTTTATTTCTTTAAATATGAATATGAAAATACTTGACAAGTATTCAATCTAAAAAATAAATTCCTTTAAATGTCTGGTTTTTCATTATGTGTTCTCTTTACATCTGCGAATAAATTGTCCTTTTTATTTAAAACTTTCTTTGTGGTTTCTGCTTAAAGTTAAAGAATCACGAAACCCAAAAAAACAAAGTATACTTATGTGGCCTCAGGGCCGAGTTAAATTGGCTCTATAAAAACTAAACACACACTCATGTACATGTGTGTTTGCGTAAAAGGATATAAATGTATTTATAATGTTTTACATGCTTTAAGCTCTATCTCTCTCTCTCTCTCTTTCTATCGCTTTCGTTTAATGTCATCATACTTTTTATTCTGCTGGTCGGAGGAAACTCCAAACATCTTACATAGTTTCGTGATAAAACTATACTTTTGTTGTGTATTTAAGTTTGAATGCCTGTCTTTTAGTGCTACGTACAACTAATGTATTTCCAAACCTTAATGACCTTGATTTTTGTCCTCAAACTTTCGCAGAAGCCTAAAATAGTCAATGCGGATAAAATAGAATTGATTGGAAAAATATAAAAATGTATTGTTTTCTGTAAAAAAAAAATTCTCTGAAATTGTTTGTTATTTACATAAGATTTTCCAAATACTCCACGTATGGAGTAGCACACGTTTACTTTCCTTGCAAACATATTATTTTCTGGCTTTCAAATGTGTTTATTAGGGTTTCTTTTATTGTCAGCTATTTTGTACCCTCTACACAGTGTAGGGTAAAATAGGTTTGTCATTCCGTGTGAAATTTTTACAATTTTTATTTCCGAATCCATTAAGTATATAGTTTCTGAAAGCTTATGAATAGAGGAGTCGATTAAGCTCTGTCAGTCTGCCCGTCGGCCCGTGTATATGTTTAAATCAACTTTTTAAATCCCCCCGACATCGCCTGGACCGGCGTGTGGTATTAAAATATCAGAAATATTCGGGAGCGGATCGGTACTAGAAATCATAAAAATCGGTACATAAACAACTGAGATGTGAGCGAAAAAACCACGACAACCTCGGTTTTTTCACAATAACAACATACAATACATACATATAAACGTGGTTACTGGTTAGAGTGAATGCCAGCTAAGCCAAGAAAAAATTTTTTAATTTTTTTTTTTTTAATTTTTTTTTTTTGTTTTTTTTTTTTTATTATTTTTAGTTTTTCTTTTATTATTTTTATTTTAAATGTAATTTTTTTAATCTTTTTTTTTATGTTCATTTTTTTATCTTTTTTTTAATTTGATATTAAGAGCCTTTGTGACTAAGTTGTTTGGTCATGTCACTGATACCAGTTGCATGATTGAACAGCACGTTTAAATGATAAAACTTTTATTATTAACCTGAGTATATGTTAGTAGAAGTGTGATTCATTTTATAATACTTAGAAGACGTTTCTTCAACGCTGAAATTTGGGGCAGTAAAGTAAGAAGGCAGTAAGCCAAGAGCTGTACGTTAAATGAACGATGTTGCACAAAAAGGTATTCAGAAGAATTCGACGGTGTAAGTTCTCTGAGTTGATTAAAAATTTAAAATTTTGCAAAATTAAGAATGAAAATTGTTCCCATAAAACTTGAACATAAACTCCTGCAAGAAATAACTGGCCCAGCAGCTCAAAGTTAGTATTGAAACACAACCTCATTGGACAACTCAAAGCTAACTGATTTTTGTTCGTTTTCCTACTTCTTTTAAACTGACATCAGTGAGGCCATTATTAATAACTGCATGCGCTACAAACTAGTAATAACTAATAGACTATGGGCCATTTGTTATGATGATGTGTGAACGTCGTACAACTTTTAGCAGAAAAGCACTGCGTGACATAAAGCAAACGCCCATTCGTTCTTATAAGCAGCATAGAGCCTTAACAAAATCATTCCATCTAAATGTGTAGCGATGTTTTTTACTTCATTCCAGATAGTTTGCATACTTGACGGTTTCAATTTGTCTTCACTATGTATGAGCCGTTTGAGCTTTTCTACAGCTGGTTAGAGTGAATGCCAGCTAAGCCAAGAAAAAATTTTTTAATTTTTTTTTTTTAATTTTTTTTTTTTGTTTTTTTTTTTTTATTATTTTTAGTTTTTCTTTTATTATTTTTATTTTAAATGTAATTTTTTTAATCTTTTTTTTTATGTTCATTTTTTTATCTTTTTTTTAATTTTTTTAATATTTTTTTTTGGTTTTTTTTTTTAAATATACATACGTATACTCAATTTGTAATTATACAATGAGATGTTTTTAAATATGTATGTTTTTAATATGCATGTACGTATTTCATATGAAATGAATGGTGATACAAACAATTGTTGTACACGTTGTGAAGGGTATATAAGATTCGGCACGGCCGAATACATCACTCTTACTTGTTTCATTTCGATTTAGCTTATCTAAGTTTGTCTGTTGTATTCTCTATTAGTTTTTGTTATGTCTTACTAAGAATTTTTTATGTTGCGGCTTTATATGTGTGTAACTCACTTTAGATTGCTCTTAAGTTTAATGGAAACCGCATTATAATAGGATTTCAATTCGATGGTGAACTTCTATTTAAAGTCAAGGTATTAATGGGATTTTCTGTAAAACCGGGTTGATATTAAGAGCCTTTGTGACTAAGTTGTTTGGTCATGTCACTGATACCAGTTGCATGATTGAACAGCACGTTTAAATGATAAAACTTTTATTATTAACCTGAGTATATGTTAGTAGAAGTGTGATTCATTTTATAATACTTAGAAGACGTTTCTTCAACGCTGAAATTTGGGGCAGTAAAGTAAGAAGGCAGTAAGCCAAGAGCTGTACGTTAAATGAACGATGTTGCACAAAAAGGTATTCAGAAGAATTCGACGGTGTAAGTTCTCTGAGTTGATTAAAAATTTAAAATTTTGCAAAATTAAGAATGAAAATTGTTCCCATAAAACTTGAACATAAACTCCTGCAAGAAATAACTGGCCCAGCAGCTCAAAGTTAGTATTGAAACACAACCTCATTGGACAACTCAAAGCTAACTGATTTTTGTTCGTTTTCCTACTTCTTTTAAACTGACATCAGTGAGGCCATTATTAATAACTGCATGCGCTACAAACTAGTAATAACTAATAGACTATGGGCCATTTGTTATGATGATGTGTGAACGTCGTACAACTTTTAGCAGAAAAGCACTGCGTGACATAAAGCAAACGCCCATTCGTTCTTATAAGCAGCATAGAGCCTTAACAAAATCATTCCATCTAAATGTGTAGCGATGTTTTTTACTTCATTCCAGATAGTTTGCATACTTGACGGTTTCAATTTGTCTTCACTATGTATGAGCCGTTTGAGCTTTTCTACAGCTGCCTTAAGGATTCCACTCGATAGCTTTTCTGACTATATCGTGACCGATTTGCCTATGGTGTGACGAACTCAATTTCATTTTCGCTTGTGGGAATGCTTTTATGCCATTGTTTGTTATTTGATATGTTTAGTTTTTCTAAATCATTTTACAAAAAAAACTTGCAGAGCATCACGAGGGGCCGCATTCCACGTTACGCATCCTTATACTAATGTTATCCGGACACTGTAGTTGAAGATGTTTTGTTTAACATGGTGACAGCAAGTTTAAGAGTTCCATATATTCTTAGGTTGGCCATATGGTTGAGTTGCCTTTCCTATGTGCTCCCGTACCGTATTTTCTTTTTTCTATGTTTATTCGCATTACTTTGGTTTTGCCAAATTTTATTCTTAAGACGCATAATTTAAAGGAATATCAAGTTCTCTTGAATTAACGAATTTAAAAATAAAACTTTACTAAATAGATTTTTCTGAAATAACAAGTCAATACACTGTGCTATAAGCGGCCATCTGCTGCTGTCCTTAAAACCAATCTAGCCCTGAACATCATAGAAATGAAATCGTATGTAGGCGACAAAAATCGCTTCGAACATATGAACGATATATCATGTTTCCTTTCATAAGACCATACATGCATTGGTCTTACCACATAAAAAATAAGACTGTTCTACTCTATTTTATATCTTCGTGCAAGGAGATGCTGACCAGTGTCGCCTTGCAGTATTTTCAGTACGAGGTATAGAGGTATTGTCAATATCTCTGATTAGAGCCATAACTTGGGACAGTTAAACTCTTGTCAAAGAATTTTATGAAGGCTTACCAGAGATCTATTTAGTACCTTGAGAAGCAGTATGCCCTTCTTACTTGTTCTAGACTATTTTTGTGTTAGGTTTCTTCGAAGTACACGTGGTAGCTTTGGTTAATTCTTATATCTATTCATGCTCGATTTTGTGTAGGACTGCAGGCAACTAAAAATATTTTTCTGTGATGTTGCCTTATAAGCATAAGTATACAATGATGGTTTAATGAGTGACTCTTAAAGAGATGTTGAAACTGCCAACTTTGCGAAACCATTAACGTCATAGAGTGTTGTTGCCCTCTAACATAAATAGTTAACAGGTGACCTGTTTGGCTGCCTTTAGACCGAAAGTTTGATTATGTCCTTAATCAACGCCAAAATAAAAAAAAATGGGGTTTAGATATTTCCAGTGCCTAGACATAAATTAATATATAAAGAATTGACACCAAGCGCAAATTAACCTCGTGGTAAAACCACCATCAGATTATAGTACTCGCTGCAAGCGTTGACGCTAATCAAGCCACACACAGTATATTTGAACATCAACCCATGATTTAAGAAAACACTTTATAAAGAAGAACATTTCAGAAAAAAGGCAGCTGTAATAATAAAGGAATTTGATTGAAAAAACTGGTTTTGCAAATAAGATAAAACCACAGGAGAATAATTGATAAATGTATCAGTCAAGAGCATAAGTGTGGACATATCTACCATCTACACTTTACGCACAATACATTTTATTTAATGTCTTACCACCCACGGTTATTTGTTTTTAAACTCATAAAAATCTAATTAACTTTCTACTTTACAATTTTCTTCTCAATTTTATTCTAACATTTTTATTTACTGCCATAAAAAAGCATTTAATAACACATCTATTGCTCTTTTGACCTAATAATGAAGTCTTTTGTATTTGCTTTTCAGACCATTAAAAAGGGAAAAAAGCGAAAA
The DNA here is from genome assembly GCA_941918925.1 of Phyto melanocephala. NCBI lineage: Eukaryota > Metazoa > Arthropoda > Insecta > Diptera > Rhinophoridae > Phyto > Phyto melanocephala. The sequence goes on along the minus strand of OW799234.1, from coordinate 126,993,138 downwards.
ATTAAAACAGCTCATAATTTTTAATTAGTTGTTTCTGTTTTCAACTTGTTCACATCCAACTCTTTAATTTTTGAATCACGATTTTTTTTTTTTTTTCGTTGTATTTTTTGGCAAACATCTTGTGTACATTTAATTTAATCGTTTTTTTATACGGTATTTGGCTCTTTTCTATTTAATAATAATTTTGTTTTCTTTTTAATGATTTTTCAAATCTCCGTGTGGTGAGGATCTTCCATTATTTCAGACTTTTTTTTACCTTTATTTTCGTTTAATGCAAGGAAGTCGTAAAAGTATTTTTTGACTGTCATAATCTTAAAAATATTCATAATTTAAAAATTTATAAACAGATTTAATTCTATTTAATAGCATTATTTATTAGCGTGTGAATACCACTTCGGGTATGTGTGTGCATTAATAAAGACAGAATATTATTAAAAATTATTGGGGCCACTTATTTCGGTTTTATTTTAATTTATATACAAGAATTTTGTACACATAAATTTCGGTCGCACTCAAGGAGCCTGTTTAAATTAAATAAGAAAATTCCTATACATCTATTTGTCCGTGTGTTTATAAGTCAAAATAAATTTCGTAAAGACTTCGCATATCGTAAGAGCTCAATTATGGTATCAATGTATCAGACATCCTTTCAGCAATAGTTATTTAAAAAAACATTAATGTTTATAACTCTTACTAGTTTGTTAGGAAGAATAATCCTATTCTACCTTGTTAATTCCTATGTCAATATTAATGTGTATTTCAGTGTCCATGCTAATGTTCATGTCAATGTCCATGCAAAGTCTATGTAAATGTCCATAATAATGTCTATGTTAATGTCTGGAACTTTCGGGATTTTCATTATAAATGCGAGAAAGTTGTAATAACTATCTAACCTCAAATTATAATCACTAACATAAAATACAGAAAATTTCTTTATAAATCTGCTTTAGTCTGTTCATCTATTAAATAAAATATCGATATTAATGTCTGTTAATGTTAATGGATGTTTGTAAATCTGCTTTAATCTTTTCACTTATTAAAAAAATATCTATATTAATGTCTATGTCAATGTTAATGCATGTGTTGATGTCATTGTCGATCTTATTGTCAATGTATGTTAATAATCATGTCATTGTCTACGATAATGTCTTTATTCATATCTATATCCAAGTCAATGTCTATATCCATGCCTATGTCAATGTCCGTCAATATTATGTGCATGTCAATGCAAATGTCTATGTCAATTTTCATGACCATGGTTCATGCTCGTATTCATGACATAGACAATATTGTTGTCCTTGTCAATGTTTATGTCTATGTCAATATTCATGCCACTTGTTCATTGTAATGTTTATGCCCATGTTTATGTATATGTATACATACATTTCCATGTCTATGACCATGTCTATGTCCTTGTTTATGTCCATGTCTATGATCATGTCAATGTCCATGTCTGTATCCATGTCTATGTCCATTTTAATTAAATGTCCATGTTAATGCCCATGTATATACCCATGTTAATGGCCATGTAAATGTTTATGACCATATCTATGTCCATTTCAAACTTAATATCTATCTTCATGTCTATATCCTCATTGATGTTCATTTGCATGTTAATATCTAAGCTAAAGTTCATGCCAATATATATATCTATGTTATAACATTGCAAATTTCTCTTTCGGTGTCGATATCCATGCCAATGTTAATGTATATGTCAATGTCAATGTCTATGTTAATGTCCATATTTATTTATTTTTTTTTTCAAAATTATTTTTACTGGTAAGGATTTCAACTTAGATAATAAAACGTACTAACCATTATTTTTGCAAGATTTTTGTCCATAGAGAAGTAATATAAATTCAAGAAAAAGCGTTATTTTGGGGTAGATGTTTATTTGTACATTTTGATTTATAACTTCTTTTGTGATACAGGGATTTGAGAAGATTTCAAGGAAACATATTTCTCATAAAATGAACTTCTGCAATTTTATCACTCTACATAATTGCGTTTGAGGGCATTCGCATTTTTCAATATCAATTTATTTTTGGGTATAAAAATGGCACTACAATTTCTTAAAATTTCGAAATATTGACATAAGATGTATAAACGGTTATATATCATCATGCAATGACTAATAAGGCATTTTCTTGATCTATGCATCATTGACTGCAGAAGTAAATATTCAGTCGCTATATTATTTAAATAAATCCCAACATTTTATGCAACCGGATTTTAATTGAACAAGTCTTTACAATTAAGATGATGACTCGAAAAATATTTTAAAGATGGTTTAATTACCTACCTGTTGTTCAATTAAACATTTAACATAATTTTTAAATTAAAATCTTAAGTATTAAATAAGATGGTAATTAAACTGAATTTTCAACGAAAAATGATTTAATTAAATTTAAGTTAAAGTAATTCAGAAGTACAATGAAATAGCGATACACCTGCCACCATCAGAAGAGTGTACCTTACTTATGGGGATTTTTGTATTAAATTTGAAATAAGGAGTAACCAAACCCTAACCCGCAGTTATAATCTTTATAAATCCTCTTTTAGACCATTCATTTATTTAATATTAAAGAGTGCAGTGTTTTATAAAATTTTCTATTTAATTGATGTACATCATACCAAGTTTAAAATTAAGTAGACACAGAGACCATTTCTAAATTAATAGGATAAAAGCACTTATGTTAAAAATATACTGAGAAAACTTAAATCTTACCAAAACATTGCCAATTATTACAAATTAGTTTCTCAATTTTAGCGCGAAAGATCCCTAGGTTTCTCTAACATAAAACTTAACTATCATAAAAATGTATTTTTTGTCATTTCTGTGTTCTTGTACGATCATCATTTACTTTTAATCAGTTCACTCATTTACCACCAAATGAAATTTTACCAAAGCAAATCATACCTCGGCATTTAAAATACGTCACCAAATTTCGAAAATATTATATTTACAGATAAATCAAAGCAATAAAATAATTCTTAAACCAAATGAAACGACAATTATAATCAAAAGTGTCTACTTTAATATTTAAGTGTAATTAAGATTGATTATAGACCAAAAACACAACGAAACGAAAACGTTGAATTATCAAGACAAATTATTTTATTTATTTACTTTTTTAATGTATAAAATTTTGGCACTTAAGTGCGTAAAAGTAATTATTCCACGTAACAAACTGTCCACCCCTAAAAGTCTGCAACAACTAACTAATTACACATAATTAGTATACATTTAGGGAAATTTTTAATTGTTTTCTCAACAAAACAACAAAACAAATGTTTATGTGAGACCGCAATTTCTTAAAATTAATATTTAATTTAATTTATACAACCTACTGGCACTTTAAAATAGGGACAACTATTAAGTGGCCATGAAATATTAATAAATCAGAAGATTCAGCAAAAATGTCCTTTAAAAAGAGAAGCTACTTACTTAGAGATCAAATTCAACAATTAAAATTGTAAACCCTAAATCTAAAACTTTATAATTGTTAAACCCATGACTTACCCCTCACCCCACATGATACACATAAAATATTTAATTTTTCTTTTTTTTTTTCTTGAAATTCCGAAGTCAAACACTAGTCGAGTCGAGAATTTTTGATACGTTCTTTATTAAGTAATCCTTTGCAGTAACTTTGTAAAAACTCTATCATGAAGATGATCTATTTATATTAAATTTGCATGCATAAATTATTTTGCGATTAAAAAAAACAACGAAAATTGTCAAAACGCGACTCCTTACGTTCAGCAACAACAGCCGAAACAGAAGCAAATACTTCCGTCTACCAGATCACAATACCATTATCCAGGCTGAGATCATGGCGATTACGGCAGGAATTAAATGAATAAAGGAAACGAATAGCGAAGCCCTGATTCGTATCTTTACGGATAGCCAATCAGTGATTAAGAAATTGAGAAAGGAGAAAGTTGAATACCGGAACGTTTTGAAATGCAAGAGCGAGATAAGCTCATATGCAAATTGTGAGCATCTGGAGATAATATGGATACCAAGCCATCACAGGCTGATTGGAAACGAAAACGCCGACAAATTATCCAAAACGGGAGCTCTTCTGAGTACTAAACTTTGGAGAACGCCAAACCCCTTAAACGATTCAAGGATGAACTTAAATGTTGGGCGACGGAGAAACATGCCAGAAAGTGGCAAGGCTCTGATGTCGGTAAAGTGACAAAAATACTATGGGGTGAACCAAATCTTGGGAAATCAAAGGAAATTCTGAGTTTAAGTATACCAATACTTAGGAGACTAACCAGTATGATCACAGGTATTACGGAGTTGAGAACCCATCTAGCTCGCATGAAATTGTCTGAGGAAACGATATGTAGAGCATACGAGGAAGAGGAAGAGACTGTGATACACTATCTCTGTCATTGTCCTACGTTTGGGCATATTAGACGCGAGAATTTTACAGTAGATACTATGCCGAATTTGGAGTACCTGGGGAACTCGAACTGGAAATCCATAAGGAATTACATTGAGGGGACTGAGTTCTTGAACTAGTCCGAAATTTAGTTATGCGAAATTATGATTATGGTTTTTGTTTGGGAATTCCGTTTCTCACATGGAGCGCACAACATGCCAACTGGGCATAAGTGTACACCTGTCATAAGTTTGAGCTTTTAATGCCCCTCCTTTTCAACCTAACCTAATGTTCAGCAACAGAAAAAAATTAACAGAGTTATCCCAGTACTTTCTTCATTAAAGTTTTATGATTTTAATTTTTGGAAATTAGACTTATATATGACATTACATTTTAAGTACTTAAAAGTAGTAGGAACTAAGATCTGGTAGGTAAAAGCAAAAAAGGCTACTTGACATCAATGCCATAAAAAATGAAACATGGTTGTTTTAAAGGTAAGACTATCTATATACAATACTATAAGATCTGATCGTAAATAGAAAAGATATAACGAAAAGTGGCGACACCTTCATTAAGCAAAAAAAAATTTTTATTTTGTCGAAACTGTCCAACAAAAATATTTTAAACCAGCAAAATATTCGCTTGCCAAAGCAGTTTTTACCATTTTTTCAATACTCAAGTCATTTTTTTTGATTTCTAAATAATTTTTTGTTTAATTTACGCAAGCTAATTTTTTTAATAAATTTTACTAACAAAAAAACTAACAGTACTGTAGAGACATATTAGCGACATGTCTTCTATGTCATTAGCTTTTTGTTCTTCTCTATTGGATTGGATTCCTCAATTTTAATTTAAAGTTTCATTAACGATAATACAAAAAGTACAACAAAAATACGAAAACAAAGTACCTTTTCGATCGCCAATAACATTTTCAGTCTAACTTAGTATAATAGTCGCACGTACATTAAAAACTGTATAAACCACAAAAAGTAAAACAAAAATAAGAAAAATTACCTTTTTTATCGCCCAATATATTTTCAAAATCAACATGAAATTTCCCAATTTTTAAATTCTATATTCATAAACTTAAAATATACAAAAGGTGCCATAAAATGACGAAAAATACGTCCTTGGTCTCCCATAACATTTTAAGTCTTACTTCAGATTTATATTCACTAATTTCAAAAATCTAGCATCACAAGCGCAGAAAGTACGAGAAGTACTATAATAATGCGAATAGTAACTTTTGTGTTGCCCAATATATTTTTAATTTTAACTTAAATCGAAGTCCCGAATTTTAAAAATGTAGATTTTTAAACTTAGAATATACAAAAAGTACAATATAAATGGGAAAAAGTACTTTTTAAGTTTCTCATATGAATTTACAAAATCACAGTTTAATTCCGTATTTAACAACAAAATCTTTTATTAGACATGATTTTAAGTAAACAAATCGACGCTTTGTTTTTGCATAAAAAATATATTATAAACGATACTAAACTGCTTTCCCAAATTTTTATCTTTCTACCCTGTTATGAGTAAGTTTCAGGTTTCACTAGATTACATAATTTTATATGTCAGGTGAAATCCCTATTAAAAATTCTATCTGCATTGGCCCAGTGATAAAGAATTATATACACCCCAATTCTAAATATTCCCAGGGAATTGAATTCCCCGGGAATTAATTTTTCCCGCGAATAAAATTCCCCTATTCTAAACAGTCGGGGAAGGGAATAACAAGGGAGAGAGAATTTTACATTTTCGAAGTCAGCTGTTTGCTTTTGCTGTTTTGTCTTGACAAAATATTTGCTAATAATTTTTAGCGTAAAAAGTGAATATTCGTAAATAATAAAACAAAAATTGTTAAAAGTGAACAAAAATGTTTATTGTAGCGTTGATAATAATAATAGCTGAAGCAAAAAACTCTGAAGCACAAGAATAAGCAAAGGGTAGAAAGGAAAATGCTTAGTGACCCCAGCAACCCACTTGAGTTGCCGCACACTTTGTAAATTTTACTTTTGAAAGGTTAGAAAAATATTACAGAGTAAATAAACCGGCGTTCAAATGTAGATAACTTTCTGCAGAAGTGCAAAAACGGAAAGATGCGTTAGCTCTTTATGTGAAGTATGGCATTCCAAACGTTATTGGATGTGTTGACGGAACTCAAAAAATTAAAGGTCTGTGATCATGAGCTGAGGGTTCAGTACGTTGATGCCTCACATCCCGGAGCGTGCCACGATTCATTTATTTGGAATTCTGGCGAATTGCGTGCTCACCTTGAGCAAGAAGACCTTAGAGGTGGCAGCAATTATTGGCTTCTTGGTAAAGTTTTGAATGATAACAGACAATTCATAAATTAAACATGCTTTTTTTGCCCACAGGATGAGTCTGTTGAAATAAAATTCAGTGTTGAAATGTCGTTGAAGGCATTAATGGTGTTTTAAAAAATAGATGGAGGTGCATTCTTGGTGCTAGACAGCTGCACTACGCTCCAAAAAAGGCTGCTAAAATAACAAAATTTTGCTGTGCGTTGCATAATATCTGCATTCATTTTAAATGCAATGCTGAAGTAAACGATGTAGAAAATTTAGATTATTTGAGCGCTCAGGATAATGATGTGGTATCCTTAGACTCACCACAATATTTATCCATTGCCCCAAAATATTAGAAAATATAATATAAAAATATTAGAAAAAATATTGCGAATAATCTCTAATAAATTTCTGTAATAAAGCCATTTCTTATTTATGTACATACATTTTTTAAATAAATATAACATTTTATTAAAAAAATTTAAAAACTTAAAAAATTAAAAAAAAAGATAAATTATTATTATTTTAAAACTAAAAAACAATTCATTATTCTGCTTCCTGTTTGTTGTTTTTATCCTAAAAGTAACAATAAATTACAATATTTATCGCAATTTTTATAAAAAAATATTAAATACTTACATTTTTGTCACAACTCCCTTTGAATTTGTTGGCGGATTTTTTCCCAAAAATTGTTATTACATTCTCCCTTTAATAACCTTTCGTAATACCTACTTTTTTCCCAGGGAACAATTTCCCAATTTCGAAGTTTATTTAGAATAAGGGGAAAGGGAACAAATTTCCCCGGGAGAAATTATTTAGAATAGGGGAACAGGGAATAGGGAAACAATTCCCAGGGAATTGTTATTTAGAATTGGGGTGATATTTTTTTCCGTATTTTCCCCTATTGGGTAGCTTTTTGTTCCCTTAAAGTTTTCAAAAATTTCACCGAAATAATTCCATTTTCTATTAGGCGATAATAATCAATTCATGTCATATTTTATAAAATTGAAAATTAAAAAAAAAGTACTAAAACGAGGAAGAATGTTTATCCATTCTACATGTAAAATTGCAAAAATTGCCGCAATTCTATTAATATTTTTTTCCCAAGGAACTAATGCAATTTCAATTTGTTTTACATATTAAAAAGTAACATTAAAAGTTTTGAAAGTAACATAAGTAGGATACAAAAAATATCAAAAAATAGTTTTTAACCGTTTTTTACCCTTTAGGGAATCAAAATTAAAGAAAGTGCCACCTGTCACATTATTTGTTTAGAAGATCACAATTGCTCTTCAAGTTGATCTGTATCACTTTTAGTTTCGCTCTAGGTTGACAATTTCAACCATTTTTTTAAGTACGAATTTCCAAAAATCTCATTTTAGTGTTTTAGCTTTACAGCACTATCCAAATTTCATGTCCGTAGCATTTTGCGTTACATTACTCTATCAAATAAGATTTAACGCTGTATGGCACTTTTTATGCGTACAAGGTAATAGGGTTTAATGTTCATGCAGAAACAACCAAAAAAATAAACAAATATCACTTATTTGACTTATGCATGTACATCAGGGGCCGAATTACGGCATTCGATCACGATCGAAATTTTACTCGAACGATCGAGTTCGCTGTGCTTTAGGTATAGAGATTCTAATAAGAATTTTGCAATTTCGATCACGTTCGAATGCCGTAATTTGGCCCCAGGTATACTACAAAACATATAGATGGGACTAAAGCTTTCTTTCGGCTTTAAGCAATAAACAAAAATTTAATTTAAATAAATATAAAAAAAAATAAATCAAAGTAAATTTATTCATCAGGTAGTCTTGATTCGTCAGCAGATTATTTTTTCTTCACTTCAGCTGCTAAAGTCTATGAAAAAAAAATAAATTTCTCTCTTCTTTTATTTATCTTAAACTAGCCATCCCGGCGCACGTTGCTACGCCCCTTAATAAATAAAAATTTATTCTGAATTTTAATTGAATATCAAGTGCAAGAAGCAAAAATTTTAACTTTTTTTTAATGGTCGTGGCACTGACCACTTTTCTAGTCATGAAACTGTATAGCCATGACAGCTCAATATGTTTGAAAAGTTTCACGAAAGTCGGTGAAGTTCAAGTAGCTAAAAATAATAACTTATTTTTGATGGGGGTGGCACTGCCCACTTTTCTAATCACGAAACTCCATAGTCATGACAGCTCAATATGTTTGAAAAGTTTCAGAAAAATCGGTGAAGTTCAAGTAGCTGAAAATTATAACTTTTTTATGGGCGTAGCACTGCCCACTTTTCTAGTCACGAAATTGTATAATCATGAGAGTTCAATATGTGTGCCAAGTTTCAGAAAAATCGGTCAAGTTTAAGCAGCTAAAACTGATAACTTATTTATTATGGGCGTAGCTTCGACAACTTTTTACCACCCATAAACACTCCCCGGAATGTGTACATCAGCTTGCCAAAGTTTGAGTCCGATCGGTTTAAGGTTTCGGAGTCTATAGCTAACACACACACAGAGTTTCAATTTTATATATGTAGATGTTAGGCTATACAAATATGTACAAATATAATAAGCAAAAAACTTTGATTGAATGATAAATAAATTTGCCTTGAAAGAAATATAATATAAATTTTTTTTTAAAAATCTATCCTCTTATCAATAAACAGTTGAATTCAGACTTGAGCTAAATTTTTGGGAAAATCTTAAATTTATCAAAAACTTTTCAAATATATTTTTTTATGTATTCAAGAATTTAGAAAAATAAAAAAGGCCAGAAAATGGATTAGTGATGCGTCTTGACTACAAGTTCTCTTGATTATCTGAAAACCTTATCTAAGTGTGGTAAATCTAGCTCTCACAAACAAGGCTCTGTCTATTAACTTTGGGCGAAATAATTTTAAATACTTAGCTACTAAAGGAGCTAATACACGGCATGTTTTTTACATCTGACTTGTCAAATTCTCCACTTTTAATACGAACATGTCGTGTGCTACCTTTAAAACATTACTTCTGTAAAAACATGTGTTGAGACATCTGACAAAATTTTAATTAGAGTGCGCTCTATTTTTTTATGTCAAAAGAAGTGACATCAGTCGTTGGCAGAAATTTCTGCTGCTGCGAAGCAGTCAGCGTTAAAGTACAATTTTGACAGACATAAAGATTTACATATGTCTCACAAATTTTAAAGTCAGATGTAAAAAACATGCCGTGTATTATAGCCTTAAGCACTGTAGATATTGCTGGCATCCCATATCCACTTTATAATGTTGCCATTTATTTCACTAAACATTTTAAACAAAACTTCTTAAGGAATATTCATACCACCTTGATCCTTACAATCTCCAAAAGAAACATAAAAAAATGTTAGTTTTGATGTTTTTTTTTTATATTTTCTAAAATACAAAAAAATTTTATATGTCGAAAATTTATTAAAATTTTTTTACAAATTTCAAATGTATGGTAATTTTTTCACATATTATTGATAAGTACTAAATTTTAAAATTGATTCTAAAAAACTTTGTAAAAAAATATCTCTTTGCAATATTTTATCATAAATTTTCCATAAATTAAATAAGTTTTTATAAAATGTTTGAAAACTAAAAGATTGTCGTAATTTTTGTAAAAAAAAAAGATTAAATGAATTTAAAATTTTTAAAACCACAACATTCGAGGATTTCAATAAAAAAATATTTTTATTTAATAATTTTCATAAGGCGCAGAATTTTCTTTAATTTTTCTTTAAAGAAAATTTTTAGAAAAATTTGCCCTAAACTTAAACTTGATTACAAAAACAAAAAAATCTAACTTAAGGCCTACCAAATGATGTCTCCTTTTAGCTACACGCAAAGAAAAACCATGGTTACAAATGATCACGACGGTCATATTATTTTTTCTTAAACAATATTTGGTTGTCGAAAACAAGTAATAGTTATTTTTGTTTCATTTCATCATATATTTTGTCACGATAATCAAGCATTTGTTTGAATTGTATCATTTAATGTTTACCTTTCGTAAAAATTTCAAAATGGTTATCATTTAAAAATAGTATGATTTAAAAAAATTAATTTGACAAAAATAACATTATATTCAAAATCATTAAAAATTAAAAATAATCATTAAATAATAAGTGAGACAACGATATGATTACAAAATAATCAAGCTGTGATTTTTTTAATAATAATTTGATTTCAATTGTTCTTCTTCTTGCTGAATAAATTTTTATTATTTTAAAAGTTTGAGATGTCAAAAAAGGAACCAAAAATTTTGAAAAATTAAAGAAAATTTACAAATAAAGGAGAAAATGTAAATAAATATTGGTAAATAATTGCAATTAAATTGGTAAGTACAATCAACATGTGTATGTTACAGCAAAATACAATAATTTGCCGTAAAAAAGCAAAGATTGTCGATTTCAATTGTAGTCATATAAATGATTATTGAATGATAATTTAACTAAACATAATAATGATAACTGGTAACCATTATTATTTTAAACATAATCATATAATTCAATCATAGTATGTTGCTCTTCGATTATGGTTACCACAACCATATTTTTTCCTTGCGTGTATGCTCTTAAAAGGTCCTGTAAAAGCTTTAACTTTTTGTGTACCAGCAACAGTGTTGTAATAAAAAAAACATTTTTTTTAGTTATTCCTGTAGCCCACCCACTACATCCCTTAGTTCTATTGCGGCAAACATTTTTTGTATAGATAATAAAAGCAACAGCATAAACACAAAAACATAAATTACGATTGTAAGTAAATCTTCTTTAGCCATATAACAAACACGTCCCCATACAGTAGACAGCACAAAAAATATTGAGAAAGATTTTGACAATAACTCAAACAAATGAGTCAAAATTCCAAACAGTTAGTACTAAATAAGGCAAACCAATCTCTTTTCTATAGAGTAAACTCATGCGCATTTTTTCATTTAGAAAAGAGCAAAACAACTCGTAGAATCGTCTATTATATTTAGTACAAAAATAGAGTAGTTTTAGTTTTGTAACTCTATTATATTTATTATTGAACCAGATGAGAAGAGGAGACTGGTAAGTCATTTCCGTTTCCGTAAGAGAAAAACATTGTATTTGCCTGTATGAGTTAAAGAATGTTGTACACATATTTATATGATGTGATTTAAAAAAATTTTTTTTTTTTATAATTTAAGGTGCGAGAGAAATTTTGTTCATATGAATTCATGTGTGTTACATGAGAATGTCTGATAATTACACTCGTGTACCAAGAAAATATCTCAGAAAGGCATTGACATTGCTTTACTTAACTTTACATTTTTTTTTTCTTGTTGATTTATACATGTAAGTGGCATTTTGTTGGTATGTGCGAGTGTGTATGTGTGTCTGTCAAGGCTCTTCTGTATTGAAATGTGGTAGAAACAACAAATTTGTGTCAAATTACAGTCACACTTAATACATTACGAGAATCTGTTCTTGTTCTTGTTTTTGTTTTTATTTTGTTTTTGTTGTTAAACAAAACTGTTAGTGAAACCGGCTGCTGTTATGTAAGTTCTAAATGACCTACAATAGGAAAATAAAAAATTATAAAAAAAGTGTCGTATGGTGATTTCAGAATATTTCTGGGCATTTAAACTGTAAGAGAGACTCTTTAGGAAAATCAAAGGGCTTTGTAAACTAAAGTCAAAGTTTTACTAAAAGTTTTATTTAAATAAATATTAAAACTTGTTTCAGTTCTTTCTAGTTTCCTTGACTTTGACCTGTTTTTTTTATCTTTGTATAGACATTTGGTATTACCTACTTGGCTGCTTGTTTTGCCTTTGTAACATATGTGTTTTATTGTCCAAAAATTATTGATTTACGCGTTCTGTGCCAGAAAAAAATGTGCTGCAATTAAAGCTTTCATTTTTAAAAGCAATTAGTAGAAAAATTTAATTGTTCGAATAGATTTTAAATGCCTAATAATAAAAAAATAGGTTTAACATACAATTAAGTGGACATACATAGGTATGTATACAAATACTTTAATTATGTTATTTAATTGCAGCTTTTAATTTCTTATTAATTGGAAATAGATATATGTGTGTGTGTGTGTGAGTGTATTTTATATAATCTGTCAATAGCCGTTATAAACAAAAAGCAAAAATTAAATTTAATTTTTGCAACTTAATTGTGCTAAGTATATTTAAAGTCTTTTAGAAAAATGTCCGCTTGAAAGGAAAACAAGTAAGAGCGAGCACATTGATACTCACCACCAATTTTATGTGCATCTTTAGCAAAAAATTTATTATTTTGTTATTAACAGTAGTCGCTATGGAATAATGTCTTTATACTAAAATATGTATCACTTTCTTTCTATAACTTCGATATGCTAGTTATATTTGTTCATAAATTTAGTCTTCCAATGTAAGTGGGCGTTAAAGTAGGCGTGTCAATACAGTTTCTTTTAATAAATACATCTTATACATTTCAATATAGTCTTTTATTATTACAAAAATTTTGTCCATAGAGAAATTATATGAATGAAAGATAAAGCGTTATATGGGAGGATGGCGTTTATGTGGGCGTGTCACCTTAATTTGCTGGCAAAAAGACATTGATTAGAAAGCTATATGTACGAAATTTCATAATCATACCTCTATATTTGTCGGTATAATGAGCTTTTAAATTTCATTAAGATTAGGTTACTTGAAAAGTGGGCATGTCTGTATTTTCTGCTAATAAATTCTACTCAGATATTTTAGAACATGGTTTTTTTAACCTACTCTTGCACTACAAGCTATAACTCTCTTCCTAACATACCGATTCAGCCCATTTTCAATACCAAACAAACTTTGGATATACAAAATAATCTGGCAAAATTTGAGCCCCTTGGCTTTTTTGTTGCGACTTCTATCGTGCTTTCAACAGACGAATAGACGGACGGGCATAGCCAGATGGTCATATAATAAAACCCTGATTCAGATTATATATACTTAATGGAGTCTTAAATAGATATTTCTGACATTTTTTTGGTAGCGTGTATAAAAAAGGTGAATTCACAAGGTGTCCCAATTGTTACATTCCCGTAGGCTCAAAGTATTAGATTTCCTTAACCTTTGGTGACCTTTGACCTGCAACCAGAGTCTTCTTTTTACTGCATGAATACAAAATGTTTTTGCAAGTCTATATTCTATATACAGACCGGAACTACCTCAGTCAATTGACCATGGCTTAACTACTCTGTCCTGTACTGACCGACCAATTTAGGGCTGGTGACAAAAGTGCCTCAAAAATTCCAATATTCCTGTGAATATTCTTGCCATCCAGTATCATGCTTGCCTCGCAAATAGCTAGTATTTTAGACTGAAATACACGATATTTATAAAAAAGGCCGAACGAAAATTCTATTTCTAGAGAAGACACCATATTCATCCACACATCTCATTTTAGAAAAGTCCGTATAGATCATGGTGGCGAAGACTCCTAAAAGGTCACCCAAATCACACTTACTTCTAGAGGAAATTAGCTCTCTACGTAACATAAATTGGATCATAAAAGTAATAAAATTTTATCTTAATCGGCACTAGACAAAAAGTAGGTTAGGTTAGGTTAGATCCGGCAGCCGCCCGAAGGCATAGCTCACTTGGGTCCTCCGAGGGTCCCGTTGTGATACCGTAGGCACCATCGCCTATGTCCTCTGGCCGTCGATGTAAAGTAAAATTTATGTAAATTTGTCTTAACCCGCTTTCAGTTGAAAGTTTTACAAGGGACTCATTAATTCAACCTAGTTTGTCTTGTAGCTGAATGCGATAATAGCAGAGATAATTTATTAGTCCTCAAAGCTACAAATGTAAAATTTTTCAACAAATTCTAAAACGCTACACTTGTAATGATAATTTGATGTTTAAATGGAAAACAGAAAACTATTATGACTTGTTTGGGAATATAAGAACACATTTTGAAACTATAATTTTCATATCACCATCAATTAATACTGACAATCGATAAGGCTAGCCTTAAAAGATGTAACGCTTTTGCCAAAGTTTTTTATATGAAAAGTTTAATGTGAATACTAAATGCTAAACTCTGAGTGGCGGGCTTCGGATAAGAAAAACATAAGGATAAACCAAGCTGGCATACGTGTATGAATATAATATCTATAGCCTATAGAATGCCAATCGTTTTAAATTAACCTGACCTATTCAGGGTTAGGGATTATTTTTTTTTACTGTTACAATTTGGCATAATTTTCTAGGTAATTTCTATTTTGCTGTTCTCTTTCCAACATCCTATTTGCTTTCTTTTCATTGACTAGATATACTTTCTACAGAGAAACTTTTGTGGTGGACACAAAAGAGCTGTACCATTTTACCTAACAACCAGATTCTCCAATATCATTATTGAAAACTATAAATCAAATACTTACTTACTCTTAAATTTCGACAGTAAATTCGGCTGTTTAAATTTTGATTACTCATTTAAGTTTGAAAAAAAATTCCTTTCGATATACTTAGTTTTAAAATTAATTAAGTACGTGAACATCTCAATGAATAATATGAAGGACGCACATGTTGTAATAAAGTTGTTGCCAGAAGTTCCACAAATCAGCATTACATATTAGTTCATCAGTAAACAACTTAAGTTCAATCTTACTCAGTCTTAATTTAGACAACCATGAATTTAATAAGAAATAAAAATATGAAAAATATCCTGATCATAAACACACGTATTTTATACATTTATTTCTTTGGCAAAGACAAACAAACAACCTCCTGTTGTTTGTTTACACTCTCATTGTCTATTCGCCCGCCTATAAACAGTGTGCGTTTATTCTACTTTATGAAATCTTAAAATTCGTTACACATACAAACTCTATCTCTTACGCATACTTGTGTTTAATTTTCTGCTCACCCTTCATTTGCAGATTTTTTTCTTTCTACTCTCAAATTTATGTCGAAATAAAATAAATCATACACCACATTTTACGTGGCCTTGTTGTAAAGTAATATGATTTTATTGTTTCTTTGTTTACGAAATGGTAAATGGTAAAATTGATGCCATATATTGTCTGAAATGTCTTACGTGATATCATTGCCTTTTTTGTTTCCTTTTTTTTTTGTGAAAGTGTTTTTAATAAATATGGGATGAATATAGAAAATTTATTGGATTTCGTTAAGTGTTTAATGGATTTTAAATATTTATTAATTTAATAAACTTTAAGGCTGATCTAAAAAATATAAGTATATTTACATTAAGAGATTAAATATAAGTGTTTCGTTATTCTCTAGAGGTGCAAGTAATTCATCATATTGTTTATAAATAATAGATATTTTACTTAATAAAAACTTACTTTAAGTTTGTGAAAAAAATTGGAAGAGTTACCTGAAATAAAAAAAAAAAACAAATAAAAAATTTTGTTAATTGTCTTGCTTGAAATTGAAGAAAGGTTTTAAAAAAAAGTAAGTAAATTTTAAACATTATATTCGACTGTATAGCAATGCTTAAACAGTGGGTTCTTTATTAAAGTAAAATGTTTTAAATAAATTATATCAAATACTAGAGATATAAATGTATTTAAGTAACAACCCAATCAAAACAGAACTTACTCTCTTCACCAAAAATACGAGGTGGCAAACTTGGTGGCATGAAAATCGGTGCAACAGATAGTTCGAGTTATCCAGAACTCACATTGAATAAGAAACTATGCTGGTTTCAGAACATTCAGTTAATGGTTTTTAAGATATCTGTAGCCATATTTTCATGTAAATATTGTTACGTGTCTCTATGCGGAGCCTTAGTTTTGATGCCATCATTCGATGACATGATATTTTTCTCAATATTTTTTCAACTAAAACTATTAATTTCCATTTAATTAATAGTATCATTTTTATGATTGGAGCAATATTAAATAATTTTTTAATTAATAATATTTATTTCGTAATTGAAGCCTATATTTACTTTTTTCTGTCTACTAGAAACCCCTCTATTAAAAATCGTTGAATAAGAGTGCATTTATCATTTGCAATTTTCAATTCGCAATTCGCAATTATACATTTAATAATTTCACATGATCGTTTTCAACATTTACTATTTTGATGTGAACATTTATTTATGTTCCAGCTATTGTTTTACCTAGACTAATTACTCTCATTTTCTGTGAGCTCTTAAATATGATAATTTATTTAGCAGCAAATGCAATTATTCAATTCACAAACCTCTTTGTATTTGTGTGGTGCTTAAATTACAGTTTTCATTTATTTACTTGTGAATGCAATCAAATATTAGGTGTCAAGCAAATAAAATGTCTTAAGTGGAAAAGATTTTATAGCATATAGTTTAAAAAATATATTTTTGGTGTAAAAAAAAATATCAATTCCTTGGTACCAAAAAATGTATTCATATCCCATTTCATATAAAATAAAATTAAATTGTTTTAAAAAATTTTTTTTAAACAAAACAAAATACAAGTGGAATTCGTTATTGTCAACTCATACAAAAATTGTACAAATAAAGAATTATATTCGTGTTACGAATAACAAAAAAAATTCCACAAAACTGTTAACTATCAATTTCTGAAAAAAACAAAATTTTTTATTCTTAACTAAATTGCCTCAATTTGAGATTTATCAAAATACAACAAAATAATTTTTTTTATTTAATACCAATTTAAACAAGTAAAAATGCTATAATTGGCAGTGTCGAATCTGATAATACCCTTCACTATCATGTACATAGGTTATATAACCACATCGTAGTGTAGCTTAGATTTAAGCTTTATTGTTATAGGCCATTTCATTTTTTATTTCCGACGCCATATTTGATTGGTTTTTACACATATTGGAAAAAATAGAGGCAATCGTGTTTATTTGCTCATACCTCAGAAATTTGTAAGACGATTGTGCCGATTTTCAATACCAATCTGGTTGCAGGCTTTTTTAATATTTTGATGTTACATCCGAGTATCATCAAAATCGAGGGACTTTAAAAAACTGATTTCAACATACATCGGAACAGAGTGACAATGCTCAATCAACATTATTATTCATAAGCTTTCAAAAAATATATACTACGAGTGATGACATTCATTTTCACTTGAATGGTTTTACTAATGAACAGGGCTTATGAAAATACAAGAACCATTCATAAACTACAATTCCACCTTATTATCTATACAATATAGTGTTAAGGGGTGTCTCGAAATGCCTTTTTACATTTTTTACAGGGCACTACGCAAACAATTATTATTTAATTAATTTTTTTGTTCCACTCTGTGATAGTTATAAGTGTCAACAATACTTTGTTAATAAGTTTATTCAAATTATTTAATCCGTATTTAAAATGTCTTCAAATAGAGAAAAAGTGAGAAATAATATTGTGGATATTTATAATGAAAATAAACAACTTTCTTACGCTGAAGTTGCGCAACGGGCAAAAGTGTCCAGACAGACTGCCCGTAACGTTATTTTTAAATTCAAAAAAGACTTGTCTATTAAGCACAAGAAAGGTGGAGGGCCTCGTGGTTTTAGGAATCCTCAAATCGTTAAAAAGGTGAAGGCACTTTGGAAGCAAAATCCAAACATTTCCATTTAAGAACATTCAAAGTCAAGAAAGCTCCAAGCCGAAACGAAATAGGAACAAAAACGGCAAGAATAAGAGCAAGATAGTTGCTACGTCACAAATTAAATAATTTTAATGGATGTATTTTAATGGACGATGAAACCTGTTGTAAGGCTGACTATTCAGAGCTTCCTGGTCAGGGTTTTTATGTTTCTAATAAAAGAGCTAATGTTTCCGATAAATTTAAGTATAAAAAGATTTCAAAGTTCGCCAAAAAATATATGATATGGCAGGCAATATGTACATGTGGGAAAAAAAAGGCAATCATTGTGAACCGTACAATGAACAGCCAATTTTATATTAATGAGTGCCTGAAAAAGGCTGTATTGCCATTCTACAGAAGCCACAATATACCTCCACTGTTTTAGCCCGACTTGGCAAGCTGACACTACAGCAAAGACGTCCTTGAGTGATATGAGGCCAACAAAATAAATTTTGTACCGAAAAACATGAATCCACCTAATTGTCCAGAGCTAAGGCCTATTGAACGCTATTGGGCTATAATTAAGCAGTACCTAAGAACAAAGTTCAAAGCTTCTGCAAGTGTAAAAAAATTTGGATTTATTTGGAAAAAAGCCATTAAACACTTCGGTAAAACGTTTGTCCAACGTTTAATGCAAAGCGTTAAGAAAAAAGTGCGAAATTTTGCAAAAGAAAATAAAATTTGAAACTGTGGTTTTTTGCATAATAAAGTTTAGAAATTTTTCTCCATAACGCCAATAAAATTTATTTTTTGTTTGAAAAAAACTAGATTTGGGAGACATTTTAAAATGTAAAAAAGCATTTAGAGACACCCCTTATATTATATCTGAAGATATCATCACTCCTTTGAAAATTAAGATGAAATAATACTGTAATCGTAAATGAGGAAATCTATTGGTATTTTATAAATAAATATTTACGTCCTGTTTGTTAAAACAAACCTGATATGTGGTTTCAGTATAATGAAGACCTTGTCAATACTGTCCGAGATCTAATGGGGCTTTTAAATCCAATTCTTGGGGAGCTAACATCTTCCAGAAATTCGGAAATTAGTTACCCATCGCGATCGCAAGATTTGTCGTCACGCCACTATTTTCTTTGGGATTAGTAAAAGGAGCAAGTATAAGTAGGTGAACAGGCCAACCTTATGCCAATATTGTTGCTGAAATTCGAGCGCTACAGCCACAAATTCTGAAAGATATTATAGAAAATGCTCTTGTCTAAAAAAAATATATAAACGAATAAGTTATTAAATTTTTAAGTCCCATGGTGACTTTTGGCCAACCCTCTGTAAATACTGTAAAACATTAACAATATTTTATATTAAGTTAGTGGTTGCAATAAATTTTACAAACAAACACAATAAGAATCTAAAATTTGCACTTTTGGATGATAAGAATTGAATGTTTCATAAATCAGTAATATTTTAGCTAAATAACAAGCCTGAATATTTATTTTTTATTAATTTTCGCACAGTTTTTAATCTCCTTAAACTTCTGTTATATTAGATTTGCTTTTTTCTTAAATAAAAAATATTTATTAATAGAATAGAAGATATATTATTAAAATAAATGTTTAATACTCGTAACTTAAAACTAATAATAGTCTGTACAAATGGAAGATTATCAAGCAAAATAATACATTCAATAGATAAAAAAACAAAGAAAAAACATTTATTTGAAATTGCTTTGAAAACATCTGTTTTGCAAAACTGCATGTACAATTAAATACTAAAAACTGACACAAAGAAACTATTTTAAAAACAACAAGTAATAGTGCTATGTTCATACCGTATCTGATAATACCCTTCACCATCATGTACAGAGGTACAGTGACCACATATTAGCATAGCTCAGATTAAGGTAAGGGTGAAAATAAGGGGCACTAAGAGCCCAAACCCACGACAGGTATACACTTATGCCCAATTAGCATGTTGTGCGCTTCATACGAATAGAAAAGTTAGAATATAAGAGAAAGAGAAGCAGACCAGTCCAGAGTCTCTGGCGGGAATCGAACGCGCAACCCCTAAACTAGTAGACCAGCACACTACTGACTAGTCCACCAGGGCAACCCAGATTTAAGTATTAATGTTATACGCCATTTTACCTAACTCATTCCGACGCCATCTTTAATTTGAAATTTTTATATATTAAACTGTGTTCTACGACTAAATCCCTTTGATAGAGGATTTTATTAATGGGGTACACAAAAAAATTATCCGCCATTTTTTAAGACTTCATCTTGCTCTATCATTTGATGCCCGTGGAGAACTTGATATATTTAAAAAAAAAACTCTTTCAAACTATTTTTGCCTACAACTTTGCCGAATTCCATAATTCCTAAAGATAATATCCCTAGAGAAATACCATATCGACAAATAGTAGCAAACGAGACAGGAAAATTTCTTATAGAAAAAGTACTTGTAAAAAGAGTCAGTCGTGTATATTTGCTCGTATCTAAGAAAGTTAAGGGGCGGTTGTGCTGCATTTTAATAGTGATTCCTTCCTGAATATATCCAAAAGATTGATGCTACCGATTCCCCTATTCATAAGCATTCAGAAAACATATACTTTATGGGTCCGGAAATGAATATTGTAGAAATTACAAATGGAATGACAAGGCTATGTATGTACACCCTAAGAACCATAAGTAAAGGAAATATAAAATAAAATAAACTGAAAATAAAAAATTAAAATTGTATGTATTTTTTCACACAAAACATTATTTCCTTTAGAAATATTTTTGCAATTTTTAAAATTGTTCTTTATGCGAGTATTACAGCGATTTTCAAAGAAATATTTGCACATTTGTTTATTTTTTTTACCGGCTTATGAAAACAAACTCGTATGTATACAATAATTAATTCAGAAAATCGCACATTTTTACAATCTAAACAATTTAAGCTGTCATCCGTTGCTGACGTTGAGCAAAAATCCAACCACTTGTGGCGGCTTGTGCTATTGATATTCTTACTGTGTCATATGTGCAACTGATTTATTTTTTATTTAATTTTTCTAAATTGAATCTCTGCTAAATAAATAATAAAAATAACACAACAAGCAAATTCACATTAGAATCAGTTTCAGATTTGTCGGGTTTGTTTGTTTAAATCACATTGTGTTTATAAAAGACACATTTTGTTGTTTACTATTCGCAATTTTGTGGATCAAGATAAAACTCACCACCGCCCCTAATCCACCAGTTTTATGCCAGAGAATATCAAATTGCTCCCCAGATTCCCTTAAGTAACACTGCAAATTAAATTACGGAATAAATATATAAATGGAGAGACTAAATTTATAAAAGTAAAATCCATATCACTTTCTGATTCATAATGTGTACGAAGGTCTGTCTGTCCATATGAACAAGGATAGTACTGTAGCTTGATTCGACAAGTTGTCTTTTCGACTACTTATTCTTCAAGTCGAATCAGGTGGCAGCATTGCCAAACAAAATCTTAATAAAAAAAGCATAACTAACATAAGCCATCTAGCTCGCATGAGATTGTCTGAGGAAACGACATGTAGAGCATGCGAGAAAGAGAATGAGACTCTGGTACACTACCTCTGTTATTGTCCTGCGTTTGGGCGTATTAGACTCGAAAATTTTACAATGGATACTATGCCGAACTTGGAATACCTGGGGAAATCGGACTGGAGATCCATAAAAAATTACATTGAGGGGACTGGGTTCTTGGACCAGTCCGATACTTATGGGAAATTATGATTATGGTTTTTGTTTGGGAATTCCGTTTTCTATATGGAGAGAACAACATGCCAATTGGGCATAAGTGTATACCTGTAATGGGTTTGGTCTTTTAGTGCCCCTCTTTTTCAGCTTAACCTAACTAACTAACACTACTGCCATCCAATTATCGCGGCATGGCAGAGACTTGCTTAGTATCTTTTTTTTAAGAGAAAAATATCTTTTTGTTTTAATAAAACACAACATACTCAAAAGAATGACAAAAATGTATAAGATTACAAATTTAATGGCATTTAATATATAAAAATTCTTTCTGACATATGGCCATTGCGATGGCGGCTTATGAACGCACCCCTGGCGGTCCAACTTTGTATTACTTTTTAAAGCAACCCGGTCTTATTTCGGTCTTGGCTTCTTAATGATTAATTTTTGCTGGTTTATCAGGATACAGCAGAAATTTGATGTGCCCGCACAGCAATCAATGCAAAGGCGCGAAATCACACGAATGAGGTGGCCAATTAACTGGACCATTGATCTTGGCGGGTATGTAAACAAGCAAAATTGTCGCATTTTGGGCACATAAAACACGCACGCATACATTGAAAAGCCGATAAACCCAAAACGAGTCACTGTTTGTTGTGGATTTTGGTCCAGAGGCATAATTGGGCAATTTTTCTTCGAAAATGAGCAAGGAGTGGCCATAGTCAATGACAATCATTATCGGACCATGTTGAACGAATTTTCGTTCACATTTGGTTTCAACAGGACGGCGCTACGTGCCACACAGCCGAAGCTACACTTTTTTGATAGCATTTAAAAAAAAAGTTATTTGGCGAACCCTTTAAGATGCTGCTCCATCATGTTAAAAACATTTATCCTTCAAAAGATTTATAATAATATGTGGAATAAAAAATCAAAAATCATGGGACCGAGTTGCTAAGATAAATTCGAGTCCCTTGTCACACTCGCGTCTTCAGCGGCGATAGTTTCTTTAATGCGTAGACGATATGTAGACGATATGGCACACCGTAAACTTGGCGAAGTTATCTATAAGTTTGGAGATTAGAGCTCCAGTTTTGGAAGGAAATTTCTACGCTTTATTCTAGTGTTAATCTTTGCATGGTGATTTGCAAATAAGTGTAATACACTTCATTAGTAATGACAGCTAAAGTTAAAGTTTTTTAAAAATATTGCTATTTTTATATCAGATTTAATTTTGAAGTTTTCCATGTGTGTTACACTCATAAAACTTTTTAAAACATATTAAAACTCTTCGTCCATGCAATAAAATTCCTCAAAATTAATTTTGTTTTATTGCAACAAAATCTTCATACTCAAGCAACTTATGTGCATTCCTGGAAACCACAGTAACTTGATCCCATACACAATTTACAATTTACAGTTTTTACTTTACACCCCCCTTCTATTTATACTTGTTAAATGTTGTATGTATAAACTTTGTCGTGTGTGTAATATCTACCTACATTTAATTTAACAAGAATTAACAACAATTACTTAATGTGACTTGTGTACGAGTATATCAAGTTACCAACCCAAAACCCTACCGACAATCAAACACACCGTAAATTTTAATAAACGGTGTAAATTGTTATGTAATTAGTGTGTGTGTGTAATATAATAACTAGAGTTGACAAAAGTACACTCGCTTGTTAAAACTTAAATACAAAAATCGGTTTGTATGTCTACAGCGAATATGTTTACACTATGACAGAAAAAGTTAAATGCAATTTTGTTGTAATTTTATTATACAACAAATATAAACTTCCACCTGCATTTCCATTAAACAATGTGGTAAACTGGCCAAAAACACCCACGCCCACAAACCCACTTAAACACATGAAATCCTCCGCATTCTTGTGTCCTTAATCATAAAACCAAACCACAAATATCTGTAACAAAATGGAGTTTGTGTTAACACATGTGTGTTTGTATTCGTTTGCATTGTTATTTTACTTAAAAAAACTCTTTTTTGTTTGTCTTATTACCACTCAGTTATGGTTATGTGACGTTTAAAGTAGATTACGAGTATTGTTACGAAATGTAAAAAATCATTTTAATTGGCATTAATATTACAACATGCATATTCCGTTAGGAATGGAAAAACAAAAAAAACATACACACACACACATACCTACAGCGTGCGCCAAAAGTCACTAAAGATAAAAATTAAATAACTTTCTTGCTTATTTTTTTTATTTTCTTTTTTAGAGTTCACACCAGCATGTAAAATTTAACGACCGACCAAAGGACCAAGTGATAGAATTTTTCCTTTTTCGAATTTTACTAACCGAACTATCTTTAGAAATTCAGAATTCAATAATTTATCCTAACTAAAATAATTTATATTATCTACAGAGCAACTAAAACACAACACCAAAGCTGAGAACATGGCAACAGAACATAAAGCTTTGCATGCAGTTGTGCAAAACGCCTATTAAAGAGCCCATTTTCGCATGTTTTTAAAAATATTAAAAAAAAAAATAAAAAATACTATTAAACAAAAAAGTTATTCAACTTTTACACGCAGGCATGACTTTTGGTCCATCCTGTATTTTAGAAAAATTTGATTTTTTTAATTACTTTTGAACGGTTGAATAAAGAATCCTAAATTAAAGAATTTTAAACCAAAAATTAAAAATTTTTATTGTATTTAGTTGTCTTTATCAAATTAAATAAATATTATTAGTAATATTTTTAGTAGCAGTACTATTAACCGCCACGAAATAAACTCATTTTTCGTAATATTAAATTTTACATCTTTTATACATCTTTTTTGTAACTTTCCATGTTAAAAACCATTTAGCTGGTTCAATAAGTCAATAAGCCAACCATGCTAGATTTGAAACATACTCTTAACAATGATTTGTTTTTGTTTAAGGCTTATTTAAACAAACAAAAAGAGAGTTTTGATATTGCAAGCAAAGTTTTTATGATAGTAGATAGATTTGTGATAAAAATTAGTATTCGTTTTTCTGACACACACTGTCGGGTATTGATAGTAAAACTTAAATTAGACGTGCCATAACCATGGAAAACAACTGTTTGAACCAAACTTATAGGCAACAATGTATTCGTTTATAGGTGACTGTCGACATAATAAAAGCAACTAATTAATTTTTGGTTTCTTATGACTATGACAATATAGTTATCGCATGTCTAATTTACGCTTGAGACTGCGTCAAATACCTGTCGGTCTTTTGAAAACATTGCTCCTGTAAACAACGGCATCGTTCTTTACAAATTAAAATTTAACGAAGCACAACGCAGTAAATTTAAACAAAAGATCTCCACCTTCATGTGTACAAAACTCAGCTTACTCAGGAGCTGAAACTAGTACACGATAGAAAGCTCCGGAAATTATTTTAATGGGTAATGGAGCGAATTAAAGTTAATGTTAATTTTTCGTAAAAACTCATCTTCTCCGTTGAAGCGCATTCTAGTTTGAATGGCTTCGTTAATGCAAAATTGTCGAATATGGAGCTTAGAAAATTCTTATTTAATCCATGAGAAATAACTGCACCTAGAACGACCAACTGTCTGATGCGTAAGTTGTTCAGTTGACGTGATTAGGCCTTCATTTTTTTGACAAAAACTACGATTTTTCAGTGATAACAGCGTTCTTGTGGCCTCAACTGGATGGCATGGATCTGGCGACATATGGATTTAGTAAGACCGCGAACTAAACAAACCATTTATTGCAGCAAAGATTTCCAGAAAAAAATAATTCTGATGTCAACTGACCAACAATATACCCCCCGGGGGGCATAGATCCTTGGTCATTCTTCCAGGCCTTGGTGTTTGCCAGCTCGGGGTAAAGAGGTGAGCCAACACCTCTGGCTTCATGGAGCCATAATTTGGAAGAAATAATCTCTGGTCAGAGACGTTTTCTAGGCTGACCAGAGACAGAAACTATCTGGTACCACGGGAATCAGTAAGCCCCAGGACTATGTCCTGTCTGATTATTGGTGAGGTCTCTTCGGAGTACACGTGGTGGCTGTGGTTATTCCAAGCGGAAAACGGATTGGGAAGTGAGCGCTGATGACTGTCCTTTGAGAAGTCTTCGGTTAACACGGATGTTTTCGGGTGCTGTTGCCATCTCAACAGAACAGAGCGAATGGTGGACTTCGGTCCACGTCTCGTTCGGGGTGCTGTTGCCTCCTCAACAGAAGTAGCTATTCAGTGGGCCTATTCGGCACTCTCCTTGAACTCCCACTGAATGGTTGCTGATTGGCTCAATCTGAGTAGCGAAAAACCCTTTAAGGGATTAGATAGCCCGAGCTCCTGAGCAAGGGGTAATCATATGGATACCATGAACACCTATGATTAAATTGCAACCTGTGGCATGTTGAGGAGGACAGCATTGTCACAGGGGCATTGGTTGGAGGCACGGCTCCAACCCAAGACCACCGTCGGATTAGGACATTATATGTCGGTGCCGACGTTAATCTTTCCTCTGACCAACAATATAACGCGACTTAACCCGGTGTAATGTTTTCTTAATGGTTTTTTGAAATCTCGGCGAGATACTACCGAAATGCAATAACGTTCAGAGAAAATAATTTTTTAGTGTGTAGCAGCTGTTTTTTCAATCAAACGTTGAAAATTGCCACACAACACATGTCTCAAATAAATTCAGAAATAAAACAAACGTTCAACGATTTTGTAATTTTGAATAATGAGCCCGTAAATTGACTCCAAGGTTATGTGGTCATGTGTATGATGTGGTCTACGCCAAGGCACAAACAATTGACGGCTTCGAAGACAAAACACACTAAGTTATCACTGACAAATCTCCCTCATTACTGCAAAAAGTGATTGAAAATTTTCCTTCGAACCAACCATATGTCGTAAACTACATTCAGAAAAAAAATGACAAAGCATTACCTTTCGACTAAACCTAAATTTATGGCAATTAATGCCACTTGTCCGCGTTTTTTTAAATTTAAACTTCTATGCTAGTAAACAAAACATCATTTGGCATTGATGAAATACTTCTTCAAACTAAAAACGAATTCTTAATGAAACCATTTCGTCAGTAGACTAAGAGAACTTTTTTTTAGCTTGTGTTTTAGTCTACGAAAATTTTATTTCTGTTTGAGTCACTTACAAGTGTAAACATAGTAAAATCAGAAGTTTCTACTAAATAACTTTATGTAAATGACTTTTGTAAAGATTTTTTACAAAGAATTTAATGAACCAAGTCATTACTGTGATAACATTAAACCAAATTTTAATATTTACAATAAAATAACATTAACATTAAGGTAACAACTCGCAATCAAACATAAATCTGCTACAGCCAACAGCATTACCATTAACATTTTATTAACATATTAATGAGCAAAATCCATTGTTAAAGATTCACTAACAGTGCCCTAACATCTGACTAAAGCATCAGCTTATCATCAAACTCATTATCGACATCATCGCAGCACTTGCAAACTATATTATTAAGTATAATAAACTCAACAAGAGAAAATAATTTTAAAAATCACGGCCCGTTTCTCAGCTATCTATCTGTCTGTATGTCTGTCCGCCCGTTTATCTATCTGCTCTTTCGTTTATTAGTGCATGATTGCGGTTTTCATTTACCATTTTATTGAAGTTTAATTAACAGCAAGCCACATAGTCAGACAAACCGTTGATCATATTATAAACTAGTTGAAATTTATGGGAGCCCACCAACCGTTAAATGCTAGCAGGGTTATGAAAGGCAGTGCAATAGACAAGCAGCTGAGAGAATTTGCAAGCTATTTTATTATTTCTTTATTTCGTTATCATGTTAATAGTTTTCAAATCTAATCTTTATGAATTATTAATAAAGAGGTTTTAAATTGTTTTTATCTATTTGCTTCACTTTTTGCTTTTTTGCACTTAATAATTGACATTAAAGCCAAATTGTTGAGGTTTTTGTTATGTAATAAAATTGTAATTTATTATGAAAGAATTTGTTTTAATAAATTTTGTAGGAGAAGTAAAACAAAAAAATATTTATAATAAAGCTTTCATGTGTTGCGAAAGAAAATTCAAAGACTGTAGAATAGATTAGTATGAATTTTGGATGCCCCGGTAGACTAGCCAGTAGTGTGGTAGTTTGAGTGTTGCGGGTCTGATTCCTGTCAGAGGCTCTGGACTGGTCTGCTTCTCTTTCTATTCTAACTATTCTATTCATATGGAGCGCACAACATGACAATTGGGCATAAAAAAAAAAAATAAAAATAAAATAAAAAATAAAATAAAATAAAAAAAAAATAACTCATCCAATCAATTTTATATTGGGTGTATAACTTTAAAATTTATACAAATATTGGCAATTATTAGCTCTAACCGTTTTTATCTCTCTGGTAACATATAAGTTTTCCCCATTTTTTGAAGCCAAGAATGAATCCGACAATTGCAGATATTTTAGATCTTAAAATTAAGTATTTTCAAGAGATATCATTTAGCATTAGTGTTAGAGATCAAGGTCTAGACTATATTGCAGATGATGTTAAACTTTCTAACCCTTCCTTTCTTAAGAGTTTTATCAGGTGTTGCAACATGTAGCTGGGGGATCTCATGATGGATTAAAACGGTTTTTTATGAATTTGTAAAATTCAGTACAGGTCTACTCTGTTGATCTGACCAAATTTTATAACCTCATAATAGACACCCCTTTTAGTTCCACCAAATTTAGGTCAGTGCCTCCAAGAATGATTAAATAAAGATTACGCCATCACGCAGCCATAAAAAAACATTTCTGCGCATGTAGGAATTCTGACGTCACTCAAGCAGTGTTCTCATTGGCTAATAAAATTCAGCTGCATAACTAATTATGTTTGTGTAAAAATATGACAGTGGGACAAACTGTTTTTTTTCTATCTAAATGTTTTAAAAGCAAACAAATTCTTTATATATACATATATATTTTCATTATTTTTATTACAATATTTCACTATTATATTAGGTGTAGAATTCATTTTGTTATTTTATCAAATTTTCTTTTTCGCTTATAAGTATTTTCAGCGATTTCGGAATTTAGTTTCCTAATTCTAAAATACAAAAGTTTTTTCACGTCTTCACTGGCTTCAATTTCTTTTGCTTCCAACAGTTACTTTTGTAAATATCCGCTTGAAAGTAATAATCTGTTACCATTGAACTGAATTGAATGGTGTAAGTCTGGAGGTGATCTTCTTCAAAATCAGTCGACCTTGGAGCATTTTCCGCGACCAATTTTTCTTTAAAACTATTTGGAATATAATTTTGCTTTTCAGTTTCACGTAGTCCTTCATATACATTTGCAACTTCCGTTTCATTAGAAGTTTTCTTTTCGCTTTCAATAGTACTAAAGACGGAACTGCATGGGATTTTAAAATTTTTGCACGCCGTTTGCTAAATTATATTCTAATGCCTTAGTAATGTACTGCAAGAATTAATTTTGTTTTAACTTACCCATTTCAAATTTCAAGTTTCTTTCAAAATCTTCTTGCTTGAAATGTAAAGCACAAATTTTTTCTTTATCCACATTTACAGGCTTTACTCGTTTGAGAAAAAAATTACCCATAACTTCCTTCGAGCTTCATCTTTTGGAAAAGTGTAAAATGATACAGCTGTTTGAAAACACAAACGTTTCACTTAATATAAACAAATTATAAGTTTTTAATATAATTTTTCACTTGTTTTTTTGCTGTTACTTTGCTTGCATTTGTCCACTGCATATTTCATATTTGCTCTCTTTCTTTTCTTTTCTTTTCTTTTCTTTTCACTTTATTTTGTTTTCGGTTTTTATTAGTTTTGCAGCTTTTAAATAACCAAATTTAAACACTTTTTATATAATTTTAATATTATTTTTATGTATTTATTATAAAATATGACACGAAATTCGTTGTTTATTAAGCACCGATATAATACTTATTTTTTAGAACTCTCTGAGTAAAGTAATTACAGAACTGCCAACTATTACAAAATACATATATTTTTTGCCAACTATTACAAAATACATATATTTTTTGTAAGAAATTATAAATTTTACATATGATACAGACTTGGTAACCTTTGCAAGGGGATTACTACGTCATCTAACGGTAAATCATGCGCAAGGCGTAATCTTTATTTAATCATTCTTGAGTGCCTCTATAGAGTTCAAGCAGATCAAGTCTTTCGTGATCTCTCGATTTTAATTCGTAGGTTCCCAATATCTCTCCTTACAGGTAAATGCCTCCACATACAAACATTTGTCTCACACACACTCAAACCGATGTTACATATTTACCAAAACTTTTGGTGAATAATCGGTGTGCTTCAGCGGCTCTATTTTTTCAAATTGCAGAAATAAAGCAAACTCTTTGTATATGATGGTCTTTTGCTACAAAATTCGATATTTTTTAAGTTAAATAAACTTTGTTGTTTACACTTCAATAATAAAGTGAGAGAAAATCAAAGTATATACTCCTTAAAATGACATAAATCCATAAACACACATGATGCGACATTTGCTTTAAACACCGCTTCTTAAATTTATTTATTTTTAGTTCCAGACAAAATTTGTACAAAGCAATGTTGATCAAATTGTTAAAAATGTATGCGTTAGCTTTAACATAGACATTATAAAAGGTTTTCGAATAAGAGTAATATGATTTCTTAAAAAGACAAAAAAACACACACACACACTTATTGTTAAGGAAATTCAAAGAATTTGTATTTAATGTGAGGCACAATCGATACAATTAAGTTGTAAATAAACGTCATTCAAATGGCCTCCATGATTTCTTCTGCATGAACAAATTCGATGAACCCAATTTTTGAGCACTTTTTCCACTAAATCAAGTCGTATGTCATGAGTGGCACGTTCAATGTTGGCTAGTAAAGCTTGAAGAGAGTCTGGTATATTTCGAAAGACCAATGATTTCAAATAACCCCACAAGAAATAGTCTAATGGTGTTAAATGTCAAATTCTTGAAGGCCATTCAATATCACAATTTCTTGAAAAAATCAAATTTCCAAACTTTTCTCGCATTGAATGAATTGTTGCATTTGCTGTGTAGCACGTAGCCCCATCTTGTTGCAACCACATGTTGTCAAGATCAACTTCTTCCAATTTCGGCCATAAAAAGTTGCTGATCATCGCTCTATACCGCTCTTCATAGATGGTAACGGTGTTACCAGCTTCAATTCAAAAGATATACGGACCGATGATTCCACCAGACCAAAATCCACACCACACTGTCAATTTAGGTGAATGTAATGGTTTTTCGTGAATAAGTTGTGTTTGTTCACTGCTTCACTTAGAAAGTGAGCCTTGCTTTGGTGGAAAGAGTACTCAAAATTGGATTGAATTCGTTCCTGCACAAGTCGTGGAGGCCATTGTAACATAATTGTGTCGATTGTACTTCACAAATCACTATTACTGGAAAACCTTTTATAAGGCATAAGACACAATTGTTTATTAAAAATTTTCTACGGAAAAAGAGGAGCTTTCATGAGATAACTGGCGGAGAACTGTAAATAATATTACTCTTTTTGTTTTGGTAAAACATGCTAATATCGTTTGTGTTTCTCAAATGGAAGGCATTAGTATTGCACGCATGTGATTTTAGAAAGTTTTAAATGACAAAAATTTAAATAACTAGCAATTTCAAGATATGACGTTGTTAATTGGCCACCTCATTTATTTCATTTGATGCCATTATATTATTTTCTCTATGAAAATGAACATCATAGGTCTGGACAGAAGCAGCAGAAAACCCAAGCATTAGGTGCAAATATATACTACTGGCGAAATACACCCTGAAAAACTGCAAAGGGTTTGTGAAGTATATACCTCCATGTTAAGCTTCGTTCTTGATAGCCACGGCGGTCACATGCCCAAAATTGAATTTAAACATTAATACCCTAAAGGAGATTAAAAACTTTTGTCCTGCTTTATTTATTTAAAAGTTTATTGAAAAATCCATGTTATTTACTTTGTCGACGTGACGTAATATTAAAAAAAAAAATAAAGACATTTTCACAAACCATTTTAAACCTTATTTTTTGTGAATTTTAATCGGCTGCCCTGGAGGCTTATAAATTGGTTTCTACTCCATTTTTTTCAGTTTTATTTATTTATGTGTTCTTTTTGTGTTCCCTCAACAGATGCTGTAGCTTCGCTTTAAATGCTCACTCTGACATCAGCCATAGATGGGCGTTATCACTAAGCAAACTTGTTGCTTTAAGCACAGAAACGGATCTCAGGAACCTTATTTTTCAAAAGCAGCTACTGAAAACAGTAATTCACAATAAAAACCACAATAGAGTATTTTTGTTGTCTTATATAAACTTTCCTAATATGGTTGAAAAATTTAAATAATCTTTGTCACTCGAACAGCTTTATCGCAAAATGTATTTATTTTTAATGGTCAAAAGTTAGAAATAATAATAAACAACAACTTTGTTGGGAAAACTAAAATCAAAACTGTTTACTATTAATTTTCATGCCAACAAAAAATAGAACAGGGAAACAATTTACACACGTATACAAACATAAAAAATCGTTTCTTTCAACAAAAAAAAAAAAAAACTTTTCATTTCCGCTTGCGGTGTATTTTCTCTTATCTCTCCCGCTCTTCTTTAAATGAATTATGTACCACCAACAACAATAAAAGCATAACAATGTATATCTATTTCTTAAGTACTTTTTAATTCTGTTAACAATACATACATATGTATGTATTTATGTATGTAACTAATGTTCTTAGTGGGTCAGTGTATAAATTTTTTAATAAATTACTTCTGTTTTTTTTTTGATTTTTTCATTCCTCCTTAGGACCTTACCAGGAGGGGGAGAACAAACATAAAGTGCTTGAGCATTCTGAAATGAAATAAACTGTAGGGAATGGGGGTGTTTTAATGAAACAAAACTTTTTGCTTAAATAAATATTTTAAAACATTAATAAGTTTTGCCCCTCGCACAAAGTACTATTTAAGACTGCAAAATCATGAAGTAGAGAGAGAGAAAGAAAAAATGATACTTAAACTTTAAAGAATTTGAAGCTTTTACAAAATTAGGGTAATTTTAAGTAGTGTCAAATCCAGCAAGTTTTGGAAAGAAATATGTTTCTTTTTGTCTTTCTTAATTTTTAAAACATTTTTTTTTTGAATCCTAGAAAATAAAATACTACCAAATCTTTTTAAAAGTGTAATTTTAAGTAGGTTTTCACAGGGCTACTCCCAACAAAAACTCTTATTACAAAGTACCCAGCAAAAATCTTTTATCAGTAAGTAATGAGTTGTAATTCCCTATAGGAGTGGATAAGGCGTAATCTTGTAGAGATCTCCGACCCTAGCAGCTTAAGGAACGGTACTAGGATGACCTGTGAACGGTGTCTTCTCTTGCAAACTGGGGATAAAACTGACTCTCCACATTCCGAATAGGTAGGAAGGAAGGTAGGTAAGGCTGGTACAAAGTTTCCCTCACACCCACACCCGGAGACCATTACGGACCATTGTGATGCCTTAATATTGAAATAGAGAGAAGAATATAATAAGAATAGAAATAGTTAGAAGAGAAGAAAACAGAAGAGAAGAGAAGAGATGAGAAGAGAAGAGAAGAGAAGAGAAGAGAAGAGAAAGAGAAGCAGACCAGTCCAGAGTCTAAACCGCAACCCCCAAACTACTGACTAGTCCACCGGGGCACCCCTTCCGGATAAGTCTTCCTTATTTTTGGCTAAAATATTCGCTATCTAAGAGGCACTCAGAATATAAAATGACAGAAAAATAAACGTGAGCATTGGTATTTTTCTCGACAGTCAAGCGGCACTTTTGTCACTCAGGTTATACACGACCACGTCTAAATTAGTCAGTAAATGCAAGAAACAATTGTCAAGGCTTGGCCAACTATGCTTAAGAGCAGGCAGATTAACTAGCCAACAGGGTATCTGCTGTGGATATTTCCAACGCAAATGCAATCTCAGTTCTGTTGAAGACATTTAAAAGAAAAATATCCAGACACTTTGTTGAGAATAGAGATAGAGTGGACTGGAGCATGGAAGAATGGTCAAGCTTATGTACATTCCAATTTACGAGCCGGGGTCAAAAAGACAGCTACATGTTGCTGGCAATATCAGCAGGTCAGTGGATATAAGGAAAACATGTAAACCGACTCTGAATTCCTTTAAACAACCATTCTCGCGGCGGCCTAGATATGGAGAAGTATAAATCGGTTAAGCACCTTCTCTACTAATATCCTGCCCCGATCTACTGAGGAACCTCACGGCTACGGGGATGAACTTGTAAGACCAACCACCTTCACCCATTAGACTTGTTTCAAGAGACACCATATCTGGCAAGTAATTTAGTCTACTCAAAACATTATCATACAGATTTTAGTTGACAATTTGTGCTTAGTGAACTACATTCACAATCAAAAAGGTAACAGATATTAAATACTAATAAATTTACAGCAACTCACTACAAACAGTTTGACATCTAGACTTCTTATTTTAACATGGTTTTGACACCAGAGTAATGCAGTTCAAAAGCACGCTTAGAAAAAGAAACTTAAAAAATTATTTGATTATTTTTAATTAAGTTTAATGATTTTTTTAAGGTTTTAAAACCATAGAGCCAGGGCATCCCACACAGGTTCAGTATCCGTAAGTCGGCCTATACCTTCATATAGGAAGTCGGAGCTGAATGCAAATAATATTCTTTTAAAAAGTCTTTGTGAAATATTTATAGCCGGACACCAATCGTCCTAGTGCACCAAGGATCATGCAACAGTATGCGAGAGTGAGACGCAAAACTCTCGAAGTCAGATGAAAAGGTACGGCCTAATTGTCTTTATTCGACAACGATAACGACAATGCCGCGCGCAAGCTCTTGACCTGACCAGAGCTACATTACGACGTTAAATTAACGATTATTAACGAATAATAATATGTCAAGTGAAAAAATTTTGAATAGTAATAAGACACAAAGCTGAACTTTATATTCAAGTTTTTAACTAACCGAAAACATAAAATTTGTTCTAAAAATATTGTATCGGATAATAAACAAGTCATTCATAAGCCTTTTCTAAATAGTACAATCGTTATGTAGTCGTCATTGAAAAATATAATATTGTGTGAAAGCAAGTCATTGTAAAGTTTTTACTGGACATGTCCAGAATTACTTAACAGCGAAACCTAAACAAGAGCGATAAGCTATAGGCGTTAAAAATGTTTATGTTTTTTGTTATTGTAGCAAAAACAAAAAACCCAGGCAAGACTCCAATGCTTGACGCTTGACGTTCAACGCAATTTTCTAGATTTGACTATAAGTCTCTAGTATATTTAAGCAAAATTCCATCAAGTACTTAATACGCTCAAAAGGTGGCTTAAAATTATTTTGTAAGGACGACACATGCCTTATATATTATTCTAAATATGAAATAAATAAAAAACTGTGTATAAAAGTGTTCATTTATAATCCTACTTTACTTAAGAACAATTGTTCTTTTCTTCTGTAAAAATCAACACCCAGATTATATCAGGCTTTATGATGTTCATGAAATCCTCACGTTTCCCCAACAAAAACCAAAAGAAAAACTACACAAACATAATTTAATGACGTGCCTTTACTAACATTTTTATGATCATAAATTCTAATTGTATAATGGGTAGCAAAAAAACATTAACAAAAAAACAAAATCAGAGATTTATTGGAGTGAGTTAAATTATTGCTAGCCATGTGCGTTTCTTTTTTCGATAAAAATCATACAGTGAAAAACAAAAGTGTGCTTACCTACATAGATTATGATAGATGCAAAACATTGTACTTCTTTCATATAAAAAAATAGAATGAAATAAAAGTGTCTATTGCCTTTTAATTTAACGAGCGATGTCCTAGCAAAACATGTTCAAAAAGAAGTCGAGCAGAGAACTAAGTATATTTCAAAAAAGTGTTTCCCGAGTGCATTACAAACTCGAAATTTTTTACAAGGCAAGATTAGTACTTTTTTTCAATTTAATTTTAGAAACAAATAACATAAATGGTTATTTCGTTTAATGTTTATTGTAAAATGGCCACCAGAAAAGTATTTGTTAATTTTTCCTCGGATAATCCTGTATCAATATTAAGGATAATTCAAGCGGTAGAATAGACACAAAAGCTCTCCTTCCTTACAAAAAAATCGGAACAGTTTGCTTTTAAGGCGGCTTTACGGTTTGAGAGGTTGGGATTTTGGTTTACAAGACTAACAATCTTTGAAGCTAACTGTGGGTCAGTTATACCTTTTATAGCTCCACTTCCAGCTTTCCTTTTAATACTACGACGTTCGTTATACACTTTTATCACACGCGAAACTGTTTGTCGTGACACCTTTAACTCATTTGCAATAGATTTGTAAGTACGACTGGGATTTTTTAAAAAAATTGTTATTATTTTTTCACGCACTTTTTCTTCGGAATCCATTTTCAAACAAACTAATAATCCGATTATGCTATTATTTTGTACACATAATTTGACAAGTTTTTAAATGCAAACTTGATCATAAACAGTTATATTTTTTGTGCATGAAGAAAGGTGGAATTAAAAATGTGTGTTAAGGTTTCACTGATCTAATTCTTTATGCACTGTTGGGTACTGCTAGATTCCCATTTCCTTCTCAATTTATAAAATTACAAAATATTAAAATTTCTTCAACCCACTGTACAATATGCTTCCGTACGTTTAATACTCTCTTTATAGTCGGATAAATAAATATATAGTGAAAACATTTAGGTAAACACTTTGTTGTAGAAAACAATAACTTAAACAGCAGCAGCAATAACAGTATCAGCATAAACGGCAACAAATTAATGCTTAGAACCAGTGAATACTAACAACCTTATATATTGTACCCGAAAGCTTTATATATACAAAGTTTGTATGCGCCAGAGAACAACATATTCATAGATTTTGTTGAAAAATTAATGCTTAATTCACTTTCAGTAAGCTAAACAAAATCACACAGTTAAAAAATATTAACAGTATTCTGGCGAAACGTTCGTTTACAAACAAACGGTAAATTTCTGAGGCAAAAAAACGCATTCAGAAAAATCCTTTCTTTTTTTTGTATATTGCTTTTTTTCATATTGAATAATGAGCGTGTCTCTACCAGTCTCCTAATCGTATCCGTTATTAAACCCTTCACCTGGAGTGCAGAGGGCATACTTATATAGCTTTGTCATTCAGTTTGTAAATTCTACAATATTCATCTCCGACCCCCATAAAGTATATGTTTTCTGAATGCTTATGAATAGAGGAGTCGATTAAGCCCTGACCGTCTGTCCACTTATATATATATATATGACTGTGTTTTAGTTGAAAAAAACTTTTAGAAGCCCCCACAAGTAGCACAGATCTGTATGAGGTATTAATATTGGGCAAATATCTTGGCATGAATCGCTATTAAAATCAAGCACAATCGCGCAATTACTTTCTGATATAATTTTTCATATTTCTACGATTAATATCAATATTTTTTAGTTGTCGAATATTTTATAGATAT
Organism: Phyto melanocephala; assembly: GCA_941918925.1. Taxonomy (NCBI): domain Eukaryota; kingdom Metazoa; phylum Arthropoda; class Insecta; order Diptera; family Rhinophoridae; genus Phyto; species Phyto melanocephala. Next base: position 126,955,666 of record OW799234.1, on the reverse strand, counting down.
GTCTCAAGGGTTAGTCGTAAAAAATTTTTGATAAATTGGCCACAAATCGTCAAAGTTATAGGCAAAAATAATTTTTAAAACTATATATTTTGATTATATCATGTTATTAAAGCTTTTAATTAATTTTAGGTCAGGCTAAAGAAAACGAAATACATACTGTAGTCTAAAAAACTAATGCTGAAAAAAAAACTGAAAAATCGGTTAGAAGCTAACTGAGATATAAGCACAAAAAATGCAACTACTTCGTTGTTTTTTTCTAAAATTTACCAACGAAAATCGATTTTTTAACTTCTGGATAACAAACAGGAGCCATATTGATATAAAAAGTAAGGGTGTGACTAGCACAGTATAATACATTACGAAAAATTTTTAATCTATGATGGACACCATTACAAATTTGCGCACAATAAATTTAAAAATAGATCAAATCCCCACTTCAACCGCCTTAATATTGGTATCAAACGAGCTTGACCATTAGTAAACTATGAAAAACTTAGAATTCAAGATGTCATCCAGAAAAAAATAGCGGTTACAACGTTCAAATACGATAATAACGGCTTTAACCGACACAATATTGGTATCAATTGAAATGTCTTGAACAGTAGAATACAATAAACTATGAAAAGGTTTAAATCGAAAATGGCGTCCTAATTAAAATGGCGAATAATTTTTTTCCTAACCCATTCAGTTCGGGTATCAAATGAAAGGTATTGAATGATTGTTTTATTAAAGAATTCTAATTATGTTTTTAATTTATAAAATAGATTATGTTGTAGAATATTATGAAAAACAAAGAAAATTATGTCACTTTTAAAACAATAGAAAAAAATTTGTGTTTATCTTCAAAGTCTACTATCAATTTTTGAAAAGACAAAACGAACACAGTCAAGAAATTATGCAGCAAATTGGTCGAAAGTATTGTGGCCATCTATGAAAGTGTGTGGACTTCTGACCGGTTAACTTTTTTATAATATGCAAATGTTAAAACTAATGACCGATTTTTGCATAAAAAGTTGTGAGAGTGGAGATATTTTTGGCTGAAAAGTAACGAAGAGCTTTTTCTGGATAAATTAGTTCGTTAGCAAGCAAAATTGTCTCATGTTCAACACATATTTGAAAATTGTATTTTTAAGAGCTACGGACCAAAGAAAACTAGAATTCTTTTGCCAAAATTAAATAAGCAAGACATAAATTAGTTACGAAGATCGTTCGACATGACATCTCAATACAGTTTTTGTAGAGTTTTTGCATGTCGCAAATCGATGCAAATAGGCCGGATATTGCAAATGTTGCAGTCGTTGTACATATTAAATATAATGAACGTAAATGATTATTTTTCAGATATTCTGAAAAACATCTTTCACTATTTGGTAAGTATAAACATTCTGGGCCGTATTCATAAAAAATATTTTAGGTTTATTAAAGGATTATTTGACAGATGTTGTAGAGAAATTTTATATAGAAAACCTAAAAAAAGAAAACTGACTTAAATAATATAACTTGTTTCGTTCTGTAATGAGTTCACATGTACTAAAAAAAAATCGCTTAAATGGAATTTTTTCTCTTTAAACCGCCTTAAATACAATTATTTAATGCAATTAATTAATATTTTTGAATATTTTTCTTAGTACTCAATGTTTTTGATTTTACTTTGTTTTGATATTTTACTTTGTTTTAAAACACAACAACAAACAAAGCTGTAGATAAAAATTTTCAAGTGATGATTGATTTGTTTTAGTGAGCATAATGTTTTGTTATGTTTATTTTTTTATTTATATTTACACTAAAATATAGAAATAGGAAGTACAGTAAAAACTCGATAATCCGAACACCATAAATCCTGAGCATGTTTATTTTTGTAACCTGCATACATAATGTAAAGTGATGATGTGCATATGTAATGGAAAGTTTTTAATATTGCTTTTTTACATCTTCCATTTAAAGAATTAGATATCGAATACTGTAAATTTTTATTAAGCCAAACTTGTCTGCAACACATCTTTATGATTTGCCTGTGTCAAGTTCATCCAATACTTCACACTTCTTTTTTATTGTTAAAGTTGTATTGTGATCTCTTGCTATTACTACTCATTGTTCTACAATATACATATATATGGAGCTTATATTTTAATAAATTTAATAAGGAAATATGTTGCAAACTTTTGTCAACAAAAGCACTCAACTAACTAAATCAAAATTGCAAAAATTCCAGGCGTAGACAAATATTTTTGGCGGTAAAGAGTTCCGTTATTATACAAAGAGCATTATATAAATGGATTTTAGAGTAAAAAAAGTGTTACTGTCCGGTTTGTAGTAGTGTCCGGATCATAGATGTGTCCGTAAAATCGGATTATCGAGTTTGTACTGTAGTAAAATATAGAATACATAACATTTGGAACATTTTACGCAGCTCTTTAGACAATACCTTTTAGTCTGGGTCGTTACTGGTACCCATTCTCTGTGATAATTCAGCCTTAACTTGTATTGATAATAAATATTTATTTTTATTTATTTATTTATTTAATCAATACAGTATAACAAGAACAAGTCTTAGTTTAGTAGTATTAGGGAGATAGTGGCACAATAGTATTTTGGGTATAATAAATAAAATTCTGAAGTATAAATTACAATTAGAGTATAGAAAAAAAAATAATGCAAAACACTTATTTTAAAAAATAAGTTAATTAAAAGTCAAATGAAAAACAATTTTATTGTATGTTGGTAGGTATAACAGCCAGCCTTTGTGTAGTTCACTTGGGTCTACCATATTGATCCTTTTAAATAGAATAGAAAAAGAGAAAAAAAAGGAAAGGTAAGCACAACCCCCAGAATAGCAGACCAGCATACTACTAACCACTCCACCGAAACAACATACAACGATATTAATATCATAACCAGAAATAAAATGTCTGTGTTTATAGTGATCATTAACCTAAATGGGTATATAGTGCAGTTTTGAAATGTATTGCATTGCTAATTAATGCACATTAATGTAAATAAAAAATATTCTTATAAATTTTAATTATAAATTTATTATTATTATATTTCTTTAATTAAATTTGTTTTAATTTTCATTAAACAAACAGTGTCATTTTGATGATTTAAGCAAAAACAAGTACAATTTTAATGAATAACATTAATTTCCAAATTGAAATGAATTTGTATTATTTTCTGTGTATACTTGAAAGAAAATCGTTAAAGTTAATTGATTTATTTTATATAAATTTTTGTCCGATTAAACAGTGTTATTCTCTGATATGTATATTTACATTTGAACATACATACACAACTTTCACGCATGTAATAAATATTTAAAGAACCTAGTCTTGTGTAATATTTCTTTTGTTCTCATCTACTCCTCTCTTAAAGCCAGATGTAATTAAAGTTGATTTACCTTTAGAACATAGAAAAGCAAAGTAAAAATAAATAAAATACTGTAGCATATAAATACTGTTATACATTATGTACCTAACCTCTTTTGTATTCATATATATTTGATGTGTTTTATGTATATGTTTGAACAATAATCTAAATGTGTATGTAAACTGTATTTTACAGTACTTTTATAACTTTATAAAATGTAAATTAAACATGATAGTAGTTAAACATTTCATTTGAATTTAGTTAAAATCTTATATTCATCTGTTGTGCCGAATCTTGGATAACTTTCATCAATTACACTAAAACACTCAGCATTTTGTTCATTGTTATGTATGCTTAAGTAATACATAACGGAAGCTATTTAGTTTGCATTCGTTGGCCCCAACTTTTCTGTATATTACCCTTGACTTACATCTTTTGCATCTGTCTTACAAATATATTAGTAAATTACCTAAGAGCTGCAAAAATCCTATTGGTAGAAATAACCGAGGCAGTAGAGTCTTTTCGTTTATATATTAAAAATCTAAAAAGCATATTTGTTACATTGATGTCACATGAAAGTGTGTAGGAAAATCTAAGGCTTTAGAAAATTGACTATCTTAAAGACACGGCCGAACACACATAAATCTCTAAATCGAAAGCCAACAATGGACTTAAAAACTTATTTATTATCAAAAAGAATAAGTTTAAATCAATAAAAGTAAATTTAAAAATTTAAGTCCCATGGCGACTTTTGGCCCACCTTGTTATGTAGTATGGGTTCAAAAATTATTACTGTAAACATTACAAAGGGAATAACACACTGAGCACTCATTGCAAAGTTTTTTTTACTCAAAACAAACTGCTAAAAGGTAACATGTAATTTCTTTGAGTATTGCTTCATACTTTCGGAATCACACATTCTCCAGACCCGATATATTAACTTGAGGTGGGAGAAAGTTGTTGAACATACCTCTGTAGCGCTCGTCGATCACTATTGCATTTCGACTGCAGCCTTCTCGAAAAAAATAAAGGCTGACGATATCTCTAGCCAAATACTAACTTTAAGTGGGTGTAATGCCTCTTCGTGTGTTACATGCGGATTCTCGGTAACCGAGAAATAAGCCTTGACTTTGATAATTATTTTCGATAAAAACATGTCTCGAGATTAAGTCGTGAGTTTTCGTTAGACTTAATTAGCGATCTATTCGCAAATTCTATGTAAAGACTGCTCATTGATTCCCAATTCTGTGCACATCATCTGATCGGTTTATTGCACCATCTTCAGCCACGCTCGCTATATTTTTGCGTTGCCGTTTAGACCTGATAGAAGGCTCTTTTAGCTAAACAGTGCTTGTCTTGTTCATGATAACTGTAACTGTAGCCCCTAAATATAAAATTCCAATATCTTTATGATTAGATGAGAATAATCATTGTTGCGATCAAAACTTTAGGCAATAAATTATAAATTTATTTATTATTATTACTTAGCTTATTAGTTTATTTAACTTAAAGACCAGATAGAAGGCTCTTCTATGCGAGCAGTGTTTGCCTTGTTCACGATAACCGTATCACGAATAAAATGTCACATGGAAATTTCGAAACTTGAATAAATAATAAAATAAAAATAATGAATAAAAGCCTGGTATAAATTTCCGAATTTTTAACCTCCGAAAAAATTACTTGTGACTTTAGCTGCCTTGAAAAAAAAATTACACATAATTGAATAGCTTACGTGTTAGCGATTTCGACGATTTGTAATGAAAATTATGTACCAGGTATGTCATTTCATTCACATCGAATTCACAATACGAAATTTATGTCCATATGAAGAAAAAGTTGTAATATTCATGGTTACCATGATAATGTTTAAAAACCATCGTGAAATTATTAACAAAATAATAAAGCAATTATTCCACGTTCTTAAGGAACATTACGATTGATGTCTTATTGACGTATATTTTGTATGTGTTCACCCCGCAAATGTCAAAGCAGAACAGATATCTATCGCCGTTTGCAAAAGTTATAGAATCTTTCGATTACTTTTGCGCCATTTTATATTTTCTTAGTGTAATATATTAAATGTTTTCATATAAAAACATATTCAGAATTATTAAATAAAATGAAATTTATTTTAAAGTAAAACGAAGACCAAATTGCTGTAAGTTTTTTTTTTATAAAATAATAAAAAATTTCCAAGCTTGTTTGAGGTATTTTCACACACCTTTTTTGTTATTTAGGCAAATTTGCTCATTTTAAATAACAAACTAATAAGAAGTATGACATACACTCTGTTTGAACATCACTCACTTTGGTCTAGAGTTTTAAACGTTAGCTTCTTCTCCATAGACAAACAATCATAAATTCATATATCTGCACTCAGGAAAAATATTGGTTGGAAAACGGTTAAAACAATAAAAATAGTATTGCAAATATTAAAAGTTTGTTAAAAGAACAGATATTGTTTATTCATAAACGAAAAAGCACAACAGAATTAGAAATTTATTGCTCAGGACAACTAAATTAGTTCTTCCAACTTATTAGCCTTATTAAAAATATTTGTATTTAATTCACTTATATCACAACTGAATTTAATTATCTGTATTAGGGTTCACAACTAAATTTTAATTCATGCAATAACAAATCATATATTCCAATGTTTTATTATTATTTATTATTATTATTATTATTATTTTAAAATATTAAATAAAAATAAAATTTTAGTTTTTGCAAGTAATTATTAGTTACTAGTATTTGTACAATCGATTACATTAAACAAATGCTTAGAGTTAAGCTGTATTTGGTGTTTACAAACGAAAATTGTTACACGTAATAATTATATGTTACAAACAATTAATACAAATATTATCTTTCAAAAAAATTAATTTTTCTGTCAGTTGTGAAAAATTTAC